>OX424574.1:5937177-6565743 GCA_949152435.1 Gastracanthus pulcherrimus | reverse complement strand
CAGCGGATGTCGATGGGTACAGAGGCAAGGGATGCAACCAGCACGAGTGATAATCGCCTTCCGCCCGTAATAGACACGCGGTTTTTCGTCCTACTTGTACTGAAAGGATAATTTTTCGTGAATAAATGAAGCGTACGGAAATGGCGGTACTTTTCCGCCCAAGGGCAGAAAGAGAGTTTCGTTCTCCGCCCGAGGGCAGTAAAGAACCACTTTCCGCTTGCTTTATATGCATGGAAAAGCATACTTTCGATGCAGGTAGGACAAGGAAAATTATTTCCTGAAAATTTGTTATAACGCAAAATTAAATATCGCGTGAGATAAAAATGGTTTCACAAAAGATTCGAATCTTTCTTATTTTTCAACCAATTATAATTTTGAACCCTAGTAGAAATGATAAATATGAAAAGAATATGAGAAAGAGTGAAAAAATGTGAAAATACACATACTTTTGGAACATCTGTTACAAAAAAATATGTACATTTTTTCACAGTTTTTCACATTATCCCACATTTTTTTTTCGCTGCATTCTCTTATATTAAGGAAATTACAACTGGGAGGAATTGTGATAAAATGTGAGAAACTATGAAAACTGTGAAAAACTATGAGAAACTGTGAAAAACTATGAGAAACTGAAAAACTATGAGAAACTGTGAAAAACTATGAGAAACTGTGAAAAACTATGAGAAACTGTGAAAAAATTTATGAAATACTCTATAACATTTTTTATTATTCTGGTCCAAATGTAAGCCCAGTTTCACAGGTTTTCACTAAAATCTCATGGTTTTATACACTTTTTCACACATTTGTCACGGTTTTTCACATTTTGAAATTTCCACTAGGGAAGTTTCAGGGAACTCACTGATATATCAATTGAAAAAACACAAAATACTTGCAAAACTACACACTACAGCAAATAGTTTGTACTTGTACATGGTACGGAAACACGAACTTACAAAAACACGCATCCGGATTTATAATCAATCAGCTGTAATTTAGCAGGGTTTTCGATTTTTTTACAATTTTTCTATTAGTAAGTCCACCTGAAATCTTTCAAGGAAGAAAAACTGACCTTCAAAATTCAAATTAATAATTCAAGTATCAAATACAACACCTTTTCGACATCAACTTACAAAATGTCAGTTGTCAAAGAAAAATAATACATTTGTTTAAATCTAAAATAAATAATTTCTAAACAACAAAATATTACTATTTATCAATAATTAAACAACGAGTCAATCGCCAAATACCCAAATATTCCAATATGCACCCACCTGCTCGAACGACTCCCTAGCGGAGATCTCGTGAAACGCCTGCGCCTCGATGTCCTTCGCCCTCTTCCTTCCCTCAGCCGTGCTGACCATCCTGTCCCCGTCCGGTGGTCCTCCCAAATCCGTCTTGTTCCCGAGCAGCATCACCACGGGCGCGGCCATCTTCTTGCTCGACTTCCTCGCCTGATTCAGGAGGAAGCGCAGCCGCCAGGTCTCCTCGAAGCTCACGCGGTCCGTGACCGAGTAGACGAGGAGCACGGCGTCGGCCCAGCGCAGCCGCGACTCGCTCGGTGCCCGGGCCGGATTGCCCGGCGGATCGGCGATCTCCCAGGTGACCCTTTGCAACGGATCCTGATGAGGATGATGATGCGAGGATGGCGATGACGTGGGCGGGGAGACGCGGTACACGCGCTCGGCGCTGCAGTCGTACTCGCCGATGAAGCGCCGACTGGCGAAGCGCACCGCTATTGCTGCGAGAAGGTTTTGAGGATTGTTTAGTGGGCTGCGGGTTCGGGTGGTATGTTAGTTTTAGAGGGGTTTTGCTAAAATGGATTGGAGCTTTGGGAATTGATTTACTTAAGGTGGCTTGAAAGTTTGTGAAGTTTGTTTTGCTTAATTTTAAGACAGTGACGTTTGGAATGTTTGTACCAATCTATTGAAAATTAACCCCTCTGCGTATGTGTAGTCCCTGACTCAGGCTATCTGCAAATTCGCTAATTTTTAACTATACTTGAATTGGCACCATTTTCCACCTGGAAATGGAAAAGGAAATTGAAAAAATTTGAAATTGAGGTCAAATTTATCTGAAAGGTCCATTCATAAGCTTTCATTTTCGTGGTTGCTGGTGCGATAAAAGTATATACATCAAAAGTCATATAAAAAATGTTATGATGAGTTAACTCGTCATTGTGCATGCAGTAACGACCTCGTTTGGACGAGTAAACTCGGGATTGTGCACAGGGGGGTTAAAGATTTTTTATTTTAAAATAATAAGCTGAATAGAAAATATCTACACATATTATGCATTGAAGATTATAAACAAATTTTTTCTTATTAGTTATTTTTTGACAAAATGGCGGTACTGGGACTAATCGGCATTGCACAGTTCTCAGGTCTTATGTGCCTTAAACAAAAACCAAATTTTCATTAGTTCAATTATTCAATTTAAAAATTTCAAAATAGTCAAAAAAACTTCTTTTTATCCTATACTTTTGTTACAAATGCATTATGCTCTATAGAAAAAATCTTCTTATCTAAATATAATACTTATGCAGTTTTCTTTAGATTAGTAATATAAGCAGATTTTCTGACAATTTCAAGAGAATATAAAACCATACTTACCTCATGACGCTCTCGCGCCATTTTATTAACTAATTATCATCTAAGATCCGTGCAAAGCCAACTTCAATAAAAAAACAATTTTTTCAACCGTCTACGGTGTTACCCCCCGAGTGGGTGGAAACTGTTTCTAAAATTTTCCCTGGTTACCTATTATCTAGAAAATGTTAATGGCATTATGCAAAAAATTGGACTTTTTGAAACCCGTTAAAGGATGCACTGAACCTTACAAAAATTGTTAAAGGTAGATTAAACAAATAAAATAGATAAAACATTAAATATTGATATTGCTTTTCGAGTTTCAATATATCCTGGTCCTCTTAAAAAAGATAAAAGTGAAAATGATTCTTCAAAGGGGGGAGTGGAAGCGCGATGGTAACAGTTAAAATTTCTCTATTTTTTCTGGTAGTTCAATAATGAAAATAAGAAAAAGAACTACACAATTATAAACTAGAAGTCTTAAGCTACTGATTTTTTTCAATGAAAGAATAAATATTTTCATAGATATTGTAAAATAAATGATTTCGTAAAAAGTAGCGAAGTGGCCATTACGCCCCGCGGTTCGGGGTGTAATGGTCACTACTGCGGGGCTTCACGGCCACATGATTATTTATATAATATTGACGTAAAATAACGCGTGTCATTTGTTACATATAGCGAAACATCTGTACATTTGAATGCAATTTGTATTTTCACCAAAAAGTATATTGCAAAAGCTGTATAAATTATTTAAAATTCTACCTCAAAAGTCATGTTATGTATATCGCAAAAAATAAAAATTCATTAAATCATGATTTATACGATGTTTGAAATGAAGAATAAAGAATAATAAAGAATATTTTATTTAATAAATTGTAGAGGCCATATCGTCCTAAATTCACTCTTTCAAACAGTTCAACATTTTCATTTATGAAGAATGAAAATTCAAAAAGTTTCTTTTCCTACACAAAATTTAGATAATAATCTACCAAATCGCGATATTTTTAATTCTGTGACAAAGCCTTTTACATATTTCCTAATTGATTGAAATTCATTGGAACTAGCTGATGAATACTCTAAATTTTAATTTATATCTAAAACATATTTGCTGCAAATATTATAAAACTTTTTTATAATTTACGTGTGCATTACTCTTTTATACGTTCTTAAGAAAAATATTCAACACTCTCTAAATTTTTTGGAGTGATTTTTCACTCTTATGGGGTGAATTCTCACTTCAAGCAATCATGAAATCACAGTCACTTATTTTGTAGTGAATCTTCACGTTTAGAAATAGTGAATACCTCACTCTTTTGTAAAAGTGACTATTTCACTCTATTTAGAGTGAAAGAGTACGCGTCAAGAAAAAAGAATTATTCACGTTGTTTTACGTTTTACAAATGTTTTGATGAATGAATACAGTTTACTGGAAAGGCTGCAATTGAGAATAATTTTAAAAAACTTCAGAAAAATTGTTGGTTGGATTTGAACCCTGGTCGTTTAGGTTCTGGGGCTGCCACTCTAGCGCTAGAACACCCTTGCATCTGAATTCTCGCGTGTGCACTGATTTCTCCTATGTATTCGAATTTAAACCCATTTTTTTGAACAACTAATAATAAAATTTATTAAAAATTTAATTGAAGATTCCTGGTGCAAATAATGTTTTAAAAGTAAAAAGTCGCAATTCGAAACTTGGATTAATTTATAGGTTTTATAATAAAAATTTCACTCCAACCTAGTGAGGAAGTTAGAGTGAATCTTTAGTCAATCTCTAATTTAGAGTGGTAAAATTCACTTATTAGTCTGGAGTGCCCAAATTAACTCTTTAGAGTGGAAATTCACTCTTTTGGAGAGAACCCTCGTTCACTCTACATTTATAGCGTAATTTTCACTCAAAAAAATGTATAGAGCACACTCTAGTCTTTTGTTTAACGAAATACTCGAGGTGACCATAGTGACTCGTAGTGGCCGTTACGCCCCGCCCTCCCTACGCATGTGCACTCGACGTTACAAATATCTGGTCCAATTAGTTTAAATTTTCTGAAATCCGCCAATGAAATTAGCGAAAACGAACACTCAAGCCAATGAAGTTGCAGTATTTCAAAAAAATTCTAGTATAATTTTTAAATTCCTTACTATTTTTAACTACAATTTTCATATTGTTTCCCTCCACATACAAAGGTTCGTCTTACTATCGTATATTAGCGAGATATTCAAGATTGCTTATGTATTGATTGATGAGGAGACAACTTATATATCTTTTCTATTTGATCGAAATTATGTAATTTATTCATTGTTTATTAGTTAACAAAAACTTGCATCTACGCACATAGAATACCGTTAAACCCATTTGATATAATTATGTTATTCTTTTTCAAGTATTTTTATTTTTGCCGATACATTGATTTGTAAACACAATTGCTTTATCTGTACTTGCAATAACATTTTATTACGTAACTTCTTTTGCTAAATTCATATTTTGCAATCAATATAACTTATTCTAGTACCTAGATAAAGATATTTTGTTCAATATCAAGTATGTACAATTTCCAAAAAAATGCAGCAATTATTCGATTATTCGCTTAATTATTAATTAATTGTCTCATTAGTTAGTCAATTAATGAACATGTATTACAGAAGAGCGCAACAATTATCGCTTGCAAGCCGAGAATAACAGCGCAAAACTTCAGTCACCGATGTGACAATTTTCCAATGACCAGCTTATCATTATTATACTATATAACAACATGTAGCTTACTACTACATATTGCTGCTCTTTACAAAGCCTAGCAGATTTCAAATTTTTGAAAAACACAATTAGTAGTTCTTTTCAAGAGCTTCCTACAAAACCTATCAATTATCCAAAAAAGCAAATTCTTTTTGGAGGTTCTAAATAAATGCTAGTTTTTATTGGAAAATCTAATAAGTACTACTTCTTTGTAAGAGTTATAAGAAAAAATGAACTGCTTTTGTAGTAAAATATTTCGCTGTTATAATACATAGTAAAGTAACAAAATTTGTTTTTTATGTGGGTAGTTCCACCGAATTGGAGCCTTTTGGTATCCACGTTAATTTCGCTAATATTCTTTCATTCAGTTATGAGTGATGAGCATCAACTACATTAGAAAATTTAGGGTCCTATTTTCATTGCCTGCATTTTTGTATAGTGATAATAAACGTGTAATCTCCGAAAGTTTTAACCGAGAACTTAGAATTGCAACTCACAGTAATTTATCATTCCGCAATTATTTTTGACAAATAAATCATTAAATAAAAATTTTTTGCGGGTAAAAATTAGGCATAATCTCCGAAGCCACATTTTCTAGAGAACAGTAACATAAATTTGTATGCTACCAGCAGATAATAGTCCAGTCGGCAAAGCCCGGGAACAGGGGCTTTTTGGATAAGTCGTATACTAAGTATACTTTTTGTTGTTTCCTATGTAAAATTTGTTATGGCATAAGTTCTCAAACGTTGTGGAAAACAAGTTATAAGCAGATTCAAATAAAAAAATTACGTTTTTATCAGTTTTCTTAATATAACTTAGCCGGATGAAGTCGCAGAGAAAAATATTTAATAAAAGTTGTTCCGTATTAAATTCTCTAAAAAAGTGCTATATGGTGATATATGGTTGGTGCAATACTTTAAGCGCAAACCTTGAAAAGTAAGAAAAAGTTTTTCTATGTTTATATGGATAATTGTCCAAAATGCATATAACTCTGGGAAAGAAATCCTTTTATATACTAGAAGAAGTACCCGTGACCGGATTACCGTCGGTATATTATTTCAAAAGTTATGTGAGTTTTAGGCTCCTGTCTTTTCGCTACGGCCCAGGCCAGAAGGCTGGGTTTTAAATTGACTGCAAATCGTTTACATATAGTTAAAAAAAGTGTAAAAAAAAATGTAAAAAATAAAATAAAAAGTAGAATAATATAAAGTGTCTAATTATTATATGCAACAAGATAAAATCGATTTTTTGCAAATTTGACCATTCTTTGGCAAGTTTTAAAAAAATTTCTCTTTCAAATTTACAAAAAAGGCTTTATTTTGGGGATTTTTAGACTTTTTGAAATCTTAATTTGGGCTTCGAAAGTTCTTGAAAAGACTTTTAATTTAAGCTCTGGCAAGCTTTTGTACGATTAATAGTTCCTGAGATAATAAGCTTCAAATTTGTAAAGCCTGAGCACGATTTTAGTGTCGCCGAGTCAAGAAAAAAATTAAAAATTTCTAAGAAAATTCAAAATTTTGATAAAAATTACTCTTTCTATTTCGTAGGTCTGGTGAACGACTCGAAATGCCCATTTCCCCATTTGCTTTGCATGCATGCAAAAGGCCCTATACACACACTTGATAAAAAAAAATACGGTATGTAACACGGGTGAGAAGGACTTTTTAAGAAAAAGCCCATTTTCCCCGCTGGTTGCACAATGTACTATTCTCTGCGACTTCATCCGGCTAAGTTATATTAAGAAAACATGAAAAAACTTCATTTTTTAATTTTATTTTGCTTATAATTTTTTTTCATAACTTTTGAGGACTTTTGCTATAACAAATTCGGATTTTACGGGAAAATTTACATAGGGATCAACAAAAAGTAGACTTAGTATGTCTGCCGACTGGACTATAAAGAAAGCTAATGGATTGTAGTTAATGACATAATGACAATAGCCTGCAATTTCAATACTTATGTTTAATGACAATAGAATGTGTGCCTTTTGTAATCTTCGACGCATGTAATCTCCGAAGACATTACAGGAATGATGCATACAAATACATGATGAATACAAATGTATTTTTTGACAGTTTGTTATTTAACTGAGTTTTGTTTACATGTTGAAGTAAGTATTATTAGCAGAGTACAAATTATATAATTATAAAGCATATTATACACATCTTTTTTGTTTATTGATTTTTTTTAGTCATTTACTTATTTTTTTTCATTGTATAATAAACAACGACGAAATATTTTCTAAAAAAATGTGCATTTTCGAGTATGTTAAATTATATACTTTTATACAGATTAAATAAAGTAATCATCAATATAACATGTATGCACAGCAATTACATTTTGACTTTCTATGCGAATATCTCAGAAGAACGGTAAATTAAGAAAAATATTTTTTACAATAAATATAGAAGCAAAAGGAACAAAATGATGACCTCGATTTAATCAGGAGGTCAGTTTTCGAGGACAAATAATTAATTTATATGTTTAAGATAAAAAATAAGTTTTTCTAACTAGAAGCAAGGGATATAATGGTGAAAACTAAGTGTTCCTGAGGTATTAAACACCCCGGCACCTTCTAATAAAAAAAAAAAAACTAGAAGCAAGCGTGACCTTTCTCTGCAACATTTGTATACAATGTTTCTATACGTTTTGCTTTATTTCAGAAATATTCGGAAAGAAAATCAAAATGAAATAGCTGTAAAAAATAAGATAAAACAAAACAAATAAAAATAAAACAAAATATGACATATAGTGTCCATTTTCAAAAATAATTTAGCGCAATTTTACATTTAACTTCATAGCGTGTTATAAGTTAATTAAACCATAAATAACAGCCAAAAGACAACATTTCTTTCTTACAAATATTTTGTCCATAACGTTCCATTTCTGTGAAAATACCCATATAATAGTAATCAATTTCGCTAAACAAACAACATATTTTGCTAAAAATTCTAACAAAGACACAGGACGATTATTGACTATGAGTGAGATTGATTTCTACCAGGGCTAATGTGTGTGAGTACAAGAGTTTACACTCCTAGCAAATTATATATATACCACACATAGAGTGAACAGTAACAGTGTTCTGGGTAGAAATAATGTATATTTTATAAAATATAAATCCATGATCAAATAAAATTAAATAAATACATGTGTATTCAACAAGTATATAAATTCTAGTTAAATCAAATATCTAATAGCATTTCGTCGATTTTCGACTATTATTTGTTCTTTAACTCGTCATAAAGAAATGAAATGCATACGGAGCAGCTTTTGCTGTTAAAAATAAATACGGAAAATCCTCAAATTTTTATGCATTTTCCGTCTTTATTTTTGATGGTTCATAACCTTGCAACAGAATAATATTTTTATATGAACTAAAGCTTAAATTAAAGCTCTTTTAGTCAAATTATTTATCTTATTACATCACTTCTCTAGCAAAATAACTTGCAGAATTATGATACGAGGTATAGGTACCATATTTTACTGAAATAATGAGTATTTTGAATACAAACAGTCACATCTTGATCCTAAAGACCTATGGGATAAAACTACGCATGCTAGGCCTCATTTTAGGTACCAGAAACCACTTCCAAAAGCCTCATCGAAAACTGCTTCCCACAGGTTGTGGACTCTCTTTGTTAAAATCAATTTCAGCTATAATAATATTAAATAAGAGTTCATGAATGAATTCGAATACATAGGAGAAATCTGTGGGCACGAAGTCAGATGCAGCGATGGTCTAGCGCTAATAGAATGTCACCACGAGAAACCAAAGGACCAAGGTTCAATATCAACCAACAATTTATCTGAAATTTTCTTAACTTATTTCTTAACTTATTTTTCAACTTCATACCTTTCCAGTAAACTGTAACATTCATCAAAACTTTTCTAAAACGTAAAACAACTTGAATAATTATTGTGTCTATCATCGCGTATTCTTTCACTCTAAACAGAGTAAAATAGTCACTTTTACAATAGAGTGAATTTTTAACTTTCTAAAAAGTGAATATTCACTCCAAAATAAGTGACTGTGTTTTCATGATCG
Organism: Gastracanthus pulcherrimus; assembly: GCA_949152435.1. Taxonomy (NCBI): domain Eukaryota; kingdom Metazoa; phylum Arthropoda; class Insecta; order Hymenoptera; family Pteromalidae; genus Gastracanthus; species Gastracanthus pulcherrimus. The sequence continues at coordinate 6,556,382 of OX424574.1, read as the reverse complement.
CTTGGAGTGCGGAATTCACTCCAAGAGAGTAAAAATTCACTCCGTAACAGTGATAATTCACCCCCAAAAGAGTGAAAATTCGCTTCAAAAGTGTGAAAAAACACTCCATCAAATGTAGAGACTTTATATTAGGTTATATTACTTTTCTATAATTATTATAAACAAAATGGTCGACTACTAGAGGCTGATTGACTACCGGTGCTACCATCCTATATATAAAATCTCACCGGTTTTTCCGACGCCTGGCTGACCCAAAAGTATGACTCTGATGACGCGGCCACCGCCGCGCGAGCTCGACGAGTCTTTGATGCCACCGCTGCCGCCGAAACCGAACTGCCAACCGCCGCCGACGTTGCTCTGCATCTCGGGACTAAAAGCCGCCCCCGGGTTCACGCGACGCTTATATAGTCGTCTTAATCGATTTATGCATAATCATTGGAGGATGAGACGCGCGTGGTCCTTCGGCCGAGAAGAAAAACAGGCTGAGGTAATGAGATTATGAAATGACGTGGCGTGTAAGGGTTGTTTTTATTTTGTGGTGAGTAGATTAAGGTGTACTGATGCATTCATTAATTTTGACCACTGGTTTTTATGGCGAACATGTTGTTTTGCAGTATCGTGTCCTAATTAAAGGACATTAGCTTTATAATTCCTTAAACCCTATTTCAAATAAGATTTTTCAGTGTTTAAGCATGATGTTCATGCAACTCAATATAAAATAAATCTAATAAAATTGTTGCTTGGTTTGAAAAATACGTTATGAAAGGTTACAAAGAAAATATACTATATGATTTATTAAAATATATAGTTAGTAAAATTGATTTGATCTAATTATAAAGTTTGTGACGTGTTTTAGAGTCTAAACAAACAAATGCATGAGAAGTTCAAAAAAATTGCACAGTTTTCCAAAACAGCCAAAATTCATATATAGGTGAAGTTTGGAACGTTCGTGGAACTATTTTCAATTTTTGCGTTAATCGTTTTGTTATGGTCTAAAACAAAGTCTGACATGCCTAAAATAGGGCTGATCCTTAATGAGGTTAAGAACAGTCTAAAAGTAAGGAATGATTTTTGTAGCCCTATCTATACGTTTTATCTCGCTAATTTTTGTGTGAGTGAATGAACAGCCTTAGAAGCTATGTACACAATGTTTTTCATCACTTTTTTTTATGAAGAACCAAATTGAGACTCAAAAAGAAAATAGAAAAGTGGATTTTATTTTCTTAAATTTTTTTGATCGATTTAATTATGAGGAAAACTTTTTATCTAAATAACAATAAATAAAAAACATTATTACAAAGTTTGAATAACAGATTTATACGTTTTAAATTAGTTGGTCGCGTTATATCTCGTTAATTCGTTGACCATTACAAAACGAATCAAAAACAGTTCTAATACTACCTAAGCTACATTATGCATTCGACTCATCTATTTTAAAATAATATTGCCAAAGTTATATCCCGCTCATTTCTATACAATATTTTACATTATAGATCTAAATATATTCTTGATTTTTTTCTAAGCGAACAATCACGGGGAACATTAATTTAGTTGGCTTAATACAGTTTAAGCAGAGGTCAGAATATATAGATGTTAGCATTTAAGCAATTGCTCAAGATGCGCAATACGTCGGAACTGTGAATATGTAAACGAAATTTTTTCCTCATAATAAATTTGCGTGAAACTATTAATATAAGTGCAGTTTTTTATTCGTTTAGTAATGGTGAACGATTTAACGAGATATAACGAGATCAACTGATTTAATAAGTATAAATCTGTTATTCTAACCACAAAATAATGTTTTTTATTTATTGTTATTTAGATAAAAAGTTTTCCTCATAATTAAATCGATCAAAAAAATTTAAGAAAATAAAATCGACTTTTCTATTTTCTTTTTGAGTCTCAATTTGGTTCCTCATAAAAAAATTGATGTAAAAAATGGTGTACATAGTTTCTAAGGCTATTCATTCAGTCGCATAAAAATTAGCGAGATAAAACGTATATATAGGGCTACAAAAATCATTCCTTACTTTTAGACTGTTCTTAACCTCATTAAGGATCAGCCCTATTTTAGGCATGTCAGACTTTGTTTTAGACCATAACAAAACGATTAACGCAAAAATTGAAAATAGTTCCACGAACGTTCCAAACTTCACCTACATAAATTCATCTTATCTTCTATTTTCTTGATTGCTTGCAGAACTCGCATAGGATCACTACGCAGAAAATCTAGTCTAAACATATACATTCGACATAGAAATACCAATGAAAAATTTCTCTAATTAAAAAATTGTGACTAAAACGATACTTGTACACTAATTACTTCTTCAAATCTGACGTAACGCATACTCAAAATCCTGAACTAAATAATTAATGGATTCTAGTCGATCGATTATTGCCAAGTCAAGCAAAAAATGGAGCAACGTAACATTACCCGCCTATCCTTGACGCAGCTCTCAATACACCTGTTACACAAATTGACCGAATTAGTTCCAGAAAGAAATCAGAGCAACGAAAAATAATCTATAAGCCAGTTCGAACTTAATGCATTGTCATGCATGAAACGTGTCATAAATGTTTAGAGAATATGCAAATCTGTGAGTCGCATGCCGTAAATGCAATACGACTATCACGAGCATGAAGAAGGACGATTTGATTTCCGTACATAATCACTATTGTTTATGTGGAACGGTATTATGTTTACTAATAGTACAGTCAGCTCAGAATACTTTCGCAAAACAAATCGTATTAAACTGTACACATTGCTTACTGCGTGTAGTTTATTACAAGTTACAAATTCTATTAAAAGTTGAGAAATATTCAATTTTGACTTCCTTCAAATACAGTTATATAGATTTATCATAAACATTTTTTACTTATAATATAATTGAAGCGTGTATAACTCTTTGAATATTAAGACAAAAATACTTTATCAAATCTATAATGTACAAAAGTACGTACAGTATATCAAGAAAATTTTATTCATATAATTTATTGCTTTTTTATTTTTTAATTTTTAACTTATTTACGCGTTATCGTGTGAATAGAAATTATTATAGGTGGTGGAGTGTAAGCTGCTTTTTACATTTTAAACAGATTTACAGAACGTTCATTATATTAGCACTGTTTTAAAAGTTTAGAAATTGCATATAAGTCAATATGATTAAATACTATAAAAATAAAAATATTAAAACATGTTAATTGCTGCTCGGGCGGCAATTTTAAGTTCTTTAACGTAAAATTTACTTAACTGGATATAACAATAGAAAGGACTTGAGGGAACGGTTTTAAAGAAAAAAAGTGTTTGTTTCTGAAGCCCTTCAACTGCACTCTACCAAAACTTCACGCTTTAAAGAAACTGCAGTCGCACGCAAAATCGTCACCGCCTCAAAAAAAATCTCAGCCCGCATCCATCCTTTTTTCACTTCTTACGTTATCTACAGAAAATGTGTGAGAGAGAGAGAGTGACTTACTATACGTATACTATATTGCGCGGTTGCCGACTCACGCTCGGGCTCTACATAGTAACGGGCTCCTCGCTGACGCTTATATCCCACGGTTCGATGCTTCGACCCTGTCTCCGTGAATTATTATCATTCGACGGCTCGGCGCTCGCCTGCAGCGGCCGGCGCTTCATCTCCTTCTCTCTCGCTCTCTGTATTATACTTTCGCGCTCGGTGTAATAACGCATTGCACGCGATGCGCGAGCGCTGCATGCATATAGCCAGCGAGGAAAGTTTTCCCGGCTAATGGGTGTAGAGCCGGTCCTCGTTGTCGCGAGCTCGCATGTAGACTGACTCCGTTGTATACACGTCGTTTTTCTGCGTTTTTGCATATTGCTGCGCAACCAATTCGAGGAAATCCCGCGATATTTTTCACGATGCGCGGAGAAAGAGAGAGAGAGAGAGAGAGAGAGAGCTGTTGACTGTTAACCGAAGATTCAGACAATGAAGTTTCCTCGATGCTTGGCTGATTGGACCCAGAAAGCGTATAATTAGATTGAGGAAACAATTTCTTTAGCGTAAATTGATGAGTTTAGGGGGTTACTGGGGAAAAATGAAATGGCTGATCCATATTCGAGTTTCCTTAAATTTCGCTTGCGATTGTTTGTGCAAAATGGGGTTACACTAATCTTCTAGTTACTGCAATTAATGCATTACTTGCCTAATGCATTAATGCAATACAAAATTTGCCTAAAAAATATTTTACGTGTTTCTATAAAACATTCAAAGTATACTATTTGTGTATTGGTTTTAATTGGAAAATACGCATAGAGGAGTTTTCACAAATATGTAAACAACATTTTATAAGTTTTTTCGGATAAAAAATTTGTAGTAGTTTATAAGAAAAATTATTTAACTATTTTATAGCTTTTAAAGAAATTTTTCCTCAAAGAAAAAATTAACAATTGAATAAGTTTAAATGGTTTAATCTGTATGTATTTCCCTATATACAATATATATGTGTTTATTTGCATTACCCAATATGGAAAAATGTTTACAAGATTTTGTTTAATCGTATTTTTTAAGATATTTCGAGTGCAAATACGCATATTAACTGATGAAAAAATATAATATTATTAAGAATTTTTTCTTAAACGTTATATAACGAGTATATGGAATCTCAAAAGAAAATCGTATAAGTATTTACTGATAAATCATTTATCATATCGTAGTTCACGTATCCCCGCTAGGTGTCGAACGTCTAAGTTTACCGGTTATACGACCAAATTAGCGGATCAAGGAAATAAACAGCGCCGTGTTACAGGATGCTCAAAAATGCAAAATTCCTATGAATTTTCAATATAATTGTAAAAATTTTAGGCTGAAAAAACATAAAAAGTACGATTGCTTCCTTATGATAAAAATCTACTAAAACCATGAAAATAAATCTAAAATATGGAATTCTTCTAAATTCTAATTAAATAGTTAAATGTTAGTTAAAAAAATTACTAATTCATTCCAGTAAAAACTTTGTGTACTAGAAAATTCTTATTGAGATTCTTAAGTTTTAATTTTTAAGGGATCCTGTTTTTTGTTTTCAATTATTCTTATTAAAAAAAATAGATAAAAAATGAATCTGGTATTACTTATAAATTCCTATAAAAATTAACTTTGAATTGGTTTTAATGGCATTTTTCGGGTGTAAATACACACAATAAATCTTATAAAAACATTTTTTTTTGTTTTTATGAGTGTCTTTCAACCGGGTAGTACAAGCGCGTATTAAAGTTGTAAAGACAATGAAAATATATATTTAATGCTTATAACCAAAAGTATTCTTTTTAACCTACACAGTTGACATTTTTATGACACTAGACACACATACGGCGCTTCCCGCGGTTCTTTTTCTTTCTTTTTTCTTAGGTATCATTTAGTTTTATGAACTAAATACACATTTTGTAGACATCCCTGAGTTTTTAAAAACATGCCGTGTCTTTACACACACACGTTAAAAGCTACGGAGCAAACTACCTAGACTCTATCATTAGCGGCGGCGAATACCTGGACCTCGTCTTCGAGAGTGCCGAGTGATGCATGTCTGCTTATCGTCCCCCGACGATGAATGTCATCTACGAAACTTAAATTCGAATGATTTAGTATTTCTCTATAATATAATTTTCTATTAATATATTCATATATTGTAATATACGCTAAACTTTTAATTTAAATTAAATATCGTGTAAAATGAAAACACCTGATGGAGTGCGTGCGTGAGTAAGTGTGTACATTAGCAAGTGAGTGAGTAAGTGAGCAATTGCGTGAGTAAGTGCGTAAGTGAGTTAATGAGTAAATGAACAAGTACGCGAATTAGTGCAAAAGTAAGTGAGTGATTGAGGACGTACTTGAACAATTGAGTGAGTTAGTGAGAGAGCGAGTGATGACACGAGCAAGTGTGTATGCAAGAGAGTCAGAACATGCTTTGAGTAAATTAGCACGTGAGATAGTGAGTAAGCAAGTAAATAAATGAGAGTGTGAGTGAATGCGTGCACGAGCACGTGAATGAGAAAGTGCATGCGCAAGTAGGTGGATAAGTGAGTGCGTAAGTGAGTGAGTAGCGAGTGTCAGTGGTTGAGTGAGTGACTATGAGCGATGTGTGAGTAAGCAAATGAGTGAGTGTATCTGTAAGTACGCGACAGAATCAGTGTGAGTGTGCATATATAAGCGAGTCAGCACGTGCGTGAGTGCGAGAACGGCTGAGTAAGAGAAAGTGAGAATATGTGTGAATATGAGACCGTGAGTGACTGAAATAAATAATGAGTTATTAAGCGAGTGCGTGAGTAAGTGGGTTTGCCAGTTAACGAGTGAGTAAGTTCGGATACAAATGATTTAGTTAGAGCGTGCACGAGTGATTGAGTGAACAAGTGAGTACGCGAGTGAGCGCGAGAGCATGTGAATGAGGAAGTGAGTAAGCGTGTGAAAAAGTGTGAGTGAGTAAGAGAGTAAAAAATGCGAGTGAATAATTAAGTGAAATTGTGCGACATAGGATAAAGAGTAAATAAGAACAGGAGAGTGAAATATAAAATTACAGAGAGTAACAGTATGAAAAAGAAACACGTTAAATGGTTAAATATTTGATTCATATATACGCACACTGACCGTGCTACTAAGCACCCCAATATCCATACATTCGACTATCCACGCAAACCACTATCCATACACTCAACTGTTCACGCATCACTATTAAACAAATTATTAGGTGTTTTCTAAAATGAAAAGTAAGAGGAAAAATTATATAATTGTGTAACCTTAGACATAGAAAATTCACGGATTTCTAATTTAATATGTTTGTAAGTTTTATAGGTTTCAGATATATGACAATATGTTCTTGTATTAAAAATACGTATGTATACGAAAATGCGTCAAATTTTCAGACGATCTTTCACCTTATATTTCACTCACATATTTCTTTATTTCCATATTCTGTCATGAAACCATCATTAAATCATTTTTAAGTAAGATTATCGTATTACTTAAGATACTTAAGTTAAAGCTATATAATAACAAAACAATCGTCTTCTTTATGTTAAAGGAAATATTGCTGAATAATTTTTATTTTAAAAGTCTCATATTGGCTGTATAACTATATGTATTATGAACACAATAAAACCTTAGAAACACTAATTTGATCTTATTGGCTCTCAAAACCTTGAGGTAGATGAAGACATATACCGGTTTTCGTTATAATCGATCAATGAGACCTAAACGGACCATACAAATTATTCTTTTAATTTTTCCCATTATAATTTGATAAAATATTCAAATTTACAGAAGAAAATAGGTAATATATGACGAGTGACTCATTCTTACCTTAAAATGTATAAACAATTAATTTTAAATTTAAATGTGTATCTGTTCCCTTAAGTAACTCTACGTCAACCAGTCCATGTCAACTTTGTAAGCAGATTCCAGTTGACTGCTGAGCAATATTTACTAAGCATTTTTTTCCGTGTAACCCAACAGGTCTTCTATTATGAAAACAGCATTACCCAAAGTCTCACTGCAGTATCACACACTCGCAGGCAATGAATTTTTTCACCCGTTTTCTCACACTCGCTGTTTACAGTCGAACGCGAATCAGTCACACAAACGTGCGTGTATGCGACATGACCCAGATCTCAATTTCAGATGTTTCCCTCTGCTTTCATAATCTCTGGTCAAAGCTATACACTATACTCATGTGCTTGTTCCCTTCCTCTCTCGCGCGAGCGCCACTCGCGCATCGTGCTTTCATCTTACTTCGCTCTTGTAATACGTCCTCTCCTCTTCCTCTTCCTACTTCTCTATATACGTCTGTGTCTTCCTCCTCCGAACGACGATTTTTTGTCAGTGTGTGTGTGTGTGTGTGTGCGTGCTTCTCCCCACCGCGCGAGTGCCGCGCATCGCGCATTATCATAGCTTCTCTCGCTCTCTCGCGCGGAACGATAATTATATGTATACGATCTAATTATAGCCGCGCGCCGCCGAATCATCGCGGTGATGCTGCGTGTGTTTTATATAAGAAAGCGAAGTAGCCGCGTTGCTGGCCGCTCTGAACTTTGATTATTATAGGCATTGATGCATCGGCGAAGAATGCTGAGAGAGGCCTGAGAGAGACCATTTAATTTTACTGCTTTATCGCGGAGATGATGATGTTTGTACAGCGATGATTAAAGCGTTGGGTGCACTTTTGGATGTATAACAAACATGATAGCGTGTTTGTTTATCGTATGTTTAGATGAGTAAATATTTGTGCATTAATAGTGAATTATAGCTCACGAGTAAGTGCTAATGCTTGGAGCGATAGCTGGTATATTATCGAATGCATATAGGTCGAAAAAGCAAACTTTTAAACGTGAGAAAAGTGTTATTTATCGTTTAAAACTAAGGATGAATCATAAACACAGAATGCAATACATTGTTAAGAAATGTTGATAGGTTTAGACACCTTTGATGAATTAAGATTTGTTTCGTCTGCCAAAAATAATAAAACAGTAGTTCAACCGTTTATCGGTCAGCCAACGAATCGTTAACTAAAAGAAAAAGTTGTTTACCGTATTAGTGCAGTAATAAACATCGATATGTAATTAAAAATGAGTCAGATATGTATAGAATAGAAATAATTTAAGTTCATCGAGTGCGATGCAAGAATCAAGAGAAAATTATTATTATTATGAAGAGTACATAGTTGTAAAATAGATATGTTACAAGATTATGTATCAATATATAAATTTAGAAAGATTGATATACAAATCAGAAAAGTAACAGTTACGGAAGTAAATATTGCAAACGAGAGCAAAATATGAAATATTTCTCACGTTAAATATTACTTATTCTTATAAATAAAAGCAAACTGATAAATTATTGTTTACTAAAGTCGTTAGAAATAACTACATCAAACTCTGGGTTGTACAGTTCAGCATTTGTAATCTTGGTTGTACGATTGAAAATACAAGACAAGCTGAAAAAATAGCCGCGATTATAATAAATTATAACAGAATCAATTTATGGCACTCATAAAAATTGAACAGATATCAATGTTTCAATTAATTTTGTAATGCATTGTTATAACTAATATCTTTTAATGCCAATCAAATAATCTGTACGATAACATTGACTATACAATCTATGTCAAAAGTTAATTTTTCGTTTCAAATCGATATTAATTCATTGTATAAACCACTTTTGCAATTTTGATCTACGGTTCGATGGAAACTACTTATCATAACGCTAAAAATCATTTCGCTAAAACCATCACGCAGTTTATTATACGCAAGATTACTACGCCGTAGTGCTCAAAATACTAATGGAGAGGAAAGAGCGAATATGGAGAAGTGGAGAAGGAATGGGGAAGAGGTAATGAGGGATGTGGAGGGAGGGAAGTTTCTTTAATAAATATGCGCACATTTACTACTACGTTATTTATGCCTGTTTGTCGGTTGGGAAGTTGTGCATTTTGACGCGTGCAGCACACCAAAGAGGGTAGAAATAACGATTTCTGCCCGTAAAGAGGGTAGAAATAGCTATTATTTCCCTCTAACCAGGATAGAAATGGATATTTCTACCCGGTATAAAGGTGAGAAATATCCATTTCCACATCCCTGGTAGAAACGTTGACGAGAAATTAGCGATATATTAGCAAATGTTGTGATGATTGGGTAATTTATCGATAGTAACTGGCTAAGAGATCGGTAATTTCGTAAAATGATTTAAAAGTCAATTTTACAATAGATCATTACCTATCCGTTCATATGCCTTATCTTGTGTAGAAATTTCACACGGATGTCCTGGGCTATTCGTCCGATTCAGACATACTATCCTTGTCAAAGACACCTTGTACGCGTACCAATTACCGGCATCCGATAATGTCCTAATTACTGACATCATGTATACGTCCTAATTACTGACACCTTGTATGCGTACCAATTACCAACACTTTGTACGTGTACCAATTACCAACACCTTATACGTGTACCAATTACGCCGTGAGAAAAAAGGCTCTTATCATCCCGCTACTCGAAGACGCTCGAAATGCTCAATTTTCCATTCGCTTTACAAGCATGGAAAAGGGCATTTTCATGCACGCGTTATAAATGTGTTTTCTACTTTGAATATTGCCAATAAAGAATCACACAAAGTCTTTTCGAGAAATCTTATATATGTTCTTGTATAATAGATGATAAAAAAACCTATACTTTGATTGTTGCAGTGTTTTCAACCCTTCAGTATTTTCCATCGATTCTATGAGACAAATATAATAAATACTTTGTACGATTGTAAATTGTTAATTATTTTAAGCGACATACTAACTTTTAATATAACTTTACGGTTAGTACAACCTCAAAAATTGCGTATTATAATTTTAATCTATTTCATCGCTTACAATAACATGTATATAGATAAATGTATTTCCGCATCGACATAACTTTTAAAATAAATAATATACCAGCGCACTACTAACACACATTTTTATCGCTCTTCCTTCTACATCCACGCTGCCGCGAAGATTTTATCGCTTAACCTCACGCATTCATCCGCGCAATTTTTCCGACTTAGCTAGACGCGTTTATGCAACGCCGCGTGCACACATTCGATTTGCTCGCAGGCGCGTGCGCATTTTTTATCGAAATACGCGGCATTCAAAGGAAGCAGCAGCAGCAGCAGCAGTGAGATGCAGCGCCTCGGGCGAATTCAAAAGGCGCGATAATAAGAGAGCCGAGTTCAGAGGACGAGACGCGCCTGTCCGGCATACAGCAATGTATATGTAATGTCCGCACTTTGCTGTGGATTACGTTCTGGGAATCGTCAATACTCCGAAAGAGTCCGTACGTGAGCTTTCGCTGAATTACTATCGGAGCGGCGATTGGTACGTCCGGGCACAACTGCCCGGCGCGACCCTCGAGACTGTCGAACTTTTCGCGATTAAATTAAACAGCAATAATACAAAGCAGAGAGAGAAAGCGAGCCAGAGTCAGAAGGAGGGAGAAAGAGAGAGAGAAAGAGACAAAAATGACAGAACCATACGAGCGATAAGCGAGGGGCATTTTTGTAAGGTACAGTGACGGAAGAATTTATAAGAGCATTTTTGCGCTTATGTTCTAGAATCAATTTTCATCTCTGAGTCATTAATTTTGAATAGAATTGTTGTAGAAAATGCGAGTGATATGATTACGACAGGGTTGGGGTGTACTTAATTCAAGTTAGTTTGAGAACATCTTAGTATTTAACTCAACTCATTAAAATCAATTTTTATCTCTGAGTCATTAATTTTGAATAGAATTGTTGTAGAAAATGCGAGTGATATGATTACGACAGGGTTGGGGTGTACTTAATTCAAGTTAGTTTGAGAACATCTTAGTATTTAACTCAACTCATTAGCTTTTACCCCTATCTTAATAACTATAGTTAACTTTTCTAATTAATATTTTACAATTAAATCTAGCATTCATTAAATTAACCCTTTCATTCCCATTATAGTCATATGTCACATTTGGTACCATAAAAAAGATATTGCATGTATAAGGTTTCTATATAATTCATGTAGAACTTTAAGGTACAGTAACAATATAGTAAAAGAGTGTTTTTCAGGTTATTAGTAACATTGAGAAATTGTGACGTAGGGATAGACATGTAATACTGTAATAAATTTGCAAGAGTAAGTTTAGATAATAAATCCGTAAACCGTATTGAATATAAATCCTTAATTAAATAATAAAACGGTAAAATGCAAACCTCAGTAATCGGAGAAATGCTATTATAAATAAATAAATATAAATATCGATATAGCACTATAAACGGTAAACTCCATAGTAATGTAGAAAAAACTCAATATTTAATAAAAATTGATGATTTTCCAAAATTGTCTCTACGGTAGGGGATGCGAGTAAGGCATTTATAAAATCTTATGAAATTCCTAACAACTGTACCATACACAACTACGAAATCCAAAGGGCTGTTAAAAAATCTCGTGACGCATCGAGGGGAGGGAGGGGGGTCAGCTTTTTGTCACGAAACTTCATGCTTGAAAGGGGAGGGGGTCCCAATCCGCGTCACGAGACTGTTCATTTCAATACACATATAATGATGAGTTTTCCAAATTCATTACTGCTTCTCACTATATATTATACATTTATTCCCTTCAAACGGTTTTGCATTCTGGACTTTTATCCATAAATGAACACATATGATTTCGGAATTAGTTACTGCTTTTCACTATTATATAGGACTTATTCGCTTTAAAAGATTTTGCACTTCACTGGACTTTTATCCATAAATATACCATTTCGTTGAAAGACTTAATAAATTCTGCGCATTTGGTATTGCATTCTACTTAGTGTTATATTTATAGAAATAGTAAAACAGTGTACTGCGGTTATGGAAAAGAACTAACAACGCTCAATATATAAAATTAAAATATTCATAAGTACAAAACAATATTGCTTTTTTCATTTCATTACTCGTTTTTAATTTTAATGATAATTATGTAGATAGCCGTTGCGTCACAAGACAAGGGGCAGGGGGTCTAGCTCACGTCACGGATTATCAAGAAGGGGTGGGAGGGAGGTCAAAATCTCGAAAAATTACGTCACGAGATTTGTGAGCGGCCCCAAATAAGAAGAATAAATTGCATTGTTTTCATTCTAATAATAACCTGAAAAAACACTATTTTACTATAATAATTATGGGCAACACTTTTTTCATATATGTGTTTTGAGATATCGAAGTTGTGGTTGTGATATGAATACGTCAAGTAAGACATCCTTAAAGTTTCACATTGTTCCGTTGTGATTTATTGGGCATAATATTTGTTGAACATTGGAAAACAATCAATGGAGAATAAAGATCTTTTGTAAAAAAAATAGAGTAGTAATTTTCTCATGATTTTAAAACATTCTTTTATGGCAGCATATCAATCTAAAATATGTTTTCAATAATTTCTATATTTTTCGAAGTTGTTTTCATAGTATAAAGTAAATTTAGACACGGGTCCAGACTCAGTCAATTTAGTAAGGCGCTTGATTGTGTGCAATTAATGATCGAAAAAAATACACATATCTAATACTTAATTAAAAAGATTTCTGTGGCCATAATCGCTAATACAAAATTCATTCATGCTATACAAATATATAAAGTATCAAAAAAAGAAATAAAAATCGATTTTTTTCGTCAAATTTCACTATAGGACCAAAGCACAAAAAAACACTTGTGGATTATTTTCGAGAAACTTCCCGTTTATATTTACATTGTTTTTAGTACAGATGTATCCCACGTATTGTCAACGATACCAAGTTTTAAGTTTATTATTTAATCGTTAATATATTTAATTTATAATTGCTTTCCCTCAGTTATTGATGGTTTTTGCTTAATGTATTATCACCTTGTCCCTGTTACGAGGATTCACGATTAACGGTTTTATTATTAAAACATTTATATTTCATTAATAATCGTTTTTCCTCGATTTTACTTTGTAACTTAATTTGAACTTGAGTTAACTCAACGTTTAACTTTACTTTTTTATCAATAATAACTAGTTAACTTAACTAGTTACTTTTAATTTCGATTATTTATAACTTTATAACTAATCAAAGGACATCATAATACTTTGAACAAAAATATCACCGTAATCCAGGGATGAGAAACTATTCTACTTTTCAAGATGTTAAAGTATTATGATGTCCTTTGATTAGTAGTGCAATTTATTAAAATTGGATTTTAAAGGTTATTCTTTACAAAATATAAGTAAAATAAAATACGATTTTAATTAAACTTTCAGTTTGTTGAACTCATTTCGTTATCAATTCTTTTTCTTTTCACGTTAATTTTTAAAAAGCTTATAATTTTTGCAATTGTATTTGCACGTATGTTACGTCTGCTTATAACAAAGTTGGATATTATTATATGAAAAGCAAGTCTGTTAAACAGTTCACTTATTAAGTTAAAACACTGATGACAAATAATTAAATTATCTGATTAATTTACTGTAAAAACGCTTGAACTTATTTCTGTCTGTAAATAAGTCACTAGACAAAGTCTGCTGACTTCGCAAGCAACATTGAATAATATTAATGCTAAATCATCTATTTAACAGACAAACATCATTAAAACGGCAGAAACGGAAGTTTGAATTTAGAAATTAAATTCTGTAAAAATTTGCATGACGTCTTTAGTGTCAAATTTAAATTAAAATTATCTTATATTATTCTTTATTTAGGCGATAATTCGTCTAATTTCCATAACATTTTAATATACTATATTAACTTATCTGCCTGAATATAACTTTTTTTTTTAAATGTAGATATACTTACTCAAACTAATGAATGTATCATACCCCTCTGTACCTTGTAATCGCTTTTGACATAAGTATGATTGGAATTAAACTAATTAGCATCAAATTTGTAATCCGCAGATTACTTAAAAATACCGATAAGCCCCCCCACTTGGCGAGAGATGCTGAATGTGCAAAGTCGGCAGTTTGGTTGTATAGTAGGGGAATTAGCGATAAGACGTTATACAAGTACTCAATAAACACTTTCATTATACACATTTGATTCTTCGTGCGGCGAAATAATTTATACTAAATGGTCAAGAAATGCACACTTTCACTTAAAAATTCCTGTCTTTTGCAAGAGAAAGTTTCCGCTCAAAAACTTGTTTTTATTTTACAGTATTTATTTTCAGATATCCATAATTTATTCAAATGGAGTAATAATTTTTATAATCATTAGTTGATAATATTGCTTCCTTGCAGAGAAAACTTTGTGATAGTAAAAAAAGTTTCCAAGAAACATTTTAGAAATGTATTTTGATGTACAATATTCTTTTTAGAAAATATCCGTATATGGATGTGTATGCGCACGCTCATGTGTGTGTATGCCCGTTATTCAGGAAATACTTGGTCAAAATTAATTTTTAGAGCTCTCTTTCTGTTATTTTTTATACGGTATAGGAATAAAGATAATTTTTATTGATTGTTGGATTATTTTATTTTTTCTTTCTTAAGGGTTAATCGATTTTCGGATTTTAGTTTTTTGTATTATTTGGTATGTTTAAGATAATATCATTGATTCAGGGCTAATTGTACTGAAAGATCATAAAATTACTTGTTTCTTTCAACCAAAATTTTTAAATGACCTGCCGTCGTTATTTTGTTATACGCTTTTAGAAATAGGAGACATAGCTTGAAAATGAAGAAGGAAAACCTATTTACCAAAATTGTGCTAATTATTCACTTTAAGAAGAATATTTAGAAAAAAAAATTATTTTGTGAAGTACGTACCACATACAGGAAACGTTGCAGAAATGTTTCTCCAACGTATTTGTGGAAACTAAGGTACGTTCCTATGAAAGTTTTAAGGACGTTGCAGAAAAATTATAGAAACATTGAAATGTCCGTTTTTGCGTTTCAAAAGAAACCTTGTAGAAATGTTTCTGTGACGTTACTGGCTAGCTCAAATTATCTAACGTGTTACTTGGTTCGTTGTAGGAATGTTTCTGCAACATTTCAACAGAAAAGCTCTAAATTTTGTAAAAAATAATAAAGAACAACAAAATCTTTGGGATTAACCTACCAATTTGATTGTACCATCCGGATGGTATAACTAAATTGGTAGGTTAGCCAAAAAGTTTTGTCGGTTTTTTCTTTTCAAAATTTTTGAATGGTTTTATTTAAACGTCGTAGAAACGTTCTTACAACGGACCAAGTAACAGGTTAGATATACTGAGGTTTCAAGGTTTCTGCAAGGTTTCAAGATTTCTTTTGAAACGCGAAACGGACATTTCAAGGTTTCTGCAACGTTTCTGCAATGTTTCCTGCTAATTAATTATTATTATTAATTAATTAATAATAATAAATTATTAACTAATTCATTAACTAATTAGGTATTATCATTTTTAATGGTTTTAGTGAATTAAAAATTGAATGTGTAATTTACTTATCGTAAACATACTCATGATAATTACTTTATTAAAAGAGTTATAACCGTTAATTAACCTACATATTAGAACAAATATTTCCAAACAATTAATTAAGTTTGAGGAAGCCAAGTACACATAAATTAGCAGGTTTTCTTTTTCTGAAAAAGATTAAAAAGTATGTTGTTATTGTTTTGTCTATGAAAATAATTTTTTCTGATAATAATTATCAAAGGCATCCGAAGTTTCCAATTCTATTTCAAAATAGAAAGAATAAGAGTGCTAAAAACTCATGTATCCCGCCAACTCCGGCAGGGATTCTCGAGGTCATCGTTTTCTTCAGAATTTGGTACACCCGAATCTCATTTTATCTCATACGTATGTACAGACTGTCAAACGTATGAAGTATATTTATACGTAGCAAAAAGTAGAGAAAATCTATGGCCGCGCAGCGATAAGATAGTGCGCCGTGGTGCGAGAAAAAAAAGGAGAGCGAAATCGGCCAGCTATGTGAAAAAAGCTCGAAAATCAAAAGGCGCTGGCTGCTCGGATTGTTAGGCACTATTAATTTTGTTTTCGTAACGAGAAGGCGAGACATTACTTATGCACGCGGTGGGCAGCTGATCTAAGTACGCGGAGCTTCACTCGAATTAGGTACTCGATTATGGGTGAGCGGCGAGCGCACGCGCCTCCGAGAACTGGGTAAAGGTTTTCTTGCTGGAAGGTCAAATGGTGTGGTGCTCCTGATAAACAAACAAATGTTGTATTATAAATATATAATTATCATCAGTTTTAATGTAATAGAGTACAATTTTTGATAGTTTAGGAAAAAAAAATAAACAAGACACTTTTTTCGTTTTAGTAAATAGTCATAGTCACATAAATTAGAATAAATTATTTACTTAAAATATAAAGAAAATTTGAGTCTTTTACTTTATTTGTTTTGCACACTACTTAAGACTAAAAATCTAAGTTGATGCAAGTTTTTATATCTTAAATATGTATATTATATGTGATTTTACCACGCATTTGACCCCTCTAAGTGGTTTCTACAGTCCCTTGAAAATTCGGTAATCTATATTATTGAATTTAAGCCTTTCTACCCACTTAGCACGTGTTTTTGAATCAGGTATTTTTCAGAAGTGTACTCATGGACTTAAGGAGCTACATTTTTAAAAAGCGATTATTATCAATTGTTAGGCACACATGCATCATTAATCACCAATCCCCTTAAGGGATCAAGTCATCACTGAAAGAAGTAAATCGCTCAGTCGGCTAGATTATCGCTAAGCAACCAATACAAAGTTTGGATGTCATAGTAACGACTCAGTATTACTACCACAGCTATACTGTTATAGTTAAGAGATCAATATATAGGCTGTAAAAAAGAGAATCGATTACAATACATTTTTATTTTTATTACAATATTTAATACATCTACTATATGATTATAATCGGTTATATCTTCAAAGAATCTTTTAATATATGAAAACACAATCGTAAATATAAAAAGAAAATCATAAAATTAAGTTTATACATCATTCTTAAATAATTTTGTATTAAATTATCTTAAAAAGATCATAAATATAGATTAATGAAGTACATTTTATATTTAAATATACAGTAAGTAAGTAAGATCTCTTAATTGTTCATAGGTTATGCTTCGTTGAATAGAATAATATTGTAGCTGATATAGCTAGTAATTTGCCGAAAGGATTTTTCTTTGCAAATAAATTAATGCACGTTACAATTTTGCAGTTAATGTAAGGACAGCAAAATCGTGTGGCTACAATCACATTACAAAGCGGTGAAATTCTAATAAACAATGCGTTACCAACGGGTATTTTGTTATGGTTATGGTTTTATCCAGTAACCAAAACAATTATTAAAAAATAACAACTTTTAAATTGTATTTGATGAACTAAGCTCGGAAAAAAATTTTAAATTAATTTTATACATTTAAATAACACATTGTTAATGATAATTACAGGAATTAATCGCATATTTACTTCTAAATACTTTAAAAACATTTTAACGTCAAAGCTGTATATGTAAAGCTACCGCAGCAATCGCTATTGCTCTAGGAGCTATACCGATTGTCAAAATAACGAACGAAAATATATTCAAGATTATAATGGTAGGAGAGCGATTCTCTTTTTTCAGTGTGCACTTTTGACAACTGTAAAACTGCATAATTTTTGTACATTAATAATTTATTTTTTCATTACGATATTCAAAATATATTATTTTTACCTATAATTGAAGGAGACATTGAAGAAGCTAGAAGAAAAGTTCATTTACCGCAGAGTTCCAGTTGCTCCGGTGAACCATTTTACATGATCCGGGTCTTAAAATGTTTGCTTTTTAAGTGGCTATGGTCAGAGTGGACTAGAATTTTGAAATAAAACTACAATTATATTGAATAAATAATGTTTTACTTTACATCATTATTTTTCCATTTACTTTTAAGCATTCTTGAATATAATAACAAAATGAGGCACTTTCTCAAAATTCTGCTCCACTTCGACCATAGCCACATCAAGAACAAACATTTTAAACTCTGGATCATGTGAACTGGTCCACCGGTGCAACTGGAACCCTGCGGAAAATGAACTTTTCTTCGAAAACAAGGTCCATACATGCATGGAAGAGTAGGGATGCTATTGATGATAAAATTAAGTTCACTAGGGTTTAAATTAAAGGTAAATATAATATATTTTAACACAAATAGTTACAAAGTTTGTCTGAATGAAAAGCAAATTGTTAACGTGCAAAATTTATGCATTATTACAGATGTCAAAAGTGGCTTGCCCCCTTAATGTAATTAAATTTATTTAAATTGTCATAACTTTGTTAATTTTTATAATTCTGACATCTACCAAGTCCAAAATGAAATTGATTAAGCTTAAATGCTCCCCCTTAAACGTGTTAAAAATTCGATCATTTTTAATGAACGGTATATTATACATTTTTTAAGAATGTAAATACACACCATAAAAATACGCTCACATTTATCTTCAAAGTGTAGCTCTACTAAAATGTTACTCTTAAATCGTTATTTGTTTTCACAATTTGTTAAGGCCGCATTCAAATATGCGCGCCACTCTTGCAGCGATTCCTTCCAGGAACTACGCAGGGGGTCGCTGCGAGAGTACCAAGAAGGATTTTTTCACTTTCTCCGAAATTGCACGGCGTTGCAGCTGAAACAAAACTGCGAGCGCCGGGCAATTTCGGCCTCTTTCCGCTCTGACCGCGGCCTCAATCATCCAGTCAAGGTCCCAGCCGTGCGCCTTCGCATCCATCGCCACGTGCAAGGCGGTACACGCCCGGTCGACTTCTTAATTATTAAATTCAGACACACACACACACACACACCCACACATACACACGCACGCATGCACGCACGCACGCACGCATGCACGCGCGCACGCACGCACGCGCACACCCACACACACATACACACACACACACACACACACACACACACACACACACACACACACACATAGACACACACACACACACACACACACACACACACACACACACACACATAGACACACACACATACACACGCACACGCACACGCACACGCACACGCACACGCATACACACACACACACACACAAGCAAGTTATACATGTACATATTTATTGTTTATTTTGTAGAATGAATAAATACTCAGTTACTGTTAATTTAAACAGCGTGAAACCCTATTACTCTCCTTCACGTCTATTGCTTGTTCTACGAGCACGTGCTCCGGGATATTACAGTGCCCCGCTGCACTCGCTCAACACTAAAACCGCGTCGAACATTTTAAGAGTTGTTAAAATGTCCTGTTATAACAATTAATAATTTAGCCGGCTAGTGCGCGAATACAATTGGATTGCAGGGCTATCTTAATAATTGAAATAAGATGTATTACTGCAAATTTTAAGTAATTTCGTGTTAAAGTTGGAAGTCTAATTAATTGTAAAAAGAGGTATTTTTCATAATGTTCCTTATTGTGCAACTAAACCACAAAAATTCGTTAAAAATCACGAATGTAGTTTTTCATTTAATTTTCAATTTTTAGCAAATATATTTATGAAACGTTATTGTCCTAATCAAAAACAACAACTTTTCAGAGAGATATTTTCTCTAAATTGAGAATTCAATGAAATAAGTGGTTCCCCGTATTTGACGGTGACAGGTGGTTTAGCATAAACTTAATAAAAATACTAGTCGGCGTATTACGATTTGTACTTTACTCCTACGTTCGTACTTTTAATTGTACCCGCTTAGTTTTTTAATAAAAAATCAAATTTGATTCTGCGTGTTTTTGGCGCCATCAAATGTTGATATGTTGATGTCTCGTTAAATAATGCAATTTTCTAACTGTACCAAGCGTTAAGAAATTGTACAAATCTCAATTCTACTTGTACAATAGCGTTTTTTAATTGTACCATCTTATTTAATTAATAAATATATAAAATGTGTTAAACCGAGTTATTCTGTCAAATGCGCATGCGCGTTAACGCGAATTTTGACCACCTATGGACAAAAAGTATATTACTCTTTTTCTTTTAAGTATAAAGAAAAACAACTGAATGTAAATATTCAAGTACTAGGACTCATTAATGGCATACCATTAAGGGGGCAGACCTGGATTAAACCCAATAGAACTTTTTTTTACGAGTCCAGAAAACTTTCTATGTTTAAAAGAAATCATTCAGAAAACCTCAAAATCTTGATCCTACACGTCACAATAAATCATTATTTTCAATACCTTATCTATTAAAAGAACTGTATTCCTCACAAGATTCTACGTGACATGATGAACGAAATTTTTTTTTCAACTCAGGCATGAAATAGGCCTTTTTCCATGCCTAACAGTAGCGTAGAAAATCGCCCACTTCGAGCGTTTTTGTTAAATAGCCTTTTCCCCGCTTCTCAAAAATTGCGAAAACATGTAGGAAATAAGCTCACGAGTTTTAGGACCCATTTTTTCAGATTTAACCTTCGTTCAGTGTGAAGTTTACTTCTAGTCACAAGTTCGTAACTGCGCATGCGCGAGTTTCGATTAAAAGAGAAAGTTTTTTATTGTTATTCAAAAGTAAAAGATTCTTGTATTACTGTCAGTACTAATTAAAAAATACTCTATATAACAAAGTTTTTAAGTGATGTCAATAACTAAAAGAGTAACGTAATTAATTTGATTATCAATTCTCTAGTGGTTATAAGAATCTAGTTTACGACCCGTACAAAGTATATATCTGTAGGTTCCCAGAAAAACGACTTTACTCTGCTTCTTGTTTTTGAAATATCAAGGTTGAAAGTTTTTATTGTCAACTTCAATTAATGTTAAAAAATTATAATTTAATTATAAACTAATTTTTCCTCATTTTTTTACCATTTTTATAGCTCAAACCTCAATTTTTAAAATAATTGGATGTAAGTAAATTTTTCGGGAATCCACAGATATAGTTTTAATGGTTTTTGAGCATGCGCATGCGCGTTTGATGGAATCATTCGGTTTAACACATTTTATCTATTTATTCATTAAATCAGATGGTACAATTAAACATCTCAATTTAAAAATTAGAATTAACATTAGTACAATTTTTTAACGCTTGGTACAGTTAGATAAATGCATTATTTAACGAGATATCAACATTAAATGTCACGAAGAAAATGCAGAATCAAATTTGATTTTCTATTCAAAAACTAAGCGGGTACAATTAAAAGTACGAACGTAGGAGTAAAGTACAAATCGAATTATCCGACTAGTATTTTTTTGATTAAAAAATACGCAAGTTCGCAGTCTGGGGTGGGGTAGGTAATCCGATCACCGTCATCGATTAATTACATAAAATATGCGCTCATCGCGTACGCCTTCAAATCATTCCAACCGTCAGACTTATGGACTACATTGGCCTACCACGTCCTCCGCGTGCGAATCTCTCCGAAAGCCAGCAATTTTATTCAACGACGGCCCAGACACTTCTAGTAAAGTCCCGAATGCGAATGGTGTGAATGAGCGCTCGCTGCTTGAGTATAGTGTGACACTCAGGGGTCAGTGGCTGCGGCCGGCCGCTAATAAAGTCAGGCGATATAAATAAAAAGGCGGGCGGTACGCGCGCGACGATGCCCGCGAGCGATAATCGCCGCCCAAGTCTTCATTCACAATCTCGTTGTGGATGGACGAGCGCACGTGCCGTGCGCGAATATGTATTATCGGGCGCGATACGCGGACGTTTATCTGGCCGCGTCTTCTCCCCTGGCGCGCCGTCGTGTTACACGAGAAACGCGAAATCCGACGTCGCGCCCCGGCGGGTTTTGTTATATTACGTACAAGTACGTGGGTTGTTAGATTCGGTATTCGCGCGGGTGATGTATATGTTCGAGACGACGCGTCGACGTCGATATGGTGGTGGTTTGTGCAAGTCGAGGTGTAAAAAATGCCGTTTTCGATCATGACCCAATTTCGAATCTATTTAATTTATATTACGTGATAAGGAAGACTTATGTGTTTGTATCGGACTAAGTGAATCTTTTTTTTCAGCCTGCTTGAGAAGGTTTTCTGAAAATTTTTAATTACGATTCCCGAATATCGGTACATTGCACTACGCCGAGAGAAATTGAATAGCAAAAATTACTACTTTTACGTATAAGTTACACACTTAATGTTACAAGATTGAGGACATACTTGATTGCTTTCATCAAAGTTACCGAATCAAAATCTCACTCAAGTCACTGTGTTTTCACATTTTTAAAGTGAAATTTTCTTCTTAGAAATTCCTTATGATAAAAATCATAGTTTAATTTTAACAAAACATATTTTTCGCTCCAAAATCTGTTAGAATTTTTTTCCTACCGTGGACCCCTTCTTTATCAAACACCCAGCAGTAATTAGTCAAACCGAATCTACTGACAAGTTTCACACTACATAACAGCCCACTAATCAAATCTATCTCGACATGTTTTTCAATAACCTTTTTTTGTCCGGCGACCCGAAATAGGCGCCCTTTTTTTTCTCCCAGCCGCTGCTCCTCTCCCCAACTCCCAAATCTCGGTCTCGCCCGATAAGCCGGTGCAGTCGCAACTATCGCGTATACATATTTTCGTTGGTCCACCTAATCACCGAAATATTGACATCGATAAGCTGCAGGCCACAAGTATAGAAAACATCATCGAGGGAAAAAAAAGAAAGAACCGAGCACTGCAGCAACTGCCCTTATCTCGACGATAATTAAGTGAAAAGTCTATTAATAGCCTTTGACGGCCCTCTCACTCTCTCTCTCTCTCTCTCTCTCTCTCTCTTCAAGGCGGAATGATGACAACACACGAGGCACCCGGAGTACAAGAAGTCCTCGAGCGTACTTCGCACTGTAAACTCACACACTTCGACTTGGAGAGCTGGATAAAAAGAATCGTCGGTCGTCGGCAACGCGAATTCGATACAGGCACGAGGAGCGCTCTCTCGCGCATGTATACACACATATCTGCCCGCTGCGCCCGAGAGTCAGTGCTGTTAACCGATAACAATAATTATAACGCCGCAGCCAAGGTTAATCGGCGTAACAAATTGAGAAACGACCTTTGCGATCGCCAGCACGGAGAGCACGCAATCGCGAGCCACTGTTTACGGGGTGACTTTGTACGCGCACGATTATACACATCCGCGTCGAGCGTCGTCTTCTTCTCGCTGCTCGTTTTTTCGGCTTTCCCCCGGTGTCAAGCGCCTCTTCGTCGCGATTACTCTACATAGTGCTAAATATAGTTGCGCCCCGAGAGTGCGATGAGCGGCGCGGCGGGCCCGTCTCTCGAACTCCGTCTTATCGCAATCGGATTTTAGTTTTCTTCTTTTTTTTCTTTCTGGAGAGACCCTCCACTGGGGCACAAGGTGAAAAGTCGGAGCCTGCGATGAGATTTTCGTGGGGGACGTTGTCCTCGCGCGTACGAGTATGTAATTATTAGCGGGACGCGTAGATCGAGAGGCGAGCTTTTGTGCAAGACAGCCTTGAGCCGCGTGTTTGTTTTCGTGGGAATTAATCGAGCTTTACGTGTCTTCGTTTTTTCCTTTTCGTCGCAAGGTTGTCAAAAAAGTGTTTATTTGGAATGCGATATTCGTGTTCCAGAAGTTTTTCTGCGTCTTATGTTTTGGGGAAGTAAATAAGATATTGCCGTCGAGCTTTCGTCGTAAAAAAGGTATAGGTACGTCGTTGCCTTTTTGTATAGTTGAGAAAGAAAGTTTTTTTGAAAAGGAAAGTTTCCGCGACAGTTCATCAATCCCTAAATGATGACATAGTTATAATTAAAATGTTCGGGTTGAATGTTAATTTAAGAATACTATTCCTTCGATTGAAGACTACGTATTGATGCGATAAATAAAATTTAATTACGTTGCTCCGAGGCAAGCTTATTATCGGACAATTAAAAAGTTTATTTAATTTTTTCGCAATATGCGCTTGATTATTTTCACAGTAAAAATGATGCATCTGAGTAAACTGTTTTTTCTTTTTAATCTGTTGACAGGTAAATGACCAGACAAGGTCGCAAAAATCCTAGTTCTAGAATTAAATTTTATTCAAAATGCTGACTTGAATTTCAAAAGATTGTCATTTAGAAATTAAAGCCGTTAAAACGAATTATTTTAGCTAATGCCTCGTCTTCATGGCACTTTAATAGCGTCTCGCTTGAACTTTTCATATTAAATAACTTTACAGTGATAATAACTAGTAAATTTAAAAAAATTCTATAGTGTAGAGATTTTTTCACACTAAAAAGTTTTTCTTTCCTAAACAACATAAATCTTATTCGATATTGAAGTTAAAGCGAGACTCCGTTAAACTGCCAGTGAAAACGAGGCATAAGGCGCGGCCGTATTTTAATTAGCTTGTTGCATTACTTCGCTCGAACGAAACAATATTTTCCCCAACTATAATTAATGCTCACGCTAATTTACAATTATCTTTTTAATTATACCTTCTAGATAGTACACTGCTTCATATAAGATATAATTTATCATTGTTATTACATACTTTAATATGTTTTACTACTGTGTTATTCCTTGGCGCAAGGTTATATAGCACCATGTCATAAATAAAGTCTCTCTCTCTCTCCCGCAATCAATCAATTAATCAATTACACCATTTTTCTTTTTTTATTACAGATGGTCAGCGCTTAGCGCTCGTCGCGCTTATAATACGCTACTTTTCTTCTTTTCTCACCGCCAAATAAGTAAAAAAAAGAAAACGCGAAACGGCATTTCTCCCTCGAGGAGAAAAAGACGCGGAAAAAAGCCTCGCTCAGATAGAGAGCAAATCAGCACTCACACATGCGCAAAACAATAATAATAGGAAAATCTCGCGTGTTGCCTTTAACAATAACGTTAAACTCATGTCGCTCGCGTTGCTTGCACCAAAACGATAAGGCTGTGTTTGTCTGCTGATGGCAGGTCGCACTTGAGCTCTCGCCGACTGTATCATTATATATACGCACAATATATTATCGCCGCCGCAGCAGCCCCGCGCGCACTATATATACGGACAAATGCCGTGCATACACACATAATATGCCAGATACTTTCTCTCTCTTTCTCTCTTCTAGACGGAGGAATCGGCTGCGGCGGCGCTATACTTATATTATTCCTGGCGCGCGGCGCGCCGAGTTCATTCTACTCGGCATAATTAAGAGTCTCCTCTCATCATCGCTTCACATAACGCGGCGCAGGCCACTGCAGTACATGCATATGATAGGGGAAACCGGGGCTAATGCGTATACGATTCTGTTCGAAGCTTGTTTCATTAGGCATGTTAGTTAAGTACTTACATTTGGGTTTGGGATTAGGGTTGCATATGGCTGGGCTGTATGTTAAATTGAGTATCAAAAATGGTTGCGAAATTCTATCCATCAAATTAATATGAGCAAATCCTCGAAATCGGTCTTCCTCAAGCATATACATTTTAATAATTTTTCGTGCATATAAAATGGATGGGAAATTGCGCATTTCGAGCGTGGTTGATAAATAACTGTAAAGTGTATGGAAATGAGCCCATTTCCAGTCTAGGGAGGAAGCGACCATTCCCTTCCGCAGTAGCGACAATACCCCGTCGCTTTGCATGCATAAAATAAGGCATATTCATGTACTAATTAAAACAATTTCGGTGTATAATAGGGGGGAGGGCTTTTTCAGACTCAGATGATGATTTGAGCACTCGTGTCAGTTCCACTCGTGCTCAATCATCAACCTCGCTTAGATAAAGCCAATTTTCTCCCCTAGTTGCATAATGTACTTTTGCAACCTATCATACTCGATTACTTGTAAAGATAAGCACACTTGTCCTTTGACGGAATTGTATTTTATACCGATATCTAACAGTATCCCACGAAACATATGAACCAAACTGGATACGCGCCAACTTTACAAATCTAAATGACGGTCGTGGAGATTATTATACAAATTTATTGTATTCTCTTTTAATTCATCTGCGAAATAATTCAATTTCTGATACTTGGATATAATTGAATGTAAATCTACATCCGTATATGTGTGTTGCAATCATCTGTAATTTTGTAAATTAAAGCTTTACTAGTAAACTTTCATTTGAGAAATTAAAGGTCATCATTTATAAACTAAGGGTTTTGTATTAGTGATACAAAATATATACAAATTGACAGTTTTTTCGGATGAGTATACTCATTCCAATGGTAAGAAGATTTTTACGAAGTTTCTCTTCAGAGGAATTCTATGAAATATCAATATCCCACTATAGCAATTAATAGGTTTGCACCGTCGTGATCCAGAAATGAATCATGAATTGTCTCACATTTGTTTACATTTCGTATCATTGTAGAAGTAAACATTAATAAAATTATTTTGGAATCGATATTTTTTTATTGTTTTGTAAGCATATAATCATGTAGAAATATCGAGTGTTTACTAAATATGCGATATTTCAATTAATTTTGGACAATATTGCGAAAATCGGCTTATACAATTAGCCGAACAGAAACTGCTGAGAATTAAAGCGAAACTGGTTGCGCGCACTTGTTACAAGTTTAAATGATAATCATGAACTTTTAATTTTATAATTCGGGAAACGATAATTTTAAACGGGGTTTTCGACCTTTCTTATAAAAGAATGTTGCATACTTACATTTTAAATACATTGTAACACAACGAATTAACATCAGCCTTACAAATATCACATTTAATAATTGTATGACGATGATCCAATAACTGTATCTTAATCTGAAAGGTTCAGCTGGCCTTTAAATTCTTCGTAACAATAAGCTTTCACGAAGAATAATGTATTTATAAAAGCCTGCAGAAAAGACATGAAAATATCTAAGGTCCTACTAAAATTTGATGAAACAATGTAATGGCCCGCGTATACATACAAAAAGGTTCACGTCTACACACTCATCATTTCAATCTAATTTTCCCGTTTAGCCGCAAATGACACTTGGTCCAAAATACAATTGATTCGCGCTAAGGAGCCCCGGTCTCCCCCGCGCACGCGAATCAATAACATAATTGCACATAAGCGAGAAATCAATCGAGCCGTCGAGTCGCTCGGCGTGATTTATTGCGAGAAAATTTTCAAGCGATTCGTCATCGCCCAAAGCGACCATACACAAGCGCGATACGCGCCAAGGGAGACATTGTACACAATTGACACGCGACGTGTAAGTACACACAGTGATAGAGGCGCAGGAAGCACATTCCAGCCTGATTCCGCGCCGCTAATGTTTACCTGAGGCCGCAGTACGGCCGCAAGAGGGTAAACAGGATTTTCTATTGTTGCGCGCGCGTGGAGTCACTGGGCAACAACGAGATAGATAGTCAAATCGACCGATACGGACAATTACTGTATATTGCGGATAGCGAGAGCGGAGATCGGAAGAAGTGAAAGCCGTAAACACATTTTTCGGGGACAATGTTTGTTTGGACTCGCTGCGACTCGGTTCTTGTAAATGTTTCCTTTCTCGCGCTGAGCAATTTCTGTTTACGCTCGGATCCTCTTTATTTTCGGCGTACTCATTGAAATTTCGAAATGTTGCGCGCGGCTATCGATAATTTGCATATTCTTGTCACTGAGAGCAACCTGGGATTCGTGTATGCACAAGAGTAGACACAACACGATGTAATGTGTTGATGTTTTGAGACATTTGTCGCGTTAGTGAATCATTTTAATTTTCAAAATAATACCAAATCTTTATACAGATTTATTTTATTTACCTTTTTGACAAGCATATGTGTAAAATATATCATATCGTAAAATGCGATTGAAGTAATTAATTCATAATAATTAAGTCACCGAGCAGAAAAGATAACAACACTCTGGCCATTTGCAAAAAAAGTTATAATTTTCTGATTCTTTAAGGGGGCAGGCCTGGGTTAAATCCAATAAAATATTTTTTTTTTATTAGTTCACAAAACTTCTTTATGTTTAAGAGCATTTATTCTGAAAATTTCTATACTATCAATACTTAATAATATCTTACCGTTCTAAAACCTCAAAATCTTGATCCTATAACGTCACAATATATCACATCACTATTTTAAATGCCATATTTAGTAAAGGAACTTTGTACCTCACACGATTCTAGGTGACATGATGTACGAAATTTTTTTTTCAACGGTTATTCGACTCCTTTGGACATGTATTACAAAATAAGTGGAACATTCTTACGTTAAAATTCTTTTTATTATTATTTTACGTAGATCCACTTAATTTTTTTTTAAATATTAAAACTTTATTTTCATGTAATCGATTAGATCTTCATAAAACAATAAAAAAAAATTAACGACAAAGTGATCCAGTCTTTTTGTAATACATGTCAAAAGGGGTCGAATAACCGTCGAAAATAAATTTTGTTTATTCCGTCACCTGGAAACGTTGTGAGGAACAAAGTTCCTTTAGTAAATATGGTTTTGAAAATAATGATTTATTGTGACGTGTTAGATCAAGATTTTGAGATTTTACAACCGTAAAATTTAAGATATTATTGTGTATTGATAGCATACAAATTTTCGAACGATTGCTTTTAAACATAAAAAGTTTTCTGAACTCACAAAAAGAAATTTTTTTTTGGCTTAACCCAGGCCTGTCCCCTTAAGTCTTAAAAATTGTATGCAATTAGTCTGATTTCGAAATCGCAAATAAAAATGAGATTGGGTTTTAATAAAAATTTTCACATAATCTAAAGAACTATAATTTGGAATTTTGTGCGAAATTTCAGAGAAAATGATAATTTCTCTTCTAAAATAATTAACATTTCTAAAAATTAGCGTCCTATAACGCCGGCATTGATATTATAAAATAAACTATTCATATCTTCACTATGGCCTCATTAATACATATACCCGTATGAAATCTTTTCCTCGTAATTAATTAATGAGTAAATTTTTCTATAAGTGTAGTCTTAATGTCCTTTATAGCATACTAACCTCAAAATGCCAACTTTATTGTCGATTTTGAGGTTGTTGTGCTATAAAATATCGTATGAGACTGTTGTGGGAGGTGTTTTTCTACCTTGCTCGATTTTCTCACTCGCTTCGCTCGTGCGAAAACCCTCGAGCAAGGTAGAAAACCATCTCCCACAACAGTGTCATAATATACTATTATAATAGCGTAAAAATTACCATGAACCACGGATATGAAAAGATTGGGTTCATATTATTTATTAATATTTAGGTAAAAGTATTTCCTGACATTTTAATTGATTAATGAAAATTGTACAAACTTATTAAAATATTCTTTACTTTAATTTAAAGAAATTATCGTACTATAACGTTGATACGACGAATACAAAAATAAAACCGAATTTTCCATCTGGTTTTTCAGGTTCTTGATCCGCTTCCACAAAAATAAGCGTACGAAAACGTCTGCATTAATCTTAAAAAATCGTTGCATACTTTTAAGCTGTTTTTAACTTAATTAAGTGTTAGCCCTATCGTAGACATATTAGATAACTTGTTTTACACCCTAACGAAGCGACTCAAAACAAACATTCAAAATAATTTCACTAATGTTCCAAACTTCAGCTACTACCTACTATAACGTCGATATTACAAATAAAAAGTGATTTCTCAGTGCTCAATTGAATTCCTCGTGCAAAAAATTAATAATAATTTCTGTTTGTAATGATTAAGACTGTTCATCCAATCCGACAAAAACTAACAATACAAATGCTGTTTTTGATTTAACTAAGGGTCACCCTATCTTAGGCATGTCAAATAACTAATTGTATTATACCCTCACACAGCGACTCACACAAAAATCAAATAAAGTTCCAGCAGCATTCCAAACTTCAGCTACATCATTTACCATATATTTATTGAAGCATCTGTTAAGTGTTTCGCACAAAGTGTAATTATATCATAAAGTATAAATTCACAAATCAGAAGAGAAAAAATTTGGTAAGACGAGAAATCCGCCACGCCAAAGTACCGACAAGCTCTCTAACGCGAATATACAACGATAACACGACCGCGCGCCGCGGATTTTTCACAAGCGCTCCGGCTAATTACCCAAACGGCCGCCGGAATCAAACAATTCTCTCTCTCACTCGCTCCCATGCTCGCAACATTAACAAATAGGCTATAAACGCGAATCTCTTTTCTCAGCGAGCGAGCGCAAATAAATCGAGAGCCGCATCCTATTATATTCCTCTATAAATAGAGACGCTTCGGGGGGAGATATGGCACAGGCGGGAAATCAGCAAGGAATAGCCCCGCTCTTATACGCATCTCTATTAGGCGCTGTACACTGTACTTTGCCTTCCAGCGCACCCCGCAGACGATCGGTGTCTATACCGACTCATCATCATCGGCCACTATCAACTTTCTCTCTCTCTCTTTTTTCCTCTTCTCTCGGCAACGAAGAAGCTTCCTTATCGCCCGCGCTGACGACGTGAGAGGCCGGCTATATAACATTTATATTTATTATAGCCAAGGTATTACGAATGCGTAACGCACTGGTAGCAACAGCTGTGGCGCGCGCGCACGCACTGCAACGAGTCGCGAGCGCCGATGCAGCGAGAGCGACGGAGACGGATAGAATTAGGATCGCTCCGCCGTCGTATCGGGGTTAAGTTCGCGATACGCGCATTTACGAGAGTGAGAGACTCGTGGGGGCTCACCCGCAATTACATGTAGCAGTGTGTTCATATACATGTATATATCTATATATATGTAACACAGCATCCACGCGTGTCCAGCCGAGACGAAGGAGAGAGAGAGAGAGAGGAGGGGAGAGAGTAGTAATCCGTCTAGGTCGATCAAGATCGTATCTTCATTCATGCGCTCGCGCGGGGTGTCAAAGGTCGCGGAGGAGCGCCTCTCTCGCTCGCAATACCACGAACCGCTGCGTGGAGAAAAATGCGGATGTTGACTGGCTAGTGTTCTAATATACTAATTGAGCCGATAGCCGCGCCGCGCCGCTTCTCCGGATTTTTCGTGCGTTACGTATTCGAGTTGTCGATATATACGTACGTGTGTGTGTGTGTAAGTATATTGTATTGTATTTCTCTCGCTTCGGCTTTCTGGAGAAGAATTGTCGCAGGGGCGAGAGAGCGCCAGCGATAAGTGCAAAGTGAAAGACAGCGTCTTTATTCGCTGCGCGGCTTTCGCCTGGTAATCATTCTGGGGAAGAGAGACGGCCGAAGCTAAAACTACGACGCGCGCTGCTAACTTCGGAGCGTAATAACAATTAAGAAACTGGGGGCAGGGACAAAATAGGGACAGATCGCGGAAGATGCAAATACCGAGAGGTTTCGATGATTGGTTTTCTCCTCGGTAGAATAGCGGTTGGTCACTGCTGATTTGTACGGCGCGAGCTTATTTGTAAAGACTGTAAAAATCTGGAATATATATTGCCGCTTTGCCGGGAAAGATAGAACGAGAATAAGAAAATAAGTGTATTTACCGCGGCTTGTAACAGAGTGCGAGTAACATATTTATAATATATGTATATATCGGGTGTAGTATGCGTATTATGGTTGGTAAACAAGCCGAGTAATTGGGCCAAACTGAGCACTGCGCAGCTGATAATATTTTATATTATGCGTCGATATTATTATCGTATAATTAGTTGGCTTTCTAGAAGAGACGCTTGCTAAGTAAGCTTGCATGCTGGGTACGCACCAAGACGACACTGTCACGACTGCAGGATTGAACGCAGAAGTGCAATGCAATCGTGAAATTTGCAATGCCATAGGATTCTGCCATCTGCAAGGATGTTCCCGATGAAAAGATGAAAATCGTAGCATCTCTGTAGTGGGAATGATCTGTTTGCCAATCTTTACCAAAGGTTTCCAAACCTCGCAATATCTAGACATTCTAGACAAACTTTGTCAAATCTAACCAAGCCTTGCAATATCTCGACAAACTTTACCAAATCATACCAAACCATTTCAACCTTTGCCGAATCTTGCAATATCTAGACAAATTTTAGGAAACCTTGTAATACCTTGACAAACTTTACTAATAAACCTTGCCAAATCTTACAATACCTAGACGAACTTTGCCAAGACTTGCAATACCTAGACGAAATTTGCCAAACCTTGCAATACCTACATAAACTTTGAAAAAACTGAGGATGCATTGTCAAACTTTGTCAAATTTTACTAAACTAATTAGTTAGGACACTTAGCAAAGTATGGTAGAATGAAGCACTGTTTAGCCATGTTTAGCAATAATAATATTTTACAAAAAACTTTGCTAACTATTGCTGAATTTGACAATATTTATGCCGATAGACAATTACATAAGACGCTCAACAGCAGAATTCCATGATAAATGACGAAAGAAACTCTTATCAAGTATAAATTTGCAGCAAATTGCGGTAGGTACATGTAGCAGAAAAGCGAGAAAGCATGCACTATATATTTTTGTTCAGAAGTCCGCCCGTAATTTTGTTGAAATGTGCTTCACTAACCGTTTAAGAACAGAAATATAGGAAGCGGAAGGCTGAAGCCATTTGATGGAGTTTTAGCAGGTTCAGCAAGGTTTAAGAATGATAAACATAATTTGGCAAAGATTAACAAATTTTAGCACACAAATGTTTTCTCTAAAAAATGAATAATCAAATCAGAATGGATTTTCATTACTATTTGACAGAATCTTAGCGTCTTATTTATGACATTGCGTAGGTATCTTCTCTCACAAGGAGATGCCACAGCCTTTGGAAAACAGATTTCAATGAGGCTTTGGGAAGTGATTTTTAGTACTCAAAATGGTGTCCAACACTCGTAGTTTTGTCTCTAAATCCTTGGTGTGAATACATAACCTGCTATATTAAAACTATGCGTTATTTCAGTAAAAAGTGGTACCTATACTTTGAATCATAACTTTACAAATTTTTCACTAAAGAAATACTGCAATAAAACCAAAAAATGAACCAAATGAGCTTTAGTTTAAACTTTTTTTTATATAAAAAAATATTTATTTGTTTCAAAGTTATATAAACAATGGAAAATGATGACAAGAAATGAATGAAAATTCGAGGATTTTCAACTCATAATTTTCAATTGCTCATAGCTTTGGAACAAATTACTATTTTTTGATGAAACAAAGCTTAAATTAAAACTATCTTATTACGATATTACATAATTTCTTTAGCAACAAAAGTTGCAAAGTTATGATTCGAATTTTAGGTACCATGTTTTACTGAAATAACGAGTATTTTGAATGCAGTCGGACGCTTCTATGACACCGAGGGCCTATAAGACTAAACTACGGGTGCTAGACGTTGTTTTTAGGTATCAGAAATTAGTTCACTCCTTGTAAGTGTATTAATTGATACTAAAATATACCATGAAGCATGATCCTCGGTACTTGCATGTATGTAGTATAAATATATATTGGCATGGAATTTTAAAGAAATTAAATGTAAGCTTACTCGACAATTAACTCCAGGAATTGCACGATTGTTCGTAACTCGCATACGTTATACCTATAGCCTGTTTTAAAATAGATTGTCACAACACCACTTTCAATTCACATGAATGCGTAAAACATCTGTACTTTGCTCTGATAAACAGAACCAAAGGAAAATTTATCAATACTGTGCAATAATACCTATATAGATCTACATGAGGCGTACAAAACTTTTCGTAAAAAGATACCTACTCGAACAATGACGAAGCTTTACACACACACACATACACACACACACACACACACACACACACACACACACACACACACACACACATACACACACACACATAATCTGTGTACAAATCTCGACCTGAAGACATATTTAGCGCGGTGGCTAACACTTTTCCTTTTCCTCTGCAGCTCTTTCTCACGCAGACAGAGCAGTTCTACGTACATTCGATTATAACAATCTCCGCGGCAGCGCAGCATTATATATTACAACGACTCTCGCGGCGGCCAAGACGTTGGCCCTACTATCGGCGGATAAACAAAAGCAAAATATAGACGCATGTAACTCGCGGAGCGCTGCCCTCCGACTTTGTCTCTTATTCTCTCGGTGTATAGATGCGGCCTGTGCGCCGCTCCGCAATTCCTCGTCGCTTGCAGCGCTTCTTTCGTCTTCTTTTTTATCGCGCGGGTGCACTTCGGTGTAGATTTACAGTCACGAGTGCATGACGATCTCTCGACAAAACAACTGATATGTAATAGAGGGTTCACTGACGCGCAGGTTCGCGATCGTCCTTGGCTCGACTATACAGTCTCGTTGACATTGTCGATGACTCCTCGACGATAGAGCCAGGGCGATCACCGCCTTATATATTGGAGTGCAGCCGAGTATAATGACCATCATAGCCGAAAGTTCAGTGATTAATTTTTATCTGAACGCGAACATATATATATAGTGCGCAGATTTTTTACCCTAGTCGTCGATCATACGCGAACTCTAACTTTTTATCGGTCGTATGTAGTACGTGAATATCTTTCTTTTTTTTTTAAGCTATTCGGTGATTTTCATCGACACTCTTTTATATCTCTTCTATATATATCGCCATCTCTTTCGCCATTTCACTCACTCTCGTTTTTTCTCGTGTTACGTAAGAGAGCCTCGACATACGTATACGCATTTTCGTATGTATGCAGTATTATATATCATATGTACTGGTGTCGAGCAAATCTACGTCCGCTTCCATGTCGTCGAGGGTTGTCACGACACAGCAGCGGCAGCGAAGACGCGTCGAAGACTCTAAAAATACGAGATAGAAGGAGCGAGAGTTTACGCGAAAGTGACGCGTCGTCTTCGTCTTCGTCGTCGTCGTGTCTCGACAGCGTCAGAGAACAGAGAACTGTGAGTAGTGGGTGGTTAGAAAGAGAGAGAGAGAGAGAGAGAGACAGAGGCGCTAATCGCGTAAATACAACGTAACGTTATTGACAAAATTATAAATACTTCGTGGTGTGTTGAGCTGTCGCCTTCCAAGATTATGTATACCCATCGTAGGTCCCTGTGTCTCTGTGTGTATTGCTCGGAGAGAAACAAGGAATACCAAAACAGATAACGAAAGTATGCCAAAACCACAAAAACACGTGTTCCTCGGTGGGTAATTATATCGTCGGCGAGATATATCGATTCGTAAGCGTGTAAACCGAAATAATAAACATGCGATTCAAAGTACCACGGATACGTCCATTAGTAGGAGAATCGCTAATCGCTGTCTTGTCTATTATTATGTTTTTACCATGCCGCTTTCCGCCTTAAAATAACGCGAGCGATGTCTATACAACTACTGAGCAATAACGTAATCTGTAACGTTTATCGCGAGTACGCTGACAGAGCTCTCTTATCGGCATTAGTATTGAAATTACTTTCCTGTTTTTTACCGATTTTTCGTACAACGCGTCCAAAAATAGTACTGTATTTCCTTACTTGTGTAAAAACAGATTTTCAAAGAGATGTACATCAGGGATATACTTGACTTTTCATTTCATGATTCAGTCGTTTGATAGAAGCGGGAAAACCGTTATCGGTATTATACGCATTTCATTAGGATATAATAGTTATGCGCTTTGGTTATATTATAATGTAGGTCATTGTAGGTAAAGTAGATATTTATTTATAAAATATTTAAACAGATATTGCATACTTCATTTTGAAATTTTAATTTAAAAATTTTTACAATGGATTTGCTGAAATCAAATGTAAAACTGAGCGGGCGCTCCGACGCCCTAATATACGTCTCATTGTGTTCTTTTTATAAGCATACTTCTATTATAATAGCCAAATAGTATTATTTATATCTGAGACATATTTTAAGCTGAATGTTTGGGAATTCCTAACTCATGTTACATAACTCGTATTGTCTTCGATACGTATGTTAATTAGTAAATGTAAATTACAATCATTCTCAAACATCCTCAAAATGTAGGTCAATTTAAAATCTAATGCGAAATTTATTCTAATGTAAGCAAACAAAATTTAACTGTGATTAAATTCGACAAAACATCGATTTTCTGCGTCTTCGAAACTATTGTGTAAAATTTGCAGATAAATAGAAACCCTGAATTTTGATTACGATATGCGATACACGCACCAGATTGATCAATCATCTTGAAACTGGACCGGCAAAATTTGTTCCATTTATATATATAAGAGAAGAGAAAAATAACCTATAAGGTAAATGTCACAATTTCTGCTCACGTCCCTATTTCTAATCACTCGAAGTTTTTCTGTTATTATAGATATGAAGGTTGTTTTAATATATATTATATCCCAGCTATCTATACCTTTTTAGTGTTACAACTAAAACCTGTAGTGCTGAATTAAAAATATTGTAGATTCTAATTAAAAAACTTGATAATAGTGATAGTTTGAGGTTAGACTCAGATGCATTCTGCATGTCCCTATTTCTAATCACGAAAAAATAACGTTTTAGTTGTATTTATACAATAAGTAAACTGTTTTCTGCTTATGCATCGTGAAATATTTACACTTATTAACATACTAATACAATAAAAAGATACAAATCATATGAATGAAGTCTATAAAATCAACGGTGATCAGAAATAGGTACAGATCGAAATCGCCGCTTTTTGCTGTGAGCAGAAATAGGTGCATTTTGCATACGCCTTTTAATTGACTATTATTAATATTTAAGTTTTTAAAATTGATTTTACGCCTTTACATTGTATTGTCCGATTCATAATTAAGATAATAATCATATCTGCTTTATAAATTAATGTTAGAATAACTTTTTAAACAGTTTTGTTTGATGCAAAATGCTTATATGAGCAGAAATCGGGACATTCATCTTATTGCCTCGCCCAAAAAGAGTCTTATAAATTATTGTTTCTCTGAAACATGTATTTCGCAGATTTATTTCTTCTATACGTCTTCTTATTAAATTTTAAGTTCATCAATTCATTACGTCCGAATTTTTCAAAACCCCGATAAAATCCTTTGTTCCAATTGAACAAGCAATATCCCAGCAATCCACAACATTCCTCGCCGATTAGCCGAACTTCTTTTTTTTTTCCTCAACAATTTATTAATCGAATCTCGCTCTTGCGCACAAAAAGAAATATGCAGTTAAGTGCCTCTTACGTCCGTTGCTCCGCGGGCCGCTGCAGCATCAGCTGTGCGCGTGCATCAGGTGCGCGCTCCGCGCTTATAGCGAGAAGAAGGAGCAAGCGCTCGCGCACGTACTCTTGTACTACTTGCGTAATACTTGTAACCTACTACGCGCGCGCGCGGGACCAGCCTTGACATCGCGAGAAAGATTTCGCGCGTTGACGCAGGTGGTCGAGTATCTAACATTCATAATGCGCGCGCCCGCGTCATCGCGTTAGCCTTTCCTCGCGGATAGACAAGCCGGCGTGTTTCCCGCTGTATACTATTTACGAGCAAAGTGCGAGTGTTTAAATTGAGCTCTGTTTTTCGACCTAGAAATGAATTTTTGCGTGCTCTCCGTATGGGCTCTCGAGGGAAACAAACATCACTGCTGCAGCGTAAGAAGCGCCGTCGTAGCCCCGGACTTGACCACAGGCGTGCACGCGCGTTTTCTTGCACGCGAAGTGATTCATTTGACTTCGGATCGCTGCACGAGATGGGGAGTAGAAGGCGATCAGCACTTTGTTCGATATGATCGTGTATAAATATGTGTGCAATTACTATTTTTGTGATTTGCAGAATATGCAAGGTTAAAATTAAGCATCGTCGAAGATTCTTGCCCGTATTTTTCAAGTGTGGCGTAAATGTATACTATTATGTTACTCAATCGTTCACGTGGCGGATTTGAGATGCCAATATTGGGAGTTTAAATTTCCAATGCGACACTAGCGGATTCTGGATGAACTAATAGACATGGCCGCCGAGGGGACGGCTACTCTATAAGATTTACACGGGAAAATTTTTTATTAATTGAAATACAAGTTTAATATGTGAGAAAGAAACCTGTTGATAACATTCGTTTATACTATACCTTCATATAGTATATACGATGACGTTAGTAGGCTTTTTTGTCAATTATAAAACTTGTAAATCAATTTATAAATATGATCTCCATGTAAATCTTATGAGAAACTGCCCCCTCGGTCGCCATGATTTTAGCTGTTTTTTATGGGGAACAGCAGCGCCCCTCTAGGCGCGGTGGAAGTTTTCTCTTACAATAGTTTGGTGTAAGTATTTATACATACGTTAATGTGCATTCGACAGAACATACATCTGACCGAATTTGTTTGAATTTTTTGGAAATCCTTCAATTAGGTTAGCGAAAACGAGCATTCGATTCGATGAAATTGCATTATTTCTTAAAAATTCAAATAAATTCGATCAGATGTTTGTTTCGTCGAGTATACAATGTCGCCATGTTTGTGAAAAAAAGTTTGCTATGAAATGACAGAAGTAGGTCAATTCAAAGTGTGATAAGGGTTAAATCAATTAAAAATTTGTATAAATGCAAATATCAAATAGAATGATATGCGGCTAATTCAACTAAAATGGATTTTGTCGATCTCATTTTCCTGCGATGCCAATCACTTTGATATCACTTAATGTTTAGTCGTTATGTAGCTATGCATACTTACGATACTAGTAAATATGAAGTACATTAGAAAAAATTAGAACAATTGACTGAATTAATATGGTGATCCAAACGTGTAATCTCGAAAGTCTTTATTTATTTTGTGTAAAACTTTTCCCGTAACAGCTCGCGATTGCTTGTAATTACTTACAAGTTTGCTCTCAACATGCATGCAATCTTGCAGTAGCACATTACGCAAATAATGCTCAAAAACCCAGCAGAACAAAAATGAAAACCAACGATTTTCAAAAGTAAAAGTGCTCAACAGTCTATACGGTCACTGCAAGTTACAAGATTCGAAAGCGAACGCTGTAACTTCTTCTCCTAAAAAATCGCACATAAATACACCGCGTTGCACAGCGGCGCGTTGCACAAGACCTCAGCGCGCACCGCTAAAAAAAGCCCCAGGACGCGTAAAAACGCGCATCCCCAGGCCGGAAACATGCCGTAACCCGGTGCTCCCCCGCTTTTGCACTTTGACTCGTCGGCTGTGCGCTCATCCACCACATCGCCGCGAGCGCACAATAATAGACGCGCGGCAAAAAATCGGATAGACGGCTCCGACTCGAAAATAGGTCGGCCAAATGTCTATTACAATGCACGAAATATAGCAATAGAGCTGTCTGCCGCCGCTCCGGCCGCGGCAACCACGAGAATAATAGAATGTATAATAATACTCGCAGTGCGGACAGAGCGCGGATTATTAATTACGCATCGAGATAGGGGATAGCGAGAGAGAGAGAGAGAATCGGCCGCGGTCCGTGGGAAGAAATGAGGATAGGAGGTCGGCAGCAGCTGGCTGCTTCTCTCTCTCTCTCTCTCTCTCTCTCTCTCTCTCTCACTCACTCATCACCAACAGACTAAAATGTGCGTACAAATGCATATCCATGTAAATATAAACCGAAAATGCGCTCATCGCCTGCATTACTCCGACCAAGCCGAGAACAAACGAGGACACGTCACGGCTTCGTCTCTTCCAAGAGCCCGCTAAGCTAGACGCACATTACACACACACACACACACACAAACACACTGTATCTAACCGAGGAAATCGGTACAACAGAGGGAGAAACATCTGGGGGGTGGTAAGTACAGACTACAGCAAGTACCTCGCCGTGGGGGCGGCCGCCTCAAGATTGGTCCTTCCTCCTCCTAATAGCCCCCTATTATACAGCGCGCGTACAAATCCCCCGCGCGGGGGGCCCTACAGTAGCCCCCCTCTCTCTCTCTCTCTCTCTCTCTCTCTCTCTGTCAATGGCCGATCGAGAGCCGGCGCGGCCGCAAGCGAGCGAGACGGAGACGTTGGAGGGAGATAAGCCCCCCGGAGCCGTCGGCGGCGACGGCGGCGGCGGCGACGACTGCGGCCCGAGCGCAACCGAGGGAAGGGAGAGTGCGGCCTCCTCGCTCTCAGTCTCCTTCTCGCGCTTCTCTCGGCCGGCTCTCTCTCCTCTCCGGAGGCCCAAGCAGCTGGCTGTGATCTTTCTCTCTCTCCCTCTCTCTCTGCGGCCGAGGCGAAGCACACGCGCGCCCGGCCTATTAGGCACCACCTCGCTTCTCCCTGGCTTCCGAAGCTCGCTCTTATCGGCGTTACAGTTGCGCGCCGACACCAACTGTATATACACGGGAGACGGAGTCTGGAGAGAGAAAGAGAGAGGAGAGAGAGATAGCGCGTGTGTGTGCGCGCGATAGGCGCGCGACTCGCGAGAAGGAGAGCTCTAAATAAGCGAGCGCGCGCGATACGAGAAGCCGGTACCAGCGCTACCGCCGACGAGCGACAACCGTCGGCCGCAGCCACTCTTATAACACTGCTCGTCTGTCCGTACCAACGACCGCACCACCGCCTTTCTTTCTTATAATTCTTTTCTTTTTTTTTACTTCTCGTTCTCAATAAGTGTGTGATATAACATATTGTATAATAGTATAAAGTAGCGACGTAGCATAGTACATACGTATACGTGTGTACACATACACGGATATACACGTCGAGGAAGAAAAAAAGTAATATCAGTGCTGTGAATGTGACGTGAAGCTGCTCTCTCTCTCTCTCTCTCTCTCTCTCTCTCTCTCTCTCTCTCTCTCTCTCTCTCTCTCTCTCTCGTTCTCCACTCGTCGAGTTCTGACTTGGTTTGCGCCGTGATAAGCCAGCGAGGCAAGTTCAAGGCCACGCGCGCGCAGTGCGACCGCGGAGAGACACGGCGCTCGTCCAAGCCCAGCTGCACTTCGGAGTGAAGAACGGGACGCGTCGAGAGAACGACAAGCCCAAAGTTGGCCGCTGCCGTGGAAGCACCCCGGCGCTCAAGCAGCAGGAGGCGCCGGTCCCATGGCGCCGGCCGGTCGCAGCGCGATGTACCCCGGAGCAGCGTCGAGCTCGGTGGTGAGGCGGAGCGGCTGCTCGAGCAGCTGGTGGCTGTGCCTGCTGCTGCTCGTGCTGGTCTTCGGTGTCGAGCTGTCGAGGCACCGGGCCGAGGCCAACAGCGTCCACCGGCGCTTCTATCGGCGCGCGGTGCGACTCTGCTCGAACAACCTCAGCGACGCGCTCTACCTGCTGTGCAAGGACCGGGGATACAACGAGCCCTTCAGCAGCGGCGAGACGGACGTGCGACACACGACGGGGCCGGGACTCGTCGAGGAGTGCTGCTACAACTCCTGCACCATCGACCAGATGGAGCAGTACTGCAAGCCCAGGAGCAAGGTCTGAGATGGAGGAGGACGGAGGATGGAGATGGGGGACGATCGTTGTTGCTGATCATGGGAGGCGTCTGCTTCAGGCGGACACGGACGAGAGCTCACGAAAACGTAAGGATACGAGGTGGGAGGAGGAACGGCTGCGGGGGGACGAGGGACTGCAGTGTTTCAGTTTTGGATGCTGGTTTTTGCCACCGGTGGCTTCGTTTTGCGCGTTGAGCACCGTTTCTCGCAGTTGCACTCTCTCGTCCCTGCACTTTGACACTTTGACTCAGATTTATCATTGCAATTTATATTTACATACTCTGTTTACACAAAAGAGACCTTTTCCTCGTTTTTGCACTCGCTGTTTATCTTCGTTTTTTTGGAATGCGGCACTGGCTGCTTATCGCGCTCGAGTAGAATGTTTAATGTAAAAGCTCAATTCGAACGAGGAGAATATTTTATTGGCTGTAGTTCACTTTCCTTTCCACTGTATTATAATAAATGCGGAATCTTATTATTTTCTTATCAGGCTCTTGAACATTTTATTAGAATCCAGGAAACTGTGATAATTTTGTGTATATATTTATTACGATATGAACTTTAGCATACTTCACATTTCTCAAACAATACTTATTCTTTTCAAAATATTCCTACTAAAACTAGCACTTTTCGGATTCTCCAACAAAAACCATTACATTGTCGAAGGTTCTAAAACCTTCTCTATCCAAATTAGTCTTTATCGGAGAATCTAAAAATTGCTAATAGTTATCGTAAAAGGCCTCCGAGCAGAGTAATATTTTTCGAGAAATCTGAAATGTGCCAGTCTTCGTAATGAACGTCGAAGTATCTCCACGTACATTTCCTTCGCTGATTACCACTAATTGCCGATAAATATTTATAGCTAGGCTCGCAATGATAACTCGACATGTATACACATTTATAACTCTCCTTCCACGGAAATCTAACCGACTTTTTTCCCGGTATTTGCAGGCTCCTTCGCCCGACTACGGCAGCATTGGCAGCAGCATTGACAGCAGCAGAAAGACGAAGCTGCGGTACCGACGTGACTCGGTGGTCACCACGACCCCGGAATCCCTCGACGGTATCGTCCTCGCGGGCGGCAACCGACGCAATCGCTACTACGGCCTCGACACCTATCCCGAGACCTTCGAGCGGCAGCGACGATCTCGGCGCGCCACATCTCCCCGAGCATCATCCAAGGAAAAGGGTCGCGGACAGACAAAAACAAAGCCGACGAGGATGGAGAAGCGGAGGAGTTCCTCGCGTTCGCCCTCGGCCCGCGTAACATGGGTCACAAAGGGTGGACTCGTGGAGCTCGAAAAGCGAGATCTCGAGAATCGTCGAGCGTTGATTCAACTTCATCTTTTTTTTCCTCTCTTTAAGCGTAAAGATTCCTCGACTAGACTGAAAAGACAGGCTCGACGATTAACACTCGGCGCGACGCGACGCAGTGCGCGATCGTCGCGGCAAACTCCAGACTATTATAGTTTTTAAGTAGACAACGAAAGAGTGAGAACTGAACGGTGATTTAGTTTTTAGTAAGCTCGATGTTGCGACGATGTTGTATATTTTTTTATATGAAGACTACCGACTAACTGATGCCGATATGCCACTGTACCGCGCCACGCGTCGCGACCCTGCCCTAAATGGATTTCTCCGCAAAGGAAGCTAAAAACGAAATATATTTCGTAGATATATTGTAGATATATTGTAGATATATGAAAATTGTGTATACGTAGAGACGAAGGATGTAAAGTTATAAGCAAAAAAAAAGGACAATATTATATAAGAAATAGCTCTTCGTGATATATAGGGAAAGTCCGCGGAGCCTCGCACGAGTGTAAGAGATAGGGATAATGAAGTGATGAGAACTTTCGACTCCAGCGACGGAGAAGTTCTGATTAAGTAATAATTAAAAGTACGATTAAAACTGATGATTACGTGGCAGAATTTGATTCTGAATTTCAAGGATAGGTAACGATTTTATATGATTGACTTTGGAACAATTTTTAGTAGAAACTTGAATCGCCGAAGGCGGCCGATCGACGTCCGGCCCTTTCGCGCTACTTTCGAACAAAAGAGACAATAACAATTGAAATTACATTTTTTTTTCGGCCGTTAGGTCGACGCTATATATATATATATATATATATATATATATATATATATATATATATATATATATATATATATATATATATATATATATATATATATATATATATATATATATATGTGTATACGTATAAATTAATTCAAAGTGTGATGAGAAGTGATGGCTGCTGATTATTATATACAACGATACATGTGTTATATTATTTTAATAGCCGAAGTGAGACGCACGAAGAAAAGCAGCACTTGCCGGTGATTTAGCCGCTAGCTCCTCCCTTAACAACCGATGATCTCATTAGTATTAATGTCTAATTAATATATTGTCAAATGAAAAGTGATATTGAAACTGCGGTGGACAGACGGCCCGTATAGGATATATTATTATACATGAAAACAAAACGCCATTGTTATAAAGTGAGCATAAGCGCGAGTGTGAGCGAGCGAGCAAGCGAGAGATATATTTGTTTGTTTTTTTTAGAGAAAGAAGAGAAGAATTGTAATGAGAAAAGTAGTGCCTTGATGATAGTCCTGCAGTGGCCTGTGCACACCACGGGCACAAATATATTATGATATATATATAAATATTTAGTGGCTGCCGGCTTTTTTGCTGGGAGCGCGCGCAAGAGGCAATAAAAGACAAGAATATGCAAATTACTTGAACAAGTCTCATTTTCTTTCGAC
The DNA here is from genome assembly GCA_949152435.1 of Gastracanthus pulcherrimus. Classification (NCBI taxonomy): domain Eukaryota; kingdom Metazoa; phylum Arthropoda; class Insecta; order Hymenoptera; family Pteromalidae; genus Gastracanthus; species Gastracanthus pulcherrimus. The sequence goes on along the minus strand of OX424574.1, from coordinate 6,512,004 downwards.
TGTACTTTCCGATTTTACCTCCCGACATTCCTTTCCCTCTTGAGAAAAAAAGCGTATGTTGAAATTTGTATATACATACATGTACAGTAAAGTGCATGCACCGAAGAAAAGAAAGTACATACAGTCTCGAGGTTGTTGCTCCAGAATTATCACGGTCAATTTTATAGTTATACTAAAAATAACTTGTTACACATACAGATCTCCTATAATTTCATCTCTTTATTATATATTTACAATAATATTTTCCTTAAACTTTTATTGATCTAGTGATCTCCTATCTTCACTTCGCATTACACAAACGCGATACAAGTACCAAAAGACACGTTTGTGACACGTGTATAACACGATATTATTCCATTCCACTCTTAATAAATATGTTTGCAACGACGATGATTTCTGTCTCTCTTCTCATCACTTATTTTTCACACCGATGATTTACCGCCAGCAACGTATATAGTACAGCTATTTACTTACTGCTCTCACTTCTCCCATCTAAATTTTTGAATAACAAGCACGCCTAAACTAACTTTCTGTGAGCACGATAAAATTCAGTTCAAGAATAGGTGATGAGGAAGATTCAGAAACTAGGTGACTCTTGAACAATAATACCTATAATACTTCGTTACACGGTGAGTATTCGACGACAAATACAGAGATAGTTATTATACCACATAATAATGATGATGTGTTGGTGATATTGTGGTGGCGACGACCGTGTAGTTGTATTTACAGCATCGTGGGGGCTTATATGTATAATTTAAACTTTACTCAAACAAGATAAACTAATCGGGGACGGCGTCAATACATAAACGAAGCTGTATGTACAATAAGCATGGCCTATACTGCATCCATGCTTCTGGTGGAAAGTAAAAAGTCTTGTTGAGTTTACTGTAAGTTTCTAACCAGGTTCTAGCCAAATCTTTTAATTCAATTTTGGTTATCACTGTAGTAAAGTCTTATGCCCTTTTACGTTGCACAAGAACCGAAGACATGGACTACGTCTCCTCAAAAAGATAATGATCGGAAGATATTACAAATGTTTCAATTATTTAGAATAATGATATTTATTTTCTATCTGCTTTTAACATTAATAATGACTTGAGTTCAACCCTGCTGCGTATTAATTTATTTTGAGATACTTGAATTAGATCAAGCGTAAATCTACACTCTTATAAGTTGCAAAACGTGTGTAACCTTTTAGATTAAAACTATACTATACGGCTTTGATTTGAGAGTTTAACGACATCCATATGACAAAGGATATTCAACTTGCAATACAAAGTATTTACAAAAATGACGTGTCTCATGAAAGAGATATTTTCGTCCTGATGCGCAGTAGTGTTGAAAATGAGCGTGTTCTAAAACACAGTAATAAGCACATTCTTGGCGAATTTCCAGTCAGATTCCCAAGGAATCTGGCTAAAAACTCCTTGGTTTTTTACCAGGGACAAGGCGCTATGACTTTGTTCGATTCGCAAAGTTGCTCGTTCTTGCAGCACTCGAAGACGGCAAATGAGAACTCTTGAAAGGCCGCATCCTTGGACTTGGTCGTCGCTCGGGGCGCCCGCTCGTAGACCTCGTTGAACATCTCGATCATCTCCTCGTAGCTGATGTCAAAGCCCACGTCGCTGCTGCTCTCCTGTAGAATACCAAAAATCACATGAAACTCTTTGTGTAATACAATAAGATACTATCTAGTACTAAATTAATTTCTTGTTCAAATTTCGCCAATTTCTGCTAAACTACTCAATTTTGGACAGAGCTAAGTTTGGCAAAGTTTAGTAAGGTTTAGCAAAGTCAAATATATAATAAACTCAGGCAATGTTTAACATAAATCATAAGTATTGTACACTCGACGTGGAAAATATCTGGTCGAATGCGTTTGAATATTTTTGAAATATTGCAATTTCATTAGATTTTAATAGTTCGAACGCACGTTTTCGCTAACCTCATTGGAGGATTTTAAAAAATTTCAAATGAATTCGACCAAATATTTTCCACGTCGAGTGTACAATGAAATATCATACTGACTTTTACGTTAATTTACAAAATTTTCATATCTTTCACAAAGTTTACAGAACTTCACATACTTTTTTCTAAAGTTTGCCAAACTTTGCACTAATAATTATCAACTCAGCACAAATTATTAAAAATTCACTCCTATAAATCTTTGCTAAATATTACCTTAATTGTCTTGACTCAAATTTAGACTATAACTATGCAGAAAATCCGAAGGTTACTAGTTTAGAAAAATTTGATAGAATTTATCAATGATAAGCATTATTTGACAAGCATAGGTATAGTTTAGCATAATTTGTCAAGAATAAGCATAGTTGGGTAAGGATAAGTATAGTTTGGAAAGGATATAAACATAATTCAGCAACGATAAGCATACTTTGGAAAGGACAAGCGCAGTTTAAAAACGCTAAACATAGTTTCAGCAAAGATAATCATAACAGTTAATCAAAAATACGCATAGTTTGTCATCCACAATCAAAATTTGACAAATATCAATACACTATAGTCCCAATTGTTCCCACTGGATATTATTCTCAATTACTACAAGCAAAAATATTACGACGTAAAAGTCATGGAACTGCAAGCGATGAATCACGAGCCGTACCTGAGGCAGAGACTCGAACCTTCGACGCGGCCGATAGTCGTCGGAGTCGGCACCCGTCGGCGGCACAATTGGACCGCTCGCGTGTCCGGCGAAGACGCTCGGTGGAACAGGCGGATACGACGCATCGTACATCGGCACCCTCGACGACACTATGATCTCTCTTATGGACATTATTTGGCGCTTTCTGGTGTGGCTCTCCTCGATCACGGCTGAAAAAGAAAGCAGCGACGATCGTTGGTTGCGCACACCCTCGGTGATCCATTGTTGTACAAGGTAGCGCGCAGTCGTACTGTACGCGTATTGTGTAACGCGCAGGGAGACGATCGAGCCGAAGCTCGCCGGCAGAGCCACTCGGTATCTCCGGCTTATGATAATTCCCGATAAAAACATAATAAGATATTTCTTTGTCAAAAATAACTACTTTTTTTATTACAACGAGAGAGAAAATTATCTAGTAAAAATTATCATTTTGTATTGACCAACGATGATAAAATATCTATTTTGATGAATTTTGCAATGCTATCTTGGAATATTCCAAGAAAATGTGAGAAATTTTATCGGAGATCATTAATTTCCTTTTTGTTAATAAAAATGGCGCTTGTATTTTTGCAGTTTGGTTACTTTTAACATGTTATGTAGACGTGTGTATGTCACAAATAATTTAATGTTACTTTTTGTATAAATGTGCATTATAATTATATTTGTGTAAATGTATCTTTCAGTTGAATTATATACGTGAACTGTATTTTTTGCACTGTAATAATTAAAAAAGGAACTTAAGTAAAGATTAAAAAGCTATAAATAAACACTATCAAATTAACTTTCAATGAACTCGCGGATAAAAATTATCTTCAATAGATCCATCCCCCTGTTACTTTCCCACTGTATTGTCTAATGAACTACTAAAGAAATTTCACATTGAAGCTTATGTAAGATATATTTAATTTAAAGTCATAATTTACAAATGTATAAGATAAGATAATTTAAAAATAGATCAACATAAATATTGAGAAATGATCTTAAATATTATACGATTTTCAAATTTTCTGTATTATTATATTGCGTGTAATTAATGAGATAACGCTAAATAGCACTTTCATCTCAATTGACCAAGCAAAAACAAATATTATCGGCAAAACTTCCAATGAACTCACAGAAAAAAATATCTTAAAAAATTCATTCCAATATCACTTTTCACTGATTTCGCGAAGAATCAACACGAAAATAAGTTTGGATAAAACAATTTGCAAGATATACAGTATGACCGTGAAATCTTCTGTTGACCCCATTTATGACGAATTTAGTCTGAACATTAATTTTTGAATTTAAAACAAATCACAAAAAATGTTTCGATAATGACTTTTATAGGATCAAAGTGACACTGACATAACTTCTGAAACAGAAATTTGAACTATTCTCATTATATTCGATTAATCTTTAATATAAAAACTACCAAGCTAGTTATTTTGAGAGAAAAATTTGAGTTCATTCATTAATAGAATGATAACATATTCTCCAAGCTTTTTCTTTGAAAACAGCCCAGAATAAACCGATTTTATCGAGTCGATTTTTCAATGAGCTCACGGAAAACAAGAATATCTTCAAAGAGATCCATTCCAGTGTCACTTTTTTAATGTTTTCTCAAAAAACACTGTGAAAAAACGCGTTTGAATGAATACGGCAACGTATATAGGTTGTTATCCGTGACACTTCATTGAAAATTTTAGTCTCCATTAATGATGCGTAAATAAAAACAGATGGTGTTTTTCACTTCTAGATTAATGACTCTACACTTGATATATCGATCTTTTTTTAAGCAAGAAAAATAGGTCTTAAAATAGGACTACCGGTATCGTAACAACAACGTCAAAAAAATTATCGCATTGATAGAAATCTATCGGTGATCCTATATTGACTATACACGTGAACCTTTTTCAAATAAATTAATTTAACATTATATTAGCTATGGCCTAATCTATGTCAAAAGTTAGTTTGTCAGTTAAAATTGACAATACCATAAAGCGGGGTCTCTTGGGCCATTGGGGTGTCTTAGGCCACTACAATAAAATGAATGTCTATGAACCTGGCAAACTACTCAGGGTAAGTTAGTTCACTTAAATAGTTCAAATTAATATTTATTTCGATCAAAATCAATTAGCGTATTTTAATGAAATGGTCCAAGACACCCCACCAGCCCAAGAGACCCCACTTTACGGTAATTCATTATAAATATAACTTTTAATTTATTGGCTTAGTAAATCACTGAAAGTTAAACAAGTGGTACATGCCGTATTAAAGTTAAATAAAAGTTTAATTGTTTTTAATTTTATTGCAATACGTTGGTAAATCTACTTCCTTAGGGTGAATGTATCGACGACCATCGTAGTACCATTTGTTATCATATTTCTTTGAAAATTTGTACACCCTTATTAATTCCTATATCCCAATCATTATGATGTTATGTAATTGTACTATTAGTCAAATAAAGATATTGGTATACAAAACTAGCACGTTCACCCTCCATTTAATCATAAAAAACAACAGTTTTTTTATATTTGGTTCAAATGAAGCTTAACACGACTTATATTATTTTATAGCACTGTGTGGCCTAAATCCGCACTTAAGTCACACCTATCCGTGTCTTAAGCAGTCTATTATTGCACCGTCGCTACGCTTGGGTGCTAACCTCACGGCGCTTAAGGCACGGCTAGGCGTGACAGCAGATTTAAGTAAGCAGTGCTATAAAATAATATACGATACTCGTGTCAAAAGTCGTCCTTCATAGCAGTTATATAGTTTAGCTCGGGCGCTAATACACGCCATGCTGTAAAAGACTACTTAGGTCACACGTATCGTAATGTACTATTATTCAGTACATTCGGCCACAAATTCTTCCGATCAAATGCGTTTGAATTATTTTGAAATGCTGCCATTTCATTGGATCCAACGCGTGAATTCGCCAACTCCATTGGGGAATTTAAAAAGAATTCAAGTGCATTCGACCAGAAGCATTTGTCGTCGAGTGTAATTTCACTATACATACCTAAGCCAAAAAATGAAAAAGTACTTTATACTTATGATTTCAAGTGAAAAACTAACTTCTAACACTAAATAAATCCAAACTTATTTCGCACTTCCATCAAACCACCAAATTAGTCGATCAAATCCTTCAAACCTTCCTCAAACCAGCCACAAAGTATTCAAACCAACTCTACCGTCAAACTAAACACACAGCAAACGCGAACTCGTACGTCGTTTCATCACTGCGCGTTCTTCTCCTTCGCACACCGAACAACAATCCCAAGAAGCATATATATATACACCCTAGTGCGTAAATGTCGACCGTGCCACTAGCAAATCTCCCCGCAACTTTTGCATTACACTTGTCAGCCTTGCGTACTTGCGAAATCTCCGGCCGGATCCAGGGCGTCCAGGATCGGGCTCCTCTTGCTCCTGTACCCGCTGCACCGGTCGCGCCAGCTTCCCATCACGCGCTTCTTGCAGCCCTGCAGCGTGTGAAAGCCCTCGGCGCTCAGCAGCACCGCGCCGAAGATGACCAGCGCCCTGAGCTTCGATCTCCTCTTAGCGAGCATCTCGAGGAAGCGCACAACGGCTCGTCGTCGCGAGGTGTTCGGAGGTCCGCGTGGTACTCTACCCGTCCGGAGTACTCTCCTCCGGTTTTAATCCTCCGGCTTATCCGTCCTACGTGTTGAAATTCCACTCCGGCAATCGCTCGGCCACGCGTTTCCGTTTATCGCGGACTTGCACACACCGGTGTGCATACGCGCGCACCTGCACACGAGAGCTGCTCCGCCGGCATCGCGTCGCACACAAACACGCGAACGAGTCACGCGGCGAGAATGTGCCGAGGACGCTGCACTCCGCGGAGCGCGCGTCAGACGAGAGAGAATATATAGACGTGGATCGCTGTGTCTCTCGCTATGTGGGTTTTATCATGGAGGATTTTTCATAGTTGAACTAGTTTTTGCAGTGGAGGAGCCTTGAAGGAGTCTTTGACTTTATGTCTTCGAGGCGCGTATAGCTTCTTGACTTCGCGCGCGTTCTACATTTGCGCATTTCTGCAGCCTCGATTGGCTGCGAGAGCCTGAGGCTGCACACGACCGGCGAGAATTAGTCGAGGCCGCTTAGGAGGAAGATGTGCGTGTGTCTGATGGGAGAAGTGACGAGAGAAGTTATGGCGATTTTGTAAACGCTTGCGCGATGTACTAAAGTGATTGGTAGCTACTTTCATTCGAAATATCATATATTTTTCTAAGCTAGGATTTATTCAAGTAAATTATCTCAGATGGTTACTTCATAACTCTCTTTTTTAAAGTCTTTACATCAGTATTCATTAAGTTTGAGGAATCTACTTTTAACGAATCGATTTAACATTTTTGGAGAATATTTATTACATGTGTTATGTTGGATTAATTGAAAAAATGTTCAATATATTAATAAGTCTAACTCCTGATGACAAAAAACATAAAAATCAAATGTTATACTTTAAACTATTAAAGTGTAAATACATTTTCTTATGCACACAAGGATTCTATAAAAATAATAATTGAATCGTTTCTTGATCAACCAGGATAATATCGACGCCTAATACGAAGGAAAACGCATTTCAATTCGTTGCGAAAAGTATCACGATTCAGCGCTTGTGGCGAAGAGTAACGCGATTTGGATGCCTCCGACGAAGAGTAATAACGCGCTTCAGAGGTTTGCGACGAACAGTAACGAAATTCAAAGGTTTACGAAAATGATTATAACAGTAGCCAAATGCGTAAAATAGGTTTTAAATGTATGTGTATCCCTCTAAACATGCGGATACCATCCTGATAATATCACAATTTTTGTGAACAATACAAGTTTAAGACTATTCAAGAGCTATTTTACGTGTTTACGAAGTTTGTTTAATTTGGGTTCCTTAATCGCGTTAGTCTTCGCCGCGAAAGTTGAATCGCGATATCCTTCGTCTTAAACTTTGAAACGTTTTTCTTCGTATTGGCGTCGAGATAATATAACAAAGATTCTCTGAAACTTTCCGATCGGATCGGTAACACTGATTTAATAAATTCATCGATGTTAAAATTTTGATTATTCTCTAAAAGTTTTAGAATGGAAATCTCACTCCAAATGTAATAAGTGACTGTGTTTGGAGTGAGATTTCCACTCCAAAAATTTTAGAGAGTAAAGTAATTTAGACAACTCTATGAGTTAACTAGATAATCGTAATTACTTAGATTTAAAATACTAATTGAGATATTATATTTTGCTCAAAAACATTCTAGTTTGGCCTTAAATATTTATTTTTAAGATTTATCCTAAGTTGGGTACCTTAAATTTTTATAAAAAAAGTTACCTGAGGGTATAATGTAATTACGCTGTAAGGATTGATGTTATAATTTATATAACTTGAAGTGCAAATGAGGTGCACTGCTGTTCCAACATATATCTTGTAGAATTATTGTGCGCACATGCCAGGAATTTCCTACAGGAAGTTTCGTCCTATGTTAGCATTTCAGTGTTCCTATTAGTTATTTTACCAATTAAAGCTTTAAAATTATTATTCGAGGTCAAATTATCTTTCACTCATGCTATGAATAATATACTTACTCTTCGTATCTGTTGTTAAAATTCTTCGACAGGACATTTAACAGGATAAAAGAATCTAATCTTATTCTACTCGTAAACACGATGTTTGAGCAGACCTGTTGTTTTGTAAACTGTGACAAAATTACAAGTCTTTTGATAATACAATTTTAAGAAGTACATACGATTACAGCATTTATTTATTTATCTTTTAAGGATATAATCATTCTTAAAAGTATATGTACATTGTTTTGGTTGATATGAAACTAATTATAGGATGTAAATTTAACGAAGCATAAAAGAAAAAATATCATGACAAAGTTTAAGAGAAAACTTTTATTATGTAAGTTTATATGCGCAGTCAATTAATTATTTCAATAACAATCATTAATCACATTTTAATTATTAATCACAAAAGTATCTGTAAAATTTAATTTTATCACAACTTTTAATATTTGAAACATTCACAATGATGAAATCTCATACAGACATAAATACCTTTCAAGAATGTCAACGTGTCAACAATTTTTGTTTCAGTGCATACAGTAAATATAAAAACCTGATTACAATGTAAAATAATAGTTAAATCTTTTGTATATACTTATTAAAATTTGATATATGCCAGTTATGTATTCAAAGGACCAGATGACGATCCGATTAAATCATGCAAAAGCTCCGGCGACACTTTTTTCAGTTTTTCAAATAGAAACTACTTATACTTTAAGATAATAAAGGTTTGTGTACGATATTGTAGAACTAATGTACAATAAAAAGATATTTTATTCAATTTGGTATTTGCATGAAATTTTTTTACGGCTTGATTTGATAGATTATATGTTACTTTCTTTGTGATCTTTTCAAATTTTCACAATTTACCTACATATTATAAATGAGTGCGATGTCATTCATAGGAACTTATTTGGGCTATGTTTGATTTCAATTTTTGTGAAAAATTCGAAATAAATGAAGGTTGACTTGTATTCTGTATCCGAATCATAGACAACGAAACTTTGGACAAACCGCTGCCAATTCATTGGCACTTAGCTTCCTCAAATTACAAAAACTGTTCCGAAAATCTTAAAATAGAAAAATTTTTATGAAATAAAAATGAGTCGATGAATCTTTAAATTTATTTTCAATTAAGAATCTTCATTAATAAATGAAAAAGATGAGTCCTATTTGGTAAAAAATGACCGTGCCATTCTCGAGATATAAACGATCAAAAAATATCGATTTTTTTTACAAAAAAAATTTTTTTCCTTTAAAAGAAAAAAGATGAAGCCTCAAAAATTTTGCAGAATATTCTTCTCTATATTCCTAATAAATTCAAATCAAGGGAAATAGCTTATTAAAAATTTCGGGTTGGAAAAAATAGGTAGCCTTATTCTCATTCAAAGGCATTATTACTCAATCGATGATATTATTTCTAGGGTATCAAAAAACCCGAAAAACTAAAACTCAAAAATCGAAAAACCGCTAAAAAACAAAAACGCATTAAAAAACAAAAAAAAAGAACGTGAACCCCGAAACATTAATTTTTACCCCGTATATTCAGAGTAATGCTGATCCGCATCCATACATACACCCACACATACATCCATACAGACATTTTCTGAAAATAGTGTGTTTTGATTCCTAACTTCTCAAAACATGTTTTTATTATGATTTTAGCACAACTTTTTTTTACCAACACAAAACTTCCTGCATGAGGAAGCAAACATTTTTTTAGGTTCAAAGGTATTATACACCCTTTTTTACATCCAATTTCTTATTTATTAATGAGGTGAAAATCACCAGAAAACTACCTTAAAGAACTTATTGATATAAGGAAATTTTTCTGGCAAAATTAAAGACTTTTAGAGGTGTCCCTTTAATGTGCCCAAAATATTATTCATACTATACCACTGGAAACATTACTGATGAAAACGCAATTCGTTCGAAAACGAACACGGTTACACATTTGGATAGTTGTCTATAAGCAAGGACTACATGTAGATATAGTTTATTTTCAGTCATTTTCACTGACAAAAATGTTAACAGTTTATACGAGTATTTTTACTGCGTACAGTTTCTACTATATAGCACGTCTACGATTCCCCTGTACTTGATTTGAATATAATTGTAATCGCATTTTCTACACCTATGTTTAAAGACAACAATAACCACTTTAAAAGGTTTTGGAAGATGAAATAAGAAGAGTCAAATTTAGAAACTGAAATTTTTGACATGTTCTACACGTAATATAAAATAAAAAATATCATTTGCTTTTTTTTTATTTAGAGTACAATTTTTGAGATAAAAGTACATGAATATATCAGGTACCTGAAGTATCTCCATTTTCAGTTCACAGTATATACCATTTTGAATTTTGAAAATGTCAGTATACAGATTCATAATTAGCAAGCCAAAAATAATTAAAACCAAGTTTCTTAAATACCTGTCACGAAAAAAATGTGTGCTACAAAAGAATATAGATATAAATAATTTAGATGTTAACATTACCTCATTAACATTTACGTCCGCAAGTAAAAATCAATTACAAGTGTAAATTATTGTTTCGATCTAGAGGATATCATGTATATTTGTAAGTAAAACGAGAAGACTTATATGCTCGAAACAAAAATCTATAGCGGAGATTGAGGCACTTTTGTACATTGAGGAATCAATGATTTTTTAAATTCACTGTTCTTTATAGATTGAAAATGTATGTTTCAAAGTAAGAACACGAATTTATCTGAATGTCCATTAAGTTATTTAAAAGGAGAGTGTCCTACCTGTGGAAAACAATTTTCAATGAGTCATTGGAGGGTGCTTTCTAGTACCCAAAAATGAAGCCTATTGCCCGTAGTTTATTCCAATGGGTCCTTGTTCTCGAGATACGATCCGAGCTATTTAACGTCGAATATTGCGTTATTTTAATAAAAAACGGTACATCTACTTCATATCATTGCTACATAACTTTTATGTTGAAAAAATTGTTTAAAAGGTAACTAAAATAGGCGAAATAGTATATTATGCTCCAAAGGCGTATAGTGGGCTTTTTCTGACTGTGTGTGGAGTTTTCAGTATGAGTCGAAGCCGAACGAGCACGAGCCAAGGGCGAGATCCCTTAAGTTTTTTAAATTGGTGGTTATATTTGTTAACTAAAAAGAAAGTTTTTTGTAAATTTTCATAAATTATTAGACAATGTACTCATTTTTTCTATAGTTATATAGAAAAAACTAGCAATTTCCAATCAAATTTATGTTTTTCCAAAACTGTCCTTACGCATGGGAATGTGCACTACAATTTTTTAAAAACATAATTATAAAGAAATATCAAATTATATTGAATTTTAATTGTAAAAATAACCTAAAAAGACCACATTTCTAACTCTGTTCATGGGCAACACTAACTTAATAAATATTTTGTGAAAAATCGGAGTTCATGGTTGTTATGCAAATAAGTTAAATAAGATATCCTGAAAGTTTCAGATTGATTTGTTATAATCCTATGCGCATAAGACTTGCTGAACATTGGAAACCATAAATGGAGAAAACCAAACTTTTGTAAAAATAAGAATTAAAGTAAGAACGTGAATATTTTGATCTATGCGAGTCAAATTACTGCAATATATCACAGCCTTATATTCTTATTTAAAAGGAATGCTGTATATTTGACCAGCTCTTAAACCTTTTAAGAGGAAAATTTGGTCCAGCCAAGGTTTTCTTAAAATACATTTTTTTCAGAGATACAATTTATTTTTGATTGCAGAACATTTGGTATATGTAAAAGTACATATAAAAAAAGAAAATTCAATGTCGATAATGCGATTTTAATATCCATATATATATATATATATATATATATATATATATATATATATATATATATAGTGGCCGCAAGCGGAGGGTTCGGCAACATCGGCGGCAATTCCCCAGACCTTGGAAAAAATCTGAAACATACGATTCGGGAATATTCGTTAGAGTATAAATGTAGAATGCGCATAAACCACAGATTGCAGAAAAAAATTTTTGTTTGACAAAATGGCGGCCAAAGAACGAGAATTGACGAAGAAATCGCCTTTAATTTTGCAATAACTTTTTCCACGACATAAATCTAAGTAAACGTTTCCTTGAATCGTACTAAGAAAAGATTTATTTGATAATAGTAAATATTTAATTATGTTTAGACTAGTATTCATCAATTCAATAAATATTTACTAAATTTAAGAAATATTTACTTTATTTAAGTAAATCTTTTCTTAGTACGATTCAAGGAAACTTTACTTAGATTTAACAATTTTTTTTTCAGTGCATCTAGTGGTTGAATGTAGATTTATGAAAGGCATACATGTGATCAAGTAGCAAATTAAATTCATAAGTCTAAGAAAAGATTGCTCTTTTCTTAGTAAATGAACTTATTACTCGCTCAAAAGATTACTTTACCAGGCAGCTAAAAGCGAAACACACATTACATTTAATTAATTTTTTCTTCAATTTTCGTTTTTATAACATTTTAAACCAATTTTTGTAACATTTCTTTTTATTTTGCTGAATTTTTAACGCAGATGATTTTTATTTGACTAAATAAAAATTAAATGGTTTACGAGCTGGTAAAATATACAGCACTCCTTTTAAATAAGAATCAAAAGCTGTGATATAGTCCAGTAATTTGACTCGCATAGATTAATCTATTGATTTTCTTACTTTAAAATCTTTTGAGCAAGTAATAAATTAATTTCCTAAGAAAACAGCAATCTTGTCTTAGACTTATAAAAATAAGAAATAATTTTTGATGATTTTAAAATAATTTTTTATCGCAGAATACCCATCAATTTTTTTTAATAATTTCTTTGTTTTCTGCAGTTTGCCTGCATATAGTATAGGATAGATTTGGGCACAGGTTAAGATTCGGTTAATTCAGGAACACGCTGGATTGTACGCAATAAAGGTCGGAGGAAAAATATGTATAAATAACTATGAAGTTCATTAAAATGATTTATATAGCCAATATTGCTAATACTAAATCATTTTCTGTTATAATAATGTACAAAGTATCAGAAAATAAAATTTAAAAAAAACGATTTTTTCGTTAAATTTTACTATAGGACCACCTTAAGGTAGGACTCTAGTGTTTTTGGGCAAAATATCAAAACTTTTTATTGAACGTTATTAATCTATGCAATTGTAAAAATGTTATGAAACCTATCAGATATCAAAATTTGTTGCTATAACAAAATTATACGCATTTTAGTAAAACAATGTACATTAGGTAACATACAAAATTGAAAATTTAAACGTGTTTTTCTCGCAACTAATTCTCCTAGCGTTAAAAAGTGGCTAGCGCATGAAGTTTCTATGATTTTTTTTTAAACTTTAAGAAAATATACCTTAGTATATATACAACATAAACCGTTGATTACATTAAAATTTTTATAGCACACTAACCTCAAAATGCCAACTTTATTGTCGATTTTGAGGTTGTTGTGCTATAAAATATCGTATGAGACTGTTGTGGGAGGTGTTTTTCTACCTTGCTCGATTTTCTCACTCGCTTCGCTCGTGCGAAAACCCTCGAGCAAGGTAGAAAACCATCTCCCACAACAGTGTCATAATATACTATTTTCTTCTTATCTTATTTTATCCATCATTAAAAACCGTAATTTTTAAAGCATTTTTATAAGTCAAGTAAAAGCTAAATTGTTTGAAGGAAGTAGAAGACGATTTTTTAAATTCTGTCAACAGTTTCTTTTGTTGTCCAAACAAGGAAGTAACTCAATTTTTTCAGAGCTTTTACTCAAAATGTTATGCATAAGTGACATTTTGTACTCTGGTCATTTTTGTTTAAAAAAACGTATTTTATCAATAACTCTGAAAATAATCGATGTATTTAGCTAAAAATTGACATAGAACCTATTAATTATTAATAGCACCTTACATAAGCCATTAAGATTTTGCCTCATAAGTCTGAACAATAAAAAAGTTTGTCTTTTCACCATAGTCCTACCCGTATGAAATCTTTTCATCGTAATTAATAATTGAGAAAATTTTTCTAAAAGTGTAGTCATTATGTACTTGATAATAGCGTAAAAATTACCGTGGTACCTATAATATATAAGTAAATGGGACCTAACCGCATTAAAATTTAAAATAAATTGGTTATATATTTTTGGACGGGATTGAATTATTCATTGTATAATTACCTATTTCTTTCGATAAATTTGAATATTTTATCAAAATATAACAGAAATTTTTTTTATTATTTTTTTGTTTTTGGATTGTTAGGTCCCCTTGATCGGCCGTAATATATACTTGTATATTTCTTCAGCTACCGCAAGGTTTTGAGAACAAAACTGATCGAATTGGGGTATTTGATGATTTATTGTGTTTAAAATATGGATAGTTAATGTGGAATTTTGAAAAACAAAAGTTTTAAACATAGGTGTAGCTTACTTATTTAAACCATATTTTATGATAAATTTTTTTAAAAATTAGGAATTCAGAAAATAGATCACAACTTTGGTCAATAATTTTGTTTTTCAAATTCCCACAGTAATTACCTACTCGATCAGTTTAGCTCTCAAAACCTTGCGGTAGCTGAAGAAATATATAAGTATGTATTATGTCCGATCAAGGAGACCTAATGACGAAAAAACAATAATAAATAATTTTGTTCGTTATATTTTGATAAAATATTTAAATATACCGAGAAATAAATAGATCATATACGATGAATAATTCATTGGCATCTAAAAATATATAACCAATTTATTTTAAATTTTAAGGTGTTTAAGTCCCCTTAAAAATACTTTGTATACTACGATTTTCAATGCATCATATATAAGAGAGAGAGAGAGAGAGAGAGAGAGAGAGAGAGAGAGAGAGAGAGAGAGAGAGAGAGCGAGAGAGAGAGAGAGAGAGAGCGAGAGGCAGAGAGAGAGAGACATACAGAGAGAGACAGAGAGAGCGAGAGAGAGACAGACAGACAGAGAGAGACAGAGAGAGAGAGAGAGAGAGAGACAGACAGACAGACAGAGAGAGACAGAGAGAGAGAGAGAGAGAGAGACAGACAGACAGACAGAGAGAGACAGAGAGAGAGAGAGAGAGAGAGACAGACAGACAGAGAGAGACAGAGAGAGAGAGAGAGAGAGAGAGAGAGAGAGAGAGAGAGAGAGAGAGGCAGAGAGAATATAAGCTTAAAGACTATTAGGCTAATAGGCTGTAGGTCAACTTTTAACTAATTTCGATCGTTTACTGATTTGTTAATTACATGAGATTTTGGTATGAGATATCTCTAAGACATTAAGGCAGGGTAAGTATGATTTGATTTTCGCATAATTTGACTATTTATATCTTAGTAAAATAAAATTGTGTGTCAAACCCTACTCTTAAATAATTTTGTATCTTCCCAGAATAACCACTTAAGGGGATATCGGAGCTGAAATCGTGTTTTTTCTTTTAGTGATTACTTTTGAAAAATAGAATGCACGAAAAAATCAAGAGCAGAGCGCCGTAGAGCTCTATATAATAAATCTTTTGCTTGCAAGATAAAGTTGATCTGATCAGTTATTTTTCTAATTAATTGGAAATACGATAGGGTGTTTACGCATTGAAACCTAACCTCAAAATTTCAATCGTACCAAACTTTTGCTAATAACTTTTTATAATGTTATTTTACAGTAAGATTCGTAACAGACCGCTGTAGTGCTTACTATAATGAACTGATCTGTACAAGATAAACTCAGTTGGACTTGTAGTTTTTACAAACAATTGGAATTACAAAATAGGTCGGACAGCAAAAAGGGGGGCGGGGCTCCGACATCCCCTTAAGTCTACTTTTTCTAAAAATTAAGTTTTGTAGTGATTTTAGTATCTATGCATTGTATTTATTCGGATAAAAAGTCGAAAGTTGAAAAAGTTCGTCTATTACACTTTCCACTTTTATAATCAATTTTTTACTTCTATTTTGCATAGGTTTATGAATGGAAATTTACAAATTCAAACCTCAATATCTCGACATTCTATAAATAATGCACTTAAGTGGTTATGCCTGGAAGACACAGAATTCTAAAATAAGATTCTGTGGCTTTCCGGAATAACCACTTAAGTCAAATTTTCGTGTTTTCGTATGACATTAAGCTTTTAATTTTGAAATTGACATTTAAACCTACGCAAAAGGAAAAACTTTGTTTAAGAAAATTGAAAAGTATTAGATTAACTTATAGATATTTTAGACTTCTTATATGATAGTATACCATGCATGGATATCAAAATCACTAAAAAATAAATTTGGGAAGGCGCCGAATTCTATAGTCACACCTGGCGCACTGTTAGAAGTCGGAGCCGACGCCATTGTGGATTAGTACAATTTTTTAATTTGATGATAACCTTTTTATCCACTTCTAATTAGGGCATGAAAATCTGTATTAGATTACAACAAATTTACTCAAAATGTTGCTGTAAACATTTTCCTTATACAGGGTGCCTGGAAAGTACCGGTACAGCTATTACTGCTATTACAGCTATTACTGTTCCGGTACTTTTCAGACACCCTGTATAATTTCATCCTTATCTTTTTTTTTATTTTTCAATGTAAAATTGTAAAATTTTAAAAATGTATAATTTATTTTCATTACATTTAAACTACAAATACTCGCGATGATTTTGCATTGCCGGGGGTGGAGGTGGAATGGGGGGGGGGGGCGACAAAACTTCACAAATTCACAACATCCTCTCTGAACTTCGAGCTGAACATGTTATTGAAAAGTAACTTATTTTCAGACATCGGTATCAGTATCATTTCCGCGACTATGAATTCCGTATACAGCAAAGATGCGTGCGTAACGAAATCGTTATTGCGCTCTTTCGCGACGATAGCGTTCGACGATTAGACACAGCAAACGTGCCTGAAGCAAAGGTATTTCGCACTGTTGACGCGAGACACTTTTCTCCTCCTTGTGTCTTTCGCGCTTGTTTACGCGAACAAAGAAAATTATTGCGCTCGTCCCGCCTAATCACCGTAGAGGAAAGATGCCTTTCTCCAACTCATGCTCTCTCTCTCTCTCTCTCTTTCTCCTGTTTACCGCGCAAGTAGGTACAGTCATATCTATGGAATTTCTAGAAAACTTATCAATCTAAGCACTGTCGCAAACGGTTTACGCAAATGAGCGTAATTTTTTCCGGCGCCGATGCCTCGCAGCATGGGGAGAATCAGTATCGCGCGCGGCCTCCACGTGTATAATTGCAATCGCACGCGTCTCTCGTTTTTTTTTTAACAGTAGAGATCGCAAGCGCGTGAACTTGCGAGCGAGTCATACCGCAAGTTGGTGTATAAGCGTATACGTACATTCACGATGGAACGGTAAAATTCCACGGTTTATAAATAGATACACATCTTGTCGTGTACTTATTTAATCTCGCTCGAATTAGTTGCATAACATACTTATGTCGTTGCCGCTGTGGAACAGCAGCAGCAGGCCGCAAACAGCCCCTGGCAATCTTGGACTTTCAACTTTTTCTCGCTTTTTTATTTCTCATTCTTTCCTAGTTCTCGAGCACTCCTCGTAATGCCCACAGCGTGTATACATGTATATGTAATTCGTCAGCGCGCGCCCGTGCTTATCGCACACTTGGGGTCACAAAAGTATATTGTCGTAAAAAAAATGATCTTCCGTCCCGAGCACTTTTTGACGCGCTCGACTAAGTTCAAACAACTTTATATTTTCGGTGTAATAGTAGAGTTTATCGACAAAAATCTGTCGCAGCAATCTTTTTGATCTTCGAAACGTCTCACACACGAGTGCATTATATCATCCGCACTCGTAAATTGTTAACATTTTCCGTTGCATTATTGACATTAGGTAATCGGATCTATATAATCGATGTAAACAAACGGTCTTGACTTATAACACACGCACACGCGCTCTCTTCGTTAATTTGAATTTGGTGTAGTGCCGTGTCTAAGAAAAGATTTTTCTTGTTGCTTTAAACTTTTATCATTAAATAACATGATTTCCTGATAATGTAAATGAATGTTACCATTACTATCCATTGATTAATTAGCGATTGAACATTTAATTTTTATTTAGCTTTTTTTTATAATGTTCTTTTTTATTTTAAATATCTAAATATTGACAGTGAGCCACATTTCATTGACATATGAATATAAATTGTATTTTACTTCTTTTTATTCATCTTGAGGACTAGTAATAATGTAAAGCTTAATAACATTAAAAATGTTTAACATGTAATCCGCAGGCCTTTCAAATATATTATTATAGAAATTGCATTTAATGTAACAGCATAGAACAAAAACATATAGTATAATTTTGATAATGTTTCTGTAAATAAATAGTGAAATAAATAGAAAATATGTTACGTGTAACGAGTACTAAATAGTTTTTATTCACAACAAAAATTTTGTTCGATTCACTTCAAATTCATCTAAATTTTTTTATTGTAATTAATTTTTGACTACCGGTTTTTAAGTACATTTTTTTGTATACACAATTTTCTAATTTTCTATAAAAATCCATATTTTAGAATATTTAAATGATCCATGAAAAATATTGGTGTATTATACAAGTCTCAGAAAAAACAGTTTCACTTGCAAACTTCCAGCGGCACCATATCAGAAAAATAAATTAATAAATAAAAATTACAAAATAGCTGTTTACAAATTTGTTATTTTTCTCCTTGCTTATTCACAACAAATTTTCAAAGATATTGGCTTCCTAAAGCAAAAAGCGTCATTTGTAAATTCTGTGCAGTGAGTCCATAAGAAGCTTAGCAGAGAGGCTACACGTATGTACGTTTTAGTTTTCTGATCTTTTTTGTATATTAGAAATAATGTCATCGATCTAATGAAAATGCATTTGAAAGAGCATACAATTTCCTAACTTTTCCAACCCGAAATTTTTGGTAAGGTAATTTCCTTCGTTTGTTATAAACAAAAATGTTTCTTTTTGGTATTTTTTTGAAACTATTATATATCAAAAACGAATGTTAAAAATTTATTGAAAAAAATTGTGATGATTAGTAACATGGAGTATAATATCCAGTAGAAATTTTGAGCGATTTTATTTTTCTCTTGCCAAAAAAGAAATCATTTTGTAAGAAAGAGCTTATGGACTCACTGCACAGAATTTACAGATGACGCTTTTTGCTTTTGGAAACCAATACTAGGTATATTTTTGTATTGCTAGAATAAATATAGAATGGTGTTACTCCTTTATCTATATTGCTATTAAATAATATTGATTTTGTTGATGCTAATACGTTTACTTCACGGAAAGATTCACCGAGTCGGTTTTACGAGAAAAAAAGAGATACCTGGATAGAGCAATCGAAGAAGGTATGAATGAAGCGCTGGGAGACGCTCCGACACCCCAACATAACCCAGGGACGTCGGACGACTGCATGGAAATGAACGAGGAGGGAGAAAATGGGACCCTTTCTTAACCGGGAGACGCTCATTTTCTATCATTTTATGAACGTCGCGGGGAGGGACAGGGATACTTCTCCTTTCCGTACGGAGATGAATGCGCTGGTTCGAATACGCGTATACATGAGACGGGTTAGATCTGACGTTCCCACGGGGAATTTAAAATTATGAATTTTTAAATTTGGTTAAGATCAAGGCAGCAGCGGTTGTCGAGACGATACAAGAATGGCACCACCCTGAGGTAATGTGATAAACGGTACCAGGGTGGGTTCCGCCAGAAGTGGAAAGGGTGGTAGGTTTTAGTGGGTCGGTTTGTGATGCAATGACTGTGTAGTCTTTTCGCGTTTTTGTTTATTTTATTTTTCGTCATATATTATACACACGGCGGATGCATCATTAGGTGGCATTTCCTACATACCCTCGAATTTCCTACATACCCTGCTTAGGTATACATTTAATATCACGCGTTTATTAGTCAACAAGTAATCGATTCAAACATTGCAAGATTTTTATGAGCAACAAAATTTAGTTAGGAAGGTATAGATATATAGTACGACGACGGAAATATTTCTTAGACTTTCATTAAAAGTGGTTGTGCAGTATACTAAACTGTTCAAGTGAATGAATGAGAAAATATTCTCCTTTCAAGTAATGTCTATATGGTATGTTACCTATCGAATAACGAGGTGACTTTCGCCGGCGGGGTGACTTTAACCCAGTCTGGGGAATCGGAGCCAATTGCAGATGCCT
Organism: Gastracanthus pulcherrimus; assembly: GCA_949152435.1. NCBI lineage: Eukaryota > Metazoa > Arthropoda > Insecta > Hymenoptera > Pteromalidae > Gastracanthus > Gastracanthus pulcherrimus. Next base: position 6,491,612 of record OX424574.1, on the reverse strand, counting down.
ACATCATATTTTTTGTTATTTCAACTCAACTTTTTGTTTTCATTAATGATCTTGGTCATATGGTGTTTATAATACTTTAAGGAACACCGGATAACTGAGATAATCAATAAAAATTAAAAATTGAACAATATAAATAATGGAAAATTCTCAAATGTCGGTAAAAGGCTTATTATAGGTGTCACAACAATACTCTAATTTCAATAAAAGTACTTCAAGAGATAGTTTATACCTACCAATTGAAAGATACTTGAGCTCTTAAAAATTTTCATTTCTATTTGCAATCAATTATATGTAATAAGTATTTGTAAATGTGACCAACGTCAATCCGCTGACCAATCATCCCCAGTTTTACGGTATTTTAAAATAAAAGAAAAGTATTTAATTATTATAATAATTGTCAGTAATTAACTTACCCGACTATATTATTACAGAGAAAAGAATATCAGAATGGTTTTTTTAACACCTACACAGCACACAAACGGATGACACAACTAAAACTTCAATAGGGGCTACACTGTAAAAAATAAAATGTTAAATTACTACATTGACATCATATTGTCGTCACATTTCTCAATTTTTGTGTTACACAAATTTCCATCAATATGCTGTTATTAATTTCTTCCCTTACTCTCTTGCACTGTCGCATATATGAGTAATTTTATTGAATATTACGTGAATAATATTGAAAATAAAATATTATAATATATTAATAATATTGAAAACAAGTTGAAAGCAAATTGATGTACAAAACTTGCAGAAACAGCTACACATCAAATGTAAGTAAATCTGCGTCCGTATATGGCAGCAATTTGGTGGCTAACATGTACAGTCAATTTTACGGCACATTGACATCAATTCTTGATATTCGTCATTTCTTGAGCGTAAGTTGGAAGCAAATTGCTAACAAACATTGCACAGCAACTATTGCCGCAATTTTGCCGCGGCAAGCCTGGTTAATGGGGTGGTACTATTATTTCCAGCTTTCAATGCAGTGATTTTACTTGAGACGGTAATATTACGATATACAACGAGGTTAATTAACATCAGCACTACTCAGCACAGTAAATTTACTACACAGAACATAGTAATATAACTACATTTAATGCTGTAATGTACCGGAGACTATTTTACTTGCGCGTGTAAAGTAACATTGGCCTTTTTACAGTGTAGTCCGGGACTCGAGACAAGATTAAAATGGCTTTCAACGAGCACGCAAGATGGTGTGGTGCTGAAAATTGTCGAAAAAGCTCCCGCCGGCCAAGTTCGAACCTAAGACAAGTAAAAATACGAGATCTCGGGTGGTGCGCGTAAGTACTTAACACCCACCCGCGCTTCAATATATACATACATATATAGATGCGTGCGCTTGCGCGCAGGTTGTCATAATAACACACATTTTTTGTGTTTAGCAGGCCGCCGATGGCGGGCGGGCCGTAGTCCATAGTCGAGAGTGGCGTCGCCGCGCGGATAACGGCCGAGGCTCAGCTAGGGGTTTGACACGTATGCCGTTTCGTCCGCCGGAAAAGTCTAAATGTCAATTATCCGCGGCAGCTTGGCGCAGCAAATCTCGTCCGCTTTGTAATTACGAGGTACGTGCGCTAAATTCACCCCTTGGCCCGACTCGCCGCTCGGCCGGTCGCAGCTGTCGCAGCTGTTTGCCACTCGCCAACATAACCTCTCCGTCCAGTGTCCACACAATCACACACACGACATTGCACCCAATTGTACACCCACTGTGACTCTGCATGCTGCTGCAATATTATGATGTGCTTGCGTTGGAACAGGCTGCGCTAGTTTGAACCTGTGGTTTTTGTGTGCGTGTGTGTGTGTGTGTGTGTGCTTTCACAGCAGGATTCAAGCTGTTAGTCGGTTGCAGAGAGATACGCCAGCAAGATGAGCAGCGTAGCAGATCAACCATGCTACACACTGATAAACATTCCCACGGACTCGGAGCCCCTGAACGAGCTCCAGCTGAAGCAAGATCTGGAGAAGGGTGATGTCAATGTCAAGATAGACGCCCTCAAGAAGACCATCAACATGATAATAAGCGGCGAGAGGCTTCCCGGTCTGCTCATGACCATCATCAGATTTGTGTTGCCGCTGCAGGATCACACGATCAAGAAGCTCCTGCTCATCTTCTGGGAGATTGTGCCCAAGACCACTGCGGACGGAAAGCTGCTTCAAGAGATGATTCTCGTGTGCGACGCTTACAGAAAAGATCTGCAGCATCCCAATGAATTCGTCAGAGGTTCTACTTTGAGGTAGGATTCGATTGATTTTTAAAAGGAACGCCAGTCTTGAACAAGTTTTATTTAAGTTTTGCTTCTGAGTAAATGTTAGAGTTCAAAAATGTAATGATTTATGTACTTGATAGGTTTCTGTGCAAACTGAAAGAGCCCGAACTTCTGGAGCCACTTATGCCGGCCATAACCGCCTGTTTGGAACATAGGCATTCCTATGTAAGACGCAATGCAGTTTTAGCAATATTTACAATATATAGAAACTTTGAGTTCCTTATTCCCGATGCTCCGGAACAAATTTCAAAGTACTTGGAAAGTGAGCAAGATATGTCTTGCAGAAGAAATGCTTTTCTTATGTTGTTACATGCAGACCAGAGCAGAGCTCTTTCGTATTTAGCTGCATGTTTGGATCAAGTTCCAAGCTTTGGAGATATTCTACAACTCGTTATTGTTGAGCTCATTTACAAGGTAGAGTAAAGTTAATATGATTGATAATTAATTTAGAATTTAGAAAAATATGTTTTAATTACTTTGGAATATTGCTTTACAGGTCTGTCTTGCAAATCCATCAGAACGTGCTCGTTTTATTAGATGTATTTATAGTTTACTGAACTCACCAAGTGCCGCAGTTCGCTACGAAGCAGCTGGTACATTGGTTACGCTTTCAAGTGCTCCAACTGCTATTAAAGCTGCTGCTTCTTGTTATATTGAATTAGTTGTAAAGGAAAGTGACAACAATGTAAAACTTATTGTCTTGGATAGGTTAATTTCTATGAAAGATAGTCCTAATCATGAAAGGGTTCTTCAAGATCTTGTGATGGATATCCTGCGTGTGCTAGGTATGCATTTTTATGAAAAGCTTATAAATCAATTATTATTATACATCTAAATATCTCCAAAACTAATTTAAAATGTTTTTTCTTAATTCCAGGTTCTCCAGCTTTAGAGGTTAGAACCAAAACTCTTGCCCTTGCAATGGATTTGGTCACAACTAGAACTATTGAAGAAATGGTGCAATTGCTAAAGAAAGAAATTATTAGAACAGCTGGTGGTGAACAGGAAGATGCTGGAAAATACAGACAACTTCTTGTTAGAACATTACATGCTTGTTCAATCAAATTCCCAGAGGTAGCAGCAACAGTTATTCCAGTATTAACAGATTTTCTTTCTGAAAGCAGTGAAGCAGCAGCAAACGATGTGCTTGTGTTTATTCGCGAAGCTATTCAAAGATTTGATAATCTAAGACCCTTGATCATTGAAAAATTACTCGAGGTAAGTTTCTAGTATTACTCTAATAATATTTGTTTTTATTTTGCTTGAAAATGCAATTTATTTGATTCGTTGTATAGGTATTTCCACAAATTCGTTCAGTCCACATTCACCGAGGAACATTATGGATTCTTGGTGAATACGCTACCTCCAAGGAAGATATAGAAACTGTAATGGCTCGTGTAAGAAATGTTCTCGGTGAATTACCTCTTGTAGAGGCAGAAAATAAAAGACAATCTGGTGATAAGCCCCCAGAAGAAGAAGAAGGTATTCAAGCATCACCTGCCCAGCTGGTCACTTCCGATGGAACCTATGCTACACAAAGTGCATTCAGCACATCTTCAACAGGTAATAATCAAGTTTATTGCATAAATTATCATCTTTTGTCTTGAAGATTTATAAGTATAATGATGCTAAATAATTTTCAAAGGTAAAAAAGAGGAAAAGCGTCCAGCTTTGGTGCAGTACATGATGGATGGTGACTTTTTCATCGCTGCATCTCTCGCAACAACGCTAGCGAAGTTGGCTCTCCGCTACAAAGAATTGGAAAATGATGGAAAGAAGAGCAAGAGAATGCAAGCCGAATCGATGCTCATCATGTCGAGTCTCCTTCAGCTTGGACGATCTGGTCTCCCAACCAAAGCTATGACACACGACGACACTGAAAGGATTTCCCTATGTCTGCGTTCCTTGGCTTGTCCAACTCCTCTCGTACAAAAAGTATTCACAGAGGGTTGCAGGGATGCCTTGAGTAAAATGCTCACGGCTAAGGCTGAAGAAGAATCACAAAATCAGAAGGTATTGTGCCTATTCTTATAACATAATTTTTCACAGGGGACATCAGAGTTCTATAGGCAGTGCGGATGATGAATATTTCAATTATTTTAAATACTGTGCTTTTGGAAACTGATTTTTATATCTAGAAAAGTATGCTTGATAGAATTTTGATCAAATGAAACTAACAATGATGATTTTATTTACATAAACAAAAAAGTGTACTTTTAAGACCTTTAAAAGTTCACTTTAAAGAATTCAGTCAAGAGGTCAATTCTTTGACTTTAATTCACTTTTTGATTTTTATCAATATTCGTTTTAAAATAAACAAAATAATGAAAATGTATAAATAAATAAATAATTTAAAAATATGATTGGGGGTAAAATGAAAGTACTAAGGAGAGGAGATATGTATACTAGAATTTTCCTCAAATGCATCACTTATTCGAATTTACAAATATATTTATTATTATACTTTATTAATGGAATAAGAGCTTAAATATTTATGACAAAGCTTAAAATGTTAACATATTTAAAACTTTTAAATTGTTTTAAGTACTTTGTGGTTAAAATCAGAGGCACATTAGACCTCATTTGGATTCAACTTTAAAGAATTTTATTCTTTTTCTACCCATAAGTAAAGTTGACACTTATAAAGTTTTTAATCGTATATTATAAATCTTGAGAGTAAAATACATTAATCAAATTATATTACGAAAATTCACATGTTCTTCTGTTTATTAAAAAGCAAAATTTTACTAGGAGTTGTAATTTATTCCTAAAGATTTTTTATTGCACCACAAAAACTTAAGGTGATGTTAAACCCTGTGTTACTGGTAAATACGGGGAACCACTTTTTTTATTCATTTTTCAATTTTAAGAAAATATCTCTATGGAAAGTTGTTCTTTTTGATTGGAACAACAACTTTCCATAGAGATATTTACTCAAAATTGAAAATGAAATGAGAAAAGTGGATCCTCGTATTTGTCGGTGACAGGTGGCTTTAGCATCACCTTAAGACAAGTGTTGTACTGCAAAAATAATAAAATTCTGAGTTATAAATATGTCCTAAACAGTTCCGAAATTTCTGCATTTTACGTAACTCTAAAAGTAAAAACGAATGATTTCCATCCAGACGATGATTGCTATTATTTACAAACGTCCAACCATGCCTAATTAATTATTCTACTATAAACGCCAAAACTCGTCTAACATTAAAATAAAAAGTGCCCAACGACCAACTTACTAACCCCTTTCCACCTGAATGTCCAGGCAAAAGAGAAACCGGGCAACATCGTGCAGGTGGACGACGCGATCCAGTTCCTGCAGCTGAACCGTGGCGCCGACCTGACCGGCGGCACCGGCGACGTCTTCGAGCAGAGCCTGAGCGCCGCCGTCGCTGGCCGCCCCGGCGGCGACAAGGGCGAGACACCCGCGCCCAGCGCCCTCAGCAAGGTCACCCAGCTGACCGGCTTCTCGGACCCCGTCTACGCCGAGGCCCTCGTCCACGTCAACCAGTACGACATCGTCCTCGACGTCCTCATCGTCAACCAGACCGAGGACACCCTTCAGAACTGCACCCTGGAGCTGGCGACGATGGGGGATCTCAAGCTCGTCGAGAGGCCCCAGCCCATCGTCCTCGCGCCCAGAGACTTCGCCAGTATCAAGGCCAACGTCAAGGTTGCGTCCACCGAGAATGGAATCATTTTTGGCAACATCGGTGAGTTGGATTGGAGTTTAGAGAGGTTTTATGGTGGAAATGTAGTTTCAGACAGATTCATGTCACCGTTATGGGAAATCGCGCTACCATTCGTGCGTTTTTGTTTTATATCGACAAATTGGCTGATAATGTATCGCCAAAATCATTATTTAAAAGCTGTTCTGTTATTTTCTCTTTTTATTTATTTACTTTTTTTTTACAAACTTTTAATTGAGCTTGAAAGCTTGTTCACCAAATTATCGGATGAAAGTTGCCGCCTAGTATTGGACAATGAATACTATCATTTGTTGAGTATTTATCTACCATCATTATGTAACTTGTTACTGTATTTACATAGTTTTGAATTAGTTATTATAAAAAAGCCACATTTTTCGTAAAAAATAGAAATAAAAAACTGAAGAAAAACACAGGTTTTGGTATAATAATATTTTGGGATTAAGATAAAAAATCTAAAAAAATATATTATATTTTAAATTATAGCTGCTGGAATAAATTAATCGAACCGGGAATTAGTATATTGTTTGGTAATCGTAAATCTTACGCAAGTCAATTTGTAAAATTGTATTTCATAACAACATATAATTGTTAAGTTGATAAACATTTTAGGTATTTAATACTTGAGGCGTTCAATACTGACGATATTTTACGTATTTTATTAATTTTATTTTACCTACTTTGAGTAATTTAATAAAATCAGGTATTGATATAGTATTTGGTGGTTGTAAATTCTACTCAAATCTACTTATTAAACTGAATCTTATAAAAGATAACCTAAGATGTACAATAGTGGTTGAATGTCCTCTATGTACGAAACCAATTTTATTATTAATTTTTTTAATGATAATGTTATTTATTCTTTTGTGTCACAGTATACGACATTAGTGGAGCTGCTTCCGACAGAAGTGTTGTAGTGCTAAACGACATTCACATTGATATAATGGATTACATTGTTCCGGCCACGTGTACAGATGCCGAATTTCGGCAGATGTGGGCAGAATTCGAATGGGAAAACAAAGTCTCGGTCAACACGACGCTTTCAGACCTTCGAGAATATCTCGCTCATCTCCTCAAATCTACAAATATGCGATGTCTCACACCAGAAAAGGTAAGAGAAGTCAACTGTTGTTAACCCTTTCGTTGCTACTCCCTACCATGAGTATACACACTGCAGTGCATGCAGAATGAGTCATCCAAGTATGACATCATATATTTTCAAGAGCATGTATCTCCCTTATGTAAACATTTGGTACTACTCTACAAATTGAATTGTCCCACTCATAAGTTCACCAAAATATTTTCCCGTATAACATACGGACGAAAAAATATGCTTCTTTCACAAAAATTAGAAGTAAATACGTCTACGTAATATAATGCACGCTGCAATAACACGATGCAATCCATTTTCAGGCTCTTTCCGGCCAATGCGGCTTCATGGCGGCGAACATGTACGCCAAGTCAATATTCGGCGAGGACGCCCTGGCGAATCTGTCGATCGAGAAGCCGCTGAATAAGCCGGACGCCCCGGTCGTCGGTCACATTCGCATTCGCGCCAAGAGCCAAGGCATGGCTCTGTCGCTCGGCGACAAGATCAACTCCGCACAGAAAACCGCTCAGAGCAAAGTTGTACAAGCAGCCTAATCAAGCCCCACGGTATTGTAAGATTTTTTCAAGAATTTGTGCGGTCGGCATTAAAAGTATAAATAAAAAGCAACAAAAAAAAAAGAAGAAACTTTTCGGTACACTGTTTTTATCATCGACATCCGCGAGAATATCCTCGATTCATTTTTTTTGCAAACGCGTGCAAATGTTGTGTGTGAATGAGGAATGAGTTTGACTCACGCTAAGCGAGATTTTTCCCGGAGCCAATGTTAAATAGCACACAAAAATCAATTTTAATTGCATTCTCGCGCTTCGCGAAACGAGAAGATGGACTTTTTTCGAGCGTAAAGATGGGTGATTGTTAATTGAATTCGGTATAAGAGGATAAGAAGATGCATGTATTTGTAGTTGAGTAAATAAATATTATATATATACATATACATAAGTTTTTATTTAAAAACTTCTGATTAACAAAATCGATACATGGCAATTGAATCACAATTACATTCGATATGATTGCATAAACATATTTTCTTAGAACTTAGACGGTAAGATATGTACAACAATTAGTGTCAACATTTTTCATCGTTTTTATAGCACTTATCACATCTCAATTTCTCTCTTTCATACTCGTCAAGAAATGTCGTTAGCGACTTTTGCAAAAAAAGAAACAATAATGAATGAATAAAATGCAATTTATAAAGATAATCCAAAAGTATTAAACAGCATTAAAAATCTACAAATTCTTATTTTTAAATACACAACATGAAAAACGTTAATTTAAATTGAATATGATTTGTTCTTTAGTGAGTATTATTACAATCACTTACACATTACAATGTTTTTTATCCACTGCAACTGTTTTTCCTTCTCAAATCTCATCTACATTCGTCTAAATATAAGATACTCAGTCAACATTATCTTTCTAGACGCCAAGTGATGATAACATAGCATTAGACATTTCTGAGGTGATGCAGTAATATCCAGCTTTACACAGAACTTTTTACGCATTTGTTACATATAAAATTTCTCCCTAAATTTTCGCAAGTAAACATACCAGTAATCAAATGAAAATATAACTAACTTTTTAAAGTAAAAATTAAGGCACTCAAAGATAGTAATTTATCATGTAAATTTCTAACAGGATAGAATATTTTACTTTTTGATAGGCACTTATGTAGCTAATAAAGAACTTAACGTGCATTTCTTTGTGTATAAAAGCTAAAAATAAAACTAAACTTACACAAGTTACTGAGATAAATCCAAAATATGCCATCCCCTCGTTTTCAAATGTTTGCCCATATCTTTCTCAATTTCGAGATCGTGCATCCCAAAAATTCCAAAATCTCGCCAAGAAACCATACACATTTCGCCTTATCCCTGAAAATCCAATCCATCCCGCAGCCCTGAACAAAATGTACCGTGCAGCGTTATCATCCCCCAACGAGCCACCGTCAGTCGATAAGCGCCGAGAGTTACCCCCGCATCGATCCATCTTCACAGCCAGCCGGCGTTTCTCCTGGGCGACTTGTTGGCCGCGGCGACGCGCGGCGAGCGCGGCTCGATCCTGATGAACCTGCTCTGTCGTTGATCCGGCGTCACGGGGATGACGGAGACCTCGGGTATCCTCATCGGGCTCTTGGGCCTCGGTCGCACGATGCTGGTGTAGCCGTTGCCCTCGTTGGACACCTGCAAGTTGTCGACGGAGAGGACGTTGCCGGGACGAGGATCGGCGGCGCCGGGCGTTGCCTGGGCCTTGCGCTTGACGACGCGGGGCGGCGAGGTGCGCAAAGGAGCCAGGGGTCGGGGCGAGGACGACAGGCCCTGGTAGCGCTCGTCCACGTACTTCAACGCAGAGAGGTCGGCGTTGGTCGTCTGGAAGATTTTTCGAGTTAGGTGGCTTGGGTCGTTCAGGGTGGGCCACGTGGTGTGGGGAGTTGGAAGAATTTTCTTTTTTGTATGAATCGGGTGTTTTGAATGTGTTTGATCGCAGGCGCGTTTAAGAAATGCAGGTTTTAAGGGAGCTACGGGATGTTTGTTGGGTCGTCGAGTACGCGAGCGCGACGCGTAGGTGGATACTTTGTACGCCTTTTTCTTAGAAGATATCTAAAGTATGAGGATTCGAGTCGGACTTAAACATACGTAATACTTTATTACATCGTCTTGTATATGAACTTTCAAAATTACAAACATTTACTTTCTTAAATTACAGCCATTTTTGTCAATTTTCATTATCGTTTATTATCTTTGAAGAGGCTATAGAAACTATGTTCATAAAATATAGGAATATATTCTTTTTCTTTATTTCAAGTAAGTACTAAAAGAAAGTAGAACTCCCGCCAATTTGTTATTTGTACGACGAAATACTGTTAATGTGCCCTTATTATTCCGAATACAGGTGTCCTAGTGAAATAAAAAAATTGTTTTACGTTCTTTAGATAGAAAATAAAAAGATCTAAAATCTATAAAAACGAGTTATTACATATTCTCTTGAAAAAATTTCCAAAAATTTCATCATTTTCAACGTTTTATACCGTATGGCAACTTTAAATTACATTTTACGTGATGCACATTTTATCCAAATTCTAGTTTGTAATTTTTTCCGGACGTTTTAATAATAAGTAATTCATAAAGGAAGATCTTTCTCAAAATCAAAAACAATATTATTGTATGAAACGAACATATATTATGAATAATTTTCATTAAATAATTATCTCTGCGATTTTTAAGGTAGATTATCGATTAGACAAGCGTGAAAAACATTTGGAAAATTCCTTTTTTTGTACAGTTTACGGCAGATCGCTATTTCATTTTATATATTGGTGTATATTCAATTAGTTAATTTTTACACTTCTATACATATTCTAAAGACTACCAGAAAACCGAGTCCATGATGAAAATTGTATATCAACGAAGGTTTCAAAAAGTTATTTAACCCGTTAGTGACCACAGAGTCCATATGGTGAATTTACCGAATTACCTTCATTATATAACTAAAAAGTAACTTTAAATTACAGAAGATGATAAAAAACGGATTTATTATTTTATTTCGTTACAACAACAATATTAAATAAGCATCTTCTAAAAAACTAACAAACCCAACTACATAACCCTGAGGTAGGATAGATAGTTATTGATCCTGTAAAAAAATATTGTTTTGATTGTTTTTTAGGCAAATAACTAAAGCTAAATGAAAATTAACACATTCCGGGGTAACATTAGCTAAGAGCTATGAATATATCTGCTATAAAAATATTTTTATACTACCACAAATCGGTCTAAAAAAGACATAATTAATTTCCATGCTCCGTTCAGATTGTTTCAATGACCAAAACTATCGTTTTACCTATGTAAGTTGGAACAAAATTAGCTAGAAACAATGACAAAAAACATTACTTTTATTCTAGCTCCGATCACTAAAGAATCAACTTAAATTACAAAAATCAACGATAAAATTCCGATTTCACTATTTCCAATCTGGTTAAAAATGTCTAAATCTATTCTTACATAAAAAAACACATAAAACACGACTTAATTTATTTCCACGTACACTCAAAAATCTGAAACATAATAATAGTACATTATGCATCAAGGGAGTAAAGTGGGCAATGTACGCACTGTGTGACGTTGCCGACCGAGCGAAGCGAGGTCGGCATTTCACACAGTGCATGCTTGCCTACTGTACTCCAGAGGTGCGTATACTACTTTTCACCACACCCCCGTAAAGAAATGACTGTACGCATCTCAGCAGGCCGTACAGTACCCCATGCTCTGCCTAGAAGTAAAGTGACTTGTGTACGCGCGACGCGCTGTTTTACCGCTCGAGACGCAGTCGAGAGCGGAAAAAGGCGCAACGCATGCGCAAGTCACTTTATTCCCTAGGCAGTCCATGCGGTACTGTACGGCCTGCTGAGAGGGCGTACAGTCAGCACTTTACGCGCAGTGTGGTGAAAAAGTTAATAACACCCCCAAAATACAGCCCTCTGCGAAAGGCCTTATCTCAAGTTGAACACTCAAAGTATCCGACGTTTATAAGCTAAAACCTTAATGACAAACGTTAAGACCAACCCTCGAATTGTCCGTCAGGGAAGTTGGCTCGGGGGTAATGGCCATGCTAATCGCCGGCGAGACAGCCCTGGAAGATCCGTCGAAATCGTCCCCGTCTTTGAGCACCCGTAGAATGTTCGTCGGGTTCACCGGCTCGGGCAGCTGAATCGGCGACAGAGGCGGCGGTGGACTTTTCAGGGACAATCGTCGGGCCTCCTCCATCACGCGCTTCAAGTTCGCCTGGTGTCTCAGAGAGGTGCGATTGTTGCTCCTGCCTATCTGCGACTTCTTCACTGTGCCGTCGATCACCTGGGCAAAACGTTCTTTTCTTTTAATACGAGAGATTGTTACTTGATAAATTCAGATTTTATGCTTCAAATCTTGCAGTGGAATGATTAATAATTAGTTATATGTAAGTTAATTGATAGTTATAATTATAATAATGAGGTATTATTAGTTATATATTATTATTGCCCTCTTATAATAATACAATTTCAAGGCAATATTTCAACGCTTCGAAGAATGCCATTTGAATAAAATCTGTAGGCTGGAATCCCGAGAATTTGTTCCCATGGCATTCGTCCAAATATTGAAATGTTTTTCTACATAAGAAATAGCAATGATTTTCTGATTTGGCATAATTCGATCCATTTATTAAATTACAATCAATTGTTAAATATTTTTCGGTCGTCAAGATTTGTGGAGATAAATTCGAATGTTAAATTGACTATTCAATTCATACCATATTAGTTTTCGGTAAATCGTTAAAAAAAAGAATAAAATGTATCACACTCATAAAAAAAGTCTTATAAAGAAACAAAAGCAAATAATGTAGAGTAAGTTGCTAAGACGAAAGTAGTTGTGAAGCAAAACTATTTTTCTCTTAGCAACTTATTTAAGATTATTCTTCTTTGCCAAGAGAATATTTCTTTCACTGCTCATTTATATAAACGTTTACATCGCGACGAACCTGCGACCAGCGATGCTCCGCTGATTTAAGTACCGCCAGTCGGGCGATCCTTCTCCATTTGGCGGCGATGTCCTCGTCTTCCGGTGGATGCTGCAGAAGATTCATCTCCTCGACCGGGTCGTCGGCTAGTGTCGCCACTTGGAAGTCCTTCATCAACCTTCTCTCCCAGACGCGCATCTTCTTGCCCAGTACAGCTACGTCATTTTTATTTTCATTATCAAGTTGAATTTGTCTATTGGTAACGTAGATAGTTTTTTAGCTGGTCTCCTAATCTTCAAATCTCATAATGTATATAAATAGATAGACAGATACATCATTTTGGAACTTTCACTTAAATTATTGTGTAAAATTAAGATTAAGGAATACGTTAAAAATGTACATAATAATAAGATTTAAAAAAAAGAATAAATTAAAAATTTACATGATATTAAGATTTACGAATACATTAAAAAATGTTGTGGCTGTTACAATTTTTCATATTAAAATCAAAGAACTTTGCTGAGACTTAAATTATTAAAAGGAATTTAAATTTCTTATTGTAGTTCTAATCCAATCTGACATACTTCAGAGGCATAACTATTAATCCTTCATGTGAATTTTTTCATATTGACTTTCGTGTAAAAGCTACCTCTAAAGATTTGTTATTTATTAAAATATTTGCGGAGTACTAACCGCTGTTTGTAGTGTCCGCGCCACCGGTATCCATTCCGTTTCTCTTTAGAATTTCGAGGAGCTCGCATCGCCAGGACGAGAAGTCGGACTTGAGCTCGTGTATATCGTCCTCAGTAACGGGCTCCATTTCATGCTCCGAGTGAGCATTAACGACGTATCGCCAAATTAGAGCCTTCATTACTGAACCATACCTAATACGAAAAAAAACTTTTATTTTTATACGCTTTTATTAAATTTTTTGTTACATCTCATCTGGACCCAGAAATTTAACATTATTAATTTTGTACATATATACAGATATATTGTGCGCGTGTATGAAGATTATTATTATTATTAGATTCATATTTACTAAATAAAATATTGCATTTGTGCATACGTGTATAATATATATGTATGTATGAATATATGTGTATAGCTGAGATGTTTCCCCGATAAAATTTTGGAAGCAATCGGATTGGAAAATTAAAAAAAAATGAACCAATCCTTTTCAATCCGTTGCGCTTCGTAATTTTTTAAAACATTTCAAATCTATTTCAATCCGGTACTCGTTATAATTAAAACTTCTAAATCCGTTTTAATCCGGTGCACTTCAAAATTTTTCAATATGTTCGAAACCATTTAGATCTGATGCGCTTTAAGATTTTTCGAAACATTTGAAATTTTTAAAAATAGATAAAAAATAATTTTTTAGTTTTAGTGATCGAATAAATCTATGACATAATACTTGGTAGTTTTTATTTTGTACTATAAAATACATGTTGTTTTGAAAACTGACAGATTGAAATGGATTGTCACATATTTGAATACAATTTTTGTATGCCGGTAGATATGATAGAATAATAGAGGTATGTACACTCGACGTGGGAAATTTCTGGTCGAATACGTTTGAAATCCTCCAATGAGCTTAGCGAAAACGTGCATTCAATCCAATGAGACCCAACGAAATTACAGTATTTCAAAAAAATTAAAACGCATTCGACCAGAAATTTCCCACGTTAAGTGTATAATAGGGTGGTCCAAAATTTCCCGAATCTTAAATTTTCTTCTTGTAACCCCTTCAAAATGTTGTAATTGGCTTAAAAATGAGATATTTTGTCCGCCGGTTGCCTAAAGTTAACATTAAGAGGTCTTTACCACCGAAACAGGTTTTAACATTTGATTTTAAGCACTTTTATTACATTAGATGAACTAAAAATAATTGTAAGTTAATTTCCCAAGCTACCAAATTTTTCTTATGTTTATTATAAGTTTATTAACAACTTCACTGCATTAGGTAGCCCAAAAAAATTTTCTTCCTAAATAAAATTGTAGTTTACTCATTTTTCACAGAAATACCTGCTATTTTCGGAGCACTGTCATGGCAGTATATTTTAACCAATTGACACATTCTACATCGCACTTTGAAGAGTAAATCGAGTACTATAAATAGAAAAATCAAGGGACAATAGGATATCTTGGGTTTTACATACCAACCGATTAGTTATTTATTATGTTCTATTTATTTGTCCCACCAGTTCTATTTAAATGCACATATTTCAGAGGCCATCTTGAATTTAAAAAATTTAAATAATAATTTTATTTATTTGAACTTTTTTACTTAATAAAGATGTGATAATTATGGTTTACTATATAATAATAAATGGCTGCGAGCTTTAATCTATATTTTCAATACTTAGGGGTTACAAGAAGAAAATTTAAGATTTAGAAAATTTTGGAGCACCATAATGTACACGGATTTTCAAGTGGTTCAAAGTCACCCCGGCTTACGGTATTTCAATTTTAAATTTGACTAATAACACTCATGTATGTATATTATTTATTGAAATAATAATGTTAAAATAAAATAACTATATATAATGCATTTCGCAAAGAAAGGAGAGCTTGCTCTGAAGTGCAAAAATAATTTGTGTCGTATCAAATATTTACTTTTAATATGAAATATGAATGACATCAAAGCGCATGCGGCCTTCATTTTTCAATGCAAATATTTACTAAATATCCTGATTTATAATGGCTTCAAGGTTAAATTGCAATAACTCATTGATCAGCTTTCAAAAATCATCAAATGTAATCAAGACTCTGCAAATTGAAGTTGTTGTCGAACGTCCCATGCTTTTATTTATAATTACATCAAAAGTAAAATTCCATTCGATGCTTGACAACATTATCGCCTTCTCATCGCCAAAATTTCACCAAAAGCATCAACAAAATTCTAACTTTTGCAATTGACATTCACAACACTCTCCGTTTCTTGAACAAATTCGTTCCACCCCATCGTCTCCAGTTGAACTCTCAACGGGCGGCTGATTAAAATGCACCGCGCCGAAAGAAAATTACACCCCAAAGTACCAACCGCCGTTACAATAAGACACGTACTTGTGCTCGCGGGCGCGTCTCCGGATGCTGCTGCGCTTGCTCTCGCTCTTGCGCCGCACGCCGCACATCCGCAGCAAGAGCTTCGGGTGAGGAAAGACGTTGAAGGGTGGCGGCAGGGTGCCGCCCTCCTCGAAATAGCTCATCCACAGCATCGTCCGCGCGAACTTCCACTCGGTGTCCGCGTGCTCCTGCGCATCCGGCGACGAACATTTTTCGCATTAAAGTGTATTTTGGCGTGGAGGGGAGATTCTTTGCAGATTGGGATAATGATGTATGTAGAATTTGAGGGCGCTCGATCCTTACCTCGATTATCGCGTAGCTGTTGCTCATCATGGCGATCAGGAGATTCAGGAGGACGATTACGTTTATCACGGAGTACGAGCCGAACATCAACAGTCCCCAGAATCGGGTGTAACTCTTGATGCCTTCATTAGAATAGCAACATTATATTGATAAGGTTATAGAGTGTCAGGAAAATGCTTTTAGAATGCAGATTGTATAAGTGGAATTGTTAAATAAATGTATAAGTGATCAATGTAGATTGCTCCTGTATACTGCGAAAAACGAGAATTTTTTTAAATGTTTACTGGTTGTAGGTAATTTATAGTTACATATTGTAGTGTATAAAGTATTAGGGTAGGTTACCGATTTTAAACTTTAGAAAAGAATAACGAAATCTTATAATTGTCTACTATTATACGAATTTAAAATATAAATATGTAAATAAAATAGTGGGACGCTGAATGTTTTAAAATGTTATTACATTACATAATATACTTGAAAATTTGAGCATCTACTAAAAATTCGACATGCACGTGCCTAAGCTGCTTAAACTTTTCTGTATTTGATTTTCAGTTATAATGACAGAATTAAATTATTGCCGAATTAAACTAATAAGATCATTTTAAATCTTCTTAAATTAATATTTGCGTTGAAAAAGAATATATATTTGCGTATCGCGAAAACACTCTCATAATCCGACATTTCGCACAAGAGCCACCTTAATAAAATAATGTATTTTCATAAATACGAAGAAAAAAAATTTATTTTTGTAACCAAAAATATATAAATACCAGTTAATTCGAAACTGTCGATTCCAACACCACCGAAGCTGGCCCAAAACAAGCTCTGGCAAGTCTCGAATAAGCTGCTGAACCTACACACAAACAGAAAAAGCACAGCCAATTATCCACTCCTATCTTCTTCATTTCCCTCTACTCCTCTAATACGCGCGCGTATAACGAAGTTGTATATATACGCGCAGCAGTTGCATAGAAATGCGCAACGCGTGTAGACAGCTATAGCATAAGCCGGGCTCACCTTCGCCACCTGATGCAGGAGTCGCTCGCTGAATCCCAAGAGGGCTCGTCGATATCGCTGTAGCACTTTTTCCTCTCCAATTCGGCGAAGTACCAGAGCAATTGGTTCAGACCGCAGGCGAACGCGAACAGCACCAGCGTGTAGATGAAGAAGAACTTCACGATGTCGATGACCATGCGCCCCAGGGAGATCTGAAAAGAGCGTTCGCCTTCGTTAAGTTTTTTCCTACGCACTGCGGTGCGCGTTGTTATTCTCTTATTTCGCTCAGTTTGTTTGAAAGCATTTGTAGAGCGACAACTTCCATCATTCAAATATTCAATTTTAATTTAGAAAATGTTTCGGTGTTACTTTTATATATAAATATTTGAATAGTTTTACTAATAGTTTTATTGAATTTTTATTACAAAAATATTTATATGAGAAACAATTTAAAAGAAGAAAATAAAATAGTTTTCTAATGTTCGTTATCTAAATAAGTATATATCTAGATGCGCATTTTTTTTTTTTTTTTTAAATGGCATTTCGAACTCGAAAGTTCATCGCCTCGTCTACGCAAGCCTTCCATGTTTCCCTATTTTGTGCCAACCCCATCCATTTCGCGCCTTCCCGCCCAATTTCAGTTATGTCTGATTTTACGTTATCCTCCCATCTGCGTCTAGGTCTACCAAGAGGTCGAGTTGCTTTCGGTTTTCCTTTCATTATGCGCGCTGCTGTACGATCATCGCCCATTCTTGCCACGTGCCCTGCCCATCTTAGTCTCCGTGATTTTATTATTCTGTTAATATTTGGTGACGCGTACAAATTATGTAGCTCGTCATTGTGCAGTTTCCTCCACTCCCCAGTTTCCTCATCTTTCTTTGGCCCGTATATTTTCCGCAGAACCTTATTTTCAAATACCCTAAAACGATTTTCTTCCGCTTTAGTGAGCGCCCAGGTTTCGCACCCATACAAGATTACCGGCATTATTATAGTCCTATATATCCTTATTTTGACATTTTTCGACAGTAGCTTTGACTTAAGTAATCTGTTCACAGCGTAGAAGCAGGCATTACCCGAATGAAGTCTCTTATTAATCTCGGCTTTAATTTCGTTTCGATCATTTATAGTTGTACCTAAATATCTGAATTCGCTAACCTTTTCAAAAGTGAAATTTCCGACTCTGAGATCCCCCTCTGCTTCGCGAATGCCCAGTTTCTCCATGATCATATATTTCGTTTTCGATTCGCTCACTTCTAACCCCGTGTTTTTAGCCGCATTTATAAGGATTTCCGCATTTCTCGCCACCGTTTCACCATTATCTCCCACTATATCCAAGTCATCCGCATAGCCTAAAATTTGCGTTGTTCCGTTGAGTGTTGCGCCTAGCTCGCTAGCCTGCATTTTTCTAACAACATGCTCTAGCGTCAGGTTAAAGAGTACCGTTGAAAGCCCGTCACCTTGCTTCAAACCGTCGCGTATCATGAACGATTCGGATACATTACCGCCTACTCGGACCTTTCCAGTGCTTCCGTTCAGACATATTTGAATTAATTTTACGAGTTTTTTTGGTACGCCAAGGAGCACTAGGATTTCATACATTTTGCTTCGTTTGACAGAGTCGTACGCTTTCTTAAAGTCCACAAATAGCTGGTGTATAGTTTCGCAATATTCCCACTTTTTCTCTAATAATTGTCTTATGGTAAACATTTGATCGCTCGTTGACCTGTTGCGCCGGAATCCACACTGATAATCTCCTATTATATCTTCCGCGAATGGTGTGAGTCTGGCCTGTATTACGTTTGACAGAACTTTGTAGCAGGTAGCTAAAAGTGAGATTCCCCGGTAGTTATTGCAGTCTGTTTTATCTCCCGTTTTGAAGATCGGTATGATGATGGATTCTTTCCAATTTTCTGGTATTGTTTCATTTCTCCAAATAGCACATACTAGATAAAAAATTTTAGATGTAAGCGCGGTGCCTCCATATTTAAGTAGTTCAGCTGGTATAGAATCGTTTCCTGCGGCCTTATTGTTTTTTAGCTTTTTGATCGCGGCCTCTACTTCTTTGTAGGTCGTTTCGTCCATATGGAGTTCAGCAGTGTGGATTTCGTCTCCCATTTCCTCGGAGTTTTCATGCACGTTTAATAACTTATCGAAATAATCTTTCCATAATTTCAATAGTTCATTTTCGCTTGTCACGAGGTTCCCGTCCTTATCCTTCATTAACTGCGATCTACTCTGAAAACCCTTCCTAATAGCGTTTATTCCTTTGTACATCTCGCGCGGGTTATTTTCCCTACTATTAGTTTCTATTTTTCTAATTTCATTTTTCTGATACTCGCGCTTCTTGTTTCTGTAAATCACACGTACTTGCTTTCTTATTTCATGGTATTCTTCTACGGCCCTATCGCTTTCATTGTGTACACTATCTAATTTAGCCTTCTTGCGCCTTTCAAACCAGAGTTCGCACTCTTCGTCAAACCATGGTTTGCTCTTCGGCCTTTTTTTCTTACCCAGTACTTTATTCGCGGCCCCTTTTATAGTTTTTTCGATAGCCCCCCACAACCTGTTCGGATCGTCATCTACTCCCGTCTGTTCATCCGTTTCCTCGAGCGCCTGAAATCGGTTGCTAACTTCTACTTGGTACTTGATTCGCTCTATCCCGCTTCGTAGTTTTCCAATATCAAAGGTTTCTACTTTGTTCGCTCGCTTACTATTTTGACCGGCTACTAATCTGGCTCTTAATTTGGCCACTACGAGATAATGATCTGAGTCGCAATCCGCCCCCCTATAGGTCCTTACGTCGAGTACATTCGTGTGGCGCCTCTTATCAATAAGAAAATGATCGATTTGATTGTGCGTGGCCCCATCCGGCGATGTCCACGTTGCCTTGTGTATATCCTTGTGCTTGAAGCACGTGGTCTTGACTATAAGATCTTTTGCGGCTGCGAAATTTATGACCATAATACCGTTATCATTGCTGGTTTCGTGCAGACTTTCTTTGCCTATGGTGGGCCTAAACATTTCCTCTCTCCCTATTTTAGCATTGAAATCCCCCACTACTATTTTGGTGTCGTAAGACGCGAATTGGTCGATTAATTGCTCTAAAGTTTCATAATAAAGATTTTTGACTTGTTCCTCTTTGTCCTCCGTGGGACAGTGGACGTTAATAACCACGTAATTATACCACGCTCCGTCGATGATGATATACGAGAGTCGGTCATTCACGAAATTGCAACTTTTAACGGAATGTATGATGCTTTTGTTAACAAGAAATCCGGTGCCTAGAGAATGCCCGCTCGCGCCCCCATATAAAAAGGTGAAGTTACCGGATCCTAGCATCGCGTTATCTTTCCATCGGGTTTCTTGTATTGCTACCAAATCTAAATTGTACCTCTCAGTTTCATTTATGATTTCCCGGAACGCGCCTGCTCTGTGTAGACTGCGTACATTCCAGGTTCCCACCCTCAAGTTTCTTTTCGTTTTGGTTTGGTTTTGTTTTCTTTGAGCCATGATAGTAAGTTAAACCCGCGCGTTTTGGATCCTGTTCCGATCGCAGGTGAGTCCATCCGTCTAGGGGTGATAACCCTCATACCTCCCTAGAACTAAGTATGAGAGCTTTCTGACTTTGGCGAGGACACAGTCAACTCGTCGTCAGACACACTCGGTTTCATTCTCATATCCTAACGCCCCCCTGCAAGGCAGCGCGCCTTCGCTGGCTTCGTTGCCATGTAAAACCAGGTGGCGAATCATTCTACACATCCCCTCTCAGGGCAGTTGTCATCGCTCCCGCATCCTCCACGACAGCAGGATTTTTGGCCCATTTTTTGTTTGAAATGTGTGGTAAAAGAGATAGATTACAGAGTAAGGTAGAAGAAGAAAGTAAGATAGAAGATTTTGTATAGTGTTTGTAGTTGTTGCGGTGCTTGCGTAGTGTTTCTAGATGAATGCGTTCGCCAGTGCGGGCTCATCACACCCACGCCTGGGCCTATCGGCTGTCCGCGACTGCTTATTCGCTTTATTCGCAGCTAACCTCTTTCTCAGGGGTCGTTCCTCTATCCGCAACCTGAGGACGCGCTGTATAGTGGTGATAGGCACCCACCCGTCCGCTCTGGACGACTACGCCCAGGACCCGCTTAGGGTAACGGCGTTGCAACAGTCTAGATGCGCATTATAGATTAAAAATAGAAAATAACTTCTAAAATCTATTTTTATCTAGAAACGTATTTATTTAGATAAAATGTTTATCCGGATAAAATTTTTATCTAAATACATTATCTTTTTTCGAGCACCGTTCAGTACTGGTACTGTTAACCGGGGTGACTTTGGACACCGGAGTGACTTTGTGCCAAATGCAAAAATACTATCTGATACACTCGCAAAGACTATTATTTATTTCTATCTCTCTTAATAAATTAAGTTTTTTTTACTGTTTTTAAACCTGCAAACTTTACTACCCAAAATTCCCGCTGACCCGCGATTTCTTTTTTTTTTGTAAAAAACATATTATATTCAGTTTCCTTAACATAAAAACTATTTCTTAAATCAATGTTTAAATCAATTTTTCGTTTCTACGGCACACGTAAAACAAATTTTTGTATTCTTGGAAAATGTTCTATAGGCTGCTATCATAACGTGAGAATTTTTTTACGTCGGTAGATATGATACAATAATAGAGATACATACACGAATTTCCAAAGTGGCTCAAAGTCACCCCGGTTTACGGTAAGCAAAAATCGTCAGCAAATAAATATTTTTCAAACTGTTAAGACCCTTTTCGTAAAAAAGATAATGTTACTGACAGAAATAATCATAATTATTGTAAACTAAAATTGCCGGCGAATATAATAATGTTAAATTGATAATAAATAAATATGCAGTGCTAAAGTGATGCAATGTATTAACTACATCGTTATGAAAGAAAGAGAACCAAATGAAATCGACTACGCGTAAAGGTTAAGCATGTGTTTTTTGTCTCAAGTGCATTTCACGAAAGAAGATCGTAAAAAAAATAGCCAGCGTTGGCGGTCTCGACAACAACAAGGCAGTGCAGTTTATCGTGAATCCTGCTTTGTGCCGGAAAAGATAACATTACCTATAACGTTAGACAACCAATCATCTTTAATCTTATCTTTCCTTCAAAGCCAAACATCTTGCCCACGACTGTTCTCCCTCAGCAACGAACTACCCTGGTAGAAATCTAAGCTGGTTTCTAGACAGATATTAGCTAGATTTTCTAAATCTGCTTTAATTCTGGTTAAGAAATTAGCTGCAAATCAGTTAAAAACGACATGCTTTTTAGCTAATTTCTAGCTAGATTCTGCTTAATATTCTAGTTAATATAAAATTGATAAACTAGGTAATTTATGTATTGATTAATATTTGAAATGATAACAGTTTTATAATAATCAAAGTAATACGCAATTCTAATCATACTACATTAAGTATTTTACTAAATTAAAGTTAAAAATGTACCTTAAATGTCTAGTAGCAATGGAGGTTAGGTTATTTGTTTACATAACAACGCGTGCATTTAAAAAGTATTATTTACACAAACAGTACCAAAGCCCCGAGTAAAATTTAAGTGTCTTTATTAGAGAAATTTATGTTATAAATAATAGAATGCATGTAGTCATATAATTATTGTTATTTTAAAAATAACAATAAAAATAGAATAATGTAAGTAATGGCGAAATTTGGAGAATTGGTAAACAAATATTTGTAGTTTTACAATGAAGTTTTATTACAAAATTTTATTTTCGACATCAATCGCAAAATTTTTGTTGACTAAGTTGTGATGGACTAATTTTCGTACAGAAAATTATTAGTTATCAAATACTTTTAGTATTGCATATACATATTTCTATAATCTCGTAAGTTCTTATTTGTTGATAAAAATATTTATTTTAGCGGCATACTATATTGAACATTCAATAAAGTATAATAATGTATATTTTTAAAAACTAATAACTTTTCAAAACAAAATATAAATAGGTTATATTTGCAAAAAAAT
Source organism: Gastracanthus pulcherrimus (assembly GCA_949152435.1). NCBI lineage: Eukaryota > Metazoa > Arthropoda > Insecta > Hymenoptera > Pteromalidae > Gastracanthus > Gastracanthus pulcherrimus. The sequence goes on along the minus strand of OX424574.1, from coordinate 6,468,635 downwards.
ACGTTCTTGCTTAAAGCTTAGTTTTACGCAGATTCTAGACAGATATTAGCTATAATTTGTCTTATTAATAGTTTATTAATCTGGCTAATAATTAGTAAGCTAACCAGCCATTCTAGCTAACTTTCTATCAGGGTACTCAAAGCATCTTTCTAGCGAGCTTTCCAAAAATCTTCGCACCTGCAGCGGCCCGAGGTGCGGATTGATACTGAACATGTGCACGAGCTTGAGGGCGCTGAAGATGTTCGCGGCGGCGAAGAGGCCCTCGGCGATCAGCTGGGGATCGAAGTCGGGCCAGTTCTCGCGCGGCACCATCGCCGCCGAGCTGTCCTGGCCGATCTCCGCCGACTGCTGGATGTAGGCGGCGACGCGCAACACCGCCGTCGCCACGTACAGCGTGTTGCGCGTGAAGTCGATGAAGTTCCAGAGATCGCGCAGGTAGGCGCGCAGACCGTCCATGTACACCTGAAGCAAGTGTGTTTATCTTCAGTGTGAGGGATTCTTTTTTCTTTGCTTTTATTTTATTCGAAATTAGAGTGAAATATATAGATAGTTATTTTATGTGTAATTAGAGTGAAATATAGATAGTACTTGGACGTTAATATGGTTTTGTAGTACTTGTTCGAAATTGGAGATGTAGGTGTAATTTAGAGATGTTGTACGGGATGGTCTCTCTTATTTAATTAATTAATTAATTACTATATATTTAAGTTTTGTCATTGAAAATACATTGAATCCATAAAGTTATCGATCTGAAGTAAATTTTGTAAAGGTTTAATATCTGTTGTTCCAGAATTTTAAGGCCAGATTTTTAATTTTTCTTCGTTTCAATTAAGGTGATGCTAAAGTTACCTGCCACCGACAAATTCGAAGATCCACTTTTCTTATGTCATTTTCAATTTTTAGTAAATATCTCTATGGAACGTTGTTATCTTAATCAGAAACAACAACTTTTCAGAGAGATAATTTTCTGAAAATTGAAAATTGAATGAAGAAAGTGATTCCTTGTATTTGCCGGTAACAGAGTGTTTATCACCTTAAAGAAGGACGGTCGGAAACTACCTATTACTTCTAAATTTATCAATTTTAAGTTACCATATCAAGGGCCGGTAAAAAAAATTGAAAATGTGATGTTAGATTTTGAATGAGTAGGTGGTAAGGTACTCAGAAGCTTAAAAAAATCTTTTTAGATAGATGGTTGATTAAGATATATCGAGTTAAAATATTTTCATCTTTTATTGTTTTTCAAGTAATGGAAAAAAAAACACAGTTTACGAGAATTCACGTTAGAAATGAGAATAAAGTGTGCGTGATTTTCCGTTTTAGATTTGCATGTTTTTTATATGTGTTATATAATAACTATACCAAAGTCGAAGACGATTCGCTTAATCGCTTTACTCCATTGTATTTGTGAATAATAGATGGATTTGTACCTCTCGCGTCTCTTCCAAAATGAAACCCAGTACGTAAATGATGACGATGCCTTCGAGGAAAGTGGGACCGAGTCCTCGCTGCTTAACCAGTCCTTCCTCTAAATGTCTCTTGTCGTAGTCGCTACCAAACCACATCACTAGTTCCTCCTCGAAACGCTGGGATACGAGTATTAGTACCACTGCAAAGTTAACATAGAAAAATACAAAATAATTTATACTATGTAGTTGTTGTCCCTTTTATATACAACGTAATATTATATTTAATAGAAGCGCCAAGAAGCCGTTCATAATACAGCAGAAATAAAGCCTTTTTTATTATTCAATTTAAATAACATTATTATAATTTATAATCTAATTTATAATATAAACATTATTTTAAAATTATATTTCACATTGACTTTTATATTATTATAATGATGTAAAAATTATTTCAAAATTACAAAGATCCGCACAAATCACGTATAGTATGGAATATTGAGAGAAAATGCTTTTTCGCTTAAACTTGCTCTCGTACCAAAGAAGTGTCTATTCCAAATAGTACATATCCAATCAAATTATAATATTTTAAGTCCTAAAAATACAAAGAATGAAAAAAAAGTAATTTTCTAAATAAATAGAAGTTTACATACGTAAGAAGAACAGGTAAGACGAGGCATGAACGAGGAATTTCATGAATGGACGCCGTATCGTCTGTCCCACTCTCGAGTTGGGCGTGAAAAAGTAAATCGTGCAGTAGAATGGAAAAAGCAGGGCCGTTTTAATTAAGATCCCGGCTCGTTTTACAGTGCTCATCCTGCGAAATCCCGGAACGCCTTCGTACCTATGCATTCCAAAATTAAATAGAGATTTTAGTATGCAAGCATGTACATGCATATTTTAAGCTGTTCTTTTCTTTTTATGTACATATTAAACTAATTAGATTATATTGTCCAAAGTTAGGTGGGAGTATAATGAATGTCGATTGAACAGCTTTTTATTAAATGTATCTACAAGCATTTTTCGAAATATACGCACTTTCTAATAAAATAATTTAATTTCATTTTTATTAATTAAAAAAAGCATTAATCTTGATTACGAGAGAAATGCTTGTATGAGGGTGGTAACTTAGCAAACTTGTGTCAGAGGGCAGTACGATAATATATGACTCCAGCCAAACAGAAGTGGTCGTATCTACACTCTGATAAGTTGAGAGCTCTTCGATTAATCGATAAAATGTATTAGTAAGTCGATTTATCATCATATATTAAATTATCAATTTGATCATTGTACATTATTGAACATTCATTCTGCAGTCAACTCAAATTATAAATAAACTATCCCTTGGCCGACGATATTGTAAATTAGTTTGTATGAAATTTCGACGTACCATATGGCGGCCAGCAATTGTTGAACGTGGGGATGTGCGACGAATTTCTTTTGTTTGAACCGAATGGCTTGTTCGAGCCTCGCCAGTTGCTTACTGGGTTCGGCGGAATGATCCTCGGGATCGTAGTTCAGAATGGTGTTGAGCTCGGAGGAGCTCCGACTTTGCTGTAACAGGTCCACTGCAAATCTAAGAAATTTAAAGCGTACAGTATTCATTAATTTATTATAGAAATAACTATGAATAAATAAGGTGATCTAGTTGGCTGTCATTGGATGCTTAATTTTTAAATACAAAGCTGGAGACGTTAAAGAAACCAAAACTAGGGGTTTTCTGACTAGGCCCTGTAACCTATCTACTAGTTTACGTACGCATCCATTTTCTTATTACCCAACGTGTCTAAAATTACAGCATCAATATGCTACTTTAGATTGCATGAATGGCAAATGAGAATAGTTATATTAGCCCACGCATGCATAATATTCTGCAGTGATATGCAACAGAGAATTTGCATAATCAATATACAGCTATGAAATGGTGTCTAATAATCATTATAAAGTTTTTCTTTCGATCACGTGTAACTGAAAAAGAATTGGGATAGTGCGTAATGAAAACAAAAATTCGAAACCAGTAAGTCCATTTGAAAGAATATCAACAAATATTTGACACGTATTTTCTTTTAATGTTTATACTAATACGTAAGATTGTAACGCGTGACGACTTTCCAACCTGTTTGTATCTCCGTTAATAATCGTCCAATTGGAAAAAGATAAAATACGTGTCGAATATTTTCTAATATTCTTTCAAACGACCCCAAGTAATGTCTTAGAAATTTTATTTTCATGCAACATCCCAATTACAAATATGTATCATGTGAGTGCAACGTCACAACATCCTCTGCACCTAATCTAAATATTCCAGCACTGTCTAAACTTGCTGTGACATCATACTCACGCAAACAACGTTTGAAACTCCACACAGTTCCCCTTGAATTTCATACAAAAAAAAATAAAAAACACCGCTACATTAACATTGCAAGCTCAAACTTGAAGCTCCCCATTCCAATCACAAGAACTCCACACCGCAACGCAATCATCACAACGACACCGCGGCCAATCAATTAAGCGAGTACACCGTCATCGGGGAGGGAGGGTGCAATAAGTACGGGTAGGAAGAGGCTCGCGAGAACAAAAGTTGCTCGAACTGACTTTTCCACCTGGTTGCGCAGCCTGTGGTACTCGGCGCAGCTCTCGGGCTCGGCGAGCGCCAGTTCCCGTAGCTCCCAGCTCAATTGGAAGGCCGTCATCAGGGGATCGGGCGAGCTCAGGGCTATTAAACTTGGACTGGCCAGGGCCCGGTACTCGGCTATCCGCGTGCTCGACAGCCTCAGAGGATCGCCTGCGAGGGCAACAGAGCCAAATTAAACATCAAAGTTGAGAGTGTGTTAGGGGGAGCGGGCGCGTGGACGCGAGAGATAATGCGGATGGGGAGGGGAGGCGTGCTTCAAGGTGACTTATTATAGTCGGGCTCTGTCTCGTGCATGCAGGTAAAGGAATTTGTGTGTAGGTGGAGATGGGTGGGACTTTGGAGCTTGGGTGGATGTGAGTGAGATCGGTGTTGATGTCTGTGTATAGTTCCTTGTGTATGTTTTTCATAAGGAAGTTTTCCAAAATGTTTTGAATGTTTTTTAAAAATTACTAAATTTGGTGTTTAAAGAAAAATGCCGTAGAATGGCACTTCTAGCATTAAAATAATTTTGGTTTTTTGAGTGTCTTTAAATCATAGTAACGTTTGTATTTTAAAAAATCCATAGTCCTCTGAGAGTTAAAAGTAACATTTTATAAGGTGCCACACCGATGCAAATATGAATGAAAGTGCTATTATTGTTGAAAGGTACTTCAAAACTCTATATATACAGATATTTGAAGAAAGAAAAACAATTCTTAGTTTCTGTGTATTATATTCTGTGACTTACAGGAATAACCATTACATTTTTCGTGTTTTCGAGAAAACGCGGTTTTAATGTTTGTACTAATACATAAGGTCGAAAGACGCAAGTTAAAAACCAAGTACCTACTCATTTAATTAGGTACCTAATACCATTATAATTATAATAATAAGCTCTGGATTCGCTTATTCCTTTTTACGTAAACTGACAAAACAGTAAAGTTAAGTATTTATTCTAGGAACTGCAGTTAAATGTTTGTACAGACACTACAAATTTAAGTTGCTTCGCGATTATTATTAAATTCATGACCGAATTCGTACGGGCTGACTGCACCTATGTCATCAAATCACTTTAAAATTTAATATGTTATTTTCTTATTTCTGTCATTGCAGAAAAATTTCAGTTTGTATGCGCATTTTAAAAATGACGTCCAAAATCCGTTTTCTGAAAAGTACAAAAAAATTTTTTTTTAATGCTACCATTTTGCCATTTTATAATATATTGCAAAAGTTTGAAGTTTATACGATGCACTACGAGTACTTATTATTATCCGCTAAAAAATTCAAAAAGTTAAGAAACAGGGATGACATATTGTATTTAAGCGAAAAAATAAAAATGCGTTTTTCTCCAAAAGGCAACTTTTGTATCATAAAATATCATATTACAGATCATAAAATTATACATAAAATGTTCAAAAAAGTGGTAATATGATTTTATATATAATTTATTATGTGATGAATCATGTGATTATTCATATTATTTTTAGTAGGCATAACCTTTCTAGAATACTTCCTACGTTTTCGTGTAGCGCTACTCATCCCCTTTAAAATTATTACTTAACCGTCTATGTAAGATATTTTCGCGTGATATACTGCTTTTATGATATTAAGGTAGTATTACGTAAAACGGGCCTTATTAGAATAAAATAATTAAAAAAAGATTTAAGAAAACGCATTTATTAAATGTACTAAAAACTATAAAATAATTTATTTCTGACAGCTCTGCAGGTGTATCTGAAACCCATAGTGTTTCATCATAAATATTAAATAAAAGCGTGGGCGCTGAATACTTATCTAGTTTTCAAAAGTTGTAAACGAATTGTGAACGAGATATAGACTAGAAAGAAAATTAAGCGCCCCACGCTCTTACTTAATATTTATGATGAAACACTATGGTTTTCAGATAGACATGCAGAGTTGACAGAAAAAAATTATTTTATAGTTTTTAGTACATTTAATAAAAGCGTTTTTTCATCTTTTTTTAATTATTTTATTTTATCCTTTGTAGTTTTAATACATTTAAATATAAATAAATAGAATAACATATTAAACTTTAAAGGTCCTTTAATGCAGATCATCAAAAGGATCTTTGTACACTAGTCATACATTATGTTGTACACTATAGTGTACTATACTTTGCTAACTAGCCTTTCCTTATCGTAAATTGAACAAATGCACTATATTTTTTGGTTTTCGTGGATGGGCAACGGGTCTTTACCCCATAACTTATTGGATATTTAAATGCGCTCGGCACATCACTTACAGAAGTTTCAGTTCTTATTTATTTTTTAAAATTATATCTAATTACTACGTAAATTGTATGTCTAATTCCCTAATTGACAAATTTTTTATCAAACAAATATTTTTTTTATAATCAAATAAAAAATCAATTAATAAGTTCGCACATATTTTACACAAATTTAAAGTTTTTGTCGTGAATTGGTAAAATCTGTTACTCATCGTCTCGAGCGCCGAATCGCGTTAGTCTTCATCTTCAAATGAATTTTGTTATTCTTCGTATGAGCCATCGATATGATAATTAAAATCGGGTGATTTATATCAGGTAATATATCAAATCAGTGTCAAAATATAAGTTTAGTTATATTTATATTAGCTTCGCACCAGCATGAGTCATAAATGACTGATGAATTGTTATGAATTTAACTACTTTTCGTGTCATTATAAAAGTTAAAAATTAATGAAACTATTTATGTAACCGATTTTATTATTTTTTGCAATCGTAAAATAATGTAGAAATTTCGAGTTTTTATTTAATGTTTGAAATTTAAATTAATTCTGAAAAATATTGCGAACATCGGGTTATACATTAGCTGGCACAAACCTGTTAAGTGGTTATTCCAGGTATAAAATACTTCAAAGTGCTATTAAATGGTTACGTACTTGGCTGGCATTAGCAAATATGTGTGTTTGGGAACCTCACTTTACTTCATAACGAAAAAGAGCCACAAAAAATGTAAAATTCGACGTAAACTAAATTTTGAAAATAATGCAATTAAATATAAGATTAATATTATTAGTCATATTTTAATAAATAAATAAAAAGTTACAAGCAGAAATATAAAAAATTATATTTTTTTCAAATATCAATTTTTTAAATTAAGTTGATTTGACAAAATCATATTACTTTCGAGTTTCAGATACACCTGCAGAGCTGTGTAGTTTTTAGTACATTTAATAAATGCGTTTTTTAAATACTTTTTCAATTTAAATTAAGCTCTTTACATGTACTCAACTCTTTCTAACAAATCTGCCAAATCCTATTTCGTACCATAGTGGTAACCCGATAAGAAGTGTAATTACTAAGGGTTAAAAAACAAATCACATTCTTGTAATATAATTACAGTACACTCGACGTGAGAAATTTCTGGTCGAATGCGTTTGAATCCCTTTGAAATGCAATTTCATTGGGTCTCATTAGATCGAACGCACGTTTTCGCTAATCTCATTGGAGAATTTCAAACGCATTCGACCAGAAATTTCCCACGTCGAGGGTACATAATTACATAATGATTTTGAAGGCAACGTGGCATATTCGTTACAAGTGTGAACAAGTCAAACTACGTATACGCGTGTACCGGTTGCTGCGCGAAGGCAGTCTTCGCAGCAGCACTTGATGTCGTGGGGCATCGGCAGCGTGGCACCCCTATCCAAGAGCAGCTTCAGGATCTCGTAGTTGTTCTTCTGAGCCGCGAGTATCAGCGGCGTCATGTCCGGCGGATAGCGCGCCAGCGACGAATCCACCTTCTGCCAGCTATGCACCACTTCCTTTTCACCTGGGATTGTTTTTATTTTCTTTAATGAATTATTTCATTACGTCATTATTGTAATTACAACACGACGAATTTAGTGATTTGACGATCATGATTTCGTATATTGTTTTGCGCAGTATTTCTGTGCATGGTAATTATTAATTTATATTATATTTAATATATAATTTAATGAATTAATTAAATATTGATTGATTTTCTAATGTTCTAATATTGATTGAAATTGAAAAAAAAATTTATTATTTATGTTCATATATTGGGAATATACTCTATTTTTTATAGAAATCTATATATATATATATATATAGAATCAATATATAGAAGAGACTGCCGTATAAAAGGCCAAGGTAAAAAATGTTGTTTAAAATGTTGTCGATGTTGTCGACCCTTAGGCATAATTTTTATTTGATTTCTGTCAGTATTGAGAGTAAGTTTATCATTGATAATTTACCATATATATTTATGGCACGGATACAAATTTTAATAGAACAAATTTGAAAGTATAAAATATTTTGTTTCTAAAATTCCTTGCAATTATATTGTTGATTTATTGCCAGAATCGGATTCCACTTTTTCGTTGAATATAATTAATACTATATCTTAAGTTTCAAAGTTCTTATATAATTAAAATGGCATTTTAGCACTTTTTGAATATGACTTAGTTAGTAAGTAAATGCTTTGTTCAAGCGGTGCTTTAAAATAAATTTTAAACATACAATTTAGTGGCTTGTTATACGCCAATTTCCTCCATTTTTATATTATTAAAAATAAATAATCGAATATTCAAATTTACTACGAATATAGCAAATTGTACAAAAATAGAGTACATATTAAATGCACAACCAGTAATAGTAATTTTCGCTAAAGTAACAAGTAATTTACCGCATCATTTTCCTCAGTCCATTACTTAAAATATCTGATAAAAAAAAATCATATTTATATTTTATTTATTAACAAATGTCGAAGAGACTCAATATATACAACCATCTCTTCTCCATTCGAAAATAAACCGCGTAAGATCCGTGTTTGTCCCAACGAGTGGTCAAATCTAATTTCCCTTTTTTCTTTGTTTCGTAAGAGGCGCGGGGAGATGACCGATGACGGCAAAAAGGGGAAAACTTGCGGGCGCACGCAAGGCGTAAGCGCGTTACATGTCGCGAACTCACAGTTGCCACCTGCCGCCTCGATCTCGACGTTTCGCAAGAGTTCCTCGTGCTCGAGCAGCAGCTCGACCGCCTCGACGAATTCTTGATTGATCGCGTGCAGGAGCGCGTCCTTTGTCTCGACGCCCATCACTATCAGCAGCTCGACCATCTCCAAATTCTCGGCCTCGATGGCCAGCGTCAGGGCGTTGCGACCCAGGCTGTCCACGCAGTTCACGTCCATCGTTTTCTTCTGATAACAAGCAATTTTCAGCGCATAATTCACGATGTTATGACTGCTGGCTGTTATTTTTTATTTTATTTACTAATTTTTATTATTTGTTTATTTAGTGTGTATTATTCAGGTGGTATGGCTTAAGATACTTATTTAAATACAAAGATATAAGTAAAATTTAATAATATTCTGTAAATTAAACTATTATTGCGTAAATTAGTGATTACAAAGATTTTATTAATCTAGACTTTATTAATGGTTAGACTAGAATTACTCGAAAGTAAATAATCTTGTACGCAAAAGTAAAAGCCTTAGAAAACCCGTATACTACAAATTTATTACCTATTTATATAATTTATTCTCAAGTTGTAAATCCTGTATCTATCGCCAAATAATTCCAAAGTTTTTGTAAACTCAAAAGTTATTGCATTATCTTTTTTAAATCATGTTCCAATAAATCACAGTATGTTTCTTTTATACACTTTTCGAACTTATTCAGTATACCAGTAACTTAAAAAGTTACATATATATATTCAAGACGTCATATTTCAGTATCGGCAGTCTCTGAAACTTACTGGGATGTGACATCATCACAAAAACTATATAAATTTGTTAACAGGTTAAGGGCGGCTAATGTATAAGACGATTTTTTCAAATATCTAGAAAAAATTATTAAAATTTCAAACATTCGATAAAAGCTTGATGTGTCTACCTCTTTCAAAGAGCTTAAAGAATATAATAACGGGCTTCATGAAAAGTTTCATTAATTTTTACATTTACAGTAATACAAAATACAAAATAAATTTGCGTCAATTCGTGACATATATATCATGCATTACGCCGCCCTTAACCTGTTAAATTTTGTTTTTTAAAAAGAATATTTATATATTATAGACATCAAAGAAGAAAAGATTTCATATAAATTCTTAATCTTTATCTCATGCTCTTATAAGTACCTTTAATATTTTTCATGGCATTAATGACTCTCTTTTTTAGTAAACTCTGTAGTAGTGAATATTTTTCTATTAGATTATCAGATAATTTAAAAGTCTGTTGCATTCTAAAATAATTTATATCATAATTTCAATATTGCCACGGAGTTTACATTCAATTTTAGCGTTTTCAGAGAACCACTTATGCATGTTTTATTGTCTATAATATACAAATATACCCCAACCTCGGAACAAGGTTCGGGGTTTATTCTATAATTTTGTCTTGCACATTTTAGCATAACTTTAAGAACAATCACCCTATAAACATCTTTAACTTATAAAATTTAAGCTTAACAGTTTATATTTGAAAATAGATATCTTGTAAGTTTAAATTCCAGCTGATTACTGCAAGAAGCTTGATTCAAGCCAAGAAAATGAAGAGTAATTAAACCGAAAGGGGGTTGATATTTATTGATTTAACAGTCAATTACTTTGACTATGCATTAAATGTTACTATTTATTAGCTATCTATCAATAAACATTGCAACTCATTTATTACTCTTTAATTATTACATATTCTATAGAAATTAAGATTGTCCAATTCATCACTTAATTCATCATCAGCCTCGCATCTATAACATTCTCCAACCAACCACACCGTCAGCGTAAAATAAAACTAACATGAATACGAGTCATTACCCCGTACCCACGAAGTTACATACAGTAATATCTCGGCGGTCTATCGGTCAAAAGCTCGCGAAGCCCTACATGCACACCCGACACACTTCGCCGCTACTCGCTTATCGCACAATAACTCAATACCTCCTTTTCTTTTAAGTGGCATTTCGAACTCGAAAGTTCATCGCCTCATCTACGCAAGCCTTCCACGTTTCCCTATTTTGTGCCAACCCCATCCATTTCGCGCCATCCCGCCCAATTTCAGTTACGTCTGCTTGTACGTTATCCTCCCATCTGCGTCTAGGTCTACCTAGAGGTCGCGTTGCTTTCGGTTTTCCTTTCATTTTCCGCCCATTCTTGCCACGTGCCCTGCCCATCTTAGTCTCCGTGATTTTATTATTCTGTTAATTATTTGGTGACGCGTACAAATTATGTAGCTCGTCATTGTGCAGTTTCCTCCTATCCCAGTTTCCTCATCTTTCTTTGGCCCGTATATTTTCCGCAGAACCTTATTTTCAAATGCCCTAAAACGATTTTCTTCCGCTTTAGTGAGCGCCCAGGTTTCGCACCTGCACAAGATTACCGGCATTATTATAGTCCTACACGCAGAGAATTTTCTAATAAAAATTATGACGAAATTCGCAGTAAAAATTACCGTGAATGACTATAAAGCTGGAAAACTCTAACTTTCCGGCAGTTTTTATTGATATTTACGATAAATTTTACCGTACTGAAGGGTAAAATTTGCCTGCCGCAGAGTAAAAGTTCCCTGTACGAATCTTAGAGAAAATCAAAGATTGTGGTAAAATTTGTATGACATATGTTTTAAAAATTTGGATTTTCTTCCAATTGTTGTAGCAGTATCATTAATACTTAAATAAGTACATTATACACATTTATATTTGAGTTAATCTAAAATGTGTACACGCTCAGTTGTTTCCTTTATCAGCTGTCTTCTTTTTTTCAAATCAGGCAAATTTTACCATTCAGCGCGGTAAAATTTATAGTCTGTGCAGTAAAATTTGTAGTCAATGAGGTAAAGTTTTTAGTAAAATATCAGTAAAAAGGGCCAGAAAGTAGGACTGTCCCAGCTTTATAGTTATTTACGGTAATTTTTACCCTGAATTTCGTTATAATTTTTATTAGAAAATTCTCTCAGTGTATACATCCTTATTTTGACATTTTTCGACAGTAGCTTTGACTCAAGTAATCTATTCACAGCTTACTCAATACCTCCTATAAAACAAAAAACCCATGTCCGCAAGTTCTTCCAATAAAAAAGCCCAATACAAACAAACTCCAAGAAGAAGCAAAAAAAAAGAAAGAGTCCCGGCGTACCGCTGGTTTACTCGCCGCCTGCAGTATCCTCCGAACATTGGGCAGGTCGCCCCTCTCCACCGACAGCAGATACTTCTTCTCCTCGGTGTTGAGCGGGCCGGGCAGACGGAAGGCATAGTGGCTGGGCACTCGCTTCTCCGGCTGGGGCGCAGCCTCCACCTCCTGCTTCTCCTTCGTCCTCTTCTCCTCGCTCGTCACCGCCATCCTCGCCGCGTCCTAAGTATACAGATCCCGAGCCCACGCGCGCACCGAAAACAAAAACCACGCGATGCACCCCTCACCAGTCAAGAGCCACCACCACCATTCGGATCACTGTTATAACTTTCTTCCTCTTCCTATTCTTCTTCTTCTTCTTCTTGTAACTGTTTATAGGTCTGCTAGATAACGAGGCGACGCGGGGCCGCGCGAAAATCTGACTGCCGATGCATCGTCACGCGTGGCAGCTAGTCTTCCCCCCCCCTCGGTTTTTTTATACACATATATAGGGACTGGAGGATCAGGAGGGCGAAATCGAATTAGTCCGACTTAACCGAGACCCTATTGTTTATTCTGCCGGAGAGCGGAGCCGTGCCGCGGACGCGACGTTTTTCTGCGCCGATACGTCGTGTACTTATACGCGTAGGTATACTCGCGCGCGCCCTTGTAATTTTCTCTCTCACTCTCTCCCTCTGCTTCTTCTGCTAATTTGCTTAGCTCCGCATATCTCGTTAGCTCGCTCGCCGCCGACGGTGCACACGTGACAGCTCGCCGCTCGGACGTTAACATTTCTCGCGTCTCCGGCAGACACCGAGCGAAGCGGGAAGAAATGGCGCGAGCTCGTTGTTCGCGGCCCGTTCGCGATGACGCGCTGGAGATTTCTTTTATTATGCACGTTGCTCGCGAGCACGTGAGACGAGTGGATTTGCGCGGATGAATATGTTGCTTTTGTGCATATTGCAGAGGTGATTTTGCTTTTTGCGCGAGCGCGAATTATGGCTTCCGTTGCGTTGCCGGGAGACTGTTTTTTTGCTAAGGCTCTTATTTGATGATGGCGATGACGACTTTTCGCGCTTTGCTTCGGATATAGATAGGGAAGTACGGAGCTTATTGCTGCACGCGGCTTGCTGTGCAATGGAAATATGCGCGTAGTGGAATTATGTCACATTCGGCGGCGTCGTGAAATTGTATTGTGGTTTGTCATTTGAAGGACAGCTATTTACATACGCTTATCGAAAAGTTATTGAAAATCTGCATTATAGAAACATTTATTTTAAATAATAAAATACAACAATCATGAAAGTAAGGGTACACTTTAGCTCCGTTATCCAATAGGGGAGTTACATAGGGGGGGGGGGGGGGGGAGGGGAGAGGGTTAGACTGGGTCTAAAATTTGAAGAAATAGCGTTACGTAATATGTGAAGAGCCACATACCTTACAAAATTGATAATTGGAAATAGTGCACTGAAAAATAAATATATTGCTCAAGCAGCCAGATTCTGGTTGAGCGAACCAAACTGTCTATTGCTGCCAAGTCTAAACTTTGGTATTGCTCAGTTATACTGCTTGTAAATTTACTGTCGTGTAAATTTAAAAGTATTGATATGAGAGCGATGTGATCTTTTTCCTCCGTGTGGATTAAACAAATATTAAATGAGCTACACTATTACGTTCATAATGCAAGATCGCTGAAAACATCTCTTTTTCAAATCAATGATAATATTTTATTTATTTTTTATTTTATTGCTATTGCTAGATTATTTCTAAGAATTGTTATTTTCTTGCTACTACTGACGCATGCATGTTTTTAAATAAGAGTATTTATAATATTATTAAAATGAGGAATTTCGTAAATTATAAATTTTTAACTTATTGAATTTCGTTGATTACATATAAGCTGTCAATTTTAATCTTTTCTTTCAAGCAAACAATATTTACGAAAGGTATCCTATCGCGACGTTGCGACATTTTCTATTTTTAGCACTATGACGTCAACGGGTGCTACCATTTTTAAACCCCTTGCATATCCCCTCTAATTTTTAAGATGATTTAATTAATTTTTATCGTGTAAATATTTAGAAAGGGCTGCTGGTTAGAATATTTTCTGGTTCAAATAAAATTGAAATTACAAATATATATCCGCTAGCTGACTGTGTGAGCGCTTCTTGTTTACTTTCGTTCACTTTCATCCAATTTGTACTTAATCTCTGCGTTCGATTTAAATAAAAGTACCTTAGAATCTTGACCTGTTTATAATATACCAATCGCGGGCATTGTAAACATAACTACTATGAACCGAATAAGTATATTATTGAAGAAGTAACTAATATTTTACTAAAATTATTATCGGCACTAAACGTGAAATATTCAAATATTATTTGACGTTAATTAATGTACCGTTTTTAAAAACCATCAAGTATCAATCCTACGTCTGAACAGGCACGTCAGATATCTACTTTCACGCTTATCTTCTCGTCAAGCATGCTAGATATTCTACAAAATATTTGCAAATTGCTGTATTACCCTGAATTATTTATTGAAGCGTATAACCCTTTAGTGTCCAGTGTAGCATATTTACCCAATTCAGTTAGAGGTGCTTCCAAAATTAATGGATAAGTTTAGTACATAGGTCAATTTTGCCTCAAAGTGAAAGTAGTAAATATACATGTGTATAACACACGGGCTTTAAAGAGTTAAAATTAAAAAATAGTGTAATTTCTTGATGTACAATTCAATATGGTAATAAAAACAAAAAATAGAAAGTAATATTAATATAAATATAAAAACAAAATAATTCCAAGTTAAGTTATTTGTTCTGAATTACACCCGTAAATACTTATATAAACACTCTACAAATGTACTAATTAATGTATTAGTTATTAAAACTTAATTATTTTAAAAGCACGTCTGAAAATCCTATTTAGAGCTTTTAAACGCACATATTGAAACCACTTTAAAGGCAAAAAATCAATTCCAATATTTCTTTCAATTAAACAAAAACCTTGGGCATTAACGATATATACTATAACCAGAGTCCAGCCAATTCCTTATTAGGATTAATCCACTCTTGCACTCATCAACCACGGAAACCAAAAAACTTATCCGCCTACCAAAATCCTCCGACGAAATAGTCTCTGCGTCTGTATTCGCGCATATTTCTCCTTGCAGCGGTGCTCGCACTTTAGCAAACACAGCGGCATTGCGTCGGAGAGATTCACGCCATGGAGTTGTTCCGCGACGGCAAGAGAGCAGCAGCCGGCGGCGGCGCTGCTGTCTTTTTGCAGTTCCGTAGGCGTATGAAAATTGGCGGTTTGCGGTACATCGGAAACACCGACGTCTCGCTTTCTTGCTCGCTCCAGCCTGGATAAACGCTAATGCAATTACGCGTTCTTCTTGTGGGCTCTTTGTTTTCTGTAGCTGCTATCGATCGAGCGCCTCGCGAAAAGTATTTTCAATCTACGTACGCAGTAACGTGTTGCCGGTGTATTACGGATGTATCCGTCTTTCGTAGTTTTTGTTGGCCAATTAAATAATACGTTTATATAATTCGAATGATTTGAATAATGATTCGCGTTGTGAAATCATCGATTGCACGGAGAGAGATGTAGCTTTATTTATCGGAAACTTATGTACAATAGTTCCTGTAATATACCGCAAATTGCTATTGGGATTTTCTTTTGATTTTACGTTTTATAATAATCCGATCTGCAAAATGTAACAAAAAGTATGGTATTCTAATTTAAATTCTAATTTGAATTGTAATTTGAATAATGGTTATCTCTGTAAAATTATCGATTACACGGAGAGAAAACTAAGTTTATTTATCAGAAACTTATACAATAGTTCATGTAATTAACCGCAAATTATTATTCAGATTTTCGTTTAATTTTACACCTTGATATAACATAATCTACAAAATTTAATAAAAAGTATGATTCTAATTTATATTCTAATTTGAATAATTTAAATAATGATTATCTCTGTGAAATGATCGATAACATGTATAAAAAAGTTGTTTTATGTATCAGAAACTTATACGACAGCTTCTGTAAATTACCGCAAATTAATTTTCGAACTTTTTTTAAATATACGCTTTTATAATTTCTTTGTATTAAACGAAATTACACGACAGAAGAATAATAATAAAAATAAACACTATTTAACACTTTAACAATAACTTTATTATCCTAACCATAAGAAAATTATCGATAGAAATGCCGAAACGTGTTTATGCTACGACGGTTAAAACGATACCGATTCGCAATTATTATTAATAGCCGAAGCTGCTTTCTAAAGCTTTTTATTTGGGTATTTGCATGAACATTTTTTTCGAACCTCGCAAATATTCCAGTAAATATGTGAATCTGAAGGAATTCATCAATTATAATACAGCAAATTCTCATTTAGTTATTATTAAACGAGGTTATTTATGTACTTAAAATACATATTGTGTGAACCGTAACAGTAACAATATCACCTCCAAAATTCAACAAAAAGTATAATTCTAATTTAAAGCAGTGACGTATTTTGTATACGTTATATTGTTAAATGCGCAATTAACGGTCGAGTTATATTTTCGCACAAAAGATCGCAAAGCTCGCGTAAGTAACGCTATTATGTATTACACTGACGACATGATCCCTTATGACGTACTACTGCAACGCTTCAACGTCCATAATACCGTGTTTACAACATAATACTTGCTCTTATTTCTGCAAACGTAGCAACAAAGCCTTTTTCATGGACAAGCACAAGAGCAAACACCAAGCATAAAAAATATCTCCGACAAACGTATTAACATGATTTAACAAGCACCGAAAAGCCCAAAGAAAAGGAAATTCTCTTTCAATAAACAAGGCAAACAACGTCAAGAACCGCAGACCATCGCCGTCACAGCCAAGTCAATATTGTCCAGACTGTATACAGGTAGGTATTAGCGATAAGTAACTCTCTCGTGACTGCGGGCTTCTTCTCACGGGCGGCAGCGGCTCGGCGAGTTCCGGCGAGCAAAAACTCGCGGACAACGGAACCGTGTCATCGCTCGATTGCCGCTGCATCCCGCGACAAAGGGAGCAAAAACAGAAGCGATCCCCGTGAAAAATCGAATCGCGGACCATCCCGCGGCTATAATACAAAGACCGAGGGTAATTATCCGCAGCAGCTTAGTCTGCCTCCGAACCGCGCTCGAGAACAGTTTGTTGGAAAATTTCTATTCTGGTACACGCGTTTGGAGGATCTATGCATTTTGCGCGCGGTGCTCGCGATCGTATGAATATATCGCGGTAAATCGCGGGTTATACGACGGAGGGAATGAGCGCGGCGGTAATGACGAGGTCGGGTAATCGCGCTGCGCTGCTGCTGCTGCTGACGGTGATTTCGGTGATGGGATTGGCGGTGCAGCAGTGCATGGGCGTGAGGAAGTTTTACAGCAGGCCCATGAAGTTCAGATACGCAAGGGAGGACCAGGAGACCTCGGCGACGAAACACGAAGGTATACAGGTGTACAGTTGAAGCATTGTGTGCGATTTTCGTTTGTTCTTGTCGGCATAGAGTGCAATTTGTATTTTTTTGGTTCATTTCTTCGTAAGCTTTCACTTTTTTCGAATTCTACAGACGAGGGAACAATGTTTCATAGTTTGGAATTTTTAGGGAAACGATCAATTTCTTTGCGAGAGTGTTCGTCAAAAGTTTTTCATTTCATCACTTTTATGTCAATTCTTTCTAATCTCTTTTCAATTTTTTTTTAAATAAATCCGGGAACATACAAGAGGCACTTAACAACAGCAGAGCGTACGGTTGGTTGCATTAATACATAAGTAATAGAATATAAATTTATGAGCGCAAAATGTGCTTCGTGTGAAAAATGTGTTTCTTTTTCAAAACTGGTGTGGGGACATTCATAAATTACGTCACACTGTTTTTGAGAATTTTTCACTCCCCCCCCCCCCCCGCCCCTCTTCTAAGTAACACATATTCACTGATTTTCTTATGTCTTTAATACACACCGTCAAATTAACAACGACCCGCCTTCTCCTCAAAGCGCGTCGTAATTTATGAATGTCCCCTGTTAAGTTTTAATTTTTCTAATTTTGTAATTGTGATCATAAAAATTTCGGTTATGAAATTGTACTATGATTTTTAAATTATTATTAGTTGCACACTAAAATGGATATTTTTCTTTTTGATATTTTTCGTGGCATCTTCGAGACACCATACTTTTTTTAAAAGGATTTTTCTCAGCGTAAAAATTTTTCATTTACATATTGGGACTATTTTTGTATTCTTTAGAAATTTTATTGCAAATAAAGCCAATAACAATTTTATTAACTAATTAATACAAATAAACCATTAATAAGGGCAAAAAAACATTTGACAAATGTTTCTTATTAATAAACAAATTACTCCAAACGTTTTTAGTATTTTAGTTTTGTTAATAAACCTTGCTAAAACCATGAGCACCCACGCGCTTAACCGCGTAGGACCGAAAAGGGCGCCTACTCGCGGGTTAACTTGTAAGCCTTTTCGTAGACAAGCATCATCACGAGAATACGGACGAAAAGGAAAGCGGAGTTGCAGAACATCACAGCGAACATCACGAGGATAAAGGGCACAAGGGTCATGAGGTATTATATAAGTTAAAAGTAACTCTTGTATAACTTCACAAAGTCATTGCACATTGAGCGCGTAAAATATCAAATATCATTGAGATTTTTATTGTTATGAATAAATTATAAAATTAATTAATATTATTATTATATACTAAACAGCCTTTTAATGATTTTATACCATGACAAATAATAAGTCATATCTAAATAATATTGTAGTACATGATTAATTTGTGTCTAACTTTATTAATTATTTTAATGTAAATATTAAAATCTTTTGACTGATTAATTATTAATATATTACTATAATTAATAATTGATATTATAAACTTGTTTTTTATCACTCGGTCAATTCCCATAATATAATATAATTATTTTTTATAAACTGGTTAGTAATACTTTAGAGATAGAAGATCGTCAATATATTCCGTACAATGATTAAATAATCTCATCTTTCATAAGGCATTCAAATCTCCTAAATTAATATTATTTTTAGGGACATAGAAGTTACCACGAGCATGATAAAGAGGGAAAGGAACACGTAGTCAAAGCGGGTGACCATCATCATTACGAAGAAGAAGAAGCACACGGAGGGGAAAAACACGAGGAAGCGGGACATCATAAAGAGCATCATAAAGGCGAAAAAGCGGAGAAATCTGCGGAATTCGAAGAGGATGCTAAACACCAAAAAGGCCACAGTACCAAGGGAGAACACAATGTATTTAAAAAGGTTCGTATTTCGTATTTGGAGCAATCGCGGATTTTCTATTCGATTATTTAACATACGTATGTTCTTTTCAGGACGAATATGAAAAAAAGCATAATTTTTACGACGAATTCCACGAGGACGATGACCATCAAAAACATGGTGGGCATCATCACCACCACGAGGCTCATAAGGGTGGCCA
This sequence comes from Gastracanthus pulcherrimus, assembly GCA_949152435.1. Classification (NCBI taxonomy): domain Eukaryota; kingdom Metazoa; phylum Arthropoda; class Insecta; order Hymenoptera; family Pteromalidae; genus Gastracanthus; species Gastracanthus pulcherrimus. The sequence continues at coordinate 6,449,013 of OX424574.1, read as the reverse complement.
TCATAAATCGGGACACGATAAGGGCGGAAAACACGAGGTAAATTAATATCATTTATCTATATATATCTGTATAACATTTAAGAATTATAAAAACTGATCTACGTTGGAATCTGATTTATACTTTTGATTTTTTTGTGCATTAGGAGAAAAAAGGCGGACATAAAGAACATAAACATGGTCACCATCATCACACAGATAAGGGACATTATGAGAAAGGGGATCATTCGCATCATCATGATCATCATGAGAAACATGGAAAAGACGATAAGCATGCGGATCAAATGCATCGGTCACACAAGCACTAAGGAATTAATTATACAACTCGTAAATTTTAAGTTTGATAAAGCTAATGTGATTAGAATACACTATATTTATTTATATAAATAGTACATTTGCGTAAATAAAAATTGATTTTTTTAAATTATTAATGCTGGTCAACTATTTGGTAATTTTCTTCTTAAGATTTTCAATTATATAAATAGTGTAATTTATACGTATGATAAGCTTGCAAAAATATTATGTAAATATTAAAAACTGCTATATATTAACACAGATATTATTATAATTTCATGTATATTAGTCGAAAAATGCTCAAAATTCGTGTAAGAATACTCCTTAAATTATTAAATACCGATGAACAAACGACGGCAAAAACCAAATCGCCGAAAGCCATATTTCTTCGACCCGCGGCGCAATTGTACACGTCAGGATAGCACCACACTATTACGCTGCGCGCTGCTCGTTCTTCTGCGCTCGCTCGCGTTTTGCGCAACGATCGGCCAAAACTTCATTCTACCCACACAGCGGCCGATCGTTGCAAAATAGCCGGGCTCGCGCGGTAAAGAAATCTGACTGATCGGCCCCGAGAGCGCGTCGCGCCGATTCTCCTCGGTTTGAAAACGACGTGGACGAAATCGCGCGGTTGCCATCAATCTTAAGTGGATCAAAATTTATTATAAAAGAGAGAGAGAGATATGCACGCTGTGTACAATAGGTATCGTCGTCGTCGTCGTCGTATTCGATTCGATTGTGAATCCGTGATAGGCCGATTCTTGGAAAGTGAAAACAGTAGGCGTGAAATTGGTCACACTCTGTTACACCCTTACAACGGAGCGCGCGGGCGTTAGCCTTTTTTTTTCGTCGCTTATGCCGTAAATCCTTTGTCTACATTGACGCGACTCTCGCGCGCTTGGGTTATATAGGATAAATGCTTAACGAACGCGTCTTTCTTTTTTTGCAAAAATCGTGTATATTCCCGCCTCTTTTTCGATCTGTTTACTAAGTAGTGCTTAGTCATTGCATTTTTGTCATTCTTCTGTGTAAGCGTATTTTAAAATATACGATAGTGGGAATGTATTTTTTATCATGAAAATATATGTTATATTAGTTTGCGACAAGTAAACAAACATTGAAACTATTTATAGTTATTAATTAATAATAGAAATGTAATATCAAACTATGTTTAAAATTAGCAAGTTGAAAATTCTGAGATTCTTTTAAATTACAAGTTATAAAATTTTTAGAAGTCCTTATCATATTTTATCTTTTTATGTACTATTGTTATTAATTTTTAAGGCAACGTGACTGCCTTTTAGTAAAAGGTTGAATTCCTAATTTAATCTTATCTAAAAATATATACAAGCTTACTGCATACGTACAGAAATTACCAACTTAATATATAATTGAGCAAGAAAATAGAGTATTTCCCGAGAACTGCTCTTTCTCGATGTAACTTCATGTTAAATACAAAACGTTCTTGTTTCAAATAGTTAAATTTATGTGCATAATTATACAACCGCTGCTAATTCATTAATTAGTACTTAGCTTCAAAATGATTTCTTTTCAAAAATTAATTAATTGATCACAAATTTTTTCGAGATTTTCATTATTAGTCTCTAAGATATAACCTACTTTAAAAAGAAACTCTGGTTTTATTTACAATACAACCGCTTTCTAACTTCGAAAATTATCTTAATTTTTTCAAAAATATTTTACCCTAAATGCCACGATTAACTAAAATACCATATAGGCTGGATAAGGAACTCGGCCAAGAGATAGTAAAAAGCTCCCATTCTTGAAGTTTTCAGATATATTACGGATAATTTACAGCAGTAATCGTTGGACATATAAAATCGATTTTTTTAAATAATTTTTTCTCAGTAATAGGTAAAGAAGAACTATACATTTTTAACGAATAAATTGTAAAGAAAAATAACTATTGTAAAAACAAGACAAATAAATATTGTAAAAGTTGAATAAAAATGTGCCCTGAAAAGTTTAATCTGACCGACCCTATCCAGAAATATACTTATGCAGATTTGCACACATACGCATACACGCAGATACACAAATATACGTAATGTGTCACACGAACACCTACACACATAACATACACACAAACTTGCACACGTACACGCAGACCATAGACCAAGGATCTCAAATGTGGCATCCGATACTATGGAAATACATGTATTTCATATGGCAGAAGTTGCCACATTTGGGACCCACTGCCATAGACACACATCAGTATACACACAAATTCTCGCACATACGCACGCAGGTGTACACAGTACACGACGACATTTTTTAAAAATAATGTATTTTTAATCCTTACGTTCTCAAAACGTGTTTCATATTTTTAGTAGAACTGACCATTGTGCACGCTTATTTTTTTGACACTAAATAGCTGTCTTCCAATGACAGATCCTATTAACATTTATTTGAAAAATCACCTGTATGCATAATTTGACCTAATTGAAGCTTTTTTGCGTTTCTAAAGCATTTTTAAAACATTTCTTTTTCCGAACGTATACAAATTACATAATATTTTTATGTAATATATATTAAGTAAGAAAAAAAAAAGATTAAATAAAAAACATGTTTCAAGAAATGCTCTTCTTTGATTCAATTACTAATTAAATACAAAGTACTCTTATTCCTATAAAAACTTTCAATTATAAAATAATTATAATTAAATTTGCATTAATGTGCATGACATTAAAAAAAAAGAATTCTAATTAACTCAAATTAAAATTCTTTTACAAATAAGTTATCCAAGAAAATTTTACAAAATTTTTACGCAACCTCTCAGGCGTCAAAGGGTTGAGAAAAGCGTTTCAAAAGTCAAACAATTAAGCGACATGCCGCAAGAGCCTGCCCAAACCGAGCATAATCCATGTAGCTATGCCGTGGCCGCGAACATTACCAATAGTAATAATGACATAATTTTCGATCTTTTAATTAATTGTCGGGCCCCTCGGACAATGAGCAGACGGTTTGACGATAAAAAAAAAAGAGAAAAATGTGACAGACCGTCACGGCAATTTCCGATCCTCGAAATCCCGAAAGCTGCTCAGGCATCCGATCTGGAGTCCTATCTGCACAAGCAAGCGCGAGTTGCCGCTACATTGCTGCTCTACGCTTGTGCAACCGAGAGAGAAAGGAGGAAGCCAGATCTAACGCGATCTGGCATCCACTACTGGCTCGGGTAAAAGATCAGCTGTGAAATTGTCATATCATTCGTGAATAGGGGGCTATTCCGAATCGAGCATCGAGGTGATATAATTGCCGGCGCTCGGCAACAGCGAGGTTCAGTCCGTGCTGCCGGCCGTTTCAGAGAGGACCATGACGACGGTGCGCGGGATCATCGCCACGGCTCTTCTGCTCTCGATACACATGGTACAGCTCGCAACCTTTTCTCGTTGGATTTCGAGGGGGAATGCGATATTTAGTGTGTGACTTTAAGTTCAGTTCGCGTGATTACGACCATTGTGACATCATAAGTGATTCAAGTGATATGGGATAATAATATTCAGTGTAGTCTGTTATTTATGAATGGCAGTTATTTGTACATTCAGAAATGTTAAATATGATTAAAATCAGTTGTTCACATTTTTTTATTACGATAATTAATGAGATCATTAATTGCACCTGCTTAGAAAGTAATGAGCCGCTCATTTACTTTTATTTATTGATTTCCTGTTCAGTAATGCTTTTTTGAGCTACTAATTCTACTAATTCTAATACAATAAATTAGCGGTATTCTTTCTCTGATTGTAATTTTAAATAATGGTTATCTATGTTTATTGCATAATTTATTAATATGTTTTTTAGTATTTAGTAAAAAATATTCTGGTAATAAGCCATAAGTAATTATTACTGGATATTAATAAAATACATTTTCACTGGGATTATAAATATTTATTAGGAATGTATTATCTATAAATTTTATCCATATAATTTATTTGGTAGGTACTAGAATGCTCAGGAAAAAAAGAAAATCCTCCGACACATAAGTTCAATGCAAAGTATCGAGAAATCGAATCAAATGCTGCAAATCAACCAGCGGAAACTACCACAATCTTTCCCGTGAATCCTTACGTTTTCTCAGCAGAAGACTATGACATACTACAAGATGCGGGAAGTTTGCAACAAGCTATGTCAATTGTTACCTACGAACCACAAAAAATCGATGCAAAAAAAGTTGAAAGATACACTTCAAAACATAATGATATTCTAGGTAAGACTTTAATTAAACAAATTAATACATTAACATAAAAAAAAAAGAAATTTATTTTCTTGTTTTATTAAAGAATAACACAGTGAAAGAGTATGGGGAATGATTAAAGATATAAATATTTTTTTTAAGGTCATCTTAATATAATTGCAAAAAGAAACTTTGGATGGTCTTTTAACGAGTAAATATATTAACGATCGTTGGTAAAATGTTGTCATAATTTAATTAGAAACAAGAAATTACCATGCTCAAAATGTGTACAATAAAGTTTAAACACTAATTAAATTATTGAGTCTTGCACAGCTCTTCAGATATTTTTAAAATTTCCATTTTTTAAGTTAAAATGTAAAATATTAAAACTTTTTCAATTATAGAAGCATACTACCCCAAACAAGCTATAATCATTCAAAAGTTAATCAACTCCGCTTTCATGCACTCTCAGAAAAAACCACTCAGTCTCTTCGTGCATCCCCAACCACCACCACCAGCATCACCACCCAGCTGCCGCTCGAAAAGAAGTACTACGAAGTCCCCCGCAAACAATCAAGGACTCGCGCAGCTCCGCAGCATAACGCGAAGCTTGAAAGGGGATACCCCGCTACAGATAGCGTCGCTGCCGCGTCTAAATTAGCCGCGGAGGCTTCATCTCCGCGACGAGCTTACGAGGTAGCACCGGAAAATTCGTCTCATCAGAGCGTTGGCTCATCAGCTGCACCAGCGCCTTTAGCCAGATCTTTCACGATAAGTAACCAGCAGCAAGAGGTGGACTCGCCTTCGCCACCTTTGCCGCTCTATCCTCCGTTAACTGAAAGAACCACGTTGTCGGCGAATTTCGCAAAGGCCACCGATAATTACCACATTGCATCGAGGTCCAGAGATAATAAAACCGAACAAAAAGGCAGCGAGACCGCAAGGATTGCGACGACTGCTGCTCCAGTGGTGAACAAAAAGCGACGCAAAGTCCAGAGAACGCAACAGCAGCATCATCATCAGCAGCTACAGCAACAACAGCAGCATAGTTCGCAGGAACCGGTTGATGATCATCAGCAGCAAGCCAGTTTCCTAGTGACGAGCGACCGAATTCCACGTCCTTTTTCACTTCCAACGGTGTCCAATCCAACGGCACAAGCCTCGACTTATTCCGCGAGAACGTCAGCCACAAGGCAGAGCATCGCTGGACCGCAGTCACCGACGACGTCGATCGAACAGGTTCTGGTCTATCCAACGGCTTCGGCGAGGCAAAGTATACCTCGCCCCATAGTTGCGATAGAGCAGCATGCTTACGCGAGTACCCCTGTGAGGCAGAATGCACGCACGACTGTTCCGACGAGACAGGATCAAGCTAACGCTTACTTCCCGGTTCCAGCGAAGCAGGAACCAACTTATCAAACGGTTCCGTTGAGACGCAACGCTGCACGCCAAACTGGCCCGACAGAACAGGATCAGGAACAATTGTCTACCTTTCAGACGATTCCATCTAGACGCAATACTGTGCGTCATACCGTTCCGTTGGAACAGACGGAGGTAGCTCGTGCGACCGTTCCGACGAAGCAGGAGCAGCAACAACCGATCGTTTACACGATTCCAAGGAGACCGGAACGAACAAACGCAGCTACGACCATTCCATCGAGGCAGGAACAAGCATTTGCGCGTTCAGCAGTTCCAGCTAGGCACGAGCAAGCAGCTGTAGCCAGATCGACAGTTCCCACGAGACAGGAGCAAGCACTCGCGTATTCGACTGCGCCAACCAAGCAGGACCATGCGCTGACTTACTCAGCTTCTCCAGTGAGACAGGAACCAACTTACCAAACCATTCCATTGAGACGCAGTGGCAATGCTGCGCGTCAGAACAAACCATCACAGCGAGTGGAAACTCATTCAAGTGTTCCCGTTGAACGCCTCCCTACCAGACGCAAACCGATTCGTCAGAACTATCAGTACGAACAGGCGGATGTGCCTCCTCCGACTGTCACTGCGGAACAGAACGTAGGTAATCCCACTATTGCCCAGCCAACTTACGTACCAACGAGGCCTCAACGCGTCAAGCAACGCGGAGGCACGAAGTTCGATTCCGCCAACCAGGAGAACAAAGATTACAAGGAGTACGTCGACAACACCAATTACAACGACTACAACGAGAATCCCAACGATAACAATCACAGCAGCAACGAGAATACCAACAACGACAAAGACAACAACAACAACGACGACGACAAGCATCAGTACAGCTACAGCTATAACGAGCGCTACGTGGAACCGCTGGACGAAGCTCCACGACAACGCAGCCACGCTTACAAGGTAGAAGAGGACGTGGCTGATTATCCGGATCGCGCGCCGCAGTACGCGCAGGACTCGCGGGTGCTTCAACGTGGCGCTTACAAGCAAGTCGAGCCCGACTACGATCAGAATCAGGCGCAGTACATCGATCTTCGGCCGACGCCGACGCGTGATTCCGACTACGATCAGGCTCAGGGTCAAAACGTGCAGCAAGTGGAGGTGGCGGAGGTGCGGAAGGAGGATGAGGAAGGTCAGCAGAAGCTGAGAGGGGAGGAGGGCGATCTGATGCACGAGGCCGATCACCATCACAAGAAGCATCACAAGCCCAAGAAGGAGCACCACGAGGCCGAGGAGGGAGGATCGGAGGAGCACCACGAGGGCGATCATCATGAGCATGGCGAACACGGCGAGAAGGTAAGAATATGCTAGGTGTAATATAAAGTATCTGGATGAAATTAATCTGCGGTAAACCGAGTCTCAAAACAGACGATGTTTAATTTGAGGTAGAGGAAAAATATTACTCGGATACTTTGAATGACGTAATTTATTAATGAGAAGATGTTTGAAAGTCATTGTGACTTAGCTATATAATTTAAATAGAATTATGGAATCCAAATAAAATTAACTATTATACAAATAGTATTGGACGTTGTGGGATTTTGCCAGATCATTGTCAAAGTTGCTTATCATTATGTACAAATAAGCTAGCAACATTAGAGAACCATTGAAATATTTGCTTTTGTGGTGAGTAATACCTTACAGAAGAGATTTAGTGATGCGCTTATAACGTTCTGCCACGACCTCAGAAAGTTACTGATGAAACGTGCATACAATATTTCTAAAATTTCTTTGATAACTGACAAAAGTATGATTTCTCACATATCCCTGTAAAAAAAAATTAGCTGTATTTTCTAACAAAAAGTAATATTTTTACGTAAATGGTAATCAATTTACGCTAACATCAGTTATACCTGCATGAATCCAAGTTGTGCTATCTGGAATTAAATAATTTTAATTAATGAAATTTCATAGTGATTGTATTTAACATTTAATATTATTATTACATAAAGGGCTACAAGGAGCACCACGAGCACGATGAGGGTGAAAAGGGACACCACGACAAAGAGGGCCACGACCATCACTACGATGAGAAGGAAGGCAAGGATAAGGAGGAGCACGAGGAGGCTGGATTTCACAAGGAGCACGAGAAGGGCGAGGAAGGCGAGAAGAAGGCGGCCTTCAACGAGAAGGGAGATCACAAAAAGGGCCACAGTACCAAAGGCGAGCATGTGATCCACAAAAAGGTATGTTCACATTTGTACTTCATACTAGGCAATAATTATTATTCTTAAAAATGGATTCTTTCATGATTTTAAAAATTGTTATAGTTTAACAGATTATAACCTACTTATTTGTTCCGAAAAATATACAAGAATCCACTTATTAAATTATTATCCCGGAAAATATATTACAATAACATTGAAATTTGGAAAGCATTAATCGTAAATTTGTGATTAGTATTCATCCAAGTGTTGAGTTGATAATAATACTTCGTTATATAGTTTCCACGGCTTGCATTCTCTTTGAAACATAATGTACCTTTGTAAAGCAATAATTAGACTATTAATGAACCAAAACAGAAAATATAAAATATAGTTATATAAAAGGCGAAATAAATAAAATGACTTTTATTAATTAGTATTTACTTAAATAATGCTTTTTGAAAATAATCGGAAATTGAACCTGATAAGTTTCATTTTGATGTTCGTGACTAGAAACATTGCAATATTCCGTAAATCAATACAATAGAAGCATATACAGACCATAGAAGATAATGATCCTTCAACTAGGACAATGCGTTATAGTATCAGATATTGAAAAGTATTTCGTTTTGCCAAATGCTTGCCGATAAATAATCTATCATATTATCGAATATACGTGAACAGTAAAAATATTGAAATGACAATTTAATGCTAAAGAAATGAAAGAACAATTATGACTTATTAACACAAATACAACTCACAACTACATATAATACGGTTTCTCCAGTAATCCGTGTTAAAGGGTTGTCAAAGTCAATTTTTATCCTTCCTACCTTACAGACCCGAGAATTATAAAATATTGGCTTTAATTAAAAGAATAAGTATAATTATGAAAAACTAAGAGGTCATTACCCTCCGTAATACAATTATCTATCATTGTGCGAAGTTTCAAACAAAAACTTCAAAACCTCTACGAATGGCTTTCGAACAAAATTTGAAGGTTCGAGTCTAGACTAATAGACTAATATAAATTTCATTCGAATGGCATTCGTAGAGGTTTTGAAGTTTTTGTTTGAAACTTCGCACAGTGGTAGATAATTGTATTATGGAGAGCAATGATGACTTGTTTTTTCATAATTTAGTTTATTTATTAATTGTAATCAATTGTTAAAGAATTTGAGGTTAGGAATTTCGGAGGGAAATTTGAATTGTTTGACACCCCCTTAACCCTCCTGAGGGCAAGTCCCAGTTATCTCATCCAAAATATAAGTCATTCTTTCACGTACATTATACATCTTAGCCTTGAATCTTTACATCAGATAAGCATCTACAGCCTCTTAAAAATAAAATTAAACACTACACCTTTAATTTAAACCACCGTAAACACACAACAAATAACAAACCACACAGGAGGCTTAACGAATTAAAAATCGCTGTACACTCCTTAACCTTTCAACCCACTTCTCCGACAGGACGAGTTCGAGAAGAAGACCGAGTTCTTCGACGAGTTCCACGAGGGCGGCGACTCGGACAAGGACGGGGGCTACCACGAGGAGCACCACCACAAGAAGGGCGGCCACCACAAGAAGGGCCACCACCACAAGGGCCAGCACGAACATGAGCACGGGGAGAAGGGCCACCACGACAAGGGCCACCACCACCACGAGAAGAAGGGCCACCACGAGGACGAGGGCCACGAGCACCATCACGATCATCGCGAGAAGCACGGCAAGAAGGCCGGCCACGAGGACGCCAAGAAGTGGCACCACAAGAAGGGCGATCGACGACGCTGAGGGCAGTCGCGCGGGTGTAGCGCTGCGTTTCCTCCTTTCTTTGCTCGTTGTGTTTCCGGCTTCGAGGGACGAGTGTATGTGTGTAACGTGCGAATGCGCGCCCGGAACGAACTTATTTAATCAGAGAGTTTTATCCTCGCCAACCCCCCTTGCTCTTATTTGCTGGGCGCTGTGTGTACGCGAGAGACGCGGGGTTTCTTTGTCTGCGCCGAGGGGGGAGGGGTTGTTAGACTGCTGTTTTCTCTTTCATAGATTTGTTGAGTATTTCGAGTTTTATGGTTAAACGCGCGAGTTATAATAATCGAGACTTTCTCGTGATAAATGAAGAAGACTTGCATAAATTAGAAATAGTTTTTGAAAAAATTATCGTTACAAAGTTTTCTCTTTGAGAAGGAAAATAATATATATAGTAAAATTAATTAGACTGCTTAATGAATCGGGTTTTAAAACAAGATTTACAATGAATAGAATAATTAGTTATTATACTAATAAAATTGAAAGTAATGAATGCTTATAGACTTAATTAAAACACAATTTAGTGTAGGTATGTTATTTTCACAAAACAAAATATGCATAGATAGTTTACAAACAAATGTTTGTTAATTTCCTATATTATGCATTTATTTCAACTTCGAACGATTTGCATGTATTTATTTGGTAATAGTTGTACTTATTATCAAAGCTATACACATTTTCTCCTTTTTCTATTTCTATGTTAATGAAAAACTCGATCCTAATCTTTAAAATTTTTAAATAGTAGCAAAAATTGAAGAACAACAAGATAAATAACCCCTTTCCTGCTTGTACTACTATATGCATAAGTTCTTTTTTTTTTGGACGAGTACAGATAAATAAGTCTGTATAGCCAGTAAGGAGTATCTGAACATTCGCAAAGTGATGAATGTTTATTTATTGACTAATTATTAATTTATTCGTTGTAAGCGTGCACGTGTGTATATATAGCAAGCACCAATGTAGCTATAAGAATTTTTTAATAAGGGATGATACAAACAACTTATATGTGATTGAATAACTCATACTTAAGATAGAGGTTTACGGTGAATTGCCGCATTTGTTTGATCCTAAAAAATCTGGAGATTTTAATCTACACATAAAGTTTTATGAAAAAAGTTTATTCGTTTACGTCTAAATTCGATCTCTATTTCAATTTAATAAAGAATGTATTTTTTAATGAACTTTGATTGTATTTAGTTTGTTCCTAAATATTATTTTTTTTAAACGATGCAAGTTATCAACTTTTTAATAAAAAGACTGTAATAACTTTCTTATCGCACTGAAGTTAATCTCAAATCCATAGAGTGTACTTTAAACATGCATGCAACAAGAAAATTCCCTTAAAATGATTTCGTAAATGGCTTAGATAACCAAATTCCCACGTCGAAAATTGAATTTTATGCTATATAATTTTTTATAATGCATTTTACAACGTCGGAAAATACAATTTTAAATATTAGTTTACTACATTTGAATGATTTCTCCATTAATGGTAGAAATCACAGATAGAAAAAGAAAAATATTATATTTACTTTCAATAAGATATCTTGACTTTTCCGTAATAATTCTTAATAAACAGATAAAAAGGCTTACTAATAACACGCGATTACCTCCTAATTGCCCTCTAACAAACTCGCTGAAAAAAAGCGCCTTCAATTACTCCATAAGCTCGGTCTCGCTCGTAATCACCTACAGCTCGCGTAGCTCGGCTCATTTTGCCTCGCGCGCGCGCGGTGCAGGTGAAAATACATTTTTAATAACGGACACTTAAACTAAACCGGCCTTATCTCCACCTCTCCTCTCTTCTCTCTCTCGACACCTCCACGGTGTATAAACACACAAGCCCGTGGCACGCATTTCCAATGCCGGCGAGATATTAAACTTCGTGCGCCCGAGTGAACCATTACAACCCTCGTGTGTGCGTGCACGCGCCCGTTTTATACACGCAAAACTACATAAGGCGAGCGGCACCGACGCCGCAACTAATGAAGAAGATATCGGCGATAAGGCATAATAACGAGCGACCGCCGCTGCTTGCGGTGGCCGCGCTGCGGTCTCGCGTAATCTCCTCGCGCCTTCGTGTAGACCTACTATGCGGCGTTAGGATTGGATAATCCCGCGGCCGGACGCTTGATGGAATCGATGGCTCGAGAGGTGCGAGGCGGCAAGAGACAAAGCCGGGGAGTGCTCGGCAGGAGTGGAGGCTGTTGCCGAGGTGGGAGGCGATTAAAATTTCACGATTCGCGGGATTCGCGCCGATTTGCGATGTGGGTTCGTCGCACGAGCAAGTGCGACGAGTGAAGTTTATCTTTGCGCTGCGTGATGTCGATGAGAGGAGTACAAGTAATTTGGTTCTTTTTTATTATAGGCACATTTTATGCGTGTGCATGTGTGTATGAAGGTGGATCAGCATTACTCAGAATGTACTCGGTGATAATTGATGATTCACGGCTCATTATTTTTTTAAGGAAGGCGGCACAAAAATAATTTTTTTTCTTTTCGATGCGTTTTTGTTTTTTAGTGGTTTTTCGATTCTTGAGTTTTAATTTTTTAGGTTTTTTTATACCTTAGAAATAATACCGTCAATTCAGTGATAATGTACTTAAAATTACGTATCATTTCCGACCCAAAGTTTTGAATGAGCTATTTCCCTCGTTTTGTTATACTCGAAAACATCATTTTTTTCAAACGGTGAAATCTGTGAAATATAAGGAAAATTTTTGAAAAATTTGAGATGATTAAGAATATGGAAAAAAATATTCAGTAAATTTTTTGAGTCTTGATCTTTTCCTTTCAAGAGTAAAAAATCGTTTTGTAAATAAATCGATTTTTTGTCACCTAATATAATTGGAGTAAATTGGCAGCATTTGATCTGAAACTTTCCAGAAAGGTAGCTTTATACTATCTCTTTGACGTGTTCTTTGCCTATATCATAACGATGTTTATATTCCAAGATAATTGAGGTTACGTATTTTTTGAATATTTTTTACCAAACGGGTTTTTTTTTGTTTCTTAATGAGGATCAAAATTAAAATGGAAGTGAAAGATTCATTGACTCGTTTTTGTTTTATAACGATTTTTCTATTTTATGATTTTCTCAAATCAATAAGGTAAATTATTTATGTATGATATCATTGACACTAAAAAAAAATTTTAATTTAAGTCCCACATTAATAATTTCTGAAAATATATTTATTTCAAACATATATTAAAAATAAAGAACAAGAATTTTCTTAAAGCCCATTATTAAAAGACACCTTCTTTAAGCTATTAATAAAAAAAGATACAGCATTTTAAATTAATTTATTTGTAACACATAAAATTGTGTACTGGAACAGTTTTTTAATTTGAGGAAGCAAAGTGCCACTGAATCGGTTTTCTCTTTAAAAAGTACCCTTCAAAAAATAAATCCTTCTTTGGAAAATCAATTTTCGTTACTTTAATCAGAAGTTATATCCAAAATATTTATGGGTGTTTATAATGTACGACCTTCCTCTATATATAATTTATTTACATATATACATTCAAAATACGATTTTTTTTGCAATAGGCTCGATTCGATGATCAAAGCTCTAAATTGAAATGGAATATTGTGCGCTACAATCTAATCAATAGGCAGCGACAATTTAGAATTAATTTTCGTCGAAATAATTCAAGCGTGCGCCTACATTGCAGCATTAGGACTCCAGTAAAAACCAGCTGAAACACAATCAATCCAGTTCGATTGTTCTCAACCAACAACAAGTCCACAAAGCAGAGAAAGCTCTTTGCTCCTTTGCGCGGTGCGAACGACCCCCAATAAAAATACTCCTTCGCTATTATTATTCCCATTATATTACAACCTCCCCGATTGTTATCGTCCTTATTATATCCCTAACGCAGAAACTTCTCTAAGAGAAGCAAAAAAAATCAACGGGATTTTCCTCGATAGCCCTCGATAGCGCACAATATAAAAGACTTGAAGTCGTCGATTGTGCGCGCGTCAGAATCTCAAGGGACGTATATACGGGCTACACAGCCCAACTTTTCGGACTTTTCATTTTCGCAGTCTCGGAGGCGAGCTTACACACGCACACGCAGCCCGAAGCGTGACTGGACTCCCCAAGCCGAGGTTATTATACACACACACACACACACACACACATACACATACACAGAGACACACAGTTCGGAAGGTGAAACTGAGAGCCGACCTCGCGCACGACTAACCCTCTTCCCGATTGGTTCGTCTCGCGGCCTTCTCTCTCGCCCCTTCCTTTTTAGGCTCGCTTCCTCCTGGCGCACCACGACACCTCTTCGCATTTTCCTCGCGTGTATCGGCACGGCGATGGCCATTGTTACGTCAGTTTTCCTTTGTAGAGCAGCGTCTTTGTTGCAGGGCGCGCGCGCGTCCGCACGAGTATAGTTTCAGTTTCCGGGAAAGCACGGGAGGAATGCGCATTGAGAGAGAGAGAGAGAGAGAGAGAGCGTCGAGTGTTTTTCGATATGTTAGAAGGAAGATGTGTGGGGAGTTGATGTTGTAGGGTGAGGGTGTAGCTTATAAGCGTTGAATTATTAGCAAATGAGGTGTCGAATAGGGGAGTATTTGGGGTATTTTGTATTGACTGACATGGCAGTAAATTATTTATAATTTTGACTAACGGCGGAAACGTACCGAAGCATTACTCGAAATTCGAAAAAGATCACAAAAGACCCGCTGCCAATTCATTGGCACTTAGCTTCCTTAAACTAAATGAATTGTTTCAATACGAAATTCTATGTTCTTATAAATTAATTTAAAATTGCTATATCTTTCCGAAATATAACCGTTTAAACTAAAAACTACGTTATCGTGTATAACATAATTATATGCTCTTTTTAATGCGTTTACACTAAATAGATCATAAGATTTCTAACATACCAAAACACCCGAAAATCTAAAAATCGAAAAGTCGAAAAATCGAAAAATTTTTATTAAACAAAAACAAGTCGATGAATCTTAAAATTTCTTATGAATTTTGAATCTTCGTTTAGAAGGAAAAAATATGAGCCCTGTTTGGTAAAAAATTACTGCGCCGCTTTCGAGATATAAGCGTAAAAGAGAAATTTACAAAAAACACAACCACAATATCTAAAACAATAAAATATCTTACGATCTGAAAAAGCATTCAGGTTAAATAACATGAGATAGTAAAGTGTTACTATTTTTGTAAAGTTGTATAGTCAGGCGAATGCTACCGATTTACTTCAGTTATCGTCGGAGAAAAGAAAATCGACTCTTTATACAAAAATATTTCTTTCTCGTAAAAGAAAAAAGTCAAGTCTCAAAAATTAACCAGTACATTCTTCTCCATATTCCTAATCATCTCAATTTATTTTAAAAAACTTCCTCACACACATACACTTTCTAAAAATAGTGTATTTTGATAGAAACATGTTTTGCAAACCTTTCTTATTTACTATAACAAAACTTCTTCTTTGAGGAAGCAATAAAATGTCTAAGAAGAAAGTACCAATATCTACTCATTCAAGATTCTGCGTGGTATGTACATAAAATGCTTAAAACTGTTATTCTACGTCTTGGGGCAAATTATATAAAAGAAATGGCAAAAAGTATAATTTTAAATATCTGATATTAATAAAAATTAATTTAAAAAAGTACCCTAAAGTTACTCAGTATTAAAAATAGCTATGGACATATCTATACCGGACCGAAAAAATATATAATTGAACTTTTCGGAAGTACTGCAACTTCATCGAATAGAGTACTCATATTTGCTAGCCTCATTAAAGAACTTAAGAAAAATTTTAACAAATGCGATTAAATATTTGTTCCGTCGAGTGTACATCATGTCAATGGAAAATGCTCTCTAGTGTACCGAATATGTACATACTCTGATTTATTGCCTTTTAGACTATATGAGCCGAGTTTCTCATATATATATTTATGTACTAAAAAGATAGAATTACAGTGATATTTTACATGTGTAAAGAATTAGAAATATTTATTAGTATGCGTAGTCTGAACTCATTTAAGATATTTGATAATGTAGTTGTTATAAAATTTTATAATAACGAAAAAGCACAATGTGAACAAGAATTCGAATATTTACCCTACTCACGATAAACAAATAGCGTTCTAAAACAAGTTACCCCTCCATTCTAAAACCGAAATTACGCCAGTTCCAAACAAATAATTCAATCAGCTTGCTTTAAAATGCTTTTCCCAACTCCGCGCTGTAGAGATTTGGCGAGCTACTGAAAAAAGTCATCGACACTAATCCAACAGCCGACAGCGAAAAAAAAACAAATATTCCCCGAGTCAAATCGACTCAGACTGCACTCATCCTGATTGACTGTAAAATCGATCGCGATCACCTATTTCTCCTATAATGCATCGTCTCTATCCATGCCCGTGAGCCTAATCATCCATGTACTCGCTTTTCTGTAATTGCACTCTTTTGCGCCTCTTCAAATATCTCTAATATATGGAACAATTCCTTCTGGCGCTTCATAGAAAAAGCGCGCGCCCGGCTTTTCATCCTTATGGCCGATTTTTACACGTACGTTTACGAGCCCGCACTGAGCCGGACTCGACAAGTCGAAGACGAGGCTCTTTACGAGCAGTTAGTATAAGGAATGCCCGACGGCTTTTATATAGGATACACGCGCGGAGCGTGCTTTTGAAGATCCATTATGCCGAGGCTTTTGCTCTTGCTCCTGCTCTTTGTCCTTTTATACTCTCGCCCGTCGCATAAGCATCAGCTGTTGTTTTCTGGCTCTAGTCGTACATGTGCGGTAGTATTATGAGCATTTGAATTTATAAGTGAATTTTTCGTATTCTATGACTGGTGCAAGTGTAAAAATGAATAACACGCGGAGAGGGTTGGAAGAAGCCGAAGGGAAAAATGTGATTTTTCTCGGGGCAGTGGTAAAGGTTATTGTAAAGCTATTAGACGAAGCTGTAAAACTTCCGATGCCGTAGTAAATAGGTAATAAAAAGGGTATGGATGGAGAGAAATTTGTTGTGTAATAATTAATCGATTAAATGTGAACTATCATTTTATACGTTTTATTGTGTTATTTAATTGGAATTTTCTTGCTGTAATATTTTATTAAACGTTGATCAAATTTTACTTGCCCGATTTTAGATACTTACAAAATTTTTAAATTTACATATTTTTCAGCTCTAACGAAAGTAAAATGAATTTTTTTTATACCGGCAAGGTAAAAGGGTCGGCACTTGTCGTGTTATACAAAAAAAATATGTGAAAGTACAAAGTTGTAAATGAATTGTCGCTGGACTTGCTCGAGTAAGAAGTTACATATTTTCTGGACCTTAACGCTGGGTCAGCACGGTGTCCAGAAAGTTTCTCCAAGTACTGTCAATAAATATCTTATTCCTCCACTGAAAATGTGATAAATTTAAGTAACATGTTGCAAATTCGGACTGCTTTCATGAAGTTTAT
The DNA here is from genome assembly GCA_949152435.1 of Gastracanthus pulcherrimus. Lineage (NCBI taxonomy): Eukaryota > Metazoa > Arthropoda > Insecta > Hymenoptera > Pteromalidae > Gastracanthus > Gastracanthus pulcherrimus. The sequence continues at coordinate 6,431,702 of OX424574.1, read as the reverse complement.
TCCACAAGATTCATACGATTAGTATGTAAAATTGACATTACGAAAGCCCACGTAACATCCTTAACTTTTTGAATATTCAGTCCGCTTTTCGAATTATCAAGGTCGACGAAACCTACACTTAATTTGTCCTGTTTATTCTGCTCTATTTATGAATAACATACGATTTGGATTGCAATTTATTTCCAAATTAAACTAGTCACCGTGAGTTACCTACTCCACAAGAGCTCTATCACTAGGTCATACCTTAAATGAATTTCACAATCTGTCGTCGTATGATGTACAGTGAATCCGAAACTACAGTAACTATATCAATATAAGATTAATAAAACAATTAAAAATATACATTAAAAATTGTACTGTTTATACAATCAACTCCAAAAGTTAGTTTTTCAGTTATAAATTATAATGATTAATTATGCTAAGTCCGTATCTTTTCCATTCTTTGTTTAGTAGAACTGTGGGGAATTCTATTTCAAATAATAGGTGGGAGGCTTAAAAACCTTAAAAAGTAAAATTAAGCGAGAATAAAAGCCAAATTTCGAGATAAAAATTTAAAAAATCGAAGAATTTTGGCCCTAACAACTGGTCAATAATTCTTTATTAATGTATATTGAACATAATAAAATCCTAAAAACCCTAATTCGATCACTTTAACACTTAAAACCGTGCAGCACGTAAATAAATATACCTACAAGTTTCGATTATTTGCATTCAAGAAAACATAACAACGTATAATTTCAACAAATTAATTCTAATTAACCTACGTATTCGTCATCTATGACCCTTAATTCACTAGAATACGATGTCAACAAGTTTTTTAGAAGCTTTTTGTAGGTGAGTCGTGCGAGACATATGCTACTATCTCTTCCACGTGTGCTTTTTCACGACCCGCGTGCGCGTATATTGTTTTACTACAATTTTTCTTTCCGCGCTTGTGGCTTTCGCTCAATTCGATTATGCTAAAAATACGGCTTTACCAAAGTTAAATATCAGCTTACAATATTGTAAATTAATGCTGAATATATATTAAGGGGGCAGGCCTGGGTTGAACCCAAAAAAGATTTTCTTTTTATGAGTCCAGAATACTTTTTATGTTTAAAAGTGATGATTCTGAAAAATGTTATGCTATCAATATACACTATTACCTTACATTTTACCGTTGTAAAATCTCAAAATCTTGATCCTACACGTTACAATAAATCATTATTTCCAATACCATATTTATTAAAGGAACTTTGTTCCTAACACGATTGTAAGTGTTTTCGACAGTTATTCAATTCCTTTTGACATGTATTACAAAAATAGCGGATGACTTTTTCGTTAATTTTTTTTATTATTTCTTTATGGAGAGTGTAATACATGTCTAAAGGAGTCGAATGAATGGCGAAAAAAATTTTTTCGTTTATCATGTCACCTAGAATCGTGTGAGGAACAAAGTTCCTTCAATAAATATGCTATTGAAAATAGTGATTTATTGTGATGTGTAGGACCAAGATTTTCAAGTTTTACAACGCTAAAATTAAAGATACTATTAATTATTGATAGCATAAGAATTTTCAGAATGAATGCTTTTAAACTTAAAAAGTTTTCTGGACTCATAAAAAAATATCTTTTTTTCGGTTGAACCCAGGCCTGCCTCCTTAAATACATACATTGATCAAGGTAGTAAAAATGCCGTTTTTCACGTAATGTCATTTTGTTAAAGTAAAGAATCTGTATTTCGGATTTTACATTAGCAACAGCGAGTGCGTTCTAATGTACTCTTTTATCACAAAAAGATAGTTTTCATTGTAATACAACCTAATTAGCGTTAGTACTCCGATTTTCCCCGGATTCTTGAAAAACGGATAAATAACGGTTTTTAATTTAACTTTAGTTACATACATACTAATTGTTAATATAGTACATTGTGTAACAAGTGCGGTATAGTTGCCAATTAGCAAAGAAAACTTCCACCGCGCCTAGAGAGACGCTGCTGTTCCCCAGAAGAGAACAGCGTAAAACATGGCCGCCGAGGAGGCAGTTTCTCATAAGTTTAACACGAAGAACATATTTATAAATTGATTTACAAGTTTTATACATGACAAAAAACCTATTAACGGTGTTGTATATACTATATGAAGGTATAGTATAATGGATGGTAGCAACAAGCTCTTTTGTCACATATTAAACTTGTATTTCAATTACTAAAAATTTTTACCGTGTAAATCTTATATAGAAGCTGCCCCCTCGGCGGCCATGTTTATTAGTTCATCCACAATCCGCTAGTGTCGCATTGGAAATTTAAACTGCCAATAGCGCATGCGGTTTCATTGGCGCACGAGCGATGCGAGTGTGACCTACCGCCCAAGTTATTGGCAACTATATCGGTATTGGCAACTATACCGCAACGGTTTCATATACTATTTTTTATCATAAGTGCGTGGAAAATGATGGTGCGTGCGTTATTTTAATAATGCAACGCTGTCGAATGTGTTATAGGAAATAACGTTCGCAGTGTATAATTGGCCGTTTAGTGTACGCAAATATGGCATTTTCTAAGCACGTATGATAAAAAATTATTTAGTTCACTTTTAAGATTTATTACACCTTTAATTAGTAATGAACCTAAATACACTTTAAAAGTTTAATATTATAATTATTTTATATATAAACATGAACCTTAAAATTAAGTACCCCGATTTGTCCACATTTCCCTAATTATTTTACTAATGTGATTGTTGTTTGTTTATAAACATTAAATTTGTATACTATCAAATGATTATGTATTAGTATTATTTATAAAAATAAAGTTTCATCAACTATTTTAAACGTTAATTTCAAAATAATAGGGGAGAACGGGGTCAAACCGATCACTTAATTAGGAGAAATATTAAGTTTATTGAATTGGTGAAAATATTTCTATATTCCTTAGAATGTATCTTTCAACTTAATAAATGCTAAAAATCAAATGTATTAAAGATTTCTATAAAGATATTCACATTGATAGGTTTTAGCTACTTTTCTTATAACAAAAGTTTGCGTTAAAACCACTTTATAATTATTTAATTTAATTATTGGAGGTTTTAAGTGTGGGACAAGAAAAATATAACATTTAAACTTTCAAATTCAAAATTTTATATTTGCCTAGCGATATTTATTAATTTTTAAATTAATTTTTAAATTGCGTAGTGAAATGGGGAAGTGCTAAAAGAGGTTAGGATTACCGTATATTTTCATGAGGTAATGAAACGTTTATAAATGCGCTCTTTTGACTTTACTATTAACATTGCGAACATGAAAAATATAAATTTAAGAGAAATTCACCTTTATTTTATATCTGAGGGTGTGTCCAGACGGAGGACAAAAATATGGTCTGTCCTCTCCGATCCGTGTTCTATCGCTGTTACGTTTTGAATTCAAACGTTGAGATTTGATACATTAAAACTGTTTAAAGTCATTCCGAATTTTCGGAGAAAAATACTCCATGTAGTGGACTATTGAGAGTACAGGTATATCGATGTACTTCAACGTTTAAATTCAAAACGGAACAGCGATGGAACACGGACCAGAGAGGACAGACCATATTTTTGTCCTCCATCTTGACACACCCTGAAGGCCAAACTATTTTTCCGAATGTGCCGGTTAATGGCCGTCAAAACGTGCACAGTTTGTGGTGCAAGCAGCTTAGGCCATAAATTATGCACCTTTTGATGGTCAAACCGACACATTCGGAAAAATGGTTTGGCCTTCGGGTGTATACCCGACCCTCAAAACAACTTTTCGAATCTGCCGTGAGGGTGTGTCCAGATGGAGGACAAAAATATGGTCTTTAATATCTCTTGAACGAGTTATAAGCCCAGATCACAACGACCTTTATATTTCGAGATATATTTTTCGTTAATAATGAAGATTCGAAATTAAAAAGAAATTTAAAGATTCATCAATTCGTTTTTTTATAACAATTTTTGGATTTTTTGATTTTTGAGTGATAGTTTTTCGAGATTTTTGGTATGTTAGAAATATTATGATCAATTGAATGTAAATGCATTAAACAGAGCATAAAAATACCTATCTTTTACAACCGCAAATTTAAATAAGCTCTTTGCTGTGATAAGGATTATTACCTATTGTTCTGTAATTTTAGTAAAAAATTATCTTTTGTCAAACTATCAATGATAAAAAGCACACCCTTTTTGAGGTATTATTTAGGAAGAGATATAGCAATTTAAAATTAATTTATTAGAACAAAGAATTTCATATTGGAACAATTAATTTAGTTTGAGGAAGCTAAGTGCCAATGCATTAGCAGCGGTTTTTTTATTTTGAAAATAATTATGTGGTTTATGTATTTTTGTCAATTAAAACTATTAAAATTGAAAAGGTAAAGGTTTGAATTATTCTTAAGCGTATAATAAGCAAAGGAATGCTAATATTTTTCTAATTATAACAATTTTTCTTTAAGTGATCGATTTCCGCAAAAATAACTTAATTCGACGCAAATATATATTGTTATTTAACTACATTATTTAAATAAAAAATTATTTTTATTAACATGAATATATTGTCGACTGATAATACTAACTAATTATGCATAAAGTTTTTACTTATATTATCTATACAAACTTGGGTACCAAAATAAATACTTTCAACGCGTTTTTTTCTCTAAAACATGTTGAATTAAGTTTTTATTGCACCCAACGCCTCGTATGACAAATGATTCATTTTTACCTTTAAAATGTAACTAATATATAGCAATTAATTAATAATTAATTAACAATTAATTTTGATTTTTAAGGTTTACGTAATATATATGTTCCTTTTACCCGCGTGAGAGTAGGCGCACTTTTCTGTCCTAAGCGGATGCGCGCGAGGGCGTTACTAAGGCGCCACATTTAGGTAAATGGTGTTAGCAAGGGTTATTAACAAAACTAAAATACTAAAAACATTTGAAGTGGTTTGTTTATCAATAACGAACATTTGTTTAACGTTTTTTCGATTTCATTAATATGTTTTCCTTAAAAATTTTCTTTCTCGTAATCTTTTTTCAAATTTCTTTATGTTTGTTTAAACCTGAGTAACATTTCTGAAGAATACATAAAAGTACGAATGTGCAAAATTTTATCGCTGAGAAAAAGGCGTTTGAAAAAAGTGTGGTGTCTCAAAGATGCCACGCGCGTGCTCGCAGGTTAACGCAGGTTTGTCCTTTTACTATTTTAAGACATAATTTTTTTAAATATATTTTATAGGATAAAAACACTGAATTAATATTTAGTGAATTACTTTACTATATAAACAGAAATATAATATATACATGTTTAGTATTATGATATTCATTTATATACTCTATTATTGATATAAAGGGGTTGTTAAAAATGCATCTTTATCTGTCATAGTTGAAGTGTTAACCTAAAGTAGAAAGACTTAATCATAAGGGGGGTGCACGTAATGTGGCTGCCTTAAGAAACTTTCGAATCCTAGTAGATATATATCGGGTTTTCGAGCTTCGGAAACTATTAAGACATGTTATTTGAACCTTTAACTCTAATCCTCATGAGATTTTTTGCAAAAACATGTATTCTCTAAATTTTAATTAAAAAAGTTCTAAGTAGTTAAAAATTGACCACTTTACCAAGAGTGTCGGACAAATACGTTTGGAAGTTTTAAAACTATATTAATGTGTTTACTTTATCGAAATGTTACATTTTTCTGTTATTTTTATAAATTTTTACCTCATCAAAACTACGCGGCTTTTCACAAATCTAAAATGCATTAGTCTTCATATGAGGCGTCGATATAAGCTTGTAATTTTTTACATTAATGTACTTTCAATGTTCTAGGTATAATATGCAGTGTAAATGTTTTTGAACGAGCGTAGAATTAGATATTTTGTTATACATGGAAATTACATTTTGAGAGATAAATTGTTGCATCTTGAAAATTAAGTATCAAAACTTTATTCAAAATTGTGGCAATTAGAAGTTAAGTGGTAAGAGAAATATTAGTAGATATTTGAGCTCTTTATTGATTTTAGAGAAGAAAATTATTTCGTAAAAGAAAATCGATTTTTGATATCTCACCGATTATCATTTTTAAAAAAATAGATATTAAATAAAAAAATTTAATCACGTTATTAACAGAGTTATATCCCTTTAAATTAAGTTACGTATTAGAACAAAGAATTCCGTACTGGTACAATGAATTAAATTTGAGAAAACTAAGTACCACTGACAAGCCAGCGATTTTTATACTTTAAATTAATCCTTTAGTTACCGTAAATGCAATTATATCCTTTATACAGGAAGTATCCTGTATCTCAAATGTGTAACAAAATAACGTCATCTCTCATTAGCCATCCATGCCACGCAGCAGGAAGTGACCATGTCGCCAAAAATGATTATCCTACCACTGGCGCAAAAACTGGCGAAAGGAAAAAACCGATCTTGGAAGCGCTTTACACCTCTACAATTCTACGGTCGCACTAATTGCTCGAGGGTTAGCGCGGAGGGACAGCATTGCCCGCCGTGAAAAGAACAAAACAACAACAGTGAGCATCGTTATCCAGCGACGACGAAAACGGGGTAATCAGGGGAGGGGGCGCAGCAATTCCGGAAAATTAATTTAGGGTGGCGCTCCACGGGGAAAAATCCTCGCCACGGAGCCACGGCGGAGATAAGAATCACCACCGCTGCAGCTCCCCCATATACTGCGAGCGGGGAAAAGCCTATGGGAGATCCGAGTTCTGTGTACTTATACGCTCCTTTCCGTCCTAGCGCCTCGTAATATCGCTCTGCCGGCCGACGGACGCGACGCGGACGTGAGACAGACGCGGCTTTGGCAAAAGTTTTCTCCCCAATTGTTGCGCTCTCTTTCTCTCTTTCACGTATACGTATATGGATTCGGAATTTATTCTTAATTTGTAGCTGGCGCTGACGCTGGTCCGCTGTGTTCGTAGGTATAAATAGAGGTAAGACAGGCTGATTGGATAATACCCCGGGATCTCATCAACGTCCCGAGATGATGCCAGCCTCGTCGTCGCCTGATTATTGAATTATACCTATTGTGGGAGGATCTGTATGGGTTTTGCTTGAATTTTGATGGAGATTGTTTTTCGATATATTTGCGGATTAGTTTAGTTGAAGCCGTGGATATTTTGTTTTGGACTACGATTTGTTTAGCAACGTATGACATATACAAAGATAATTGTTTTTAGTTTGATTCTTTAATGCTCAGACTTCGAAAGAACTGCTGCCAATTGCCTTAGCTGAATGCTGTCTCAAAGAGAGGACCTGATTAATCGATTTGTAGAATCTTATAATGGAAATTCTCATTAAATAAATGAATGCTAAAATTTATTTATGAATTCAGGCTTCAGAGTAGCCTTAAGAGACATAGTTCCAATAAAACTCAAGTATATTATTTTAATACTCACGTATATATGTATTTAGTTATTTACGATAAGTTAAGCTTAAGACACTTATACGACGATCTCTAAAAAACGTGTAATAAGTGTTATCACTATTGCTTTCTCCAAGAGAAAGCATTTTTTTGTCAAAAAAGAATTTTTTTGCATTTATTAACGTAAAAACGTACTATTTGACTTGGGGAATTCAAATAAGCTACTCTCAAAAAATGTCCGCTGTATCGATGTGTGTGTGAGTCGCTCATTCGCGTTCGAATATTCTGCGGTAAAACCTTTCCAAACTTTGCATGCATGTTTGTTATCCATGCCTAAGAGTGGCTTTAAAATTTCAGGGAAAATAGTCGACTCAATTTTATTTTGCGGCCATTTTTCGAAATTTAAACATTTGAAAATTCAGGTATTTTGAACAAAATTTTCTGAAGATTTATTTTTTGTAAGCAATTTTTTTTCACAATAAAGTACCTATATAATTCTTCAATTTAAGATCCATAAAGATTCGAAATATACCGTTTTTAATCTTATACCATGCGTGTAGTAATTTATTTTAACCTCTATAACTCGCAATTTATATAATGAAATTCAATGAAATTTTTACTGAATTTTAGTTTTATATAGAACTATATTTCTGATAATTTTCAAGTCGCAAAAATCATTGCTTCTTGAGAAAAAAAAATAAATAAAATGTTAAAGATGTGCATTTTTTTGGGCAACAACATTTTAAAAAACTTTTATTTTCTTTCTTTCAAAGTTATAGAGATAATGTATTAAGTAGATATATACGACCACTAACATTGTTTTGATAACATTTTTCGATATTTCTCCAAGTTAAACTAGATTATATTACTTGAGGAACGAATTGCCATTTTCAGAAAAATTACGTTTTATATATATATATATATATATATATATATATATATATATATATATACATATATATATATATATATATATATATATATATATATATATATATATATATATATATATGTATATATATATATATATATATATATATATATATATATATATAAGTAAGCAGTGCTAGAAGATTAATTTCGATTTGCTAAAATAGCTATTTTTGAAAAATTGGATACATTCTTCAAATTCACGTTTCTTCTCTTGAAAATTTAAAAATAATTCTAAAAGACAACTCGAAAGAAAATCACGCTCATTTTAAGAATTTATGTCTATCTTTTATATATCTTTAATAAAAACTGCCAAAACAAAAATTTTTTTAAACATTTTCCAAAAGTATTTATATTATTAAAAAACGTCTTGAATATTATCCATTTAGCTCCAAAATCTAATGAATTCTAAGTTTAAACGTACTTAATATGCCTACAAAATTTCAGCACGTAGTATGCTTCCCTGCTAGGGTTATGGTGGACACAAATTTTGGCCTTACACATACATACATGCACATACTCATTTACATATACATACATACATAAATACAGACATTTTCTGAAAACATATTTTTCTGACTTAGAAACCTCAAAAACATCGACATTTATCAAAATCTTTGTCTTTGAAAAAGCAAAATAGAAAGTGTTTCTTTCATTGATCCCACCAAATTGTTTCCAAGTTAGGTATCAGGATAGTTTTAATTACCAAAATGTGTCTAGAAACGTATTTTTCTGAAGAAAGCATAACAATTACATCTACCTATTCTACGTCGATTCTGGTTAGGATACAAATATTTTGTACATAATTTTATCTAATTGTTATTTAGTAGTCATTTATTTAAAAAATACAACAGGAACTGTTTTCTTTTATTCTCAAAATATATATCTCATTTTATTTTAGTTAGTTTCTTTTTAGAGACATTTAATTTTATATTCTTTTTTAGTAACTTAACGAAAGTAAAGTTTCTTTATCAACCTATGATTTTACGCGTACTCTAACTTTACGGGTATTCATGGATTTTAAGGACACCAAGCGGATTAAATTCGAAAAACACTATTAATATGTGTTTTTTAATTAAAGCTTAGGTATGATTAGCATATCAGTAGATGACTGCTGGATCTAGTCAGACGTATCGTTTAGTCCATGATATACATTTCCAAATGATACATCAATTTCATAACATTAAACTTTTGTTAAAACTCGAAAAATAATATAAATATTTAAAGTTTAACCATAATATATCCCTTTAAACCTACACCGTTTACATTAATTTTGATATTTATAAGGTTTATGTATAATGTAATTAAAAAAGAAATGTTAAAATAAAAATTTTAGCATAATAGAACATCATTTGTTTCTATTTTTTACAAATTTCTAGCAGATTTCAATAGCTTTTATAATAAATAAAAAACCGCTGTCAATTCAGTTAGTTTCCCTATTTTTTTTAATATGAAATTATTTGTTCTAATATGCAGATTAAATGAAACTACTGCTTTTTTAATAAAACGATTATTATAATAAAACGATTATTAAGGAATAATTGATTCATTTTCATTTTTAGACGATATATCGATTGTTAATTTTATGTTAATTTTATTAAATTAAAGTTACATTCAGTAAAAAAAATGAAATTGAAACATTGGGAATCGTTCTCGTTTCTAGAATATAGAGCGGAGAGGAAAAAAGTTTAAAACCCCCATTCGTGTTGACAGCTGCAGGAGTTGAAAAAAATGGCTTTTACTGCTGCAGGGATACTGCTCGAAACCTGCTCGACTATTGAAAAAGTAAAGCTCTACTGACTGCTTTAGCAGAATGATTTCTCAAAGAGATTTGATGCACAATTGTTTATTGAATATTTACACTGAAAAAGTGATTTTCTGAATATATGAGAATGTGACAGACAATGCTACGTTATAAACTTAAATTAAAATGGCGCATTGTTGTTATATTAAGGTGGTCCTATAGTAAATTTTGAAAAATTTGCTAGTTACGTGATAACATTTTTTTTAATTGGTATAATAGTTCTGTAGCCAGTTTCATTATTATTTAAAAGCATTTCTCCTAGCTTTCCCCTCTACCCTCTACGCATGATACTGAGAAAGGAAAGGCAGGATTTTCTCAGTCATTCAATTTGCCCTAAAGGGTCTATTACACCATTAATACTGCAGCAAGAAATGCATCTTTAATTAAATGTGGTACTTAAATCATGCAATGAAGCAATGCTATACAGTTATTTCTAATTCTTTACTTAAACTAATAGTGGGAAAAACCAACTTATTGGCTAAAACAATTAATACATTAATAAATTATTGAAATGAAAAAAATAGTTACCGATTTAAATGAAATTAAAATAGATTAGAATGGCACAGTAGATAATGCCAACGTTTTTCTAATCTCAATGTTAACATTTTTTGAGATTCAAAATAAACGTTTTCAAAACTTTGATAAAAGTTTGATAATTAATAGTGAATGTTAAAATAATAGAAAAGAGAAACATTTTAACTAAATTTGTCAATAAATAAGACGAATTAGTTAAAATGATTATCACTATTATTAAACATAAGTATAAGCCATGTTATGCTGTTTAACTAGAATACTCACTGAAGCATTTACATAATTTATAAAATAAGCGCATACAGTATCAAAAAATTATATCTTTCCAGCTTCCCCGTAGCTAATTGCGCTCTTTCCTATTTTTAGACAGATGGAAACTGCGATGAAAATTATCTAAATCCACTCAATCGTGACGTCACACCCCTAAATTCGCGCGTACAATTCGTGGCGTCACGGTAACCTTTGACCATCACCTTCCCTCGGCCCCCTAACAAACTTCACCCACCGCACGCAAGAAAATAAACAATCGAACAAAAAAAAATTTTCAAACCCCCCCGACAACGATCTACATCCTCCACGCGCGAAGCACGCTTCACACTCCCCAAACACTGAAAAAGCCCCCGAAAACCCATCGACTTCCCATCCACGTACCCACTCTCGCGGTCTACACCATACACTACTATACGCAGAAAAGCTGCGTGCGTAGGCAGAGAAAGGGGACGTGTAGCGTCGTCGTCGAGTCGGTGCGCGTCCGCAAGCGCAGCAGCTGGGGCCGGCGCGTTGCCGTTCCTCTCTCTCTCTCTCTCTATATATAACACCGTGGCGCGCTCCGATCTCATATATAGGAGGCCGTCGCGACGTCGGCGTCGTCATTCCCGCGCCGCGAGCTGCACGAGGACCACCCCCCTACGGACCCGCACCGTACCTATAATACACCGTACACCTCGCTCTCACTCTCTCTCTCTCTCGCTGCGCGAGGAAACGAGCCGAGTCGCACGACTGGCTGACGCATACGCTGCAAGAGTTGCGAGGGAAGAGCGGCAAGAGAGAGAGAGAGATCGTCTTTCGGAGGAGCACGGACGCGAGTGAGGCTGCCTCGGAGGGCTTCGGCGTCAAAAGCAACAGCAGCAGCAACAGGTGAGCTGCTCTCCTCGCTATGTATACGAGCAACAGGCCGCTGTCTGTTTGCTCGGGCGGTTTTTTAGTTTGTTCGTTTTTTGGAGGGGGTGGGAAGGGCTGCGCTGTATTTGGGATATACGAACGCGGTGTGTGCGGGGTTTGTGCGGAAGCGGGGTACGCGCGCGATGGGTGGTGCGAGGGAGCTTTTGGAAGTGGTGCACGCTGCGTGGTGGTTTGACGATTTTCAATTGCTTTGTAGTGATTTTTGCAGTGTTGGGCGAGTGAGACAGTGACTGGTACCCATCGATTTTGTTTTGTTTTAAAAGTGCCATTGAATTGTACGGTAAATCGATGCAAAAGTTACTTGTATTAAAAACTATACAATTTCATGGAATTAAAATAAAAAATAAAAAAGTACTAAGGGGCCCAGAAACTCACTACATCGGATTTTGTAAATTTACATTTGACGTTTCGGTACATAAAGACTTATTATATCATTACTGTTAATTATGTCATGGTTGTAAATGGTTTAGGTGGACTTTAACATCATTGACTACAAATATGGGCAAATAATGGCAACATTTGTTTATTTAAATAATTTGACAACAGTTTGTTTAAATAAAAATGCGTTCTTATAAATGGGGCTTTTGAGATGCGCGTTAGGAACGGTCGAGATAAATTTATCAATTATCAGATCAAACTTTTACTATTAAGGTGATGCTAAACCCCCTTGTTATCGTAAAATACGGGGAACCACTTTTTTCATTCAATATTCAATTTTGAGAACATATCTCTCTGAAAAGTTGTTGTTTTTGAGTAGGACAATAACGTTTCATAGAGACATTTACTCAAAATTAAAAATAAAATAAGAAAAGTGGTTCCTCAAATTTGTCGGTGACTAGTGGCTTTAGCATCATCTTAATATAGCAGTGTTCAATATGTTGAAATTATGACTATATTACCTTTGTATATTGTTGGTCTATTGAAAATATTAATGTTGATTTAAATACAATGAAAAAAAATTTAAACAATGTATAATTGATCTAAAATAAACACAAAATTTTATATTAAATAAAATTGAATTATTTTGTTATTGTTCATTTAATTAAAAATAAGATATTATTATATTAATACCTTTAGTAAGGTACTTTTTATGTTAAATTACAGAAAATATTTAATTAAATATTAACTAAAACGAGATATAAAGTACTCTTGATTTCTTCGATTGTAGGCTTACGATAAATAAATGGTAGAAGTATAGTTACTGTTCGAATACTGTTATAATTAAATAAGGTACCCAAGTAATAACTGTTTTATTGAACGACCCTTTATAAGACGTTGTAACATAAGGCAATCATTAAATCTTAATTTTATTGCTGCACTTTAAACTTTACTTATGCAAAAGGCAGAGCTTTTAATGCGGCTGCTTAAAACATCGTTAATAAAAGTGTATTACTTTTTACACTACTTTTCACAGGTTACAAAAAATCAATAACTGTACAGAAGTCAATGACTAAAATAATTTTTTTAAAAGAAAGTTTATCAATTTTTGATAAATAATTATTACATAAAATATAAAAAGAGTTTTTCCTTACATAACAATGCATACATTTCAGAATGATCACCATTACCATTTCTCCAAGACTGAGATTAATTTCAATAAATTTTTTTCTTTTCTTTCTCTGCCGTTTATGACTGTGCGTAAAGTGCGCAGGTACACATTTTACTGCTGAAGCAATGGAGTAAAAGTTTTTGATATGCCAAAAATATTCATACCATTCACAGCGAAGTACATACATACTTTTATAAAAATATCCACATAAAACTAAGTTTGAAGATAATAGAGATAGAAATATTATGTTCCGAATAAAATAAATCGAAATGACAATTCCCCAGAGTAAAGTATTACCGTCAATTTAAATTATGAAAACAAATAAATTTTAATATTCTTTGTTTGATTACTTCACGGAAGTATAAAATGTTTTATTTATGACGTGATTAATGATGTGATTCTACTTTACATTTAAAAATGTATAATACACTAACTAGGAGAGTGTCTTACTTCCGGGAAATAGATCTTTATGAGAATTTAGGAGATGCCTTCTGTACCTCGAAATGAAATAGCATACCCGCAGCTTGATCCCATAGGCCCTTGTTTTCGAGAATATTAAGCTATTTTACTCAAGATATTACTTTAGTAAGAAAAAGGAACTTAATTATTTTTAATAATAAATCTTTCTTTCTTCAAGCTATAAAACTTAACTAAAACGAAATCACTAATAAAGAATTGTTTATTTTGTATTTATTTTGTTATGTTTCTTTTTGACAAATTAACGTTTTCAAAAAGAATAAATCTCAAATAAAAGCTTGCTTCGTCTATTTTTCTTTCTTTTTCGGTTTATTTTTAGCATGAACACTTGTAGAGTTATAAATAGACAGAAGAGGTCTCTTTTTCACTAAAACACCGTATATTCGTAGTAAAATAGCTCATATCTCGAGAGCAAGGGCCTATGAGATCATATAAGATCAAACTACATGCACTGGGCTCCATTTCTAGGCACCAGAAAATTCCGTGCAAATTCTCATCAAAATCCGGTTCCCGAACACGAGTTACTCTCTTAGTCAGTTCCAGAGCTTTTCACTGTGCAATTAAACTGGATCACCTGTTTTATAGTATCGCGAACAACGAAAAATACAGTTCACCGTTGAAACAAAATATCCGTGCAAACAAGCGCTAAAGCATTTTATTGTGACTTTCGAAAACAGTGTACATACATTGTTTTATGCCCCAATCGATTTCCGGGCTAATCGCTCTTCAAACGACACCTGCATTCACGCTCGAAGTGGCAATTCAACAAACAAAAGCTCGATGCCGGCTAATACCGCGTTGTAACTGATCGATGCGGTCGACCAATCCTCTTAATTTGTTTGCTTCGTTATACACTCGGCTTTTTTTCAATCATGTTAAGAGAGAACAAGCATTTTAATTAATGCAATTTAGCTTATTTGGTAAATATTTTTTAAGGAAAGTTATTGGCTGAATTCCGTGAAAACATAAGAAAAATGTTTAACGCAATCGTTAAATAGTTAAAGCAATCAATTCATCTAGCGAGATTTTACAACACCTGTGACCATAGTATTTCTCTGAGTCAACTGCTTTTTCTTCTCAGTGTAGATTTTGTACTAGTTTGCTGAAAGTACAATTTATGGTATTTAATTAACTTCTTTAAAAATGATAAATACAAATACTGTGATTCGACTGAAATTTATGACATAAGGTTAATTATTCGGTTAATAGTAAGAGTTAATAATTCTTAAATATATGAGGAAGCTTGTTTGATAAAATAAATATTTATTTGGTTTCATTCTTTGAAAATTTAAATAAATTTGCAAATAACGTAATTCTTGGTGTTTGCTTATTAAAAGATAACTCATCATAAATGGTCAAAGGGAAAATCCTTTCCTCTATCTATAATAATTAGCATACTAAGCACAAGATCTTACTTGTTCTTAATTTACGAAGAAATGATCTTAAAATATTCAAATTTAAGATTTTAAACATGCCATAAGAAATACTCAGTTAATAATAACGATAAAAGTGTGTAAGAAATTGTAACACCAATCAGAAATAACCGTTTTAATCCGATTCAAATTTAATCATGAGAATTGCAATCACTATTAACGTTAGACATGCACGCTACGCGTTCAACTCCATCAAATAATTTATTTATCTATTTAGTCAGATGATAGATTTTTACTGAATACCCATGTAAAAAAATTAGCCTTGCGAAAGTCTGGTAAAAGTCTGGTCACATAAATCTGACGAAAGTTTGGCCAAATTCTGACATACGCTGGTTTAACAGACTTTATGCCAGACTTTAATTTCTGATCGACTATCTCAAAAGTCTGGCAAATAATCTAGACTATATGCAAGACTTTTATGAAAACTTTAGAAACTCTACAGAGAACATCGCATGTCGACTTTTTTAATGCATGTGTCGTTGAGAAGGTGTAATAAGAATAAAATAAAAAAAAATCATAAAGCTTCCTCCATAAGGAAGCAAAATATTTTATAAAACACTTTTATTTTGCAATGCTCTAAAAGGAATAAGATAAGTAAGATATGTTAAATTGGTTACTTTACTTTTCTGTTATATTAAAAACGAAATATAAAAGCGTCGGGCACTCACGTATATAATACATGGTATATTACAATGAAAGTCAGTTATAGCTAAATTTCTATTCAACTATAGAATATTTTTTGTTCAAAGAGGATAAATCAATTTAAATAAGCATATGCATGAAGCTATATCGAGCACAAAGAAATTTTCAATGTGTCCCACGCTTTTACATTTCGTTTTTAATCCAACAAAAAAGTAATTTAACTAATTTAACATATCTTAATTATTTTATACCTTTAGTGCATTGCAAAATAAAAGCGTTATTTAAAAATATTCATTTTATTTATTTTATTTAGTACTTTTTAGTCTTATTACATTGAAATATATATGATTAAGACATATAATAATGAAAAAGTAGACATAGATGCACGCGCAATCGGAGACACGTACATGCACATAATACAGCCTCACGGCCGCGCCCACATACATGTAGATACACACACACTTCTAAAACAGATTGATTTGGAAAAGTATAAGATTCTTAATAAAATATAAACGTGCCATACTGGCGCGCGCACACGCAAACGCACGTACGCACGCACTCACGCAGAGACAAGATTTAATAATATGCATCATATTATATTTTTCTATAATGAATATGCTTTCTTCGAAAAAAAAAACATGTTTTGTCCAGGATTCAGTCTATTTTACTTACATCTTTGATCTATATACTAGAATAATCTGTAGAAAACCATATAATTTAAAAATTCTTTATACACAACACATTTTATTTTCTCAAAACTAATTTTTGCATACATGCTCTACATCGTAAATATAAGCAAAAAATAGAAAACTTTTTATGTTTAGATTTTTTCCAATAATTTTAGTTCTTGACATTTGTTTCATTAAAATATTTGATTAAAAGCACTGTTTTTTATTATATATCAAAGTGATCTGTGTTTCAGAATAATCATCAAATGCAAAAAGCTTTCTATTTTTCTATTTTAAATATGAAAACAAACATGCATGCCAAATTTCAACATAATTAATTAAAGTATCACGCGCAGAAAGCATTAAAAAGTTTAAATAATCTTATTTTGAGAGAAACTAAAAATACAAAGTATCGCATGTAGTATAACAGCGTGTTAAACTTATAGTGTATTTACTAATATATTTGAATAGCTTACCTAAATACAATTTTTTATTTACTAATGTATCTATTTTGACATAAAATATGTCTTTTATTTACTCATATAACCTGAAATAATTGATCATATAAGTATACTGTAAAAAATGACAATGCATATGCATACGAATAATTAACATATACAATACTTAAAGATTCACCTTTAAGAATTGTGAGATCATCCAGACCTGATAAAATGTCTTCAATTGTAATTTTATTCCATAAAAGGTATTGTTCATTCTTAGTGTCCGGTCATTCTATTTGCTGGTTTTGCTGGAAAATAAAAGTGGACACAAACAAATCAATTCTTTCTATCACTCAAATTACTTATAAAATTATAATACTTATCTGACTTAATTAATTTATTTATACTGTCAAAACAAAACATTCTTCTGGTCTTCTTTTGAGTAAACATGAGAATTAGGCTTTTTCACATTTGACGTCGCGTCCCTACGTGACCGAACGCTGGGAGTACAACATTCAAAATTGCGCTGATTTCTTCATCAGCAATGTCAATTAATTAATTAACATTAATTAGGTAGCTTAACAAAAGAGGTATTTTTGGCATATTTTTTAATACTCAGAAATAATTGCGTTCATTTTATGTTAATAAAGAGTAATGAACGCAATTTTGAATGTTGTACTCCCAGCGTGAACGTCACGTGGGGTCATGACGTCAGACGTTAAAAGCCTAATATCGCTGTGTCGGTAAAATAGGTAAATGGTCCTATGCGACACTCGATACTGAGATTTGATATCAAATTCGTGCGATATTTTGAAATCGTAGTTTTGAATTAAGAGTAGTATTACTCATATGATAATTTAAGGATAATTTTTTCACTTTTGCTCGGTGTTTTCTTAAATCTCATTTTTAAGTTCTAGATGTCCTATAAAGTCGAAAGTGTATGATAACTTTTTTTATAATTTATACGTGTAATAAATAAAACTGTTATTAAAAATATGACAAAAACGTTAAAGTTTAAATAACTGTACAAAATTTTCTGCAGCTTCTAATAAATCAAAAAACTTAAATTTTCAGATAAAACCTTTTTCCTTCGAAAGAAAAAAGGTTAAAAAAATGTTTCAGCACATAAAAAAATCGATTTTTTACCAAAAATGAGTACCTTTTTCCCTTAAAAAACATAAAAATCCATCAAAATATTCATTTTCGAAGAAATCATCATAACAAAGCGTTCTCTTTGAGAATATAAATAATAGAAGCGAAGAATAGAATAGTTTTACTACTCCCATTAAAGTTGTTTTCTTTTAAAATAAGTCACGTAGGTATGAGTCAAAAAAATATTATTAAGTTTTTCTATTACTTTGAATCACGATTTTAAGTTATTAAAAAGAAAATTTACACATGTACTATGAAATGTCGCGTATATATAGCAGTGCATAAGTTATAATGTACATTAAGAATTCGCAAAGGATAATAAGACGCACTTTTTCTAAGGTAAAATATTATTTCTTTATTTAAAATAATGTTTTGATAAGCATTCATTTATATATTCTAAATTAACATAGAGAAACTGAAAATAGTAAGCATTGCTTTATTATTTATTATTATGGTTAATTTTAATATACAGTTGTAGTTTTTAGAGATTTTTTAGTGAATTTTTAAGGATTTTTTATTGAATTTGATCTCAATGTTACATTTGCGTCCAAGCTAATATATCTCGGCAACGTACGCACGGATCAAAATGAAACTTTGTCAGTACCTATATTCTTTACGACAATATGGGATCAAATGGCTATGTGGGTTGTTTTATTTTTATTGAAGAGCATATAAATACGGGCGCGTTATAAATCACGATTATTGCAGTTTGATTCTTTGAGTTATCTACAATATTATATAACATAATATGATTGAATTAGCGCGTGTGATCAAAAGAGAGGCTGACAGAGACTTCACTTGGACACGATAACCTCTTTGCAATCGGTGCACAATTTCATATTCTATAGCAAGTCTAGTAGCACCTTCTCACGCATAGGCTTAGAATAGAAGTATATTTTAAATTTTTAAAAAAGTAATAACCTTTGCTCAAAAACGAGATTTTCAGTCGCGCTAAAATGGACGATAATTATAATATTATATAATAATTATTTTTGAGCAAATGTTTTTGCTCATTTTATTTCTTAAATTATAGAATCGATTAACATATCATTTTCTAGAAGTCTATATAAAGTGTGAATCTTGTTCTTTTTCACAATATTTGTCAAAACGATACTTATATGTTAAAAGTACTTCTTGGTCAAATTATGCAATGTAAGTTATTGTACTAAAATTGCAAAGTAAATAAAAATCGATAATTTATATTCTATACACTTCTACTTTCAGTGTGCATTGCACTTTACATTGCTATAAAAAATGAAAGTTCTGGATGATCGCCATCCTTACTTCGAATATGAACATCGAAAGAAAATTCTTCGTTTTCACATGGACGGCTCTATATTGAACCACTTTTGTCGTTAAAAAATAATTTGGCGATGATTGCCATATATTTAAACAAAATGTCTCTAAATTTATCATTTTTCACAAAAGAATGTCCGTAAACTAAATTAAGGATTCAATGAAATTACGAAAATGGAATCGTCTTATTCTTTTTATTCAGGTACGCTCAGGCTGTAATTTTCAGCTGCAACAAACACACGTAGAATTCGACGGTGGTCACCATATTCTTATTACACCTCCTCGTGGACAAATGTATTAGAAAAATTGACATGCAAGTTTTCACAATAGAGTCGAATACATACCTAGTCTAGGTTTTGTTGCCAGCTCTTTGAGGTAGTCGATCAGAAATAGAAGTCTGGGAAAAAGTCTAGCAAACCGGTGCATGGCAGACATTTGCCAGACTTTCGCCAGACTAATCTTTTTTCCATTGGTATATATTTAAAAGAATTTTAGTGCACATTATACGCTGAATTTATAATACTAAATATCAAAGTTACTAAAAATTTAATAATACCTCATTACTGAAACGTCCGCTTCACAATACACAATTACAATTTTTGCACTAATCCAGAAAATTAAATATCGCTATATACAGTTACACTATATTACTCCGCTGATATTAAAGTCTTGTCCGGTCGGCACTAATGACTCCAAAGATGCGCCCCTCTCCCATCCTCTCCCATTGAATTCTGATGCATTCAAGAACATCTTTAGCCCGCGTGGGATTACCACCAGTGCAGGGGAGTAAGAAAGGGATTAGGCAGACTACGATGGGGGTAATAATCGGCGCGCAGCGTTGAAAGACGAAAAATTAAAAAGAACTGACTCCCAGGGCATAATCTCGGATATTGTATTATTGCGCTCGACGGCGGCGGACCGTTTGCGGCTTACGTGCCTCGGTCGCAGTGTCCGCTCGCCGGAAAATCCGTAAAACAATATAACGTTTTGACGCAAGCCTACATTGTGTACACAGGAGAGAAAAACTCCCTTGCCTGCGCGCATAGCGTCGCGGAATAACATCGATTGATTTCCACACTGCGCGTGTGTTCTCTTTTGCCGCCTGCACATGCCCTCGGGGCGCAAAGCGCCGGCGGATTTTACTCCTCGTCGCGATTCTCGTGTATCTCGCTTTCCTACGTATTATACGCGCTGATCGATACAGATTTTCGCCGGTTTGTGTACCTTTCGCAGCGGCACCGTCTCTCTCTATTTTTCGGGGGGCTCGCGTTTTTGTTTTGATGCACGGAGGATATAATTCCGCGCGCTTGCGAGCATAAGAGGATTTTCGCGGTGATTTTTTTTTCGGAGTGTGTTTGTTGTCGTGCGTTAAATTTTAAAAATAACGGCGTTTTTATTGGGTACATGCGCGTGGGTATAAGATATCTTGTCGCGAACGCGGAAAGAAAGTTAGTGGAGCGTATAAAGAGCGATTGCACGCGGCGCGCGTCTTTCAATATAGAAACAATAAACTGATGCGCTATTAAGCGATGAAAGTGGTACATGCGCGTGTGCGAGTAAGCGAGCGAGCGAATGAACGTATAAGAGCAGGCAGTGAAATTTGTCGTCATTGCTTCGGGTGTAAATCGCTTTTGTTATTGCTGGATGTTCGTCTTTAAATTGCAAAATTTGGATTGACTAATTTAAAAAGTTATGGTATGTTTAAACATTGAGGACTGCAGTCATTCACGTGAAATTATAATTATAATGCAAGATGACCATAAATTTTAATTAAAGTATCTATTATATGTTTGGCAAGGAAGTTCATTTCACGCAGAAAATTGTTAGGGTCGTAATTGTATTGTGATGCCAAGCTGTAAATTCTATTGTGACGTCGTACAGTCATTAATATGTATCACAATATTAAATTATAAATCGTTATACAATTTTTAACATTAAATATCTTTTTCAGTTAAGATGATAATGTTATTGAAGCTATACAAAATTTTATGAAATCTTGTCTCGCTTTATTAATGCGTTCGCGAACGGTAGACATTTACTCGTTCAATTTGATGGAAATGCGTTTTGTGAAATCATTTTCTTTTATGCATGCATTATGCTCTGTACGTTATATACGCTTGTGTATAAACGTTCAATAATTACTTTTTGTAAAAGAACTATTTATACGATCATAAATATTTTTTTTACGTATTACTATATGAAATTCTGATTTAACATTTCGCGTTAATAGGTTTACGTGTTAAATCGTATATTTTATGATTAAAAAAAGAAACAGATACGATTTTCTTCAATAAATATATAAAACATTAAAATATTCTATTTTTATTATAATACATTTTTAAAACATTCCATTCATTTACAATCTGACAAAAAAATTAACTATCACATAAAGCTAAATTCTAAAGTTTCATTCCCAGATCCAATTTAATAAGAGGGTAAAATTTTCGGATATTGGTAATGTTTAAAGTAGAATGCTGTATTTCCAATTTAAGTTCAGACACAATCCAGATGCTAAATTTATATACGACTACCTGTATCTATGATTATTAATTACAACATTTCTGATTATATTTTTAATTTTCTATAGTTATAATAGTATATTGTGCAACAAGGAGAGGGAATAGGTTTTTTCTAACAAGGATGAGGTGATCAGCTACCCAAACTTGAACATGCTCCCCCCCCCCCCCCCCCTTACTACACACCATATTTTTTAAAAGAATGCATCATTAGGCCTTTTTTCATACATATGGGTCGGGTGAGAAATTGTGTATTTCGAGTTATGCACTACACAAATAAGAAAGTAAAGAACAACATAGAAAATGGTCATTTCTACCCAGTTTACAGGTGATAAATGACCATTTCTCACTATTTTAAGGCTCAGGTATTCCAAACAATTTTTTATATGTTCTTACATTTTTACATGATAAACTTGATATTATGTCAACTAAATCTATACGCCAGATAAAGTGGACATTTTCGATCTTGTGCAGATTGTAGACCTAAGTTACTTTTAGTCTCACAAAAGACGTGAAACCTCGAAAAACTGAAAAAAGATTACTGAGAAAATGCTTTTTATAAGGACTGAAACACATTTGTAAGCACTTTACCGAAATTCTTTTAGTGAAAATAGAACTTTGATTCTTACAAGGTTAAAGAAAAATTATATACTGAAATTCTGATGAAAATTACCAAAAAACAGGGTGTTGTTGTTCTTAACGTCCAAAATCTAATTGTACGGAGGTCACACAATAAAGGGCAAGTAAATTTATGTTTTTTCTAAATAGTATTTTTATAATTATAATTATTTACATCTCGATCGCCTTGAGTATAATGAAATTAATAAATTATTAGAATAGTAGCCTCTATTTTTTAATCAAACTATTAGTAGTATCAAATTTTTGTTGAGTCAGGGTACTATAATAAAATTAATTGCACTTACTATATAATTTCATTATAGTAGCAGGAAATGAATAGAAAAAGGTATGTTTAATTTATACTAGTATATATATGAAGTTAATTATATTACAGTTTATCGATTCGACTAAAGTCGATCTTATCGAGAAGCCTGTTAGGATAATTTCAAGAATTGTAATAGAATCATTTCTATTTTTAGTTCAGACGATGTTATACGAAAACTGCATTAACGAAATAAAGTTTTCTACCACCGTCTTTTCCATTATCGATTCGAATGCTCAGAAAAATACCGTTTTGTTAGGAAAGAATTACCTTTGTAATAGAATTATTTTTCCTGTTAAAGAAAAATAAGTTTATTTTAAGAGCACGTGTCTTTGACTGAATATAATAATTCCGTCGGTAGAGAAGCCGTTTACAAATTTACATTTTTTGTCCCTTTCTTACGAGAGTATTCAAAGACTTGTTTAATCACATACATACTAAACCTTGGGGTTTCCAACCATGCAACTCGGATTCGATTCCCAGTAATGTCAATTTTGTATCTATTATGTACTTAGTTTAGGTCTCCATATCTACTGAAAAATACGTTGATACGACATGTAAATCTTTTGATCCCAGAAATTCTCTCACAGCAGAAGTATCACTTTCCGCGTGAACGCAAAAAAATGAAAGTGCAAATGGACATTTATTCATAACGCAAAGTGGCTCGAAAGCCAATAGCCATGCGCGCGTTCTCCTCCTCGGCCGTCTATATTATATCTTACAAAAATACGCCTTTTCTCCGTATATCGCCGCGCGGATCCATCATCCTACACGAGATATCGCCCACGTGTATACGTACGCATACGTGTCCTGTCATGTATAACGGCGTGTAGTACAACGCGCGCGACAAGAAAAAAAAACACACACACAGCCGCGTGCAATTTAATTTCACAGCGTGTCAGTCTGGCGACACTTGGACGCGCTCGGGGCATATCGAAGCGACGTTAATCTCATATTCAGTGCTGGCTCTTATTATAGAAAAGCCGCGCGCGCCCGCTCCTTCATTACAATCCGCATAAAAAGAGCGGGGGGCGAACGAAGCGCATTAAGCTGACCGCGTATAAAAATATGTATAACTCGAGGAGGGACCCTGTTGCTTCTCCCGTTACACTCGGGGCCACGGCAATATGTCGAAATTAATCGCGACGGACTTTTTCCTGATATGGGAATATTATACGAGGCGCAGTGGATATTGCGTCGCGAGCGCGGTAGGGAAATGAACAGGCAGTGTGAAAAATGGGCTGCCAATTATAAGGGGTGAGGTATATAGGGTGAATGCTCCGATTACCGGTACTTTAATCACTGGGCTGTTTTATTATTTCTTTTACTTTATATGTAAAAATTATGTAATTCGGTTTGAGGCGATTCTATGAGGACTTTCTTTTATAATTTTTAATTATTTAAATATTACATTGATATTTTTTCATTTATTTTACATTGAAAACAATTTAGACTATTCTATATGTAAATAATACATTTAATACATTAAATAAAAGTGATTATGAGTACTCTGCGATTAATTGTTTCATCAAAGCCAAGAATTTATCTCGGAATTCACACATAAAATAATTCTTGCGCATGGCAGATGATCAAATTATTGGAAACTTTGTACGAGGATATTATATAAGTAATAAATAGAACTATACATTTTGTTTAATAACAAGCTGTTATTGAATATTTATTGTAAATATTTTTTTGTTTATACATTAAAGTATTTAACCCTTTGACTGCCAAACTCTGTCTAATCAAGAAAAATCATTTTTTTCGTTGTAAATGTCTTTTCTTACTTCAAAAATAGGTACAGAAACACAAAATTGAATTCTCTAAATGCTTAAAAATGATAGTTTAAACATAGGTCGCATTAAATATATTGAAAGAAATAAATTATTAGAATATGATAGGCTCTATTTTTCTATCAAACTATTGGTAGTATCAAATTTTTGTTGAGTCAAGGATTACTCATGGTGCTATACTTAATCAAATTACATGACAATTGACGTTTCGATAGGTACTTCTTGCATTCATTATATAGTATTATATAGTACACAGGAAAATAATAGAAAGAAGTATATGTCACAAACAGTACACTTTTTACGAGTAAAAAATTGATTATTTGAAAAAAATTCCATAATAATTAGAGATTTTCTATTGAATTTGACCTCAACGTCACATTTGTATCCAAGCTATATCTCAGCAACGACTGCTCGGAACGGGATGAAACTTTGTCAGTATATTCTTTAGAAGAGTATGGGATCAATTGGCTATGTGGGATACTTTATTTTATTTGCAAAGCATAGATGCGGGCGTGTTATATATTACGATCATTTCAGTTTGATTCTTTTTGTGCATCGCGCTTTACAAATTTAATAGTACATTCGAATATCCTCGTGACATCGTTTATAGTAACTACAAGCTGACGCCATTAAAATTTAGCTTTTTTGATAATATTCAAAAATAATTTCAAATCGGCTTAGATTCGCAACTCGTGTCATATACATCACGGAATAAAAAAAAATTAAGTCCCAATTACTTTTATTTTTCGGAATAAATTTTCTTTCCAAAGAGCTTAAAGCCTTTAAAATCATTTGAAGCCAAAGAAATCTCGCAATATACTAAATACTGAACTTTTGAATAAATTGATTTTTCTATAACGAAAGTTATTAATCAGTACCCCTTACCCCGTTCCTCATTAAAATTCATTCCCCCGCACTTTGTACACGATACCAAAGCAGCAGCCACGGTAAAAAAAGAAAAAAGCCAGTATAGACCCTCTCCACCTCCCCCTCCACCTGTTTTTAATCCTCGTTCTTAACTGCTCTATATCTTGATATCACTCTCCTTCTGTTACGTCCCCGCACTAAACTGCTCTATACTCGCGGCCATTGTTGCGACCGCGTCTTTGTATACCGGCAATCTTTCTTAGATACATTTCTTTTTTGTTTTTTGCGCTCAGGGGCACCGACGATATATATTTAAGAGAAAGGAAGGCTATATATACGCGAGGCGAGCGAGGCTTTTGTTGTCCGATGGATTTTCTTCGAGGTACCTACCTAAGCGCGCGAGCGCGGTTCATCCGCGCTGGACTTTGCGTCCAGCCGCACGTTTTCTGTCAATGGACGAGTCTTTAGTTGAGATACGTGTGGTGAATTTTGGTAAACAGTTAATCGAGATGATAGGGTGTATATGTGGGGCGAGTGTACTGCGTCAGAAGAATGAATTCTTGGATATTGTTTGTATTGTTTGTCAGCAGGCCTGCTTGAAACTACTGCCATATGGATCAAGAGCCGATATTTGACTGGATTAATCTTATTTTTCAATTGTATTTAAATAATACTCGGGATTTTTGCTTCCTCATAGAGGAATTGTGATGGTAAACAAAAAGTTTTGCTAAAAGCATGTTAGAAACATGTTTTGAGACATTAGAAGTAAAAATACACTATTTTTAGAAAGTCTATATGGATGTGTGTTTGTGTGTGTGTATGAAGATTACTCTGAACATTCACGGTCAAAATTAATGTTTCAGGGCTCAATATTTTTGTTTTATTTTAAAGAAAGAGGGATGAAAAAAAATATTTGTTGTTTTCCGATGTTTTTTTATTTCTTAGCGATATTTCGATTTTTGAGTTTAAGTTTTTCGAGTTTTTTGGTATGTGTGAAATAATGTCATCGACTCCTTCATTTTGTATTTGAAAGGGCATAAAATTATCTATCTTTCCCGACCCGAAATTTTAAATAAGCTATTTTCTTTTATACACGAAAACGTCGTATTTTGTTTAGAAGGTGATATCTGGGAAATATAACATGAAAAATTTTTTTTAAAATTTGAGATGATTTGGAATGTGGATAAGAATGTTTTGTCAAATTTGCAAGCCGTTATACTTTTCTTTTTTCGAGGAAAATTCGTCATTATTCCTTCTGAAAATTTCCAAAATGGTAGCTCTTTACAATTTCTTGAGACTGTTAGAAGTCCGGATCATAACGACCTTTACATTCCCAGTTATTTGAGGTTATGTTTTTTTATTAATTTCATTTTATTATTTATATCTCGAGAATGGAGCGGTTATTTTCTGCAACCCAAAGCTCATTTTTTTCATTTCTGAATGAAGATTCTGATTTAAAAAGAAATGTTGAGATTCATCGATCCGTTTTTGTTTTACAATGATTTCTTTATTTTGCGATATTTTACGATATTCTGTAATCGATAAGGTATTTTTTTTTTAATTTTAGAAATACTATGTTTGTTTAATTCTCTCTTTCTTTGTATTTAATGGCCATGTGTCCCCTCTTTTTGGGACTCCGATATGTCACAATACATAGGTATGTGATTTTGTAATTTACATTCGTATTTTATATACTTATTTGTTGTGTTATGCGATGCTTACTAGCGTCCCAGACACTTTTGAAGAGGCTATATGGACATACGTCCTACATCAAACCACAATATGTAGTCGGAGATCTTTTACAGACGACAAACTCGAAGAAAAAATTCTCGAGAATTTTCGCCGGAAATTGAACCTTGACAGCTTGAGCGTCTGGTATCGGTAGGCAAGCGTCTTACTCACTGAGCCAAGGGGGGCTCTATGATCGCTTCATTTTGCATTTGAAAGAGTATAAAATTAGTTATAAACGGTGATATTTCTGTTTTTTATAACTTTTCCATTAATATTTGGAAATATTGATTGAAAAGGTATTGAAGATTAATGAAATAATGTATGTCAGTATTTTGTATGTTTCATTTCTTATAAATACTGATGTACATTATTATCATTATACGTATCATTTTTATGATACGTATGAACGATCTGATTCTGAGTTTAGATGTTGAATTCAAATTCAAGGTGAAATGTATAAAATTAAAATTATTAATTTAAAAAAATAATGGTACCGATAACTGCTTAAAACAGATTTAATTTATATACAGATGTAAACTAAAAATATAAATGTATAATAAAAATAAGATTATGGCTACAGCTAGTTGAATTAACTGTTATGAATTCAACCATCAATGATAAATCAGCCCACATTTTTTGAGCTCCCAATTAAAAAGATATATAGCAATTAATTTAGTTTGAGTAAGCTAAGTGCCAATGAATTGGCAGCGGTTTTATTTTTGGTTTTTACTTTATGCTTAAATTTTTTTCGAATAGATAAATATAGATTATAATTTTTTGTACAAATTCAACTTTTGTTTCGAATGTCATAATGTGGTATTTTGAACCTTTACCCACCGTATGTGATATATTTGAGGAAATGAAAAAGCTTCATTACACCGATCTGTTACAGACAATAAAATTTTATACAGCTTTAATTTTATTATTATAGCGGCGAAGCAGTTGCCTGTATATAATAACTTTTGATTGTCGTTTTAATGGATATTAACGTTGCAATTAATACATTTTCACACGTGGTTATTCAGAATTATTTACACCATTAAAGCTTAAATAACGTAAAATCAGCATTAAAGTGAAAATATTTGTTTAACAATAATATAATCTATTTTAACGATAATATAATCTATTTTAACGAAAATATATTAAATTGTTTCAATTATTTTAACACTATTATTTTAAAATATTATGTAATTGTTTAGAAAACTTTAACGAAACGATTGTAGTATTGCGCATTTATATACTAACGAATTAATGTTAGATTTACGAACTTTTATGAATTTGAAAATATAATTTCACGTTAACCTCTTTTGAACTCTCGCGTCTTTTGCATTTTAGACCATACTGCATGTGTTATATACGATAGTGCTGTCACTCAGATAAGTAAAGATGGTGTTAGGTGTACTTTAACGATTCTTTATCTCAACGGTGGTTTTAAGTCCCCAATTGAAAGGACCATACATAATTTTTTGTCACACTCTCTTAACGAATGCATTACATGCATTTAGATATTCACAGAAACGAAGAAATATCATTCTTTTCTGTACATATTATATTATGCTCCATCTTGCATTTCTATCGGAATGGATTTTGATTATTAATATAATGTTATATATGTTTAATTACTTTGACAGCGAAGTATTTTCCTGTTTAGTGACTTTCGATTCTCAATATATTTACATTTCTACCAGACCACAAACAGAATTTCTTATTTTTTCTTTTAGAAAAAGGAGAATGATATTCGAAAGTAAGTATCGATGAAACCACTCTTTTCCACGAACATATGATCCTTTCCTTGGCATTTCTATGAGAGCAAATGAACTTGTCGAGAACTTTCCGATACTCTCCCTGGCGGCAGTACAGCTTAAAAAGCCCTACTCTACAAAACTTAAATTTTCCCACCGTAACTCGTCGTACGATTTGTCCATGGTTGATAAAAGAAGTTACGACCAATGCGCACGGGTTCAAGACATTTTCACCCGCCAAGTTTCGAAGACAAAATCCATTTTGTAGAGAAGTTAACGCGCTGTACCGCGCCGACAATGAAACACAAGCCGACGTTGTCGGCGGGTTATGCATAAATCTCGTGGGGTCCAATATATGAAACGGCCTTCTGCGGGAAAAAAAGGCTGCCACGAGAGTTATAACCTTTGGCGGTTTTACAAGAGCAGCTCAGACTTTAGTGGAACAATTTGTGATATTTCGAATTTCACTTCACATATTGAATTTATGAATATTGATAGTATATTATATAAAATTGTATGTTTTAACAGAACACGAAATATGTGTAATCCTACATAACTTTTTAATTTTAGGCAACCATATCTAGAAAAATGCTAGTATATACTTTAGATATCTGTCAAATTCGTTTATTCAGCGCTTAAAATTTGTTTGGACCTTGTTACTCTAATCTTACAAGTATCATAATTGAAGGTTTGGCCGCAATAGGGGGACAATCACTATTTGATGATTTTTATCTTAAACAATAATCCTCAATAATCTTTTTTTATCCGAGGATTCTTATTTGAGATAAAAATCATCAAAATAAAGCGCTAGTCCAATTATTGCATTCGACCCTTAAATTGTAGTTAGACTTTTTTTAAAAATCACAAATAAATTACTAAAAGAATAGCCTAAAAGTGGTTTACCAAAATTTGATTATTTATCCCATGATCCAGAGTTTAAAATTTAACATAGCTCAGCATGCATGATCTGAATATGAAGAATAGACTATACAATTTTGATAAACATTTTTAAGTCATTTTTCGTCCATTTTTTAGTAGCATTATTTTAGAGACTTTGGAAATATTTTGGCAGACCCACGTAAATAATTTGGCATAGCGCGTTTCTTACACATAATAATTATGGGCATAGAGCGTTTCTTACACGTAAGAATTATACACGTAATTATTGTACACAATTTAGCATTGGTCAAATTATATATAGATATATTTGACCAATGTTAAATTGTGTACAATAATTACGTGTACAATTCTTATGTGTAAGAGACTCACTATGCCGAATTATGCACGTAATTATTGTACACAATTTAGCATTGGTCAAATTATATATAGATATATTTGACCAATGCTAAATTGTGCACAATAATTACGTGTACAATTCTTATGTGTAAGAAACGCACTGTGCCAATAATTTAAGTACTGCATGAACGACTTGCTTCAGGAAATATGAATTACATTACAATTCAGTAAATGAAATTACTTTTTAAAATTTTCTTTATATCTCGTTTATTTATTCAAATGTAAAACACAACATTTTAGGAACAGAATGTAATAATTAAATTAATATATAATATAATAAGCGCAGCATACAAATTTAACATTTTTCTGTTAAATGAGAGAGGCATGTTAAGATTTTCGTAGAAACATGGGAGGGCACATTGTTATCGTCAGTGAAACAGTGCCTTCGGGTAATTGAGAATGGAACTACACAGTCATAATGTACTTCATTTTAACTTTATACATAAAATTACTGTTTCATGAGATGTCGAAACTTTTTATTGTTTAAACTCTACTGTTGCACATTGCAATTAAAAAAAATAATTGCTCTTGGATGCTGCGTAGGCTGCAAAAAGAAACATTTTATAATACCGTATATTTAAACTCACAAAATTACCTGTCCTCATTCCAAGTTAAATTTACGCGAATCCATATAGAAAGGAAAATACAATACCTGCTACGTATTCACTTTGGCAGTCTAAAGCGCGACGCATGAATTTCGCTTCTCTTTCAATATCGTTTAGAATAAAGGAGTGACTCTTCCTTAGATCACAATGAAGGAAAAATCTGACAATCCCGGATTTTCACGGAATTTCGACCCCTCCCTTTCACGCCAGTACGTACTATCGAGCATATACTGCCGAACAAAAGCTAGTTTGATCTCTCGGGTGAATAACGCAGCGTGGGGGTTCATCCGGAATCCACATGTAGCGTTGCTGCTGCCGTCATTTCAAATAGTACGGGAATTGTTGCGAATGCACACGGAATATATTTATGTAAACTAAAATTCTACTGTTTGAATGTAAACGTTTTATGCAGGAACGCGGATTAAAATATGTATTGGTGATTATTGTCATAATAATTATATATAAAAAAAATAATCGAAATACAAAAAAATATGTACATCTAAAATATATACAAAACAAAATATATACAATCATTGTTTAATCTTTGGTTGTATGTATACATATACATTTCTTTCGTGAATAGGGGAGAAGTGGATTGGTTGACGCAGCGACTTTGATGGAGCATCCCATTATCTTGATACCTTTTTTGTTTTTTAAGATGAAAATTAGCTTATTCGATTGAGTAGCACTAAAATAGAAATCATACCAAAAGTCAAAAAATATTCACAAAAGTCATTCAAAAAAACAGAGAAAAGTAATTTTGTACCAACATTGGTTAAGAACGTTACATGAGAGAAAGTTCAATAAACATCTTTATGTTGATAAATTAATTAATTAACTTTGCAGTATTTATAATTATTAAACTAAATTCACAACCACTATTATTACTTATTTTTATCGCAACATTTGAAAGAAATTATTCTTTTTATAAAGAAATTTGAATCATCAATAAGAGTGCGCCAATCAAGCGGATTGGATGGCACAAATTTATTTTTCTTTATTTATTCGTTCATGTTCGACTATTTATAAATGATAAACAAACAACAAATGTTTATTACGAAAGAAAAACATATTAATCTAGCATTACGTCCAGTTTCATTTATCTTTAATGCTCTTGTCATTTAAATAATCGATGATCAAGCTTAGGTGCGTCAATCATGCCGCATCTCCCCTATACAGTTTCAGATTTGTTAATCCTATTGGGTACGAATGATGAATAGAAAATGATGTCATAAGAACAAAAACTTGTTGAATCTGATGGTAAAACATACGAGAAATAATACACATAAATCAATGTTTAAGGAGTAAATTCCATCAAAATGAAGGAAATATAGAAAAAATTATTTTTATGTTATAAAATATATCGACGCCCAATTCGAAGATAAATGCGTTTCAAACTTTAAAGCGAAGAGTATCGTAGTTCAGCGTTTACGGCGAAGAAAATCGCAATTTAGCGTTTACGGCGAAAATTATCGTGATTCAGAGGTTTGCGACGAAGACTAGCGCGATTCAGAGGTTTGCAACGAAGACTAACGCAATTCAGATTTTAGCGACGAACACTATCACGGTTCAAACGTTTGCGATGAATCAGACTATCGCGGTTCAGAGTTTCGCATGATTCAGAGATTTTTGACAAAACTATGACTATGCAGAACTTCCTATTATAGATCATGGATATTAAGATGTACACAACATATCTAATTATTAACTTATTTTAATATTTTTAAAAAAATCAAACTAGATGAGAACAATAGAAAATAGAGGTTGAAGAGAAAAAGGGCATTGTTTAACTTAAAAATAAATGATAAACTTATGTTCTATAAAAATTGATAATCTCCGTCAAAAGATTAAAATTTATAGTTTTCGTCCAAACACTCTGAAACGTCAAAATGTCCGAAAGCTCTGAATCGCGATAGTCTTCATCGCGAACGCTGAAATTCGTTGTTCTTCGTAGTAAATTGAAATGCGGTTTACTTCGTATTGGACGTCGATATGATGTGCAAAGTAACTACATAGCACTGATTAGATAAAATATTTTTATTCATAAATAAAATTTAATAACCAAAAAATAACAACAAATAAGCATGTACCTGGAGTATGAAAAAACGCTCATTTACAACCAAACACATTTTTATTTTTAAATTCAGGATTTTTTTCGATGCTTTTTAGAATCCTTAGATAATTTACAAGACATCCACCGGTTTCAATTTTAAGAGAATAGTTGATCATTTGTTTATAATACTTTTGACCACAGTTCTCATTATCATAAGTCACAGTTTATAAACAAACGCTCATTGTTTTTCACTGATTAACTATTTTTTCAAAATTATAACGATGCAGGTATTGAAAATTATTTAAGGATTCTAAACAGTATGTAACAAAGATTATAAGTTTAAAAATAAAAGTTGGTTGGGTTGTAAACGCGTCTTAATTTTTCTATTCTTCAGGTAGATGCTCATTTGTTGTTATTTTTTGGTTATCATATTTTTTCGTAAATAGAAAGGGATTCTAATCATTGTTGGAAAGTAATTTTACTCATAATACTTCATGATAATAAAATAATTTGTTTGTATTTCCCTGATTTCGACGGAATTTCTTCCTCAATAGCAGGAAAAACCCTGACCTTCCCTTATAAAAACAGAAGAAATACCACAAGTCCCTTAAGAAATTCTATCAATTCTTTAAAGGTCAATTCCGAGAACGTCTCGTTTAATTGCGCAACTTTCAAATCAAATCCATTTCCCGGCACTAAATAAAAAAAAAGAAAATAATAAAACGAAATACAGCTCACAGCTGCTGCTCTACTCCCTTAAACTTGGTCAGTAGAGAATCTCACACTGGTAATTGGCTCCACTCCGGCAGTATCTCCTTATTCTCCTTTTCCCCTCTTTATGCTCCCTCGCGCGCGGGGCGCGAAGTGCGTAAACTCCGCACGCGTCGCCATTATAAAGCGAATTTAATCGCGGTGGCGGCCCACTTTTTTCCCTCCAGAAGAGAGAAAGAGAGAAAGAGTGAGATAGAATCAGTCGTCGAAATGCTCCATTCTCTTTTTTTTCGTGGCGAATAAAGACGCTCGTAAAGGCGCACTGAGAGTGTCTTTACGGTTCTTGTCCCCCCGCGTGTATAACGAGGTGATATATATAGACGGCCATGCTGATGTGCTCCGCGCCGCGGAATTGGTCTCCATGAGAGAGTGCAATACGACTCGTCGTATCTCTCTCGCTCTCTTTCTCTTCCCCTGTCTGTCTTACTTTTACAGGGGATCTCGAACGCATTCCTTGGAATATGACTTTTCTTTCGCGGCGGGGTTCACCTTTCTTAACTGGATTTATACTTGGGAAATAAGATTTACCGGATTTTGAAGAATATTTAAACGGTATCTTTTTATTAACAATTTTTTTTAGTTAAGAGGGCAAACTGGTGTTTACTTTAAGCATTACGTAAACATTAAAAGTTTAACTAAATTTTCTCCTTTTTATCAAAACAGTTAAAATATGAGGGCCTCAATAGAACTAGATAATTTTCTAACAGGACAGAATCAATTTGTTTAAACATGGTTATTTCTAGACTGATTGTGAACACAGCTACTAATAATATACTTAAGTTTAAGATATTTTTTATTAGTAAAAGACACTCTAAAAAGTAAAAAAATATAATACCCATAAAATAATTTAATTTCAAAGCGGTAATGGCGTGATGTATGTATATATAGTTGTTGTTGTACTACATGATTAAGATTTTTTTTAATATCATTTATTATTCAACAAATTCATTGCTTAAGAAAAAAAACAAATTAATCGAAAAGTACATTTTGTACAACGCTAAATAGAGTAATTTGTTACATTTTTCTTTGAAATTTGTTATGATAATCATTTAAGAAAAACATAGAAATCCTGTTTAAAAGATAATAAATTCTTGGGGTTCCAATTACTTTTTAAATATTGTTATTATAATTAAATTTTCATAGCATAATTCATTTATAATTAAAAAATAATTTATACTACAGAAATAGGAAAAATTGGATATACTCATAGACGATATATAATGAGAGAGTTGTGATAAATTTGGTGACAATAAATGATTGAAATAAGATACTTATTATGTTAACTAAAAAAGTACAATTTTTGAAATCGAATAACATATATAACCACTGATATGCTATAAGCATTAACAGGCGTGACAGCTTTAGCTAGTCGATTATATCATGATTTCTTTCTTAAATACTCTCTCTACGTCCAGAATGACCTCATTATAATGTTCGTATTAATTTCCCACCCATCCTAATTTTACCTTATTATGTTCCCACGCCCATACATCACTTCTCCAATAACCCCCGAAGTAATGCGTCATAGTAAACTGGCTTGTATTTCGACGTAATGATTTTAGCAAGTTAATCATGTCATGATTTTTGTATTGAAGAATATCCCCTTTACGTCCACAATTACCCCAACCACTTTTGCTACACATCCTAATTTTGTCCTACTACGTCCCCGCATCTATCCAATGACATTATTGACCCTCCAAGCGCTATCTCTTAGTAAACTCGCACGTATTTCAGCGTGATGGTCTTAGCGTGATGCTCATATTATGATAATTTTCTGAAAAATACCCCCTCCACTCCCAACGTTACCCCCACCACTTTTTCTACCCAGCCTAATTTTGTCCTATTACGCCCCCGCACCCATCCATCACATCCTTATTGACCCCCCGAGCACTACCTCTTAGTAAACTAGCGAGTATTTCAGCGTGATGGTCTTAGCGTGATGATAATTTTCTGAAAAATACCCCCTCCACGCCCACCACTGTTACCCCCATCACTTTATCTACTCATCCTAATTTTGTCCTATTACGCCCCCGCAACCATCCATCACATCCTTATTGACCCCCCAAGCACTATCTCTCAGTAAAGTCGCGCGTACTTCAGCATAATGGCCCTAGCGTGACGGTCCAAGCGATTACAATCATTCTTTTATAAAGGGATTATTATTAGAGTAACCTTACAAAGAAACTTCATTTACATATAACTGATGGACCGTAAAAATTCCATTAGAGCTTACAGGGGAAATAAATAAAATGCGTGGGTTTGGATTCTTATTTATATTACTTTTAAGATCAACGTTATGTGTAAAAAAGAGTAAATTATATTAATCGAAAGGAAATCGTATTTATTTTCAATTTTTTCAATACTGTACGCTCCAACATTAAATCAGTAGTCATGGTTAAAATAAGTCAGGCGGGCTTGTATCTTGTAAAATTGAACTTCTAGACTATTTTTATTATATAATGATCTTTGCTATCTTATCAAAAAGAGTTCAAAAATGAGTTTATTGTTCAATATAATTTGATCTTCGCGTCTTTTATTAGAAACTTAAAAGCATTAAACACTCATTTGAAAAGCTTATAAATCTCAGCAATAATTATTGTATAAAAAAAGTAGGAAATAAAATTTCAATGCATCTACTGAAGTACGTAATATATAACAACTTAACGATTCGATTTTTCCAATAACGTAAAACAGAAAAATATTTATAACGCAAAAGAAATAAATCACTTTTTATAAAGGTTTCTCTCACTTGTAAGACATTATCGATAACCCAGAAGACTTTGTAATGGCGCAAAATATTTTTAATGCTATAGAAGCTCTGCTGTTCAATATTACCTTAATAACAAAGTAGTACAAAAAATAATTAATTCAGTAGAAAAGAAACGTCATTAACTAAAATGATAAACATACGTAATTCAAAGAATACATGAGGATATATATATATATATATATATATATATATATATATATATATATATATATATATATATATATATATATATATATCTGAGCTAATAATTAGTTTATTTATTTCATTTAAAATAATTAGTACAAAAATACATGTCTTATTACTAAAATCAATAACTTGTTTCCATATTTCAAATATTAAAAAAATACAAAGTCAAATAATAAAACAAACAACAGTTTGCAATTGCAAGTGAAAGATGAAAGATCCTGCAGTTTCGTGGAGCTTTCTAATCTTGCAAACAGCAGCACTGCGACATCCAGCTGGGATGCACAATTTTGTAAAGCAGCTCGCCACAAACTCGATTGTCCGTGTGAGCGACGACGATACGCAGATCATTCTTGCGACTGTCGCGATGTCCATTTCACGCTCCATTTCATACTTTCATTTTTGTTAGTGGAATTTTTCTTGAGAGTTCGTTGTGTTTACTGAGATTTTTAAATTAACTAATGTTGTGTCACCTAATTACGTATGTATTCTACATCAATAAATGGGAGAAGCTGGTGATTTTTCAAGAACTAGGACAATCCGTGTACAGGTTAATACGAGATAATCCGCATGTCAATCCGACCCGACAGCTTTGGATCGAAGTCCGGTCAAGTCGGGTTACCCGTTTAGTTAGACTACTTGAAAAAGTCGAAAGATTCGAAAGTATGAAACTTTTATTTTTATAATACTTGAAAGTATTGTTTTCAATAGTTTGATCATTTTTAGTCAATCGATTTTTTATCGATGGATAACCTTTGTTTTCGAGTAACCCGATTTTATTCAAGTAACCCACCTTTTTTTGAATAACTAGATCGTATTTTGAAAAATCCGATTTATTAGAATAACACAGTTTAGCCCGAGCATTCTGGTACTTTCGTGTAACGATATTTTTTGGATAACCCATTAACGAATATATTTTAAAATTTCAGTATGAATCATAATATTACAACTAACTTTCGAAAATAGAAAAATCAGTTTTGATAGAGACGAATTTAAATTTTTAATTTTTTAAATATATAAAATGATTTTATTAATGAACAGCTTTTAAAAAATTATTAATATTACATATGATCAAATTAAAAAAATATATATTAGAATTAACAACGACCATTTATCTAATTGTTTTAAGAAGAAACGTCTCCATATATAGACTCGATTATTTTCCCCGTAACTGACGCTTCAATTTCCCTCGCAATAATCATCGTATACACGAATTCCACACTCATCCCCCGAACCCACGCCGCCAAATAACGTAACAATCGTCTCACGATCAACCTCTTAACCCGCCGTCCCTCCAATATATATATATATATATATATATATATCCGTTTCGTTCCTCGCCACTAACAAAGACCTCCCGCCTAGAATACAAAAGGAAACGGAAGTGAAAGATAAACCCCGACGAATTTCTCCGCTGATTGTTTGCACGCGATCGCGAGAGTCAAAGGACTATCGAGAGAGATAGTAAATAGAGAGTGAGAAACCGCGCGGTGCCGCGTATTTTTTCGTTTACGCGGCAGCACTTTGAGCCAGGTCACGCGCGCAAGCGCGCGCACAAGTTTTTTTGGGGAGTTGAGCTGCTGTTTCTGCTGCTGGCTTCTCGGCAAATAAAATCCTGGGCGTGTAGGGAAGCAAATGCGCGGCGCGTCGTAGAGGGAGAGAGAAAAAGAGAGAAGGGGTAGGAGGATGTGTTGCCATTGCAACATTCAATATCCTCCGTAAATATATGCCCTGGCCGTCTACACACCTCGGGCGCAGAGCGCAAAGAGACGCCTCAAAGTTTTAAGGTTGCTCTATGTTGATTTTTTTTATTTCTTTTAATGATTAAATAAAAACAATTTAATTTATTCATAGTACTACGGTATATGTTATAAATAAAAAAGTAAAATGCTGTGCATTATCTCGTGGTTGTCAGACTGGGTCAAAATGACCCATGATTTTGTTTGCAAAAAGCTTGTTTATTTTATTGTTTATTATTTGCTTTCGTTTTGTTAAATATAATTGTATTGTAAATAAATGATCATGTTTAATATAGTTTAAGTGCGTTCAAAACTTGATGCTCTTTGGTCAGTGATTCCATCGAAGCACAGAATTGTACACGAAATGCTCTCTCGGCGCTAAGGAAATTGACCAATCTACTTGAAACTTTGTTAAAAAGCTCAATAAAATGATACATTAAATAGAATTGTACATTTTCATTTCTAACAATAATTGTTTATAGTCATTTTATTGATGTTACAAAAAATGTTATTATTGTATAATTACATTGTTCGAACGGAGTTTTAATCAGATTAGTCAGTTTCTTAGACGCAAAGACCATTTTGAGGTTGATATGTTTTCACCTATATTTAGATAAAATTTGTGATTAATTCATTAATATTTAGTTATTTTAAAATTTGTATCACCAGAAAGATGAGAATATATTTTACAATTTTAGGCAAAGATCCCCTTTAAATCAAACAGTTTGTACGATAATATTTCATAGGCTCGGCGGGTGCAATTGATATGTCATATAGGATGCAGCAACATTTTTTTTTAATGGTTAAGATAAAGTATTTTTCAGTATGTCGGTAGACACTACAAGTACTTTTCTCCCTACAGTGTAGGAAAGCATTTATGTTTAATATTTATATCATGCCATTTCACTTAAATCTTTGTGCGTCAATGTCGTATGAGACTAGAGGTACCTACGAAAACGTCGAACGATATCAAACTCATCTTATAGTGCGATAGCCTTCATAATATTTTTTTAGTTTAACATTTCAGTAATTAAAAAAAATATATAATTTCAATTTCAATTTAGAAAAATAACAGTAATTAACTCATTAAAAATTATTGAAAAAATTCACGCTTTCGGGTAAAGTAATTTCAATTCAAAATATAAACAACGAAGGAGAACTTGACCTAACATCAGCATCATTAATTTTTCTAATTATCGAGCATACGTATCGAATTACCAAACTTCTTACAATTTTGATCCTATTCGCTTCCGATTTACCAACTTCTTTATTTATATCGTCGCAAGGAACTTTTCTGGATTGCGCCTTTTCTATATACCCTTACGTCACAAAGGCGCAAAACTTCGGAGAGAATTCATTCCGCGAAGTTAATCGAACGAAGCGTGCGCGCGTATCGGAACACAGGTATATACGCAACAACGGGGCCGGAAGCTCAATAAAACGATATTAACGCGAAAGACACTTCGCCGATCACCCTATTGCTTTTAATTAATAATGGACCCTTGGATTTCGCGAGATTTTCCGCGATGACGAAGTAATGTTATACTGCGCTAAGATCCGATTCGGCGATCGCGCGATTTTCCTGTAAAGTTTTTCATAAAAGGTCTCGAGCGACTCTGCGACTGCGGGAGAATGGGACATTGAATGAAATCGAGGGTGCACCGCCGGAAAATGGGATAGGGTACAAGGCGTGGAAAGGGATGCGCGCAACAGATGCTGGCACGCGAGAACGTGACGAGATCGCGAAAACCTCTTTGATGCCGTACATCTGTTCAGGAATATAAAATGTACTCGATATTTATTTTAAGCTTGAATTATACTTTTTCAACAGAAATATGTATATATTTTATCTTTATAAATAACGTTTTTTTTATCACTTTCCTATAAAGTATACAAGTTTTCAAATGTTTGTATGTTTAAATGGAAAATAAATCTATAAATAAAAATTATAATGTTTCATGCGTTTATAAAATAAGTTTACATAAAATGAATGTGACTGTTATTACATCATAAAGGGTTTGTATTTACCACATTTCAGTTTAATGTAGATCTGATACATTTATCTACTTATTTGTAACTTTTCTTTGTAAATAAGCACATTTCTATACTTTTATTTATGTTAATAAAAATATGGTATAAATAAAATCATAGATGTATTTTGAAGTAGTGAAAGGATCTCATATCTGTTTAGCATACTTTATTCCAGCTGTGTATTCTCAGATTCCAAAAAGATTAATATCCTCTTTGCCCTGCGGCATGTTAAAACAGGCATCGAGCAATATCTCTAAAATTTTTTTGACAGAAGATCTATAGTATGAAGTTTAGAATACAATGGAAAATATCAATAATCTAATAAGTTATGAAACAATCAAACATTTTTAAGACCTAATGGATTAAGATCTTTTATTTTGAAATCATCTTTATTAAGTGTCAATGGCACTTGCAATAGATTCCCAAATATATGTAACAGACTAATTACGTTACTATGAAATGAAATTAACTAGCCTTAAGAGGTCCCGCGAATAGCTGACACTTTTAGGACAATGGTATGTGGCAAAAATAACGTCCTTCAATTAGGAGAATTCCGAAAATATATCTTTATTGCGATAAATCAATGATTTTATATGTATGTCATTCGATAAAATGTTTGGTATGATAAATACGATAAATAAAATTTAATAAAATAATGAAAGCTGTTGAAAACATTTATTTATAAAATATGTATAATATATTTATTACATCTCATTAATTACAATTTTTGTCAATTTGTGAAATAATTTGTATTGCCTATTGAAAATAATTAAATATAGATAATTTGAGGGTACTCATATAATATCCTCAAATTATATTATATAATAATGAGGCTCTAAACTGAAATATATTCTAGAAGTAATGATAACGCATTATATTAAAAAACGCTGCCTATGCATTGGCACTTACTTCCTGAAACTAAAAAAAATGGTTCCATTATATTAATTTGTTCTAATAAATTAATTTTAAAATGCTATATCTCTTTCTAATCTATAGCTTAAAAAGGTGTGCATTTTATCAATGAATGTTTAGTAAAATACCTATAGCATTTCACCTACAAAAAAATATAAGCTTATATTCATAAATTGCATTATCAATTTCAGAATATCAAAAAATTGAAAAATCATTATAAAATAAAAACCCCGCTGCCAATTCATTGACACTTAGCTTCCTCAAACTTTAAAAAATGTTCCAATATGAAATTATTTATTCTCTTTAATACTTGGGTGAAAATTAAAATGACAAATCTATTGCTTTTAAATTTGTCGACATATATACATAAATAAATAATATATATATATATATATATATATATATATATATATATATATATATATATATATATATATATATATATAATAATTAAGTAATAATAAAGTAATTCAATAATTTAAACTTATGCAAAAATACAGCATAAATTATGAAAAAGTATTGTTGTTTAAAATATTTTTTAATATACATAATACATACCATGTTCACAAATAAATTTAAGATAAGATAATAATATGTAACTAAGAAAATCTTAAAAATGTTTATTAAGTGTAATTATTAGAGTTAATTATTCAAAATAGTTTATTCAAACTCATTTTAACTGTATTAAATTTCATTCGTAACAAATTGTACTGAAACATCAAAAATATATTGATTAACTAAAAAATGCTTCTTACTTCCTTTATTTTGAAATTGTTCAATACAGAAATTTTTTTTACAACTGAATGGAGTAAAAACGTATTTTTGTGATAAAGACAAGAGTATTAACAGAAAAATTTTACGCACACCTATTAGACAAAATTTATTTCAAAAAATTCAAGAAAGTTTTTCAACTATAAATAATCCTATGCAAAAGTATAGCATGCAAAAAGCAATTTAAAAAGTTTTGCATATCAAGTTATATTTTTTCCAATTGACAACAAAAAAAATTTGCAACACTATAATTGTTGATTAAATGTTATTTATAAATATAGTAAATGCATTCTACTATTTAAACTAAATTTTTACGTAATTTTAAAAATGAAAAAACGGTATAAAACAAAAACAAAAATTACCACATCATACTTCAAAAAAGATATTAAAAATTTATTGAAATAAAATGAATATCATCAAAATGAAAACAAAGTTATAAAAAAAATGAATCGATAAATCTTAAAAAAAAATTTTGATTCAAATCTTTATCAAAAAACGTAAAAAATGAGCTTTATTTGGTCAAACATTGCTGCGTAATGAACAAGAAATCTACGATCAATAAATGTTTGAAAAAGAGAATATCGTAATAAATATAAATATGTTATAAACCAAAAACGATTCGATGAATTTTGAAAATTCTTTTTAATTTAAATTTTTTATCAAAAGACGAAAAAGATAAGCGTTCATTGGTCAAAATTTACCGTGTAATATCCAAGAAATAGCGATCAAATAATTTTTTTTAAATATAAAGTTAAAATCTTGATAAATAG
Organism: Gastracanthus pulcherrimus; assembly: GCA_949152435.1. Classification (NCBI taxonomy): domain Eukaryota; kingdom Metazoa; phylum Arthropoda; class Insecta; order Hymenoptera; family Pteromalidae; genus Gastracanthus; species Gastracanthus pulcherrimus. The sequence goes on along the minus strand of OX424574.1, from coordinate 6,388,731 downwards.
AAGTCCTCATGATCTGGGCACAAAACTTAATCAAGAGATAGTTAAGAGATATCTTTCTGGAATTTTTCCAAAAGAATAATGCTGTTTTACTCAAGTTATCGTTCGACATAGAAAATCGATTTTTTTTACAAAATGATTTTTTCTCGACAAAAGAAAATTAAAATGGCTGTAAAATTATACTGTATATTCCTCTCCATATTTCTAATCATCTCAAATTAATTCAAAAACTTTTTGTCATGTGTTTCCAAGATTTTACCATTTAAACAAAAAATGAACTTTTCGTGTATTCCAAAAGAACGACCTTATCCAAACTTTCAGGTCGGCAAAAGTTAGGTAATTTTATGCTCTTTCAAATGCCCTTTCGTCGGTTTGATGATATTTTTTCTAAGGTATTAAAAAACCCGAAAAACTGAAACTCCAAAATCGATAAAGCGCTAAAAAGTAAAATCGCATCGGAAAACAAAAAGAATTATTTTTATGCTGCCTTCCTTCAAGAAAAACAAAGAAAAATTAGCCCAAAAACATTAATTTTTACCATAGATTACTTGAGATATGATAATATACATCCACATACATCCAAACACACTCACACATACACACACAGCGACACACACGCATACACACACACACACACACATACATCGATACGGACATTTTCTAAAAATAGTGTATTTTTATTCCAAAAGGCACAAAACATATTTCTAACATGTATTTAAGAAAACTTTTTTTGTTACTATTACAAAGCTTCCTTTAGGAAGAAGCAAATTTTCTTTTTGCGTTATTGTAAAAAATGACCCCGAAACTTTGAATTTATGTGTTGTATATTAAGGGTCTTGGTTTAAACTTACGATGTATTTTCTATAAACTTCACTTTTTATCGTTCTAGCTGTTGTAATAACACAGAATATGCTGTATCCTCATTTTTTGACAGATTAGGGGATAATATTTTAGTTAATTTCATGGTCGGAGGCAGTATTGTTGGGAAATTTGGGTTGGGGCTAAAATGTTTATACGAGTATATAGTTTAAATTTAAAACTATATAGGAATTAATGAAAACATTTAAAAAGAATAATAATACAAAATATAAAAAATCCGGTGGTGACACCGCAAAAAGACTTCGAAGATTACATTTTTGATATCGACACACTAATGGAGCCAATGAAAATCGGATCCCAATTATTCCTGATACAGTTCATACGCACCACTATTATGCATCAGTATGCACAGTTTCTAAATACTAAAATAATAATAATACGAACGGAAATATCAATGACATTAAAAGTCTTCATTTTCGTCGACACGCCCATATAAGAAAATAACCCACGTGGACGCGCGTGGAAAAATGGCGACAGCTGCACACTGCGATGACAGTGTTCCCATTGATTTTATACACTACTAATACAAAACTCCGAACTTACCTGTCCACAGCCCAGCAAGCCACGAGACCGAGCACCGCGCCATCAACTCCGGCACTGATCAACAAGCAGCAATGGCGTCGTCATCCACGATAGCGAGCTCGGGCCGCGCCACGAGGATAGCCGTGTTCTGCGTGCTGGGCGTCCTGTGCTGCACGTCGCTCGCAATGGAGGAGCAGGCCTCCTCGTCCTCCCTCTCGGGCCCCTCGTCCTCCTCGTCGTCGGCGGCCTCCTCCCCGTTGTCGGCGCTGCGGGACCAGCAGCTCCAACCGGGCAACATGCGCTCCTACTACTATCTCACCGAGGAGAAGAGGGCGCCCCGCTACGACTTCGGCGTTGGCAAGCGCTGGGCCAGCGACAGGGTTCGTTGACGCTTCGGCGCATTGCTTGATTCTCACCGCGATTTGGTTACGGGTTTTTGGGAGATTTTAGTTTTTTTACGTAGGCTGTGCGGGTTCTTTGGAGTAAAGGGGCTTCGCGGTGTTTTTGATCGTTATCGCGGGATTGCGAAGCGCAGGCAAATTGCGCGAGTAAACTCGGTGTACGGGCATTGAGCTTGCAGGAGTACTTTTAAATGCATCGAACGACATTCGGACGGAAATTTATCTTGTGTACTGTAAGATGGGTAAACAATGTCGAAATTATACCGAAAAATAGCAAATCGGGGGTGTGAGTATTTTAGAATCGAATCGGTTTAATATTCAGCGATTTAGACCTATGTTTACCCATAGGGATAATTTTACAGAAGATTCTACACTTTTTGTTTCCACCTTCCCATACTTTCGTTTATGGGTAATTTGCCCAAATAAGCCAAAAGAACGGTGGATGAGTGAAAATTGTCAATTTTTACCTCCAGCCTGCATTAATTCCCCTGAATTTACGAGAGATGACTTCCTATTACTTCTTATATATTTTTAGCCGTAGAATCACGTGATGTAATTAGTCTTTTATGAAAATGATCAAAAATGCTTTTTATTTTGATAATACTTATCATAGAGTGTTACGGAACTGCATGGACGCGGTACGAAACTGACATTTTACTTAGAAACTACTCTCATAACTCTTAAACTTAACTTATAAACTCTTATGCAAATAAGTATTATACACTTTACTATTAAGTAACGGAAAGCACTTTTTACTTCTAGTGAAACAGCTAGTAAACAGTATCTAGATAGTAATTTAGTAGTGTTACGGAACATTTTACTGAAATCTGAAGTGAGATAATTGTTTGTACTCGCGAAATTTTGGATTCCCAGATCTTTTGCCGGATACACTTGCTGAGTCATATCATATAGTTTGCGAGTCCACCGTCAGGATTGTCTATCATAGCAAACTACTGCTGTTTTTGGTGCAGATACTGTTGTCATCAATATTTAATATCGCAAACTGCTGAATAAAAAGTATGCATCTTGCTTTAATGATAATTAGCGAGTTTTATTGAGTTTAAAACCAATTCACATGTATATACGCGATTGTCCCCTCTTCTTGCCATAATAATAAATGTTAATAATAATCAAAATCTATATATTTAGCCAAAATTTCATAGAATAACGAAAAATACGGCACGAGGTGAGGGCTAGAAAACGGTAAGATGACCATCATTCTTACCGTTTTTCATTGGTCAATTATAATAATATTTCACGATAAAAAACTTTTCAAGCTATTTATAACCAAAAAAGCTGTCGTCCGCAATTCTTTACACGATAATAAATCATCATCATCTTCGACCTTAGTGTTAACCCACGTCCTCGCTCGCTTGTTCACAGCGCTCGCAGCCGTTCTCCCTCGGGCTGCAGGGCAAGCGAACGCGACCGTACTCGTTTGGGTTGGGTAAGCGGAGCAGTTACAGCTCCAACGACGACGACGGCACCACCTCGAGATACGTCTACGCCGGCTATGCGCCGGACGACCTGTACGAGATGGCCCAGAGGGACGCCTTCGAGGATTACCTGCAGCATCAACAGCAGCAGCAACTGCAGGCCAAGCGCGGCAGCAGATTCAACTTTGGCTTAGGTGAGTAAAAGCGCAATCAGCGCGATTAGAGTGTATCCTCGTGTGTTGTTTAGCTGTGGCGTTCTCCGCGCTCGTGGCGGTAGAGTGGATTGGACGTGTTTCTTCGGGGAGATAATTAATAAGCGAGGTTAAGTGGCTTGGAGATCACTTGGGAAATAGTGTAATGTGGTAAAGTAACTTTATGGAAGAATAGCAATTAAGGTGGATGAATTAATGTTGATAATAAGTTTCGTGTAATTTCGTTTTGGTAGTTTTAATTATTTATGTACGGATACGCGAAATTCATTCAACTTTTCGGTGATACGAATCGTAATGTAAAAGTTACAGCACTGGTAGAAATCGGAGTGGACTTTTAACCAAACATTAGCTTATTTTTCATCAATCAGCAATTTACATAACGTTATAATTAAAAATTCAATAAGAAAACATATAAAATATTATTAGAAAAGTAAAAATATAAATTATTCTATGTAATTAATTGCGGTCACATAAAAGTGAATCGAGAATTTTGAACAAATCGGTCTGTATATACTGGTAGGAATCAGATTAGTATAGAAGCTGAATGTAAATTATTCCAATATAATAGCATTTTGATAAAAAGTTCCTGCCTTGCCTATATCTTATTGAGCTCTGAAATTTTGACTATATAGATTTGCCAAGTCTTGACTAATTTCTAATTAATTTGTAGGGAACGAATATCGTGAAAATAAATAAACTAACCAGCTGAGCCAGTTAATATTTTCTACCAGGAAAATGTTGTGATAAATTTTCCAGATTACACATAATTTTACGCTACTCAATGATTTACGCCTACCAACACGGAGAAAAATAAGATCTTAGATTCGCTAAAATAATCTTTTGATTTGCAAAAAATATTCCTAAAATAAAGGGATAATCTTCCTTTTCGAGTGCACAATGCGCAAAATAAGTCCTAAAAAGGAATTCGAGTCTGTTTGAAAACTTTTATAATCTACATACTTCAGTACACAGCTAAACCAGCCTTTCATTTTAACCATAGAATCAACGTGCATCTTAGTAGATTCTAAACACTTCCTATTCGTCTCCGTGTAATCAAAAGAAAACCTACCTCCCAACCTCGTAACCTCCAAATCCCTCGATCCCGCAAACTGTCGATCCACCCTTTCACCCTTGTACACCGCTTCTCACCCACAATCCCAATCTAATCCCCGTTTCACTCAACGTGCGAATCACGCTGCTATTCTGATCGCACCGTGTTGCATGCAAACGGCCGCAGGTAAGCGGGACGCCGAGATGAACGGCGAGACGATGCGCGAGGACGTTGGCCTGCACGAGAAGCTGCCCGTCAAGCACTCGAGGGACAAGTACCTGTTCGGCCTGGGCAAGCGGTTCTACGAGGCGCAGGGGGACGAGGACGAGGACGCATAAGACGTGAATCCACAACAAGTCGGACGCAGGAGGAGAGCGAAATTTATTCAACCTTTAGTTTCTTATACTTGGAGCGGAGTGTGCGCGCGGGATTTCACCGCCGAGAGCGTTATGTATATCTATGATTTTGTATGGATTATTGTGTTTCTTTTCTTTTTTGCGACGTTGACTGGATCGTCGGCTGACAGTGTACGACACGGATAGAAATTTGTTTGGCTGAAGCAACGAGATATTCTTGCCGCGTCGGTTTAGATGACGCGCAGCTAATATTGCTTTAGTAGAAGTGCTTGCTCTACTCGAGTAAGGACGCTGTTGGGCTAATCCAGCTAATCCATTTGTCGTTCTCATTAAAATTGCGTAGCTGCTGCAGCCAACAGTTTCTATGTGTGTAATAACTACGCGCGGATTATGAGAATTGGCTTAGATATAAGAATTTTAAATAGCGACAAATTGAAGAATAAAATAAGGCAAAAAAAGAGAGACCAACAAATCCTCTTCATAATGTAAGACGCATTGTATTATTATCCTACGACTGTGGCGCATGATTTGTGGCACTCGTCAATGCAAAAATTAATAAGGCATAACTTACGCGGCTTCTTACGTACTTTTTCGGTAAAACACACAGACACACACACACGTACCCACTATAAGTAGACATACATACCCACACAGACACAGAGAGACACACTTGTCAATTTATTGGATATATTTGTATAAGCACAAGTACAACGTAAGCGGCGAGACTGTCGTTGCTAGGAGAATGGAGAGATAAAAGCCTATAAAGAGGAAGCGATCAGGCGGATGCGGAGAATGGGAGGTAATAAGGAGGCGAAGACGGGGGTGGGTGGGTAAGGGGAGAGGAGGTGATACAGCCAGGCAAATATGCGAAACGCATGAAGGGCAGAGTATGCCCGGAGGACCGATGCAGCTTGTGACTATATTGCGCGCCTCTCGGCACTTATACTCTATCCTACCAATACCACACCACAAACACTCTGTAATGAAATTTTGATCCAAATAACGTGTATAGCATTCTCTGTGAAAAAAATAAAATGGATATAATTATAAACGACTAGACTTTATTAGCAATTGTTGTATTATTATTTATTTATATCTATTTATCTATTTACATATTTATTTATTTATTTATATCTATTTATCTATTTATATATATATATTTATTTATTTATATCTATTTATCTATTTATATATTTATTTGTTTATTTATATCTATTTATCTATTTATATATATATATTTATTTATTTATATCTATTTATCTATTTATATATTTATTTATTTATATCTATTTATCTATTTATATATTTATTTATTTATTTATTTAAATATCCACATTTATTCTTTTATTTATTTTTTTAAATATCCACATTTATTCTTTTATTTATTTATTTAAATATCCACATTTATTCTTTTATTTATTTATTTAATATTTTTACCTCAATTATTTTTCAATTCAAATGAAGATCACATTAACACATTTCTCACTATTATATTACATGCACAAATTATCCAGTATTAAAAATAAATACAAAATTAAGTTTTGCTAGTATGAAGAATTATTATTTAACCTTGCAAGTAATTTATTTATAAACATTAAAGATCAAATTCGTACATTATAACATTGAATTATTATTTTATTAAGGAATCCAAGTATTTGAGAACATCTATATAACTTACATGCACATCATTATACATTCTAATACGGTTGCTCGTAGTATAATAATTGACACCCGATACTCTCCGGTATCTAATTCCCATGAACGCCCCCAAACTCTCTCTCCACAAGATACACGCATTCATTCGCCTCATACATTCAGTTAGTGCTGAATCTCTACAATTTTCCATCCAACCTCGTCACTCCATCCCAAAAATTCCTAAAAAAGAAACATCCAAAAGCAATCATGGAGCGTCGTACGACAATTTTCTCGTTTCTTCTGATCGTCGGCCTAGAAGTTCAGGAATTGAAGAAAGTCGGCCTGGGCAACGTCGACTGGGAGAACCCGGTCAACTGGCTGCCGCTTCGTCACCGGCATCGTCGCACTGTCCGAGAACTGCAAGATCACGGTGAGTGGGCATAATTGGGTGGTGGAAATGGTTTATGGTTGGCAGATAGTGAAATGGGAGATCCGTTACTTGGATTTTTATTTATCGGTGGGGTTCGATTTAATTTATATTTATTGCTTCGAGCGGATTCGTTTTTCGTGAGAGATTTAATTGTATCAAAATATATACGCGATAAATTATTCAGAATTATTTTTTTATGAATCAAAATACTATATTAATCGAATTTGATTATTGGGGAGAAGATCTTCTATCCCCCGGTTCACCGGTTACAATTATTTTATACTTCTCCTACATGTATTATCGGATCAATGTGAAATTTTGCGTGGATATTCTATTCGGTCCCAAGGGTACATTGAATGAATTTTGTAAGAATCGATCAAGTCATACTGGAGTAATTGGCATGCTGCATGACAAAGCCTTTTTAAAATTTTGCAATTGAACGATTATTCACCAAAATACAGCAGGTTGAAAAGTCGTGTGTTCGATATTATATGATAAATATAATATCGTGACTTTTCAACCTGCTGTATCTTGGTGAATAATCGTCAAAAAAAATATAAGTGCATCTGGAGCTTCTGCGTCTATCCATGTGCATCGATGTGCATCAGATACGTCCATCGTTCGAGAGAGAGAATCCAATGTTTACAAGTGCCCCTCTATTCCCGAGTTACAAACATTACATTGCCAAGCCGCCCATTCAAATGCATAGATTAAATTTAACAACAATCGATGTAAATTACTCAAGTAATTCAAAAGTAAACTTCTATGTTATTTTCAACATCTCCATCATGTTTCACGTAGTGATTTTGCATTATTTTTTTTTTTAAATACATTTCTTACATGCGAGTGCATCCGGTGTATTCACGTGCAATCTGTACATCCACACACATCACATACGAGTTTATATATTATATATTCAAGTTCATCAGATACTTCTATATGCATCCAATTTCCATAGGAGCGACCGTTGCATATTGGGAAAAAATCCAAGTATCCCCCAGTTCCAAATAGTTGGAACGAAGTCCCTCTATCCCCCAGTTCACGGGTTTCAATTATTTTATACTCCTCCTATTGAATGAATCTTGCAATAATCGATACATAAACAAAGAAATTATTGACATAAAAGTGAATCACGATACGATTAGCCGCTGCTATCGTACGTCGCCTGCTACTTCTTATACTTCCCGTAACTCAATATTTTAAAAGACAAGGAACTTTTTGTGTACCTAAGCAACTTCCTGTAATGCTGAATTATGCTACTGGCATCCGGAGATCTCAAGGATCAGATTAGACAAAGCTGTTGTTGATATAGGTGATAATGAATGCTAAGTTGGTCTCACATACGTTGCATTATCTCGTGGTAATAGCGTTCAACTTTGATCGCTTGATGAAAATCAACAATAGCTCAGCTATGATTGCAGCTATGATGACAGACATACTTTGAAAAAATTATCGTTTAATAAATATTCCTCTATATTAGTTTCGCCCCATTTCGCCACTGCGAGGCACCCTAGTTAAAATGTATTTCTATTTATAAATATTGTGATATATAATATATTTATTTGCCTGAGTTAAACTCAAAAAGGAAATTTATTTTGATGAGTCGATAAAAATGTTTCCTTTAGAAGTAATCATTCTGAAAAATTGTTTGCTATAAATTTTTTATTATATCTTTAATTTTAACGTTGTAAAACCTCAAAATCTTGCTCCTATGTGACACAAGATATTACTATTGTCAATGCTATATTTGTTGGAAAAACTTTGCGGTGTCTACGTTTCTAGATGACACGATCAATAAAAAATTTTATCCCACAATAAATTGTATCCTTATGACAAGTACTAAAACTTTTACGGTTTACTTTTTTGTTAAATAAATTTTTTATCATTATACTTTAGAAAACAAACCAATATTTGAAAAATTATTAAGAAAATTTTTTTAAAAATTGATTTGTACTTTGAAAATAAATGATAAAAAAATTTTAAAAATTGGTTTGTACTTTGAAAACTAATGATAAAAATTTTTTCAACGAAAGAGTAAAAAGTAATAGTTTTAATGTATGATAAAAAGAGTTGAATTACCGTACGAGAAAATTTTTTGTTAATCGTGTCACATACAAACGGGCATGTCGCAAAGTTTTTTCAATAAATATAGTATTGATAATGGTAATATCTTGTATTACGTAGGAGCAATATTTTAAGGTTTTACAATGGTTATTACAGATATTATCAGTATTTATAGTAAAAACATTTCAGAATGGTTGCTTTTAAAGAAAAAATTTTTATCGGCTCATGAAAAAAAATTTATTCTTTGAGTTTAACTCAGGCTGGCCTCCTTAAGCTAATTTAGTTATACCATATTTATTTAAAATTTGATATTTTTCAATTACATAAAGTGAATATTAATTGAGATTCTGGAAAATATCGAGTACTTGTGACAGATATTGTATATCGAGTGAAAAGAAATAAGTCTTTGTGCTTAATCGATATTTCTATATATTACGGATGCTTATTCCTGATACCTGATTTTTAATTTATTACTTTCTGCAAGTAAATTTATTCCGAGGAAAAAATTTCTTCGTAGGAGTATATGATTTTTCCGAAATTCTGTTTGCGTAACTGAGGGCAACAAAATTTTACGTAAACAAAGCCAAACTGACCCTATGATTCCATATCATCCACTTCCTAACATACCACCTCTTTTCAAGATCCTTTCAAATCCAAACAATAAGTCTATCCTCTTTCCTTAAAAAACACCTTATAACAACACAACAAATAAAAAACAATCCATTAAAAAAGGCAAGTGAGGCTACTAAAAACAATTAGTATTTGACATCATCTGCATGTTTAGTAGCAGATTTTTACATCTATGCAAAAACTGATAACGTACATATTTTATTAAAAAAATCATGCTTTTCAGGTGAAATTTTGAATAGTTATTTTCGGTTAAATTACAATAATTGAAATAATCCGTTTATAACTTTTAGAAAACCCTGGCATTTTACGAATCCATGCATGATATTTTACACGCTGAATTTCCGCAAATGAAAATTCACTTTATTAATAATTTTTCACTCTCTCAATACGGGAAAATGCAATCAATCTTTACCAACTTAAAACTTATTAATCTAACGTGAATCGAGCGACCGTTCTTTATTTGATTCTTAAACGGATTAAAAATCACAGTGAAAAGAACTTTATATTTTTGCTTCCTTAAAGAGGAAGCTTTGTGATAGTGTGTGTGTGTGTGTGTGTGTGTGTGTGTGTGTGTGTGTGTGTGAGTGTGCGCGTGCGTGTGCGTGTGCGTTTGTGTGTGTGTGCATGTGTGTGAATGTGTGTGTATGTGGGTGGGTAAATGGGTGGGTGTGTCTGTGTGTGTGTGCGCCTGCGTGTGCGTGTATGAGTTTGTGTATGTGTGCGTGTGCGTGTGCGTGTGCGTGTGTGTGCGTGTGCGTGTGTGTGTGCGTGTGCGTATGCGTGTGTGTGTGCATTTGTGTGTGTGTGTATGTATGTATGTGTGTGTATGTGGGTGGGTGTGTCTGTGTGTGTGTGTGTGTGTGTGTGTGCGTCTGCGTGTGCGTTTATGACTTTGGTAGGGGAGGATGGGGTATTGCCGGTCACCTAAGCAAACGTGCTTGTTATTTCCACTTTCAAATTGTTTCTTATAACTTTAAATAATTATTATGTTAATTCAAACCATTGACTATAAATAGTTCTTATTGGTTTAATATAAAAATGTAAGATATCGAAGCTATAAGTCGAAATAAAAAAAGAAGCATTTTGACTGAGTTTACTCCACTTCAAAGGGTAATACCGGTCAGCCTTGGTACAATTCTGATCACTATTAGAAAGTTACTTTTATAGGTGAAAAATTTCTTTCAATCAATTATATTAACTTTCATATGATCCGTCGCATTATTTTTCACTTTTACATACTTTAACATATAATAACATAACCACTGTTCAATCAAAAACACTTAAGAAAATTGACCCTACCTGAGAGCGCAGCGAAACGTTTTCTTAGCCTTACTTTCGAGAGGTGTCATATAAATAACATTGTGACCGGGATTACCCCCATTCTGCTTAGTAATTTAAATTGAAATGACAAAATAGTAATAGGTTTATACTCTTTTTTCTTCACTACTTCGTATTCTTAGATTGTTAAATTAATAAAGATGCAAAAAATAACTGCATAAAGCAACAAATAATATGCATAAATGCTTATTTTATAGACCAGATTTCTTATATGAAATGTAGGCCTACACTTTGATTGTGTATAATTCCTTAACAAAACTGAATAGAAGGTTGTTTGGACATTAGATTAATTGCATTTTATGTTGCGTTTAATATACTATTCGAATTATTACCTAAAAATGTTTAGAGCGTAGCAGATTATTAAAAAGGTCTACGTAATAATAATTAAAAATATAAACCCTTAAATAATTAAATATTTTAATTAATTTTGAGGTTATATATTTTTAATACTTGCTATATAGACTTTTTTATAATCTGCTGCGCTCATATTGTGAGGAAACATATCAGAAACATCCTCTAAAATTTTTAACTTATATCGATGGCTTGATGTTGACAAAGTCTACGAGGTAGACCTAAAAATAATAGAAAACATTATTTTGAGATAATTGCATTTAAAGTTTGAAAATACAATAAACACATACAAACAATACTCATCTCAAGAAAAAAGTAGGAATGCTTTGTATTTTCTTGTTATATATTTCATTAATATATTTCACACTATTGTTTAGAAAAACATGTGTGATACGTCAACGATATGATCTCATGATAGCGCTGAAACAAAAAAAAAGAACACTGAAAAATTTCCACAATATCGTCTACCTCCATTTTTCCAGCGTTTCCCTGATGATTTGACGTTCACTGACTTTGATGCGTTGCAATCCATTCTTCATATGCTGGTATGTCTTCTTTTCCTTCCCATAAAGAGCAACTCTTACAAAAAATATTTTTTATAGAAACATCAAGCACTTTTCCGGTAGAATTGCCTATTACACTAAAATACCTTGGAGTGAGGAAAAACCTCTTTTTCTCCAAGAACCATCTCCGGATACAGGAAGTCCAGTACTATTTGAAGGCAAGATACTAATTTCTTCTATCGCACCATTACTCATAGAGCCTTTAGCAATCACTTCACAAGCTTCACTCAAATCCATAATTCCACAAAATGTTGAAAGTCCAGCATGTCCATGACCAAGAGCACGCATAGCCAAAACAGATCTTCTATTAACTTCATATGCATTGCTTTTTTTGCCAATGAATCTACTTGAATTAATTGATGCAATTCTTGGACTTGTACAATTTGAACAGGAAATATCAATTTTAAATCCAAGTCCTTGTGCGTCAGATTCAGAGAAATTCAGTTTTCCATGACATATTTTGTAACATGCAATTTTTTGCAGTTCAGGAAATAGAATGTCAATGTCGATAATTCTATTCCTGATTTCACTTACTTCAGTTATAATGTCCTGAACTTTTCCACTGGAAGTTAAATTTCTTGGCTTCTTTGGAGGAGGATCTCCTTTTCTTTCATAAACAATCTTCTTTCTTTTTATGTGTCTTCCCCAAGTAAGTTTACGAGGGCCATCCGACACTCTACCTTGAACATCCCTTGGTCTGGCTTTCGAAGACATTACACTTACACAGTACACTGATTTGATTAAAAAAATATATAAACATATATACACAACCCACCACAAACAACTTTTCTTACACTTTTTATAAAAAAAATACTTATGCACTTTAACACTTATACATACTTATATAATTATTCACTTACATACTTATGCACTTATACAGCATTACTATAGTTAAAATAGGTTTTAATTTAATAATAATGTACAATATTTTTATATTAAAATAGCACAGATATTTTGAGAGGTTAATCTCAAAGTAAACAACATTAAAGAGCGTTCACAACGTTCATACAGAAGTTGCGGATAGAGCTTATCGGCGTTCTGGTCAGTGATTGGTCGAAAGACAGTTCCAGAGGAACATTCCGCTCTACCTTAGTGCATTGGCATCGGAACGATACAGAAGCGCCAAAAATCCCATGTAAATTTCACCTGGTAGCGAAATTTCAAATCAGCGAGAGAGTATAGTTTTTCAGTTAATTTCGCTATATATAGGTATACTGTCCGTGCTACTCGAATATATATATATATATATATATATATATATATATAAATAGACTCTTTGAATTTTTAATTATTTAAACTTATTTAAATAGTATTTTTTACATAAAATTCACTAAATTAAAAAAAAAGCTACTTTGAAATTTTAGCTATAATTCTGTAACAAAACTTACTATCGTAAAATGGGTTGCAGGAGTTTATTTTTCAAGAAATTTGCTATCAAAGTATGCAAAAAAAAATTTTTTTGACTTTTTAACCCAGGCTACCTCCTTAAGTGTTTTTGATTGAACAGTGGCTGTGTTACGCATTTCATTATGTGAGTGCGAATAATAATGCTATTAATCATATGAAGGTTCATATAATTGATTTAAGGAAATGTTTTACCTATAAAAGTAACTTTTTAATAGTGACCGGAATTGTACTAAGGCTGACCGGTATTACCCTTTGATGTGGAGTATATTCAGTGAAAATGCTTCTTTTTATTTCGTCTTATAGCTTCGATATCTTACATTTTTATATTAATCCAAAAATAAATATTTAAAGTCAATGGTTTGAACTAACATAATAATAATTTAAAGTTAATAAAAAACAATTTGAAAGTAAAAATAACAAGTACTTTTGCTTAGGTGACCGGCAATATCCCATTCTCCCCTACTATGCTATTATGGAAAATATCTTCAGATTTTTTGCAATACTTCTTTGTAGAATTTTTGCAAAATATTTTCCGACATTTAAATAATCTAGTACTACTACATTTTAGTTATTACTAATGCTCCTGTGTTCATTCATAAATAACCTAAAAACAAGAAAGTGTACATTATGAGTAAACTCAGTTTAAAGTTTTAATTTAAACAATTTAAATGTATTATATTTATTAATACGTTACAGATATTACTTACTTTCGTAGCACATAATATATGGCATACCATATTCATATGATTCTATTAAACGCATAGGATTACACTCTAACAGATTGCTTACGTTAACAGTTTTCAAATTATTATTTATTTCGTTTAAAAAAAAGCGTGTAAATGTTAATCGAATCCGACGGTCTCGTACAAGTTACAAACAAGAAAAATTTCATCAGAATAGAGATGTTATATAATACAATATATCACTTATATCTCGAGAATGACACGGTCAATTTTTACGAAGCAGGGTTCATTTTTTTCGCCTTTCAATAAAGATTGGAAATTAAAAAGATATGTAATGATTCATTTACTCGTTTTTTTTTATAACAAATTTGCGATTTATGGACTTTAAAGTTTTAGTTTTTCGAGTTTTTTGGTACGTCAGAAATATTATGATCAACTTAGTGTAAATGCATTAAAAAGAGCATAAAATTACCTAGCTTTTACAATCGTTAATTTTGGATTGGCACGAAGAAAGTCATAATTAGACATAATTAGAGATAATTAGTCATAATTATCATAAATTAGCTTAAACGGTTATACATCGGAAATCTATGATGGCAAATCGTTCACAAAATTTTAGTTTATTAGGAATTCAGTGTTCTACGTACTGACATCTGATTACATTTAAATTAAACATTTAAATAATTTTAATAAATCACGTACAGAGAAAAAATTGGTGTGATAAAGATTGTTATCGTTCTGTAATTTTAATAAAAAGTCATCTTTTTTCAAAACATTAATGATAAAAAAGCACACACTTTTTGAGCTATTATTTAGAAAGAGATATTTTTTTTTTTTTTTTTTTTTAAATGGCATTTCGAACTCGAAAGTTCATCGCCTCATCTACGCAAGCCTTCCATGTTTCCCTATTTTGTGCCAACCCCATCCATTTCGCGCCTTCCCGCCCAATTTCAGTTATGTCTGATTTTACGTTATCCTCCCATCTGCGTCTAGGTCTACCAAGAGGTCGAGTTGCTTTCGGTTTTCCTTTCATTATGCGCGCTGCTGTACGATCATCGCCCATTCTTGCCACGTGCCCTGCCCATCTTAGTCTCCGTGATTTTATTATTCTGTTAATATTTGAAAAGAAAGAGATATAGCAATTTAAAACTAATTTATTAGAACAACGAATATTATATTGGAACAATCAATTTAGTTTGAAGCGAAGTGCCAATGCATCGGCAGCAATTTTTTTTAGAACATAGCAAGGGGTGGGGGTTAGTGACCATGTGTAATGTAAATGTGGTTTAAAATTTATGTGTGTATCACCGGAAGTAATCCGTAAGTAAACCGGAAGTTTTATTTCTTAGACTTCGAAAAATGGATATTCTCGATGTCCGATTCACTCAAAATCGACAGAAACCATTTTTTATCATTTATCTTTTTGAAGATTTGAAATAAATCCTTAAGAATACCGTTTACCTAAAAAATCGTCAAAAATACAAAATAAAATCCTTTTTTCAATTTTCATGTATTATCATACTACATACAGATAAGTATAATAATATGCCTCTAAAACAGCCTAAAAAGAGCTTTATTCGAATTATATGACAGTTTTAAGGATTTGAAAAATATTGTTGTAAATCGATATTGTTGAATTTTCATTTCCATCAAAGAGCAATATAGTCATTCAACCTATTCAGAACAAGAAGCCAAAGGGAGAAGAACCTAGAAAGATTAAATAATAGTTTTGAAACTTCAGTAAATCGAAATTAAACAGCCAAAAAAATTGAAACCTGTAAATAACATTTTTTACTCCCGTTTAATAAAACCTCGATTACATATCTCAGAATAAAGAATTCGATGATTTTTTAGATTCAAAATGGGTTTGACGATGAAGCTTTTGTCGGAGCAACTTGAAATTCTGCATAGTATTTCCTCATCATGTAAGCAAGAAAAATAATATCATTTGCAACATGAATCCATATCAAGATCTTCGTTGAACCCATTTTATTCTAAACAAGCATGTCAAAATGTTAAAAAATGTATTTCTGATTTTTCATCAAATTCAAACCGCCATTTTGAAATTTTCTAACGGAAATTTCAAAATTCTGATTTCAGAATCGGAAAAATCCGGACAATTTTACTTCAGAAAAGTGCTATTGGTTATTATTATTTTTTTTTCGACAATTTTTTAGGCAAAAACCCAATTGACTATAAAATGGCCGCTTGGGAAGGAATGGGTTAATTTCACATTCTTCATTCTATTGTATAGTATATGGTTGTATATAGTTGTAGATAGTGTCTATAAATAGTAATACTACAGTTGTAATGAGATTTTGTGAATGTTATGATCGTGTGTAATATATCTGCTTATGAGTGTACAACAATCAGATATGATCAGGTTTAATTATAATTTTTTGTTATTTTCATTTCACCGAAATGAATTGATGAATATAAAACTATAATTGCTTATGTATTGGGGTTCTCTGTAAATAAACCTATATAACTACATTAATCATTCAATAATAATTTACGAAATGCATATTATAGGTTGCATGTCATTATTCCTATTACGAGTAGCATTTTCTATGTTTTGAAGGCAACATCGTTTACGTCATATTCGAGTATTCTCTCTAGAATAAAGTTGTATGTTATAAAAAGTTCATTTGTAAAAAGAAAATCGTTGTCCGCATAAGAGGAATTTGCAGTGTGTACTAATAACAATAATCAGTTCCAAACTAATAACAGCTCAATACCAACCGGAGTCGGCGAGTCCGTGCCATGCCGCCTGTCCATATGCGACTCCGCGGCCGAGCTGCTCCAAGCAGCCGCGGCGCGTCAAATACGAAGGCAGTAAAAGTGTATCAGGCCTCAGAGTTTTTCATCTTTCGAGCTGAAATTTTTTTACAGGTTTCTGGGATGATTTTGAACAACTTAACGTATGGATCAAGGCGACGGTGCAATAGATCAAAAATTAAAAATCAGAAACCAACAAATTTTTTTCCAGATGGCGGAAAATTTTATTTTATTTTTTTTGATCGCGCTATCGAATTCCTTGTGAAAAACTACATACAAAACCATTGCATTTGTCCCCCGCACTGATTAACTATAACTAGGATGAAATTTCACTTGGGTCTCCCCTTAATAAAGGTCGCGACGTGCGGACGTCAATATTTTATTTTTTACAGCCGAATTCGAGAATTTTAGAAGGTTTACATATATATATATATATATATATATACAATCTTAGGTAAAATAGTATATTTTTTTTATAAATTAAAGAATAAGAGATTACGCAAATAGAATAAAATTTAAATTACTTTCAAAAACAATTATTGTACGAGAAAACAATATCATATGTGTCAATTTACTCAAAACTATAATAGAAATGATACCAATCACAACACAATAACTTATTGTGACTTTTCCGTGTATTTGCGTGTTTTCGGCACGCTCATATACTTTACTTTGTAATTGATGATTATTCAACACGCTAGGTTTCCTTTTTAATACGTACATCAAAACTAGCATATAAATACTTAGTAATTTTAGAATATCGTTCAGATTTAAAATTAGAATTTTACAGTAAATGTCGCGCTAAAACTAAACTGCAAGATGAAAGCTATTCTGTGTCTTTTAGTCGTTCTTGTCACCACAGTAAAGACACAATAAAAATAGGAATATTCTATTAACTCTTTCAGTTACCATCTCCTTCTTGAAAGATAGTATAACTTTTTCACCGACAAATCGGCATAGTTCGTTTCTTACACATAAGAATTATACACGTAATTATTGTGCACAATATAGCATTGGTCAAGTATATCTATATATAATTCCACCAATGCTAAATTGTGTAGAATAATTAAGTGTATAATTCTTATGTGTAAGAAACGCGCTATGCCGACAAATCATACTTTAAATTTATTTTTGTAACGCATGCACGATTTCGCGCTTTTACGTGCCTAAAAAGTCGCCGTCTTTTGACCGGCGACAAAAAAGTTATTTTACTGCCCACTGTTGTGGGCGCAAAAATAACCTCCTCAAAAGTAGTAAGAATGGTTTCAATAATCAATTTTTAACTTATTTATACGTATGGGCGATTCCACGTCAAGTGAGCAAGTAAAAAATTTTTAACTCAGAAATTTTAAGATAACGACGTATTCCATACCCAAAATATGTAAAAAGAATCATATCCTTACCTCTATTGATTCAGTATTTATGCCAAGCTGCTAAACATGATTATTTGCATTGTTTTCATTTTTCTCATAATGTATATATTTTTATCTCAAGAACTGTAGAATATAAGGTATTTTAGTCCGCGTTTTGGAAAGAGAGTTTGATGCAGAATATGATTCTATTTTTTGCATCACCAAATTTGATGATTTGGATTGGTCCAAATTACTGCCATACACAGATGACATTTTAAGCTGAGCGCCTCAAGCAATTTTGTTGAAAAAAATTTCAGTGATAGTTTTAGATGTATATTTTAAGATAAAACGAGATTTAAAATGGTACTTGTCACATATACTAGCCTACTAGCACATTACAACCGACATAGCAACAGAACAGTCGCAATCGCCTAGCGACAACTATGTCGCAGCTCCACAAATCGCTGACACTCCGGATTCCATGTTGAGCTCGAGTGCCCCATGGACGCTGATTCGGCTACTCGGTGTTACCAACCGCGCCTGCCACCTAGAAGCTCTTCACGCGCTCAGAGCCGGCAGATCCTATATGGTCCCAGCCTATTTAAGAGATCCTGCTGGGGCTCTCTCTCTTACCCTCGGACTCCGACGACGGCCACATAACATCTCCGGTCCGGCCAGCTCTGACGCTCCATCGACACCGGCCAAACACGACCGCGCCGCGACACTATTCTATTAGTTTCTCTCTATCTGTCACAATTTTTCTTACGAATAAACCAGTCAATCAATTACCTAACCACGCGTGATTATTTCCAAGCCACCTTTACAATAATCTCACTAATCTTCGGATTAGTGACGCGCGAAATCAAGAACCCAACAACCTAAAATCGTTACAGTACTATAACTCAGTTATGAGAAAAAAATAAAAGAAATTGGCTTATTTTATCAGAAACTGATTTACATATTAAATCCAATAAGAGTCTAACTTTGGTAAAATAAGCCAATTTCTTTTATTTTTTTCTCGTATCTGAGTTACAGTACCATTCTAAATCTTATTTTATCTTAAAATATACATCTAAAACTATCATAGAAATTATTTTCAACAAAATTGCTTATGGCGCTCAGCTTAAAATTTCATCGGTGTCTGGCAGAAACTTGGACCAATGAAAATTATCAAATTTGGTGATATTTTGGGTATGAAATACATCATTTTCTTAAAGTATCAGAGTATTCAAATTTTTCACTTGCTCACTTGACGTGGAATCACCCATATATTTTGCATATGCATGCGCGTGCACGTTTATGAATGCGTGCGTTGGAATTCAATTTCTATTTCAAATAAAATATAAAATAACGATAGGAAAAAAATTACGATTTCGTGAATAATACAACAAGGAAAATAGCTTATTCACAAAGTATGTGGGAAAAGATAGGTAATGTTATGCTCTTTCAAATGTATTATCACACAACCGATGGTACTATTTATACGATATCAAAAACCCAAATACCTCCAGTGTTTCAATATCGTTTCCACGCAATCATGAGGTAGATATGTCAGCGCGTTTTTTTTAAGAAACATAAAATGTTTATTTTATGTAATTTTTATGTAATTATTGCAAAAAAATAGTAATAAAATAATTTTATAAATTGTTTGTAAATATTTAATATTTCTTAAAAGTAAGGTTTTATTTACGTTTAATAGATAGATAAATATATACATATTTGGGTGTTACATGATTAAAATAAAATCTTGCTTTAAGTGGTATCCCGATTCGCATAATAAAAAATTTAAAAAATTATAACAATTTCTTTTTTAAATCAAATTATGATTGGTTGAATCCTTCTCTCGCTATTTAGAGTGCAAAAATTCACTCTACTAACTAGATCTTCAATTACCTAACTAGAGTGCAAATCGACTCGATAAAATTGTATAAACAATTTTATAGTATTACAAAATTTATTGTCATTTGTAAAAAATGTTATTTAATATGTAAAAACGTTTTAAGTTTTTATACAATTCAAATATTTTTTCACAATATAAATTATACTTTTGCATATGTATAAATTGTAATTTAAAAGTTTAAATCTATCTCGTCATTTATAAAAAAAGGACTTGTCGGCTTGACTTTTCAACGCAGAAGCAAATAAAACAAATAGATACATATAAAAACAATTAATAAGGTTGGAGGACGCTAAGTGTCAATGAATTGGCAGTCGTTTTTCTTTTGTCGAGAAAAAAATAATATTCCAAAAAAAATCAATTTTCTATCGGCCACGATACTTAACTGAAGTAAATCGGTACCATTTAATCTGAAACTTTACAAAAAGATAGCTTTTTACTATCTCGTGACCTGTATGTTTATTCAGATCATGAGATCTTTCATTATCTGAGATATTGAGGTTAGGTGTTCTAGAATGTTTTTTTAATAGCTTATAAAAAGGGTTAATTTTTTTCATTTTAAAATGAATATTTAAAAATTCAAAAGAAATTTCAAGATTCATCAACTTCTTTTCGTTTTATAACGATTTTCCGATTGTTCGATTTTAGAGTTTTAGATTTTCGGTTTTTTTGGTATGTTACAAATATTCTGATCAATCTACTGTAAATGCATTAAAAAAGAATAAAATTATCCATCTTTTACAACCACAAATTTTGGATAATAATTAAATTGACATTCAAACCTATATAAAAGTATAGCATAGAATATGAGAAAATATTTAAATTGCGTAAAACCTTAAAAAATTATACAATTTGCGTTTATTCATTTAATACAAAATACCATAAAAGTAAACCAACGCTATAAAACAAAAACGAATCGATGAATCTAAAAATTCTTTTCGATTTCAAATCTTTATAAAAAAATTAAAAAACTGAGCTTTGGTTGACCGAAAAATGACCGCGTAATACCGAAGATAAAAGCGATCAAAAGTAAAAATTTAAGATATTATTGTGTTTTGATAGCATACAAATTTTCAGAATGATTGATTTTAAACATAAACAGTTTTCAGGACTCGTAAAAAAAGTTCTTTTTGGGTTTAACCCATGACTGGCCTGCCCCCTTAACAAAACTTTTATTACATTGTATGAAATAAAGAACGTACAATTATTACAACTCTTATAAAACACAAAATTATTATTTTCTAACTATAAATTATGATAATTAGAGGTTATAGTCGACGAAGTCGCCTTGTCTACTGTCAGCACCGTAAATAAGACAACACGAAAAACTTGTCCAATCACTGTGCACAATAAATGATGCAAGATTTGAATTCGTTTGAATTACTAGACTTATTTAATATAAAAATAATATTAAAGTAAATACTCTAAATGATGCTTTATCCTAATCTATACTAGATTAATTTATATAATATAGTTTTCCATACCGAAAAACAATTTCGTTTATTCTACATCACCTTTCATTCATTGAGCATTTTCTTAAACTTTTTGTTAAGATTATCCAGAAAAAAGGCAAAATTGTACAACACAAATTTCAAATAATCATTTTAGTATTTAAAAAAAAACGTAATATACATTTTTTTTGTTTTTTTTTTTTAACGTCGCCATGTTTGTGCTTCCATGTGGTGCTAATCGACGACGGGGGTCTGCGGTGTGTTTGTAAACAAAGCACATGTAATTTTTACAGAGGTGCTTGTATCAATCGGCAGAGACTAGGATTCGAACCCGGGTCACCGGCGTGGGAATCCGACACTCTACCGACTGAGCCGCCGCAGGCCCCGTAATATACATTCGGTTCTTATACATAAAAGAGCACTTGAAGATTAATTAAAATTTTTTCATGAAAGGATAATTAGTTACATGGGAAACTAAACCTAGGGCATAATACTCGCCACATCTACCCTAGCTTTAATTCGTCTACCTAATGAAATCGAAATTTTACCTTAAATAACAGCTTTAAACCTCAACGCAATAATTCATATTATAAAATATTAATTATTAAATGATTTAATGTATAAAAAATAAAAAATTTGAGTAAAACTTTAGATAAGCCGTTTTTCTAGGTATGTATCAACTGTCAATGGACACCTGAGCTAGTAAAACAGGATAAGGAATGTCATGCAGAAGTTGGCCTACCCTATTTTGGTTAGTAGTAATATATAAATAAATCCTCATAAGAATGCAATGTTTAGCTTTATTAGATCCTACTTATTCATATTGTTTTGTTTATACGCAGAAAGGCGCACAGAACTACATAACTTGTACGACCATAAAGTTAGGTGTTTATTTGCTTGTAGGATGAAGAAGCAGGGAGCTGTGAGTAGTATATCATATCTAATTAGGAAGTAATTGTGTTTGAAAAATTGAAATATTATCCCTACATATTACCTATATTCGACAGTTCGTAGATCGTAAGATGAAACTGGGAATATCACCGACTCAAATGGACAGAAGAATATGGGAAATAACGACAGAGTGCATTAACTTAGGTAACTATATTTTCGAATTAAAAAATTGCAAAAGATTTACCCTGCTAGAAATCAATCTAATTCAGAGCCAGTAATTGATCATTAATAGTCATCTATAGCTATTATTGAGAGATTATCGGCTACTAATGAACGATTATAGGATATTAATGAACGATTATAGGCTATTAATGAACCATTACATACTATTACTGGTTATTAATGAGATTGATTTCTGCCAGGATAGTTACATTTACTCATCCAACGCTGTAGGATAAACTTCACAGTATATGTGCGCTTGAAGCAAATAGGTAGACGATTTTCTAACTTATAGTACAGATTGTTATTAATAAATAGTGTAGGTAAAATAGTACATTATGTAACAAGGGAATAAAGTCGAAGATTATTCCTGAGGGTGGGTTTACTGCCCGACCGAAGCGAGTATCTGTGGCCATTTTATTGACTTAAAAAGACTTCCGGTAAGAACTAGAATTTATTAAAAATGTATATTAATAAAGAGAAAATTTTTTTTTAAATAAAATACATTTGCGGGAAAAAGTAGATTTGCAGGAATCATATGCTACTTTTGTCCCGCTTTTAAGGTCAATAAAGTGGCCATTACGGTTGAGTCGGGAATAAAATAATTATTCGTTCGTTTTTGCATGCTTCTTCAAAATAAAATTCATTATTGATTAAAAATTGTCTTATTTTATTAATTAAACTATAAGTCGTACATCTACTGGTCATCGTCTATCTACTGGGGAGTTTATCCTATTATAATTGAATTTGTAGATGCAAAACTCTTGAAAATGAACAAAAACATTTAATGCCTCACTAAACTTTTTTTAGTGATATAACCATTATAAAACGACTACGATATTAATAAGATAACATTGGTTTTTAGGAAACAAAGAAACTGATGAATGCGAGAAGGCGGGTGCCATGCAGCTATGCTTTGGGGAAAAAATGAATGAATAAAATAACAAAATTATATTGTTTAATAAAAAATGTATGAGTAAAATAACAAAATGATATTGTTTAATAAAAATGTATTAATTTTGTCATCAAATAAAGATGTTTCTATTTTGATAGATGTTCGACATATTCATCTACAGTTTATAGAATCAATAAAATTAAAAATAACAAAACAAAAAAAGAACAAAATATGAATTATATAATTACTGATTTTTGATTCGGCATTACTGCAAATTTCAATTTTTTCAAAAATTTCGTTTTTTTAAAGTTTTCAATTTTATCAAAGTATTCAATTTTTTAAAGCTTTCAATTTTTTTCAAAGTTTTCAATTTTTTCAAAGTTTTCAATTTTTTCAGTTTTCAAATTTTTCCAAGTTTTCAATTTTTTCAAAGTTTTCAATTTTTTCAAAGTTTTCAATTTTTTCAAAGTTTTCAATTTTTTCAGTTTTCAAATTTTACAAAATGGTCCAATTTTTTCATGGTTTATTCATTTTTTCAACATTTATAAATTTTTTCAAAATCTATCAATTTTTTCAAAATTTATGAATTATTCCGGAATTTATCAATTTTTTCAAAATTTATCAATTTTCCCAAAACTTATCAGTTTTCTCAAAATTTATAAATGTGTTCAAACTTTTTCATTTATTTCAAACTTTTTCATTTATTTCAAACTTTTTCATTTATTTCAAACTTTTTCATTTATTTCAAAATTTTTCAATTTTTGCAAATTTATTCCATTTTTTCATAATTTTTCCATTTTTTAACAATTTTTTCTATTTTTTCAAAAATCTTCAATTTTCCTGTTATTTCCAGATTTTTCAATTTTTTCAAAAATCTTCATTTTATCAATTTTCTCAAAATTTGTGAGTTTTTAAAGTATATAGTTTTTTCAAAATTTTTCAATTATTTAAAACTCAATTTTTTCAAAATTTTTAAACTCTTTCAAAATTCTTCATTTTTTAAATAAATTTTCCATTTATTAAAACTTTTACAGTTTAGATAATGTGCCTAAGATAGAGATTGGCCTATAGTTCCTTACATTCCGCCTGTCACCATGTTTATGGGCAGGAAGAATGAAAGAAAACTTCCAAGACTTCGGAAAAATACCCTGTGAGAGTGACTGATTGAAAATATGCAGAATAGGATCTTCCAAAACATTCCAGCAACGTTTTAAAAAGTAAGTTGGAATGACTTGCGGGCCAGTATTAGCATTATCTTTAAGTTTCTCAAGCTTCTAGCCAATATGTTTGTTACTGTAATGTGAGATAAAGCTTCCTTTTCGGAGTCGAGAACAACCCTAGTGCTATTATCACAGTTATTCACATAAGCGTTAAGTTGGGCCAAATAAACTAGCAAATAGATCGGCACTCTCGAGGTCTGAGGAGGAGACTTCGTCATCAAAATAAAGGTTATCTGAAATTCTATCGCTAGAACTAAGAGATCTTACATAAGACCAGTACACACTGAGATTTCTTCTTACGTTACATTCCACAGATTGTATATATGACCTACATTTGACCCGAGGCATTCTGATATAGCAAGCCCTAAGCTTTTTAAACTCTAGGTAATCACTACGTAACCCTGATTCCTTCCAACGAGAGTGCGCTTTCTTCTTATCCACAATAATAGTTTTTAACTCATTGTCGTACCATCGGAGATATGAACCGGATATCTCTACCATGTAGGGCACAAACTGGTCAACGACATTATCGAGAACTTCATACAACACTTTTAAACTATCTTCAGAGTTGCTACTACTCGTTAGAGAGTCCCGATGCACATCCCTAAGGGCCAGATTATTACTGCCGTTCTGAGCATTAATGAAATTACGATTTCGAAGAGACGAGGCATTCACGCGAACCGTAGAATTGGCCATGAAGAGGCTAGGAAGGTGGGGCTCGTCCGTAGATACTAGTTGATCTGCTACATCTTGAGACGAGACAAGGCCAGATGGGGTAAACAAAAGGTCCAGAGTGTAGCCCTTAGCAGGGTGGATGGGATAAACTTGAGTCAAGTTGAGAAGAGACATCGTGAAGCAAACTGATGAGGTACACGCTTTCTCATGAGGACTTAAATAGCCAATCTGAGAGTAATCAAGATGATTTGAACTCCACTCTATCCTAGGAAGGTTAAAGGCACCCATGAGGATCAATTGATGATCCGGATGCTCCTGCATGACATTTTCAACTGCAATGTTAAAATCAATATAGCCTACGTATGTTGATTGAGACCTTATACAGGCTACGCCAATAATAAAATTAACATCCGGAGGAGAGACTTTTACAAAGATCTGGTCAACTTTAGTCCTCACCGGTATAAGGTTGATAAAGATAAGACTCCTGATGGCTAACAGGACCCCTCCTCCTCTGGGCACACCAGCTCTGGACTCATTTCTATCGTCCCTGTAGACCGTGTAACCTTCGAGACCCAGCTCGCTAGAATTGAAACTAGGAAAAAGCCACGTCTCTCTGAAAGCGGTGAAATTTAGCAAATAACAAGAATTATGAAGATTAGTCTTCAGTTCCAGGAGTCTATCAACCTTCTCAAGTGAATGAACATTTTGGTAATAAATAGAGAGACCAGTACTGACCATCTTATTTAGTTTTTGATTATTTGGTTTGTTCGCTTCTTAACGAGAGCCGGTGCTCCATTAACCATTTTAAGTTTCAGTTTATTTAATGGGTGATCTTTATTATAAGCGGCAGCAGCAAGCTTCATTTTCTTGAATTGGTCACACGTACGAGTAATCCGCGGTAAAATTTAATGTTTCTGGGCTCATTTTTTTGACGTTCGAAGGGGGCTGATTAATAATATTTTCGTTTTTTCGATGTTTCTTTGTTTTTTTTAACGATTTTTCTATCTTTAGGTACTAATTTTTCAAGCTTTTTGTAGGTTAAAATTAATATAATCAATTCGGATACAGTGCATTTGAAAGAGCTTAGTATTAGCTGTCTTTTCCTATCAGAAATTTATGGTAAGGTTTTTGATAATTTCCCTTTTCTGTTTTACACAAAAAAGTTTTTTTTTTAAAAGGTTATATCTTGAAAATATATCATGGAAATTTATTGAAAAAAATTCTGGTTATTACTAACATTGCTGGAACATTCAGTAAAATTTTTGAGTCTTAATACTTTTCTTCTTTCGAGAAAAAAATCATTTTGTAAAAAAAAATTGATTTTCTATGTTGTGGAATAACTTGAGTAAAACGGCATTGTTCCTTTTGAGAATTTCCAAAAACGTATGTTTTAACTATCTCTTAGCTGAGTTCTTTGTCCAGATTATGAGAAATTTTATTTTTACTTTTACTTTTATATATATAAAGGTGATTCTTTGGGAAATCGAGATAAAGAAACTGTTTTTTTTTATTTCTTCGGTAAAAATGTTCCTAATCAATTTAATCGGTTCCTAAAAACACAGCCTTCTGAAAATAGGTACGATTTGAAAATCGTTAAGCTGTAATTTTTTTCTCCCTGTCCCTTTTGACCTCTAACTTTCAAAAATCATAGTTAAAACATTCTAGAAAAAAATGCTTTTGGTTTAGTGGTGCGGTGAGGATAAATATATCGAAAGAGAAATTTGCAGAAGGATAAATTCACCGAATGGTTGAAATTGCCGAAAAAATCAATACCTATGGATAAATATGCCGAATGTTAAAAATGTCGAAAACGAAAATTTGGACAAAAAAGTGCTGTCATTAGAATAGGCGCCAGTATTACAATAAATTTTTTTTTGACTGACGTAATTTACGTGACATATTATACTTTACGGTCAATTATACATACGGTAAAAAAAAAGCTGACATTAAAACCTTTAATTTCAGTGGTCGGAGCATCATTAAGGATATTTGGATGAAAAATTACGATAGATTCCAAATTGTGAAAAATTTTAGGTGGCAAAATGGGAGGCCGCAAGATGTCAATAACTTGCGCCCCTAAATGGCTGATATCTTGCTCTACTTTATAAATTATTTTTTATCTTCTTTTTTTAATTTTTCAAATTTTTTAATTTTTTAACTTTCACTGTTTAGCTTGTTGATTTGAAAGCGAATCTATATTTTATGCAAATAATTATTTTATTTGAAACGAACAGAAAATTAAATTTCATAGTAGAATAAAATTGTTTCTAAATAAAAAGGAAATTATAATTGAATCAAGTGGATTCTTCTTCCTTCAGGTATATTATCAATTTATTTATTAAAT
The DNA here is from genome assembly GCA_949152435.1 of Gastracanthus pulcherrimus. NCBI lineage: Eukaryota > Metazoa > Arthropoda > Insecta > Hymenoptera > Pteromalidae > Gastracanthus > Gastracanthus pulcherrimus. Next base: position 6,361,054 of record OX424574.1, on the reverse strand, counting down.
TTTTTTGCGAAATGTGGCTTAAATAGACTATAACTTAGGTCAATAATTTTTATATACAAATTCCCACACTCATATCATAAATACTTTTTTTTTTAACACAATAAGACCTTGAAAGCGTCAATTCGATCACATTCGCTCTCTAAATCAAACGGTAGTCGAAGAAATATAGAGGCTCTCATTATAGCCTATCAAAGGAACCTAACAACCTTCAAAAAACTTTAAAAGATTCTTTTAGTAATATTTTGATAAATGTTCAAACAGAGCTTTTCTAGACGAAAGCAATTTTTATTATTGAAGGAAAAACCTCTTTTTCTTCATAGAAACGACCGTATGTTTGCTGTAAGTCAATAATTACTTTTGTTTCAATCAAAGCTTGCAGAGCTGTTATCATAAGTAGAGGTACTATATTTTACTAAAATAATCCATAAAGGTAATGATATTTAATTTTTAGATGTAATCAAATATTTTTTAAGCATCATCAAATATCGCCTTCCAAGCCTCTGACGCTCTCCTAGTTAAATTACTTAATGGGAGACCCAAATAAAATTTCAGCCTAGTGATAATGAATCAGTGAGGGGACAAATGCAATGGTTTTACATGTAGTTTTTCACGAGGAATTCGATAGCGCGGGGTCGCATACGGCCAGGTCGCGCGACACGGGCTCGCCGACTCCGGTTGTTATTGAGCTGTTATTAGTATGCAGCTGATTATTGTTATTAGTATCACCTGCAAATTCCTCTCATGCGAACGACGATTTCATTTTTACAATTCAACTTTTTATAAAATACAACTTTATTCTAGAGAGAATACTCGAATACGACGTAAACGATGTTGCCTTCAAAACATAGAAAATGCCGCTCGTAATAGAAATAATGACATGTAACCTATAATATGCATTGTGTAAATTGTTATTCAATGATTACTGTCGTTATATAGGTTTATTTACAGAGAGCCCCAATACATAAGCAATTATAGTTTTATATTCATCAATTCATTTCAGTGAAATGAAAATAACAAAAAATTATACATAAACCTTATCACATGTGATTGTTGTACTCTCATAAGCATCTGCTATATTATATATGATCATAACATACACAAAATCTCATTACAACTGCAGTATTATTATTTACAGACACTATCTACAACTATATACAACCATATACTATACAATAGAATGAAGAATGTGAAATGCATTACGTGAAGTCGAACTCAGAAACGATATAATATTAAACTCATTTGAATTTTTTCGTATAGATTTCAGAACATTCCTGCACCATACATAACACCTTCGTTCTCGAGCAGATTTTTTTCCTGTCTACTTTTAGCCAAAGCTACGATTCTCCGGGCCTTTCTGTATGTTTCAGTTGTTTTTAACAATAAGTTATTGAGTTTACGCTCGTCTACGCTTTGTGCTACCGACATTGTATATTTTCCGATTGAAAACCCCACTTGCTTCATAAGTTCCGTGATGTTTTTTTACTCCCAAATTGTACTCACTGATGACAATGGAAGCTGCGAATTTTACTCGCGCCTTGCACACAAACACTTCCTTCGAGCACTAATTCCAAATTACACTGTGTAAGCTTTCATTGGCATTTTGCGTCAAATATCTAGCACATCGTGTAAGTAATCGTCAGTTAGTCGTTCATATAGAGGGAGAACTTTTTCAAAGCATAGATCATTCAATGGCTTCCTTACATTATTTATGTGAGGGCCCGGCTGCTTGTTCTTTGCTAGTGCAGATTGGTAGAAACACCAAGACGAAGAACCTTTAGGACACTTCGAATGTTGAGGATTCTCGTCAGAAGAGACTGCGTGTTATATGGAAGTATATATTGCATCTTTCATCGCCTTTTTTTATTATGAGGAATTTATATGATTTCTGATACGTTCACACACATTAATATCATAATGTTCATATACAATACAAGTGAGTGTCTGTTTACCTGAACGTCGCCTTTATTTCTGTATACAGCTTTCTTATAGTACTCGGCAAGCTTTCTAATGGTCGTTCCCTTTAACCGACCGTTAAAGAATTATGAACCGACTGTTAAAGAATTATGATTTTGAATTTTGAATATGTATACATGTGAGAATATTTTCACATTCCTCCCACACAGTGAAGAATATGGGTACAATTGGATATGCTAATAATGGACCATATTTATCTAACTTTACACCGTAGCATTGTCTATAACATAATTATTTATTCCTAAAATCACTTTTATTAGCGTAAATAATGCAACACAATGCAATCAATAATTGTGCATCAAATCTCTTTGAGAAAGCATTCTGCTAAATCAGTTAGCAGCGGATTTTCTGAAAATATAGGTTAATTTAAGCATAGAAGCTTCAAAGGTCCATATTTCAAAAATCGACATTAACAAAGTAATAATTTTTTTTAAGTAACATTTTTGCGATTTAAGGTGATAGGCAAAATCATATACATACAATCTTTATGTTTAAAATAAGTCAAAGAATCAAGTAAATTTTAGTTTGAGCATAAAACTGAAAGTTTCTTTATTTTAATTTTAATAAAACATTTTTTTTATAAAAATGCTTTGTAAACAAAATGAATAACGGCATTTTTTCAACATATTTGATTTCAATATATACTTACAAAAAAAAATTCCTTCAAAAGATTTGCTAGGAAATTATATTCATATTTTATTTCTTATAGTCGAATTCGAGAACTTTAGGAGGTTTACTCAGATATACAATCTTAGGTAAAATAGTTATTTTTTTATAAATTAACAAATAAGAGATTAAAGAAAAAGATTTCAATTTACGCATATTAGAATAAAATTTAAATTACTTCCAAAAACAATTATTCTACGAAATAACAATGTCATATGTGTTAAATTACTCAAAACTATAATAGAAATGATACCAATCAGAACACAATAATTTTTTGTGACTTTTCCATGTATTTGCGTGTTTTCGGCACGCTTATATACTTTACTTTGTAACTGATGATTATCCAACACGCTAGGTTTCCTGTTTAATACGTACATCAAAACTAGCATATAAATACTTAGTAATTTTAGAATATCGTTCAGATTTAAAATTAGAATTTTACAGTAAACGTCGCGCTAAAACTAAACTGTAAGATGAAAGCTATTCTGTGCCTTTTGATCGTTCTTGTCGCCACAGTAAGTACACAATAAAAATACGAATATTCTATTAACTCTTTCAGTCACCATCTCCTTCTTGAATAACAGTAGCTTTTTCACTGACAAATCCTACTTTAAAATTATTTTTGTAACACATGCACGATCTTCGCGATATTACGTGCCTAAAAAGTGGTCGTTCTCCGACCGGCGGCAAAAAAGTTACTTTACTGTCTGCTCTAGCGGGCGCAAAAATAATCTCCTGAAAAGTAGTAAGAATGGTTTCAATATAGTACATTATGTAACAAAGAAGTAAAGTCGTAGATTATTGCTGCGGGCGGGTTTACTGCCCGAGCGAAGCGAGGGCACCAATCACCCGAGGGAATGATCGACTTTACTCCCGTGTTGCATATAGAACTTTATTCATGACTTTACTGTAGCCACTTTGTTGACTTGCAAAGTGAGACCCGCAAACAGAAGCGACAATTGAGAAAAATTAAAAAAAGTGAAATTGATATGAGGGAGTAAAGTTTACTTTCTTCCCGCATTGGCGGGAAATAAGAACTTTATTCCTTCTTTTGCGGGAAATAAGAACTTCTTTGCCGCTTTTGCGGGAAATAAGAACTTTATTCCCGCTTTTGTGGGAAAAAATATATGAGAGAATAAAAAGCTACTTTAGACCCGCTTTTCAGGGCCAAAAAGTGGTTATTTTAGTTAAGTAGTGAATAAATCAATTTTCAACTTTTTATGCTATGGGTGATTCCACGTCAAGTGAACAAGTAAGAAATTTTAAAACTCTGAAACATTAAGAAATAATGTATTTCATACCCAAAATATGTAAAAATTTCATACCCTTACCTCTATTGGTTCAGCATTTATGCTAAGCTGAAAAACATGATTATTTGCATTTTTTTCTTTGCTCTCATTATGTATATATTTTTATCTTAAGAACTGTAAAAGATAGGGTATTTTAGTCCGTGTGTTTTGGAAAGAGAGTTTGATGCAGAATATGATTCTATTTTTTGCGTCACCAAATTTGATGATTCGGTTTGGTCCAAATTACTGCCAAGACACCGATGACATTTTAAGCTGAACACTACAAGCAATTTTGTTGAAAAAAATTTCAGTGATAGTTTTAGATGTATATTTTAAGATAAAATGAGATTTAAAATGGTACTATAACTCAGTCACGAGAAAAAAATAAAAGAAATTGGCTTAATATATCAGAAACTGATTTACATGTTAAATCCCATAAGAGTCTAACTTTGGTAAAATAAGCCAATTTCTTTTATTTTTTTTCTCGTAACTGAGTTACAGTACCATTCTAAATCTTATTTTATCTTAAAATATACATCTAAAACTATCATAGAAATTTTTTTCAACAAAATTGCTTGTGGCGCTCAGCATAAAATGTCATCGATGTCTTGGTAGAAATTTGGACAAATCAAAATCATCAAATTTGATGATACATAAAATACTATCATATTCTGCATCAAACTCTCTTTCCAAAACACACAGACTAAAGTACTTTATTTTTCATAGTTCTCGAGATAAAAATACATACATTTTGAGAAAAATGAAAATAGTGCAAATAATAATGTTTATCAGCTTGGCATAAATCCTGAACCAATAGAAGGATTTGAAATTTTTTTACATATATTGGGTATGGAATACGTCATTTTCTTAAAGTTTCAGAGTAATAAAATTTTTCACTTGCTCACTTGAGGAAGAAAGTTTCTTTAATAAATATGGTATTGCAAATAGTGATTTATTATGTCGTGTTGAATCAAGATTTTGAGGTTCTACAACGGTAAAATTTAAGATATTATTGTGTTTTGATAGCATACAAATTATCAGAACGATTACTTTTAAACATAAATAGTTTTCAACACTCGAAAAGAAAATCTTCTTTTGGGTTTAATCGAAGCTTGGCCTACCCAACATTTATAAAACACAAAATTATTATTTTCTAACTATAAATTATGATACTTAGAGGTTATGGTCAGTGAAGTCGCCTTGTCTGCTGGCAGCACCGTAACTAACGCATCCCGAAAAACTTGTCCAATCACTGTGCACAGTAATTGATGGAAAATTTGAATTCGTTTGAATTACTGGACTTATTTAATATAAAAAAAATATTAAAATAAATGCTCTAAATTATGCTTTATCCTAACCTACACAAGTTTAATTTATATAATATAGTTTTTTTCATATCGAAAAACAATTTCGTTAAGTCTACATCACCTATCATTCATTGAGCGTTTCCTTAAACTTTTTGCTAAGATTTCCAGAAAAAAGGTAAAATCGTGCAGCACAAATTTCAAATGATCATTTTAGTATTTAAAAAATAACGTAATATACATTCGGTTCTTATACATAAAAGAGCACTTGAAGATTAATTGAAAAATATAATACGTTCTTTTCATGAAATGATATTTAGTTATATGATAAACTGAGCCTAGTGCACAGTAATCGGCTACCCCCCCCCCCCCCCCAGTACCTAATGAAATCGAAAATTTACCTTAAATAACAACTTTAAACCTTAACACAATAATTCATATTATAAAATATTAATTATTAAATGATTTAATATAGAAAAAATAAAAAATTTGAGTAAAACTTTAGATAAGCCGTTTTTCTAGGTATGCATCAACTGCGAATGGACATCACAGACAATGCAATGGGATAAGGAATGTCATGCAGAAGTTGGCCTACCCTATGCTCGTTAGTAGTAATTTATAAATAAATTCTCATAAGAATGCAATGTATATCTTTATTAGATCCTACTTATTCATATTGTTTTGTTTGTACGCAGAAAGGAAAACGGAACCACTTAACTTGTACGACCGTCAAGTTAGGTGTTTATTTGCTTGTTATCTAAAGAAGAGCGGAGGTGTGAGTAGTAAATTATATATTATTATGAAGTAATTGTGTGTGAAAAATTGAAATATTATCTCTACATATTACCTATATTCGGCAGTTGGTAAATGGTAAGTTGAACCCGGGAAATTCACTGGGTCCAAACGACAGAAGTGTGCAGCAGAAGGTATTAGACTGCGTTGACGAGGGTAACTATATTTTCGAATTAAAAATTTGCAAAAGATTTACCCTGGTAAAAATCAATTTCATTTATATCCAGTAATTGGTCATTAATAGTCACCTATAGCTATTACTGAGAGATTATTGGCTACTAATGAACGATTACAGGATATTAATGAACGATTATAGGCTATTAATGAACCATTACATACTATTACTGGTTATTAATGAGATTGATTTCTGCCAGGATAGTTACATTTACTCATACATCGCTGTAGGATATACTTCACAATCGATAGGCGCTTAACCCATTTCTTCCCAAGCGGCCATTTTATAGTCGATTGGTTTTTTGCCTAAAAAATTGTCGAAAAAAAAATAATAACCAATAGCACTTTTCTGAAGTAAAATTGTCCGCTCTTTCCGATTTTGAAGTCAGAATTTTGAAATTTCCGTTGGAAAATTTCAAAATGGCGGTTTGAATTTGATGAAAAATCATAAATACATTTTTAAACATTTTGACATGCGTGTTTAGAATAAAACGGGTTCAACGAAGATCTTGATATGGATTCATGTTGCAAATGATATTATTGTTCAAACATTTGATGTTTTTAAATTTTCCCGAAAAATTTTCCAAGATGGCGCTTGTGATATCATGAAATAATCGGAAACGGAATAATTTTCCAACGGAAATTTAAAAATTCTGACTTCAGAATCGGAAAGAGCGGACAATTTTACTTCAGAAAAGTGCTATTGGTTATTATTATTTTTTTTTCGACAATTTTTTAGGCAAAAAACCAATCGACTATAAAATGGTCGCTTGGGAAGAAATGGGTTAAGGGGACAGGCCTGGGTTAAACCCAAAAAAAGATATTTGTTTTTTACGATTCCAGAAATCTTTTTAAGTTTATAAGCAATCATTATGAAAATTTTTATGCTACAATGTTAAATAATAACAATTCTAGGTGACATGATGAAAGAAAATTTTTTTTCGACGGTTATTCGACTCCTTTTGACATGTCTTACAAAAAGAGCGAAGCACTTTTTCGTTAAAATTTTTGGCACAGTGCGTTTCTTACAATTAAAAATTGTACACGTAATTATTGTGCACAATTTAGCATTAGTCAAATATATCTATATATAATTTGACCAATGCTAAATTGTAAACAATAATTACGTGTATAATTGTTATGTGTAAAAAACGCACTATGCCAAAATTTTTTTATTATTTTTTTCGAAAATCCAATCGATATTTTGAAAACATTTTTTGAATATTTTTTAAAAAATTGATTGGATCTCCAAAGAAAATAGAAAAAAAATCTTAATGAAAACGTTCTCCGCTCTTTTTGTTATACATGTCAAAAGGAGTCGAAAGTTCCTTTAATAAATATTGTATTGAAAATAATGATTTATCGTGATGTGTAGGATCACGATTTTGAGGTTTTGCAACGGTAAAATTTATGATATTTTTGTGTTTTAATAGCATAAAAATTTTCAGAATGATGGATTTTAAACATAAAATGATTTTTAGTCTTGAAAAAAAAGTTTTTTTTGGGTTTTACCCAGGCCTGCCCCCTTGAGGCCAATTAATATGATTTTTAATCTTTAATCTTTAAACTTTAATCTTCGACTTTATTCCCGTGTTACATATAGAACTTTATTCCCGACTAATCTGTGGCCACTTTATTAAATTAAAAAGAGGTGCTTAAAATGTTGGGAATAAAATGATTATTATCTATAAAAATTGTCTTGTTTTATCATTTAACTACAAACCGTACATCTATTGGTCATCGTCTATCTACTGGGAAGTTTACCCTATTGTAATTAAATTTGTAGATGCAACTCTTGAAAATGAACAGAAACATTTAATGCTTCACTAAATATTTTTCGTAATAGTGAAAACGCGAAGTTAAGACATGTGTGGCGAAGAGTACGGTGTTTAACGTGCAAGAAATAGTATATTGTGTACCCAGGGCGCAAAGTACGCTTTTTTAGACAGAGTGTGGAAATTGCAGTCCGAGTCGCAGACGAACTAGCACGAGCCGAAGGCGAGTGCGTTTGCGAGCTGAAGTCGAGTACTGCAATCACACGAGGTCAAAAAGCCCACTTTGTCCTTGGTGCAACCATATTTTTTGTAACGCATGTATTGATTTTTGCGATTTTCTGGCATATTAAGCGGGACTAAACATATATATATATATTATAAATTTTCCGAAAAATTTTAGCAGTCGCAAAAGTTACTTTTGCGCCCGATTATGCGTATTAGCGCCCGCCGGTCTAAAAAATGGTCCTTTAGGTCCGCTTAGTAGGTACAGAAAAACGCGAAAATCGTGCTTGTGTTACAAAAAGGTATTTTTTGCCCTTGTGTGATTGCAGTACTGGTCTCCGACTCGTACGTGTTCGCCTCGGCTCATACTGCAAACCGCACGCAGGCAAAAGAACACTACTTTTCACCCTCGATACACAATACACTATTTAAATTACGCATAAGGTGTTGTATTGTGCCTAAAAAATGTTGAGTGTGTAGATTTAAAGAAAAAATTTTAACGGGTCCTTAATGAGGTTCGAGCGCAAAAATGATAATGAAGGCAAACAGTTAAAAAAAATTGTATTTGTTAACAAAAATGGTAACTAAACACTGCTAAAATTTTGAGTCATTCAGGAAGCTCGTTAATGAGAAAAAATTGTTTGAAATTCTTTTTATTCAGTTTATATATATCATCAATATATCATATTGAAAAGATTCTTACACTGTTTGAATTTTTTTTGTTCTGCGCATAAAAATACGTTTCATTTTTCTTTATACTACCATATCTTTACGAAAATCTTCCTAATTTATTTGAAATTTTTACAGTAAGCTTAAAAACCATTTCGTTATGTAGTAAAAAGTTTTCTCTGTTTTTCTTCTAAAATTGTTTTTCTTAGTTAATAATAAGTCAAAAAATTATATTCTTTTTATAAATTTGTTTGCAATAGTGCCTATAGTATAACATATATATAACATAGCATGATTGTATTAAAGATTACATATTAATCAGCTATATATTTAGTAAAATGTTATTTTTTATCAGACCATGCCGCTAGAACCTTCTTAACCATTTATGTTTATTTTCAAGGTCATTAATTTATTAATCTGTTATTATTATAGTTTATAATTAAATAAATATTTCAAGATTTCATACTTTAAGAGTAGAGTTACAGGGGTTCAAGTTAACGAATTTCAGAAAAAGGTATAACTTTAATAAACAGCTAAATTGATGCCCTTACATGGGTGGGTGGATAAGTATACGTGAAAATTAAGTGTATGTCGAAACTAAGTCAGCGAGCAATACTTGGTATTGTAAATATAGTAAACATTATATGACAGTATACCCGTGGCATCAAGTTGTTGATAAATGCAAAGTTTCTTTACCGCAATTATATTGCTATTTCTTTCCTTTAAATCTGATTAATGATAGGAAATTCAGAAGTAAAAACATATATATACATATATATATATATATATATATATATATATATATATATATATATATATATATATATATACCAATTTTTGGTGTTAATCTCTTCTTATTTAGTAACAATTATAAAATGACTGCGATATTAACAAGATAATATTGGTTTTTAGCAAACGAAGAAACTGATGAATGCGAAGTAGCTGGTGTCATGCAGGTATGCATTGTGGAAAAAATGAATGAGTAAAATAACAAAATTATATTGTTTAATAAAAAATGTATTCATTTTGTCATCAAATAAAGATGTTTCTATTTTTACTGATGTTCGACATATTGATCTATAGTTTATCGAATCAATAAAATTGAAAATAAAAAAACAAAATATGAATTATACAATTACTGATTTTTTATTCGGCATTACTGCAAATAATGTTTTTTTCTCATACCCTGAGTGGGGCGTTGGGTGGGAGGAAGGAGCGCCGGACGTGGTCTAAGGGCACAGGAAGCGAGCACCCGCTGGGGAGTTCACCACAAAATTAAATCGAACAAATAATTTCATATTAGAACAATTAATAAGGTTGGACGAAGCTAAGTGTCAATGAATTGGCAGCGGTTCATTCTCGAGTATTATACGATCATTTTTGGCGAATTAAAGCTCAGTTTTTTCTTTATTTGATGAAGATTTTAAATCAAAAATAATTTATATTTTATAATATAAAATATTTTATAATTATTTATTTATAAAATAATAATCAAAAACGAAAGATTCCTCGATTCGTTTTAGTGTTACAGCTGAATTAAGACCTGTTGTGCGGGTTCAACTTCCACGTAATAAATATATTATTTACGTGAGGAAACTAATCTTTGTTCAGAAACTATTACTTACTATTATTTATTAAGATTTACTCGAATCTGTTACCCGTGAAATGTTATCATATAAGATTCAGCGCTCTGTAGTTAAGGGGTAACACCACTCCAGGATTTTGAAAAAATCGATTTTTTTTTCGGCTTAAACGATACTTTAGGGTCATAAAAATAATATGCAATTAGTCCTGTAGTGTCAAATAATTTTTAAAACGTTCAAATATCGATTTTGCGGCAGCGCCTCGGACCGCTCGCTGAGCGCGCTAAATGAGAGCGCGTGGCGTGTTCTGATTCATCGCTTTTGTATTGATTTAATCTATCGGAATAATAGGAGACCTTGTTACTTACAGAGCCAAAGGTCCTTGAGGTTCCTCAGGCATCCTGCAGGGTGCACTAATACTGAAATTAGCTTGAATCGGTGTGTATATGTGTTAATTAGTACAGCTACGAAGCTACGCCGTGCACATGCTTCGATTTGTATTTCTGCTGATTTTTCGTTTTTATATATTTATATATTACAAATTTCGTTGATTTTAAGTGAACAGTGTGAAAATTATAAACAATATGAGTAGTGAAAGAACAGTGTATGATGGCAAGAAATCGACGAAGGGGAAAAAGAGCAATTTGAAGAGACCGAAAATTTCAAAGCGGCGGCCAAGTAACCGTTATGAAATGGAGAAGCCAAGCGTCGAGGCGGTTGGCACATCGGCTCGAAAATTATCTACCATCGATCCTTATGACTTTGAAGTAGATGAAGGCTTTGCTTATCGAATTCTGAATTTTTTAACCGTATTTACCGCTATATCGCAAGCTGTTGTGTGCAAAAAGTGCAAGTCAGATGTGACATTCACCGAATGTGGAAAGCGTGACTTGGGTTTCAAAATTGTTATTTCATGCCAAAACTGCGACAACATTTCTATCCCTTCTTCACCATTCATTGAAAAAACATACGACATTAATCGTAGAATGATTCTTGCTATGCGACTACTGGGAATAGGATTGAATGGAATAATAAAATTTTGCGAGTTCATGGAGCTCCCGCGGCCAATTTTTCAATCATTTTACGATAAAGTTGTGCAGAAGATTGCTGTCGATGCAAAGGAGATTTTTGAGCAGAGTATGAAAAATGCAGCTAAGGAAGAGAAGAAAAAAAGTGATGAAAAAGGAAACACAAGTGGTATTACTGTATCTGGCGATGGTTCGTGGCGCAAACGCGACTTCATGTCCCTTTTCGGATTTGTATCACTTATTGGATGGTGTACTTGCAAAGTGGTCGACATTTTAGTAAAATCTAAATATTGTAAGGCATGCGAATTTTGGGAAAAGAAAAGTGACACGGATGAGTACAAAGAATGGCTCGAAACCCATGAAAACGAATGTCAATCGAACCATGATGGCTCGGCGAGAAAAATGGAAGTGGATGCCGTTATTGAGATGTTCCAGCGTTCAGAATATTTACACCAACTTAAATATGCCAATTACGTCGGGGACGGTGATTCAAAAACTTTTAAAGGTATCGTAGACTCGCAGCCTTATGAAAATTTGTCAGTAACGAAGAAAGAGTGCATCGACCGCGTGCAGAAACGGATGGGTACTCGCCTTCGAAATTTAAAAAAGAAAACTAAAGGTCTCGGAGGAAAGGGCAAGCTCACTGGTAAATTAATCGACGAATTATCAATTTATTATGGTCTAGCAATACGTAAAAATTATGATTCTATAAAAAATATGCGCAATGAAATCTACGCAACACTAGACCATATATTATCGACGGACGACAAATCGAAGCACGAGAGATGCCGCGCGGTGAAGATTCATGGTGCTCGTGGCAGAGGGCCCAGGCCACTGGAGATTTGAATTATAAACACAAGCCAGCAATGTCGCAAGAGGTATTTGAAGCAATTTCTCCTATTTATGCTGAATTGAGCAGCGACGATCTGCTGACTCGTTGCCTCGGCGGATATACGCAAAACAGCAACGAGAGTTTCAACTCAATCGTGTGGTGTATGGCTCCGAAATCAGTCTCCAGTGGCAAGCACGTTCTTTTCACGGCAGTATATATTGCCGCAGGTATTTACAACGATGGCCTGCCAAGCATCATGAAGCTCATGTAGACATTAGGCCTTAAAATAGGACCAAATTGTTTCAATTTCTGCATTGAAACTGATGAGCGGCGGATCAAGTTTTCCAAGCGATCGCTCATAGAAGCAGCCAAGAAGGCCCGATTAGATTCAAAATCGATGAAAAAAGAAGAGGACGAGGCAAATATTAATTTGGATGGCCAAATGTATGGTGCAGGCATTGCAGATTAGAGGTAAACAAAATATATCGATGATTTAAGTGCATGTAAAACTTTAAACGCGTTTTTCTCGAAACCTGTTTTTTCAAACTGGGAGAACAGATTTCTCGTAAACTATTGCATGGATTGGATTGAAATTTTTACTCTAGCTTCACAAATAGACTCTCTAAAGAAGTACGTAGCCGTTTTTCGATTGAATGTAAATTTTTTTTTATAAACAATTTACATCGTTTTTTTTTTCGAGAAAAATCGACTTTTTTTCAGAAGTGCGCCATTCTTACAAAAATTGAATTAAAAAAAATCCTACGTACTTCCAAAGTTAACGTTACATAGATTAAGAATTTCTTTGGTTTTTTGTTCCAAGTCTCATACTTTCCGAGAAAAGTGTTCTCCCGTTTGGAGGTTTGAGAAAAAGGCTTCTCACGAGATTCGCTGTATAGCCGCCATTTTGTATTTAAATGTAAAAAAATATATTTTTGTTCCTCAATATATGTATTAGTAAACCCTCAAAAAGAAATTAGATCCCTTGTTTCCTACTCTTGTAAAAAATCGTACAAATTAGGCATTTTTTCGGGCCGCTGGAGTGGTGTTACCCCTTAATAGGAATGCTAACTTGTAGAAACGAGCGCTCGCAGGTGAACAGTTTTACTTTGCGATAGAATCGAGTGCTCGCAGTTAGTTGTCTTGCAGCTCTGAAGCTTTAGCGCTCTTCGACAAGTGCTCAGACTACGATTGAGCTAATCTCTTCCATTAGATGAGCGCTCTCGTCCCAACACTGGTCGCACGTCGATTATTTTCTTGTTTTAGAGAAAGAGAGCGAAGAGAAAGAGCACTCTCTTTATTTCGGTATATATTTCTTACCTTCTTTACCGATTTAGTTATTCTTATATTTGAATATTCCGTTTTTAATTAATTACTCATATATTTCTTTAGAATTGCTTTTATTAAAAATAACAAAAAATTTAATTTTATATTAGTAAAAGCGTGTATATATATATATATATATGGGTAATTCTTTGGGAAATCGAGATCACAAAAAAAAAATTAGGACAACCAAAGCTTTAATAGCTTATTTTTACGTTATGTTAGACAAATTTCATGTTTAAAAGCAAAAAAGTTAAATTTAAAATAGGTTTCGTAGATAAGAAAATTAATGTTAAACATAAAAAATAATTTTAAATTATTGCTTTGAACTTTTGTGAAATTGTTAGTAAAATACTTAAAAACTTAACAAAAAAGTCTCCACTGTTTTGTCAAATCTGTCTTTAGTTACCAATATCCACTTTTGCAGTAACGGAATTTCTATAAAAAAGAATATTTTAGTCCGACAAAAACTACTTATTTTATAATATATTGACTTTCATATCATTGTGAGATTATTGCAATAAAAAATGTTTATTTTTTGTGATATATATATGTCAATAGAATCTCCTTAATGCCAAAACGATATAAATTGTAGCGTTTTAAACTTGTTATACCGTGTGTTAAAGAATTTTTTTTACCTAAAACCAGTATATATGACGGGAGTGGAATGATACTTTCAGAATAATTACGCTTTGTGTATCTATGTATATATAGATCTATATATATGTGTGTGTGTGTGTGACATACGTACATGTTCGAGTGTTGTGTTTATGTATATGTGTGTCACTCGTCTGGGCTCAAACACCAGTGGATATAATCAAATCGATCTATGTTCAAAAACTTAATTTTCAGTTAACATTTAAATTTAGTATTTGTAATGTTTCTCAACTTCTCATATATATTTTATAAAAATAGCAAACAAATTTTAAATTAATTTGTAAAATTTCAAACTTAGACGATTAACTTATTTGATAACAATATTTAAGTTTGAGGAAGTTAACAAGGAGAGTATCATACGTTTGGGCAACGAATTTTGATTAGGCTTTGGGAGTTGTTTTCTGGTACCCAGAAATGACGTGTAGAACCTGCAGTTTGTGCCAGTGGGCTCTTTATATTAGAGATATGAGCTATTTAACTTAGAAAATACATTATTTTAGTGAAAAATGGTACCTAATAAAGAATGACCCGAATGATAACAAAAAGTAGGTGGTAAGAGCTACATTTTAAGCTTTGTTTCATTAAAAGATATTAATCTTGTGTAAAGTTATTAATAATTAAAAATGACGGAAAATACATGAATATTTGATGAAATTTTATGGAACATATACACCTTTAAATTTGAAATTGATTGTTAATACGTTTTAAGGTACAAGTGAGTTTTGCCATCATATATTAGCTAGGCACGAGACTAGAGATTTTTCTTGGTCTTGTCTGGATTTTCGAGACAAGACCAAGTCGATACTGCGAAATCGAGTGCGAAATTATTTAATTAGTTAACTTAAGTTAACTATAACTTTTTCGATTTTCATAAGTTATTAACTTTTGATGTAACTTAAACTAATTTCATTCCTAAGTAACTTTGAACTTAACATTTTAGTTTATTAAAAATTACCCAACCCTGTTAATAATTAATAACAATTGCTATTATCAATAAATTTGTTGTGTATTATAAATATCAAGATTCTTGGTCTTGTCAAGCTTTTGGTCTTTGTCTTGTCTCGAAAATCAAGACCAGACCAAGAAAAATCTCGAGTCTCGTGCAGCCCTATTTTAAACTTAATCTTAAACCCATAAACAATGACCAAATGTGAATATATTTTTGTATCTAGTAAGTTTTCCTTAAGTATACGCAACAGTCCCACTCTCCCCGACCCATAAAATGGAAGCTATCGTGAAAAAATGGCGACAACTGCACACTTGTATCGACAGTGTGCCCATTCATTTTGTACACTACTACTACAAATCTGCCAACTTACCTTCCCACATCACAGCATCAAGCCCACACGACTGAGCGCTGCACTCCAGCACTAATCAACAAGCAGCAATGCCGTCATGCACGATAGTGACCACGGATCGTGCCACGAGAATAGCCGCGCTCTGCGCGCTGGGCATCCTGTGCTGATCGTCGGTCGTCGTGGTCGAGCAGATCTCCTCGTCGTCGACCGGGCAGGACGTTAAGGGGAGGTCGGAGCGAACTTTACCATTGTGACCTCCACCTCGCGCCATATTTTTCATTATACGTCTAAAATTCACATAGTAACATCAAAATCGAGGTTGATAATAGTTTGTTACTATGTAAAGAACACCGAACAACAGCAATTTTGTTTATTAGTAGCCTCAAAAGATTTTTATTATGAAATATTGTTACAATTGACGAACGGAAAACGGTAAAAGTGATGGTCATCTTACCGTTTCTTAGCCTTATTGATAGCTTCACCTCGCGCCATATTTTTCATTATTTTACGAAATTGTACGCAATTATGTACGCTTGAAGCTTTATAAACATTTATTATTATGACAAGAACACCGGACAACCGCATTTTTGTACCATAAATGACCACAAATTTTTAATTTTATGATATTAATTTTTGAGGTTAGGTAAAATCTGCACCAATCAGGATAGCTTCGACCTCCCCTTAAGAAGCTGCCGCCGAGGCTGCCGCACTACGACTTCGGCCTGGGCAAGCTCTGGGCCGATGACAGGGTTCGTTGACGTTTCAGGGTAATGCTTTATTTTCAGCGCGCTCTGGCTATGTGTATTCTTTGGAATAAAGGGGCTTCGCTGTATTTTTATCGTTATCATGGGATTACAAAGCACACAGTAATTGCATGAGTAAACTTGGTATGTGAGCTTTGAGTTTGCACGAGTATTTATAAATGCATCAATTGAAATTCGGGCGGAAATTTACTTTTTATACTCTGCGATGTGTATACAATGCGATGCTGCCTACGTAATGTTTAAAAAAATTACTCGTAAAATTATGTGGAAAAATACCAAATCGAGGGCGTGAGCTTTTAAATGCTGTTACGTACTCGAAAGTTCGATTGTATAATTTTGAACCGAAACGATTTAATATTCAGCGATTTAAACCTATGTTTACCCGTATGGGTAATTCTACATAAAATTCTACACTTTTTATTGACCCCTCCTCATATTTTCCGTATACATATATATGATACTATAATTATTTTTGGATCTTGAAAATCTTTATACAATTAAGAAGGAATGTCAATTTCAGGGAAAAAATTAAATTGAACCTAATTCAAAGTTAACCTGAATAATACATTTTATTATTTATGCAGGATGAAAATGATAACTACAATAGATAATTTCTGTAGAATTTCCGATAATACAGATATGTAAAAGTATTAATTATAGATATTATTGATTTAAAATAAAACTAGCTCGCCACGTGGTCTGCGGCATGCGGTGCGCAGGCCGCGTGACGCGCTGCTCCTGCCAAGGCAGGACGAACTATGCTTGCGATTCGCGCTCGCCTTTTATTTTTATTGCTCCCCGTTGGTTTTACATTATATTAAAAAGAATAGGAAATAATAATTTATATGGTTAAATAATAATATAGCTTTACACTGCTGACAGCAAAAGAAAATTAAAATCGACTTTTTTTCTCGAGTTACATATAGTACTTTATGCCCATCTCAACTATGGACACTTTTTTACTTGGAAAGCGGGACTAATGGACTGTTAAAAGACAATATTGTTGAAAGGCAATCGAAAATCAGGGTTATTGTTAAAACGTAATGAAATAAAGGAATTTGAACTAAATTCTAGTGAAGTCACTTTTTTCCCGCATTTGCGGGAAAAAAGTGATTTTCACGCAACAAGTTATTTAATAAAAACAATAACTAGTTTTTTTCTAATAAATTTGATTAACTAAAAATAAATTATTTTCTAATAACAATTATAATAAACAACAAGTCACTTTAAGATACAATATAGAAGAATATAGAAAAATAATAAAAAATTCAAAAATTCAGTTACAAAATAAAGCTCTTTGATATTATACTTTTCAGTTCAGATTTTTTCCATCGATTCACAAAGAACTAAAAAAGTACTGTACATAGTGAATTGTTATTACTTTTAAGTAATAAATTATCTTTTAGTAGAAATAGTATAGCTCATTTATATCTAACATTTTTTTAGGGAAGCCATGCTTTACAACATAATTATACAAAAACGATAAACTTGATTACATATACATATATATGTATATGTACACTCGACGATAGAAATATCTGGTCGAATTAGTTTGAATGTTTTGGAATTCTCTACCTAATAAGATTAGCGGAAAGGAGCATTCGATCCAATCAAGTTGCATCATTTCAAAATATTCAAATAAATTCGACCAGATATTTTTAACATTGAGTGTACATACATACTTGGTTGATTATCACGAAAATGTCAGTTTTTTACGTAGAATGCAAAACAACTACCATGCATATTTTAAACCTTTCATATTTTTTCTTTTCTATACCACATAAAACTCGAGTCAGGTTAGTATAAACTAGAAACGGTGATTATTTACACGCGCTGCTATGGCTACATTTACGTTACGTATTTATTTATATTTAACGCGTTCAGTTCAAGTGAAAAGTATACTTTCCACTTCTATTTTATTTGATTTTATCTTATAAATTTTATCGATTTGTAAAGCAGTTGTAAAGTTTAGTTTTTCAGATAAAAAATATTATGTACATATTATGTTCTAATCTTTTAATAAGTTTTTATATCTTAATGTGTACTACTGATTATTTATAACATATTAGTCAAAAAGAGGACTGATAAAAACGTAGTTCGGGACTTAAAGGATTAAGGAGGTCCTCCAATCGTTTTAACTCAAAGAAATTTTCTTTATATGTAACATTTAAAAAATTTCTTTTTTTATTTACAAATTCAAAGTTTAACAAAGTTATAGTCAGGCTTTTAAAACAATTTATATCAGACAGCCTACCAGTTTGACACCGTAAATGCCTTTTTCTAAATAATGTATTTTTTTAATTTCATAAAGTTTCTCGGAGAACTTATTTTAATAGATCTTTTAGAAGCTGCAGATAAAACCATGTAAGCGAATGTTTTCGAGGGCTCTAGATATTTTTAACGAATTCTATATTTGAAAATATATAATGTACATAAAGTTAAACCAACACTTCACTTTCAATCGTACATACAAATTGTTACATAAAATTAAGATTTATTAATAATTTTGACACTTTAAAATTCTTTAAAATATCTCGTATATTGGCGTCTTAAAATTCTTAAAATATATTTCTTGCCTTCTTTAATCATAAAAAAATAAGTTACCGAGGCTTTAATGTTTTTGCACAAAGTGGAAAGATGTTTGTTACATCAGTGGAGGACCCACTTGAACTTTGCATTATAACATCATTTCTCCTCCGGTTCTTTAGATCTAAAGCTGTGAGATAACAACGACACAACGGAATTGACATTTTTGCCAATTAATTTCTCATTGCTCTAAGAGAATGATAATTTTATTATATATAATGATTTTAGAGTATTCTATAATTAAAGTGATGATGAACCCTCGTATTACCGACAAATGCCGGGAAACACATTTTTCGTTTAATTTTTAATTTTGATAAAATGTCAGTTTGGAGAGTTGTTGCTTTTAATTAGAATAACAACATTTCAGAGAGATATTCAGTTAAAATTAAAATTAACAAGAAAAAATTGGATCCTTATAATTTTTGCTTTCGAGTGGTTTAGCATCACCTTAATAATATATGCTGCAGCAGCAGCAACAACAACGCTAGTTGCAGCAGCAGGATAAACCCGGCAACAGATACAACTTCCATTTAGATGAGTAAAAGCGCAATCAGCGCAATTAGAGTGTATCTTCTAGATAAAACAGAAATCGAATGAAAACTGAAAAACTTTCTTTGAATTTTAATTTTTTTTTTCAATAAACAATTCCTACGTTTGGGACAATCGATTCTTTTGTTTAAAATATTTTATCGCTACTTCAAGCCCTCTTCTATTACGTACATTGTTATTCCCATTACCAAAGGTCGTCTAACAATCATACGATGTTTTACCAAAAGGTTCGTTATTGGCGCAAAAACTACCTTAGGTTGTATGTACCTTAGGTTGTATGTACCGAGACTTGAAATTTATGATAGAATTAAAATATTACAAACTTGCCTCTAAAATTCGCAATGTACGTCATATTTATTACAGCTAAAAATATAATTAAAACTTCTCATGGCTTACGGAATCAGCGTAGTTACATTTTGCATTAGTTAAAGTACATGATTCAGTGATGTGGTCAAGTCGTATAATGTACAAATTACAGTAGGAATCTGACAATGAGTAGGTTTCTAGTAAAAAATGACATTTTTTCATAAATAAGATTATTTATATAGTTTGAATTAAAAATCCACTAAAAAGAGATGCTTTTAGCTAATTTTTATGTAATATAAAATATTATTACAAAAGTAAAAAAATAAATTATTATTGTATGTAATTAATTGCGGTTACATAAAAGTGAACCTAAAGTATTTATGAATAAAGCGGCCTGTATAGTATACTGGTATGAATCAGAATAGTATCAGAATAGTAAGCTGAACCTAAATTAATCAAATAATATAGCTTTTTGATAAAAAGTTCCTGCCTTGCCTACATCTTCTGGATTGAGTTCTTTATTGAAATTGTAACTATATGAATATGCCAAATCTTAGCTAATTTCTAATTAATTTGTAGGTAATAAATATTGTGAAAATTAATAAACCAGCTGAACCAGTTAATTCTCTACCAGAAAATGTTGTGATAAGTTTATCAGATTACACATAAACTTACGCTACTCAATAATTTACGCCTACCTACACGGAGAAAAATTAGATTTAGAATCGCTAAAATAATCTTTTCAATAAAGTAAAAACTATTCCTAAAATAAAGGTAGATTCATTTTTTTTCGAGAGCACAATACGCAAAAACATCCAAAAAGGAATTTGACTCATTTTGAAAACTTTTATAATCTGCAAACTATAATGTATACAGCTAAACCAGACTTTCATTTCAACCGTAGAATCAACATGAATTTTAGTAGATTATTAACGCTTCCTATTTTTCTTCGTGTAATCTAAAAAAAGATACCTCTCATCCTCGTTACAACATCCAAATCCATCGATCCCGCAATTTTTTTCTCACCCACGTGAGAGTCATGCTGTTATTCTGATCGCACGGTGTTGTATGCAAATGGCCGCAGTTATAAGTGGGATTCCGAGATGCGCGACGACATCGATCTGCACGAGAAGTTACCCGTCAAGCACTCGAGGAAGTAGTACTTGTTTTTCCACTAGTCTTGGCGTCCAACAGGGTTTCGTAGCATCTTGTATGTACACGACTCAAACCAGGCTTACTTTATGTTTTTTGACCTCCAGAACACGAATTTATTGGTTAGAAAGTCTGAAAATAGTCAGGTTAATTGTTATTAACAATAATATGTTAACATAATTAAAAAAAATATTGTTACAAATTTTTTTGAAGAGAGAGAAAGAGAGAGAAAGAGAAGAATGAAGATGAATTTGAAAAAGTGCAAATAAACCAAAAAACATATGCTGAGGTATTAATTAATAAATCAGTAAATAAAAAGAAAAGAGTTCCAGCAATAATTGTAGAAAATAAAAAAAAAGACAAAAATCCTAAAGATTTTTCAAAAAAAGTGTGCAATTATTTAATAGATGATAAAAATATTCAAACTAAATATGTGAAATCAATTAATGATAATGAATTATTGATTAAAAGCTTGGACGAAAGAAGTGCTAAAACTACTTTTGATGTTTTAACAAAAAAGTTATCTAATAATTATAATGTTGTGTATGAAAAAATAGAATCGCCAAAGATGAAAATAGTTGGAGTGGATCCCACACAAATGAACCAAGATGAACTCGAAAATGATATAAATCGAAGAAATTTTAGTGAATATCAAGACAAATGTAAGATATTACACATAAATGAAATTACGACTACTAACAAGTTAAGCCTAATAATAGAAGTACCAAGAGATTTATACAAACGTATAAGAGACAACCAAAATAAAATTTTTATTGGTTATCAAAGTTGCAGAGTCTGGGATTTAATAAATATCAAGCCCTGCAATAAGTGTGGAAGATTTGGGCATAATCCTCGTAACTGTGAAAATGAGCTTTGTTGCATAAATTGTGCTGGAACACACATATCTTCACAATGTGATAACCTATCCAATAAAGTATGTATCAATTGTTTTTATAGCAATACTAAATATAAAACAAATTTAGAGGTTAACCATGTAGTTAATGATACGGAAAAATGTATAATATTTAAGAAAAAACTTAATAGATACATAAGTATGACAGATTATCCTATGAATCCTACTATACCAAGATACATGGGTAATGTAGAAAATTACAAAAAAAACACTACGACAATGAACTCATCTAAACCAAGAATGAAGAGTGCAATACTCAGCAAAAATGCAACGCTTAGCAAGAATGCACCACTCAGCACTAGTATACTATCATTAACAAGCCCAAGCACAAGCAGAAATAAAAGTAAATAATGGAGCAACATCTAAATCTCATAGAAGAATTCCAAAAAGAAGTAATTCAAGAGGAAATATCATATCTTGATCTAAAAACTCTTAATAAAAATTTGAATATAAAAGACAGCCTTATACTGTATGTTAATATTAGAAGTCTAAATGCTAACTATACAAAATTAGAAATTTTTATTAAGAGCTTGAGGATCAAACCTTATATAATTGTATGCTCAGAAACATGGTGCTTACATAACTGTCAATATTTTGCTATACAAGGTTATAATTTATATTATAATAATAGCAAAATAAATCAAAATGATGGAGTAGTTGTATATATAAAAGATTGCGTAACAGAAATAACCGAAACAATTGAAATTGGTAAATTGAAAATATTAAATACAAGAATAACACTAAATAGAGGCATTTCTCTTGAAATATCAACATTATATAGATGTCATAATCTATCATGTACTGAACTCATTTCCAACTTAAAATCATATATGAACGGCAAAAAAAATATAAAAAATCATTTAATTATTGGTGATTTTAACATTGACATTATGAAAGAAGATCATAACAGTCAGGAACTTTTAAATAATATGCTTGAAAAAGGTTTTTACCCTGGGTTTATATATACAACTAGACCAAATGATAATAGTGGAGAAGGCACATGCATTGATAACATATATATAAAAACCAAATCTCTAGACACCAAATCCTTCAAACTTTTAATACCATTTACTGATCATTATCCATTATTTATAAAAATAAACAATTCACAAACATTAAATAAAGAAAATATTTGCTATAAGTATGATTACATTAAACTACGCAGAGTAGCTGCTATGAAAAATTGGAATATAATTGAATCAATGCATGATCCTGAAGAAGCTACAACAACTTTAATAACTGAAATACAAGACTGTTTAGAAAAATCTAAATATGTGTTAAAAAATGGAAAAAATAATAAGAATAAACCAAGAAAGGATTGGATTACTAAAGCTATTATGATCTCATGTGAAAGAAAAGGACAATTATATGTCAAAATGCGTAATGAACCTAATAACGAAAGAATAAAATTAGAATATAGGAATTACACAAAGAGTCTTGATAAAATTATTAAAGAAGCTAAAACTAAGCATGAAAGAAATTTAATAATAAAAAGTAGCAATAATTCCAAACAACTATGGAAACATATAAAAAGTAAACTGGGTACTAAATCGCAAAATAATAATACAATTAATAAAATAATAATGAATAACGATGAAATAATAGATGACCCTACAAAAATTGCCAATCAAATGAACTCATATTTTTGCAAAATAGGAATGAATTTAAGTAATAAAATTAATATTCCGCAGGGTAAGATATTAAAACTACCACCCATGAATTGCAACTCTATTTTTATAAAACCAACTAATAATTTTGAAATTTTACAAATAATTGAAAATATGAAAATAAAAAATGGCGGTGTTGATAAAATCCCAACAAAAGCTTTGAAAATACTATCAAATCTAATCGTAAATGCATTAACTCATATATTTAATATATGTCTAGAAAAATCAATATGGCCTGAATCATTGAAAACAGCTGAGGTAGTACCTATCTTTAAAGCTGGAAACAAAATGGAAATATCAAATTATAGGCCCATATCCTTAATCTCAAATATAGCAAAAGTTCTAGAAAAAATTGTTTTTGTAAGATTACAAGAATTTTTTGATAAATTTAAACTATTAACTCACAATCAATATGGATTTGTAAAAAATAAAGGTACTAAAGATGCTCTTAGTTATATAACGAAAGAAATATATAGCAATTTAGACAAAAGCAAACCAATAGCAATCACATTCCTAGACTTAGCTAAGGCGTTTGATACTGTAAACCATTCTATCTTATTAGATAAATTATATAATTATGGTATAAGAGGTAAAGCACATAAACTAATAATGAATTATCTAAGCAATAGGAGACAAAAAGTTAGAATTGGAATAACAGAAAGTCAATATGAAACAATAGACACAGGTGTTCCCCAGGGTACTATACTAGGACCACTTCTATTCATAATTTACGTTAATGATTTATTAATAAATAGAACTGACAGCACTATCTCATATGCTGATGATACAGCAATTATAGCATCTGATGATACCTGGGAAAAAGTTGAAAATAAAATGAATAAGTACTTGGATGATATAGCTAATTGGTTAGCTCTGAACAAACTATCTTTAAATATAAATAAAACAACCTACATAACATTTGGCAATTACTGTGATAGTGTTCCTAAAGATATGAACATAAAAATACAGGGTACTAAAATTTGTAGGGTAGAATATTGTAAATATCTAGGTATTGTATTTGATTACAATCTAAAATGGGACAGACATATTGAATATATAATAAAGAAAACAAAATATATATTATTTATACTTTACAAAATGTCAAAATACATGCAATCTGATACACTTAAGATAATATACTATGCATTTTTTCATAGTATAATTACTTATGGAAATATAGCTTGGGGTGGTGCATACAGAAACAATCTGGAGTTACTTCAAAAGACTCAGAATAGAATCCTAAAAATTGTTAATAAAAATAGTTTCAATCAGGACAACCCATTAAATTTAAAACAAATTTTTGCTTATGAATGTGTATCGTATCATTATAATGAACTCAAGAATTTATACTTAACGTCTAAAAGCAAAACCAGAAATAAACTTATTATACCACCAAAATGTTCAAAAGCTGTAAGTGATAAGAGTAATCACATTAGAGCAATACAAGTTTATAACTGCTTACCAACAATTAATATAAATCTTAAAATACTAGACATATCAAAGATTTATAATAAGAAAAAATTAAAAAAATGGATAAGTACGAATATATTATAAACATCAACAAGTCACTGTTACTTTATCCAAGACAAATATGTACTTGGACACTTAGGTTTTAAGTTAGTTTTTAGTTTTACTTAGATTGTAAGTTAATTATTAAGTTATTATACACACCGGACCTATGTACAGGTAGCTCTGACTACCTCTATAGGATGTGGGTTACTCCAGATATAATTAATATATCTGGAGATTAACTACAACATGTATTACGATGTATTACTCTGGTTAAATAAATAAAATAAATTTTTTTAAAAACCGCATAGACTTGAGTAAAAAATCATCAGTTTCAAATTTTGCGGTTTTGGCCATTTTTTACTCAAAATATTAGGGTTCTACAAAAAAACTTGTAAGAACATTTTAGCTTTAAAATCTTCCAAAGAACGTAAAAAATTTCTTTTGGCAGAATTTTTTCAAATATGCTTTTTTTACATTCATTGAAAGATTTTAAAGCTAAATTCTTCTTACAAGTTCTTGTGTAGAATCCTTATACTTTGAGTAGACAATGGCCCAAAACGCGATTTTTGAAACTGACGATTTTTTTATTCAAAAATTAAACGGCTTTCAAAAAAAATTGTAACAATATTTTTTATTTATAATGATCAAAAGAATCTAATAAAAACTTTTTAGATAAAAGAAAAGATCTTTTAACTATGTTAACAAATTATTGTTAATCACAATTAACGTGACCATTTTCCGACTTTCTAACCAAGAAATTCGTGTTCAGGAGGTCAAAGAATCTAAAGTAAACCTGGTTTGAGTCATGGACATACAAGATGCTACAAAATCTTGCTAGGCGCCTAGATTACTGGGAAAATGGTGCAAGAAGGAGAAGGACGAAGACGAGGACGTGTAAAACGTGAATCTGCAGCAAGTGACACAGGAGCAGCGGCTCTCTTCAAGCGGCGCGCGAAATTTATTCTACGTTTATACTGAGAAAAAGGATTTATTATGAGAACAAATCGTATTTTGTTATGAAATAATAATTATTTATTAATTACCCTAGTGGAAATGACAACTGTGAAAAACTGTGAAAAACTGTGAAAAGTATGAGAAAGTGTGAAAAACTGTGAAAATATACATACTTTTGGAACATTTGTTACAAACAAATATGTAAATTTTTTCATAGTTTTTCACAGTTTTTCACAGTTTTTCACATTTTTTTCGTTGCATTCTCTTATGTACAGGAAATTACAACTGTGAGAAATTGTGATAAAATGTGAGAAACTGTGAAAAACTGTGAAAAACTATGTAGAAAATGTGACAAAATGTATGAAATATTCTATAATATTTTTTAAAATCCTGCTTCAAATGTAAGCCTAATTTTACAGCTTTTCACGAAATTTCATGGTTTGACATACTTTTTCACACATTTGTCACAGTTTCTTACAGTTTTCACATTTTGAAATTTCCAGTAGGGTATTAACAAATGTTATTTAAACTAATGATATCTTAAACAATTGATCTTCGAGTTGCATGTCACCGCATAAAAGTTAGCTCCAAACGTACAGTAAAAGTAACACTATAAATGAACTTAAAATTAAACTGCAATGCTGTATTATGCATAGACATAATTAAAAGACAGAAAGATGAACTTTTTTCTTATATGTGCTGTAAATAAATCATTTCCATTTTAAGTGTTGAACGAAAATTTATTGTAGCACAAATATGATAAACAATAAATGATTTATTAACTATTAACAAATCAGTTTCGTGGTCTAATAAAATGCAAACAAATAAATAATTTGTTCATTATAATGCCCACTTTTATTTCACCAAGTTCCAGTAAACCATTCATTAATGGTTCATAAATTTTATTAACAATAACAATTTACTTATATCAGTTTGGTCCTTTTCTTTTTGCGACGCTGACAGTTGATGACACGAATAGAAAATTTGTTTGGCTGAAGTAATCAGATATTTTTGCTGCATCATTTTAGATGACGTGCAGCTAATATTACCCTAGTAGAAGTATTTGTTCTACGTGAGAATCGACTCTGTTGCAGGGTTAATCCAGCTAATCTATTTGTCGTTCTCAGTCAAATTTTAAAACTGCTGTATCCAACAATTTCTATGTGTGATATAATAACTACGCACGGATTATCAGAATTGGCTTATAGATTTAAGAATATTAAATAGCGACAAATTGAGGAATAATATAAGACAAAAAAAAAGAAAACTACAAATCCTCTATATAATGTAAGACATATTGTATTATTATCCTACGACTGTCTCGAATGATTTGTGGCACTTGTCAATGCAAAAATTGATAATACATAATTTACGTGGCTTCTTACGTACTTTTTCGGTAAAACACACACACAAACACGTGCCTACTCTAAGTAGACATAAATACCCACACCCACGGAGACACACACTTGTCAATTTATAGGATATATTTGTGTAAGCACAAGTACAACGTAAGCAGCGAGACTCTCGTTGCGAGGAGAATGGAGAATCTGAATGGAAAGATAAAAGTCTATAAAGAGGAAGCGAAGAGGCGGAAGCGGAGAAGGGGAGGTAATAAGGAGGCAAAGATGTGGGTGGAAGGGTATGGAGGGAGGGGTCATACAGCCGGGAAAATATGAGAAACGCATGAAGGGCAGAGATGTTGAGCGCCTCTCGGCACTTATACTCTATCCTACCGATACCGCACTACAAACACTCTGTAATGAAATTTCGATTCAAATAACGTGTATAGCATTCTCTGTAAAAAAATAAAATGGATATAATATTATAAATGACTTGACTCTGTTGAAAATTGTCTTATTTTACTTATTTATTTATTAATTTATTTGTTTAAATATACATATTTATATACATTAATAAATATAAATATTTATTAATTTATTTATTTATCTAATTATTTATTTAATTATCTATTTATTTATTTATTTATTTAATAATTTTACCTGAATTAATTAATAACTCGCTTTTTCAAATTTTAGCAGATGTTTGAATTGCTACAAAAACTTAATGAGTTAATTTTAAAAGAAAAGATAAACTGTTTAAGTTACTGCATTCGAGATGTGATGACAAATAATTATTTTAAACAATAAATTGAGGTAATTCAAACTTGTAAATATAACTTATTTTTATCCATAAAATTGAATTTTGCTAGTATAAAGAATAATAACATTAAAGATTTTAAAATGTTTTTTTTTTAATTTTCAAATTTGCACATTATAGTATTGAATATTATTTTATTAATGAATCCAAGTATTTGAGAAACTCTGTATAACTTACATGCACATCATTATACATTCTAATACGATTGCTCGTAGTATAATTGACACCCGATACTCTCCGGTATCGAATTCCCGAAACGAACGCCCCCAAACTCTCTCTCCACTCATAGATACACGCACTCATTCGCCTCGTACATTCAGTTAGTGCCGAATCTCTACCATTTTCCATCCAACCTCATCGCTCCATCCCAAAGATTTCTAAAAAAGCATCCAACAGCAGTCATGGAGCGTCTTTCGACGATTTTCGCGTTTCTTCTGATCGTCGGCCTGGAAGTTCGGTGCCTGGAGAAAGTCTGGCTGGGCAACGTCGACTGGGAGAACCCGGTCAACTGGCTGGGCGGCAGGCTGCCCGAGCTGGACAGCCGGCTGAGCTTTCCGCTGGAGATGCGACACGCGGTGGGCCTGCCGCGCAGAATCGCCAGCTACAGATTCGCGGGAGTCGAGCTGCCGCTCGACGGCATCATCGCGCTGTCCGAAAACGGCAAGATCACGGTGAGTGTTACGGCACAAAGCCGGATTCACGAGAGGAGAAATTAATAATTCAATAACAGTTTAAACTTTCAAAATTATATTTATTCAAATGCCTAGCCGATATACTCCTGTGACGCATTTACGCTAAAAAGCCGATTCTTTCCCTAATAGTCACACGATGTGAACCACACGAGAGTCTAAATTGCACTTAGCCTTGTTGTTGTCGAGAGCGCCAACGCTGGCCCTTTTTTTTACGACCTTTACCTTTCTTTCATAACGCTGTAGTTAATACATTGCATCATTTCAGCACTGCATATTTATTTATTATCAATTTCACATTATTATATTCGCCGTCAATTTTACTTTACAATAATTATCATTATTTCTGTCAGTAACAGTGAGTGCGCATAGGTTTGTAAGGTTTAGTAGAAGTTACGCATAATTGGGATGTGGAGATGGTTTGTAGGTGGAAGAAGAGAAACGCGGGGTCCGCTGCTTGGATTTTGATTTATTGGTGGGGTTCGGTTGAATTTGGACTTATTGGTTTGAAGAAGTAATCGTTTTTTGTGTGAGATTCAATTGTATCGAAAATACATACGCGTTAAATTAATTAGAATGATTTTTTATGAATGCAGAAATTTTTTTAATTGAATTTGTTTATTAAATATTTTTGTATTTATATATTTATTATCGTGGTTGATTAATCAATTAACTTCGATATTTTTAACTGTTTTAGTTATATTAATTGAGAATTTGATATTTTTCAATTACAGAAAGTGAATATTAATTGGTATTGTGGAAAATATCATGTACTCTGTGACAGGTGTCGTATATCAAGAGAAAAAAAATAATTTTATTCGAATGAAATCTATTAAAGAAAACAATGCAGCTATCAATTAAAGGCCTGCATGTTTAATCAATATTTCTATATTTATGTTGGATGCTTATTCATAAGGCCTTATTTTTAATTTATTACTTCTTGCAGAAAGATTTATCTTCAGGGAAATAAATTTTTCGAAGGAGTATAGTCGAGAGTAGGTAGTAGTATTTCTATTTTATTTTTGTGAAATTCTATTTTCGTTTACTGAGAGCAACAAAATTTTATGTAAACAAAACGAAACTAACCTTATGATTCGATATCATCTACTTCCTAAAATACCACCTCTTCTCAAGATCCTTTCAACCCCAAAAAATAAGTCCATCCTTTCTTCTTAAAACACCTTATAACAACATAACAAATAAAAAACAAAATCCTTTAAAAAAAAGGCAAGTGGAACCACCAAAAATAATTATTAGGATTTGACATCGTCATCTACCTTTTATTTGCTTGGAATTAAAAATATTATTCTCGTATACACATTTAAACATTTAATTTTAGATTCATTTTAGTTCTTAATAATAGTTCTTTCGGACTTAATCTTTTATTTTCTTCTTATAAATAGTTAACAAAATAAATAATTACAACATTCAATCTTAAAGATAGTGAATGTGAACGTTATAAATATCTCAGACTTATATGTAGGTATATAGTGCGATTGGTAAGTAGAAATTCGTAGCAAATGAGCACGTGGGATACACAGCCAGTAGGTCATAACCTGCAAGACATTACAATCAGGGACGTATGTAGAGTAAATTGATAAGTTTGACTTTTAGGTTATGATGAATGTTTACTTGCATTTCTAAAGGAAATAAATAATTAATAACTAGTTTTTATAGGTTTATGTTATTATTTAGAGTCATGTTAAACCCTCGTGTTATCTGCAAATACAAGGAACCCCTTCTTTTTATTTACTTTTTAAATATCAGAAAATATCTCTCTAGAAAGTTGTGGTTTTTTATTAGGACAGCAACTTTCCAGTGATATATTTACTCAAAACTAAAAAGTAGATGACAATATAAGTATATTATCGATGATTTACGGTCTATAAACCCTTTTACAAAATTTGAAATTATAGATTATAAGAAGCTAGACTCTTGAGTACAGTAGCGAAATACCTATGTAGTAACTATCCTATAATTAAGATAGGGGTTTACAAAAATTTTAACATCATAGATGTCATAAAATTGAGTTTATCAGGTAGTCGATAGTACGACATCATAAACGTAGGTTTTATAAGCACCTAGCGTTTCGCAGCTTCGAATATGAGCAGGAGTTATATTCCATAAACGTCTTAAACGTGCTGCAGATGAATAAAAGCTGTAATTTGATGAATTTGAAAATTCAATAGGAGTTTATTTTATTTTTACTATTCAATTTCTTTACAATTTCTTACAACTTTACAACTTTTTTACTAAATTGCTTCTAAGACTTTTGCAACAAATTAGAAGGTGAATAGACAAAAGCAATAGTTGTTTCTTTAGTAATTTATCAACGTAGAATCGATTATCACTATTAGTTTTTATTAAATATCAATTTTTATTAATATGTTTAAAAAATAATTATTAAAACAAATTATAAGAGATTATTTTTTTACAACAATTTTCATACTTTTGAGGAATTAATTTTGCCAATTTAACCTCGAATTTAACTTGCTATGCTTAAATTTGATTTATTTATACAAATGGATAACATTTATTATCATCGGTATAGCTTTACTTATGTGTGTATATGCTTAACTAACTTTTTTTTCACAATAATCCAAGAAATTTTTGAGAAATTCATTTGGCAGTTGGATTTATTAATTTAGATATAAATATACTATCACAGTGATTTCCCAAACAGCGGATATGTCCAAGAATCCTTTGAGAACTCTTGAGAACTCTTTTTGGATAGTCCTGCTGTCTGAGTTTAGAAATGATATACAAAAGAAGCATATAAAAAATTAAATATTTTAAGTAATTCTATACAATACCTATAAATTTGATACATTCATATTTTAAAAATGGAGCGAATAATGTCTATGTAATCGGCGTATGCTAGCAATTGTGTTAGGGAGACATTTATTATAATTCCCTCTTTACTTTCTTGTTCTGCCCTGGCAACGTATTCTAAACTAAGTTAAATAGGAGGGTTGATAGAGCATCTTCCTGCTTTAGCCCGTTGTGAATGCCAAATGGCTGCGATAGGCTTTTTTACCTGACCTGACTATGCCCCGACTATTATCTATGCACATTCTGATTAAATTGACCAAATTTTTTGGTACCACTAGCAGTATTAAGACGAAAAACATTTTACATCTTATCATTGAGTCATACGCTTTCTTGAAGTCAATGAATAATTGGTGTACCGTTTCCCCGTATTCCCATTTCTTTTCAAGGAACTGCCTAACCGTGAGCATCTGTTAAGGTAATGGCTTCATAACTCAAAGATTTTGGGTTCAAATCCCACGCGGGGCAATTGCTTTTTCTTTTTAGTAATTTTTTGTAATAAGAAACGCATAAAACATTGCCAATCTTCAATAAAAACTATTTTTTATGTTAAATTTGCATAAATTAAGTATTATATTATTAATATATTTAATTTAAAATTTATATACAAATATATATAACATTATTCTATATATACAATTGTATATAAGTTACTTATATATGATTATGTATAAGATTTTTTTTACTCGATATAGTTCACTTGACGAATATGTATAAGGTTCATAATGTTTATCGGTAAAATACTATTAAGTAACTAAACCTATTGATTTCAACTTAACTTTGGTGTCATTACTATGCCAAATTAGATAGTAAGTCCAATAATATGCATTTAATACTTAAATTATATTACAAAATTTTTAAACACAAATTAAATAATTTTAAGTTGCTTGCTACTCTAAGAGACGTTATATTGTTAGTTATTAATTTTGAATTATAGCGCGCTATTACCAATAGTCGATAGAAACGATACGTGAATTGCTTATACAACATTCGTCACATGTTTGCTCAATCTGCAATCAATATTTCCGTAATTCAAATAATTTTAAAAAAATTATTAAATATTTTCTTTTTAAAATCTATATTTTAAACTAATAACTTTTTAAAGTTTTTGTAGTAGCTGCAAGATAAATTTATTTAACTTTATGTAAAATAGATGACCAAATGACCGAAAACTGCTTTTGGTGACAACTTTTGAAATGTACACGAAATAGTCACCAGAGGAAAAACAGTGTATTTAATTTATTTTGCGTACGTTCGATTTACTATTTAATACGTTACTCATTTAAATAAAGAAAGAAACAGATAGGTATATACGCGCCGGTAACGCGCATCATTGATTCTAGTTTCGTTAAAAACATTATGCTTTTAAGGCGAAAATTCGATTTTTTGTATATTTGGTTAAATTCAATAATAAATTTATATATTCCCTTTATAACTTTTAGAGAACCATGACATTTTATGAATTTTTTTGCGATATTTTACACGTTGAATTTCCACAACTGAAAAATCACTTTATTTGTGATTTTTTTACCCCCTTAATAAGAGAAAAGAAATCAATATTTTACAAGTTAAAATGTATTAATTTCGTGACTCGAGTAAGCGCTCTTTGTTTGACTTTTAGTCAGATTATAAAACTCATTCTGGAAAGAACTTTATACTTCTTTTTAGTTTCAAAAACATTCTATTTTATTTAGAAATATGTGCAATGTCGTTCTTTGAGAGCAAAATTCTCTTCTTTAAACAAGAGAGAATACAACCAACCTTATCCGATCAGTTAACTAAAAAATTCCACTATCTCTTTTTCGGAGTAAGATTTTCACTCGGCAAAATTTGACATATGCATTTTGTTGTTGTTTTGTAAGTTCATGAAACACGAGGACATGAAATCTTCACTCAAAAAATGTACCTTATATAGATCTGAATCGGATTCCTCTCAAGATATACTCCTAGAATCCTCTCCCAACAAAATAGAATGATTATGGATCATAATAAACGTATCTCTTCTACCAGATGACTTACTTTAAATTTCCTACAAAAGAATGCTTCTCCTTCAAAAATGCAATTCCTCTAGATATCTATTTTAAGGTTACGTTAAACCCTACTATTACCAGCAAACACGGGGAACCACCTTTCTCACTTAACTTACAATTTCGAGTACTTATCCGTCTGGCGGGTTGTAGTCTCTTATAATCCCAACAACGCTCCAGCGCGATATTTACCCCAAATTGACCATCACCTTGAGATTCCGCATATATCACTCTCGCGACATGACGAATCACCACCACCCCCCAGGTAAGCGAGAAGAGCGCCGCTCGCGGCCCCTCGGCCCACTGGACGCGCGAGACGCCGTTCTTCTGGGTGGATCCGGACAACTGGCGGGTCGAGTCCGAGGCGGTGCCCCACCTGGAGCGGCTTCCCTGCCAGAGCGACGTCGTGGTGCTGCCCGCAGGCTCGAGGACCTTCAGCGCGAGGCTGCCGGCCGCGCGGGAGATCGAGGTGCTGGCCGTCAGGCTCGAGGACGACAACGCGAGCCTCGCACGCTGGGAGTGGCGAGCCATGGGCGAGCGCGCCGAGTTCCTCGGCACCCGATTCAGCGTCAGGTACTGCGGGAATTCGTCGTTGAACCGCACCGAAAGAAATTTGTTACGCCTGTCGCATCAAACGACGCGCTTTGATCGTTCGCTCTTGTTTTAAACAAAGTTAGTACAAGAGTAAGGCCAGTAGTGTCTTAAAATTATGCTTTAGCTGTACGGTGGTACTCGACGCAAAAAAAGCACGACGATCTTGCGCTTACCGCCTCGAGTCAATGCGCTATTGGCGCGAAAGAGCTACGAGAAAAGTATCATGTATGGGCGTGCGCCGTTCGCATGTCTTTCTTACCCTCTAGGTATGAGCTCTCTTGCGATGAGCGATTAGGCCATGCCCCCTTGCGGGAACTCGCCGCTCGGAGATTTTCGCGCGCATTCTGCGTTGTTGTTGACTTTTTGTATATTCATGCGTTCGTCGGTTTTCTTATAGGATGTATACATCTGTGCTCTCAGCTGAATTCTCAAGGGGGCGTGGCCTAACTACTCTTCTCAAGGGAGCTCGTACCAC
This sequence comes from Gastracanthus pulcherrimus, assembly GCA_949152435.1. Classification (NCBI taxonomy): domain Eukaryota; kingdom Metazoa; phylum Arthropoda; class Insecta; order Hymenoptera; family Pteromalidae; genus Gastracanthus; species Gastracanthus pulcherrimus. Next base: position 6,326,297 of record OX424574.1, on the reverse strand, counting down.
GATGGCAAGAGATTCATGTGAATGTCGCGCGCTAGTATTCGATGCTTTTCTCGTAGCGCTTTCGCGGTAACAGCGCATCGACTCGTGGCGGTAAGCGCAAAATCGTCTTGTTTCTTTTGCGCTGGTTACTGTCATGCGAGTAATGCTTGAGTTCCCGCGTGAATAGCAACACATACGCGTTGCTTAAAGTGCATCGCTCACGTCCAGACTATAGCCGTAACAAATTTCTTTCCGTGCGGGGATAGGAGTTGATTTGTGCCTGTGAGATCGCTTTGATTTCGATGAATGGAGGCTGGAAAGATGATGAAGTTGGCGATTAGTTTGTTTTAAGAGGGCTTAGAGAATTGATTTGATTTTTTTTATACGTGAGGCGATTGAAGTTTGTGGGAAACTTACGAATTGTCGTTGATTGATAATATGTAGACTCGTCAGGATGCAGCTGTCTGTCCTTTATTTGTTGAAAATGAAGTATTCTCTTAGAAGAGAATTCAATCTGATACGTAGTCTTTATAAAGATATGAAGCTTTTGACCGATAGAGTTTGGTAGGTAAGAGAATAGCAGATGCCAGTCACGTATATCCGCGTAAAAATAAAAAATATTTCATTCGCATTAATAAGATCGTTTTCATATGTTTCAAAAATGGAACCATTCGAGATACAGTTAAGATGTCTTGAAGACGCGTTAAAAAATTATACATTTTTGTTAAGATCTTTTTAAGACCTTTTATATTACATCATTTATAAAAATTGTGCCTAAGAAAGTTCATCAAATTGAGATTTTGTATAGATCTCTTCAAGATCTTCTTTGAATTTTTCAATGATATTCAAACAAGATTTCAAAAAGATCTATACAAGATCTTAATTTGATGAACTTTTTTAAGCATAATTTTCATATAAATGATGTATAAAAGGTGTAAATTAATAAAAATAAATAATTGAGTCAGAATAACGAAAAATCCGATGTAGGAATCTGTAACTATAGTTCCAATATCCCCTTGTGTTTGAACCGCCGTGCAAGTGCATCTTATTAGACACGTTAGTTTTTCTCGTTCTATGCGTCATTCGATTGTGCAAAGGCAAGTATTTAAAAATTTTATGAAAAGCTTAAAATGTCTGCAAGTCTCGGATAATGTGTAATTTTTGTACAATTGCTTCGTGATTAGAAGTCTATGAATTAGGTTCAAAACAAACGGGAAAAGCTCAAAAACTAAGACTAGTTAAGAAACCGCTACCAATTCATTGGCACTTAGCTTCCTCAAACTTTATAAATTGTTCCAATATGAAATTATTTATTCTATTTAATTCTGTGGTGAAAAATCAATATGACGCATGCACGACGCACACACACGTGAACGGAAGCACGCACGCACGCACGCCACACACGCACACATACAGAAATTTTCGAAAAATAGTGTATTTTGATTTCTTAAGTCTCAAAACATGTTTCTAACATGTTTTTAAAAAAAAAAGTTTTTACTATTATAAAGATTCCTCCTTGAGAGAGAAAAAAATAGTTACTAGTGATTGTCAAAATTTTTATAAATTAAGGAAGCTTCAAATAAAAAAAATATTTTTCTGAAACTTTCTTCATTTGGTTCATGCAAATACAATGCATATATTTTTTTATTTTTTGGTAATGTACTACCAAATCTTTTCGGAAATATTCCCAAGCTGCTAGAAATTTTTACAATTACTTTTTAAATTACTCTTTTCTTTTTAATCCGCCCGTAGGTGCGCATTTCAGTCCCACGCGACATGCGGACAATCGTGTGGGCGCCTCTAAGGCTCATAATTATATCCTTCACGGATTAAGAGATTTTACTTTAATTGAAAATATATTCAAAATTAATAATCAAAGAATACTGGAGTGTTATTTAGATAGGCAGCTGTATGACATTGTATAAAAAGATTTATTTAATTAAATCCGTAAGTAGTATGTGTCCGGTCTGTCTGATTATAGTAGATAAAATCTTTTATTATTTATTATAATTTAATATATGTAAGCATATTATTGACAGTAAATCAAGTTTGCTTGGTGTATAATTTTATGGGTGCATAGTATAATTTTTTTGGACCGTATAAAATTTGGGCATTACAATATTTTGTTTTTATACTATTTTTGGCCTTATAATTTTTTATATAATAATAGTATTTTTATCGTACTTTTTTGGACTGTATTATTTTTTTGGTTGTATAATTTATTGGCCCTCAAAAAAATTGGATCTTTAAAGTTTTTGGACATTATTTTTTGTGCACTATATTTATTCCGCAATATATTTTTTGTGCCTCAAAATTATCTGCGTGTTACAATTTCTGGGCCTTCGAATTATTTGCGGATTATAATTTTTGGGTTTTATGTGTTTTATGGGGTTTGTGAATTTAATTGACTTTATGGGGTTCCGTTCTGTAATGAGTTTTATGATTTTTATGACTTTTATGACTTTTATGACTTTTATAACTTTTATGGGGTTTGTGGGTTTATGGGGTTTGTGGGTTTATGGGGTTTGTGGGTTTATGGGTTTATGGGGTTTGTGGGTTTATGGGGTTTGTGGGGTTATGGGGTTTATGATTTTTATCAGTTTATGGGTTTTAAGACATTTATAGGTTTCCGGAGTTTATGAATTTTGTGGGTGTTTTGGCGTTTCTGTTTCTTTATGCGTTTTATGGCTTTTATGGCCTTTATGGGGTTTATGATGTTTATTGTTTATTGGGTTTATGAGGTTTGCGATGTTTATGGTTTTTATGGCGGGGTTTACGATTTTTATGGGTTTTATGAGATTCATGCGTAATTGCGGTTTATGGATGTTTGAGTGGTTAGCGTCTTTTACGGTTTTATAGGTTTTATAGAGGTTTATGATTTTCATGGGTTGTATGGGGTTTACAAAAAATGCAATAGGACACGCATAAGGGCTCGAGCGAGCATAAATAATTGTTAATTTTCATTTTATTGAATCGTTAAATGCATATATCGACCCGAGCGATGTTAGGAGCGAGGATTATTTCACTAGTATAATATATATTATTAATAAGAATAACTTTAAGATAAACATGTACATGTAGTAAAATATACAGATTACATAATTATTACGCGACACGATACCGAATTCGAAGCCAGACTGGTGCATCGTTAACCAAACGACTGTTTACCTCAAAGGCTTAGGGACAATCCGCTCACGCGAGCTCTATACATAAGTATAAGAAACAAGCACAAGTATAAGTATAAGTAAAAGTATAGGTATGACTATAGATCTAAATATAACTATAAGTATAGTATAGTCAGTAGGCTGTTTAGTTTATCATTCAACTATTTAGTTTATCATTCAAAAATTAAATTAGAGATTTTTAATTCTAAAAGTTTTTGTAATATCTAAATTTTTTGTAATATCTTTTATTTAAAAGAAAATTAATTTTAAAATAGGTATAGCCCATTGATGGGGTGTGAAAATTGCCCTTGCCAGGAAGGAGACCTGTCCCAGTACTGGGAAGAAATCTGCAATGTTCATCGACCGAAATGCGGCTTTCCTAGTTGCGAATATCCTTTAAAGGTTACATATTTATTTCTCATAGCTTTCTTCAAATTTCGACATACTAAAACAAATTCTGAAAAGAGCACTCGCACCGCATTAATAACATTCTGTTTTCTAATAAAAACGTGTAACTTTTTCAGGTGGAGGGACACTGCTGCTACTACTGCGGCGGCCGTATCAGGCTTTCGAAGAAAGCTCTGCTGAGCACCGCGTCGAGAGTGGCCAGAAACGTTTTGAAGGGCTACGAGAGTACGCTTTTCTGGCACTCAAGGGTTACTTCGCACGGTCACAGCGAGATTCTCATTACGGAGAAGGGTACCTACGGGGGTCTCAATACTCTCCTAGCCATTACTGACGTCAAAGCTGCTTTGAGAGGTATGAAATGTTACTTATTGAAGAAAATTTATTGTCTGATTACTATTCTGTTAAAATCATCATGAGAACTTATCTCATAATTTGAAATCATCATGAAAACTTATATCATAATTTGAAATCATCATGAAAACTTATACATCTCATAAGTTGAAATCATCATGAAAACTTATATATCTCATAAGTTGAAATCATCATGAAAACTTATATATCTCATAAGTTGAAATCATGAATATACTTTATACGTGGCTTTAAAATAGTAATGCATCAAGACCTACTTTCTATGACATTTATTTGCTGTTTCCCAGAATCTATTGTATTCAAAACCATATGCTTTTCTCTCAATAAGATTAAAAGAAGTCTTCATATATTCTTTCTAAATAACGAGGTCAACCTAAAAAAACATTAATTAAATATCGGTCGATGGCTCAATAAGAAACACGTACCGCTTAAGCCAATGGCCACTCAAGGATCGTGTCGTCGAATCCCCGTCAGTCCGAATTTTTCGGGTATATATAAAGAAAATGACTTTCCGGATTTTTGGGTTATGGCGATACAACCGGCTACCTGGGTAAAAGCAGCAATTCCCGTATATATGATAATAAAAAAATATATATCCTATGATTTATTTTCCCTCAGAGCGAATACATTCCCCAACTATTTCTTGCTTACAAGACATCAAACCACATTTCATTCAAGTTTTAGGGGAGGATGGGGTATTGCCGGTCACCTAAGCAAACGTGCTTATTATTTCTACTTTAAAATTATTTTTTTTAACTTTAAATAATTATTATGTTAGTTCAAACCATTGACTTTAAATATTTATTATTGGTTTAATATAAAAATTTAAGATATCGAAGCAATAAGTCGAAATAAGAAAAAGAATTTTGACCGGATTTACTCCACATTAAAGGGTAATACCGGTCAGCCTTGGTACAATTCCGATCACTATTAGAAAGTTACTTTTATAGGTGAAAATTTCTTTAACTCAATTATATAAACTTTCATATGATCCGTCGCATTATTATTCGTACTTACACAGGGAAATATGTAATAACATAACCACTGTTCAATCAAAAACACTTGAGCAAAGTTACCCTACCTGAGAGCGCAGCGCAACGTTTTCTTAGCCTCACTTTCGGGAGCGTCATATAAATAACATTGTGACCGGGATTATCCCAATTCTGCTTAGTAATTTAAATTGAAATGACAAAAAAGTAATAAGTTTATAGTGTTTTTTCTTCACTACTTCTTATTCTTAGATTGTTCAAATTAATAAAGTTGCAAAAAATAACTGCATAAAGTAACAAATAATATGCATAAAAACTTATTTTATAGACCAGATTTCTTATAGAAATGTAAGCCTACACTTTGATTGTGTATAATTCCTTAATAAAACTGAATACAAGGTTCTTTGGACAATAGATTAGTTGCATTTTATGTTGCGTTTAATATACTATTCGAGTTATTGACTAAAAATATTTAGATTATTGAAAATAAGGGTGACCGGCATTACCCCGTTCTCCCCTATTACCCGCTAAAAAACAATTTTAATTAAACCTACACGCGTCATCCACATTCTCATCAATTTCCATTCAGAGGAAGGCGTGGAGGTGCTCTTCAGCGAATCATCCGGCGATCCGATGTACGACTATCGGCTGGCCGTGGCACTGGGTCCCTTCCTCGGTGGCTTCTTCGCTCTGCTGCTGCTCCTCCTGCTCCTCTTCCCCGTATTCGGCTACTCGTACTCGCAGTAAGTACATATACACAGCAAAAAAAAAGACACGAGAGCGCACGCAACGATATATAATACGCCCACGGACTTACAGCGATCGCGCATGAATTGTTCGCAATATGCGTTTGCCTCCGCATGAGCCTCCTGTAAGAATTCTAATAACTTTTGCGAGCGAGCGCGCGCGCTCTCGTGCACCGCGGCAAAATGAAACTCTTGCCGGGACTGCGTTATTCCGGCTAGGCGAGCGACTGGCATCGCGAAATATCGCTCGGAGATTTCGTAAAAATGCTTTTTATTTATACGTGGTTGTGAATGTTTGCCTGCAGTAGAAACATTTTTTTTGAATGAAGTTTCAAATGCAAACAAGTTACGGAAATTGATTGGAATGATGGACGATGCATTTTTATTCGATTTATTTTAGCGCTTGCGTATATAATGATAAGGGGTGGATAAATATTTGAGGCTAATATTTGCGACAAAAATCTGTACGTAAATATCCATTACGGTCAAGATACTCATGAAATTTAATTTTATTGGATTTACCAAGTTCCTTTGAACTGTGTAAATAAAGTATTAACGAATTTATTTTGTAATAAAAATTATTTTATCGTGTAATTGATTCATATAAATTTCTGTATTTGCTTTCGAGAACATTAATTCATATAAAAGTGTAGAATACCTTTATATTCATCATACCATATATATATATATATATATATATATATATATATATATATATATATATATGGTATGATGAATATAAAGGTATTCTACACTTATATATATATATATATATATATATATATATGGAAATTACGATTAGCTTTATTTACGCTTGGATCATCCTGAATATTTTAAAACCATCTATATAATCTTCAATTCTCCCCCGTACTTCTTCTCAATACTCAGCAGTATACTTTACCGAGATGCTGTAAAAAATGATAATACGGACGTAACAAACAGCGGAAGAACGGGAAACGGAAAAGAAAGTAGGCAGAGCCAAAAATATCCGTGGATGTACTGGGAAAAAAGTAATTAAAGTTTAAGTTATTAAAACTCCTGTTTAGTATGTATATTTGCAGAGATATGCGGAATGCGCTTCGCCCGCGTATGCGTAGTCATGCCGGAAACCGCGAAATTGTTCCGTCGGTGGATGCTTAAAAAAGAAGAAAGCTTCGGTGGGGCTTCGGTTGCATTTTTAAGATCACCAGAGAAATTATAAATTTCATTATATTTCCATTTATTTATTTCATTGTCTACGTTGTTATCATTAACAATTTGAAAAATATAAAGTGAGAATCAGAAATGCACTTAAAATTAAAAATTATTTCTTCAATAAGCCGAATACCGAAACGTAACTTACACATTTCTTTAAGTTTCTTCTTCAATTTACTTTCCTCTTCAATAAAGTTTGCAGTTATCTACTCATGAGACAATCGAATGAAGCTGTAAAAGGTTGTTTTTACTGTGATGTCATCCTGGTTTCTCATCTGAAACTAAATAGTTCACGTTCTTATAAAAGTTCATCCATGTGTCATAACTGATATTGAATCCTAGAAAATCGATATTTATATAGCTTTGCCTGTATTTGTCTTTTTTCTCAACCTAAAAATTATTCCATTTTAGTTAGATAGTCTCTATTAAGAAATTTTTAATATTTTATACAATTTTTTTTAATAGAACTAGCGTAACGACCGAGGTAACGGCATTATAAACATATACAATATACATTCTGCGAATTTTAATTAAAATTTTAAATTAATTTTAACCGCATGCATTTTTTTCATATCTAGATTAATTTAGATCTTCCGAATAGATCTCAACACCGGACAAAAATAAGACCTCCATTCGATTAAACCCTATCCTGCAGAATTTCTATTAAGCACTTTTCAGTCGTTAATTCAAAACCGCAAAAAATATACATTGCAGTATTCCGTACATTTCAAATAACTACTAATTTCAACATACGTTTACAATCGAATGTAAATAAAGTTACAGCAGTCCTCGAAAGCTTGCAAACGCACCCATCATTCGCTTCCATGAAAGCACGTCTACTCCGTAAAAATAAAAAGTACACCCCACAAACGCAGCTACGCGATCAAGAATGACAGTCAGGCAAGTTAATCGCGCAAGTTTTCCCTTCCCACTCTTGGAAACCTGCAGAAAAAGCGCAATCCATTTTAATTTGCGAAGGCGCGCGCACGCGCGCCACCTTCCCCCTTCTCGTATTACGAATTCCCCCCCCCCCCCGGTATATATAATTTCTTCTTCCGGCAACGGCGCGCTCTCTCTCGAGTTTCCGAATCGCGCTGTTGCGCCTGCGCTTTTAATTAGTTCAACTCCCTCGACGTGCCGTTGGGCTCCCAACAGTTTATTATTTCATTCCAGTGATCTTGCTCTCTTAAACTCGATTTCTCATCCCCTCCTCAGCCCCGGCGCGTTATTATATAGCCCCGCGCTCGTTCTCACTCCCACGCGCGCTTAATTCGCGCGCGGGCCGCCGCCAGCTATATGTATATAATGTGGATACGTACGCGTGCGCACGTTGCTCGCTTGGCTTCGAAGTAGTTTAGCGAGTGGTGTGCCCGGTTTGGCGAACTGCTTTGGCGCTCGCGACAAAGTCCGAACTATTATTATGGAGATTTGATCAGTTTTGCGAGAGCGAGAGATAGAGGGAGAGTTTCGAAGCTTTATCAGGGGATAAAACTATACTAGGCTTTTATAATTGCGCCGTTGTTTTGATGGAATTTCGCCGGGCTAATGTAGTTTGTACAAAAGTTGTTTGCGAGCGCTGATTTTGAGAGGTGGAAAACTCTAATGAATAATTGAGTTGGACAGTTTTCTAAATATGCCCGAGTTGTAATGAACTAAGAGACGCATTGACAATAAGCGAAAACACAAAACAAATTAGAACGAATTTGTATTATTATGATTTTAGTTTGAGGAACTTTCTTGATTATCGCAAGCTATTTAATTATGCATGGGTTTGTTGATTAGTATTTTTCCAACGATTTTCCGATTTCTCTGTATCATTCATTTTCTCATTATTTTATATATTTGATTTGATATGTCTCATATATTAATATGGAGATTCGTTCAATTTCATATGTGCTTCTTCTATTATTATTCGGTTTTCTGTTTGAACTGTTATATAGTGTATAGTTAAATTTACAGAACTTTGAAGTTTTCGTCAAAAAAACATTCAAAAATAAATTGCAAGGGATGCATTCTGCTTTCACACATATAACTACGCACCTTTCAGATGTAAATTGTGACAATCTTATGCTGCACGCACGCACGCACTCACACATGTAAATACGCTTTCACATAGACATACACATTGAGTTTTTGAGTAGCGGGCAAAAATTATGGCCTTTTCGCCCGCTGGGCCAACCGATCTTGCCGGGAGCGGGCAAAAATGTTTTTTTGTAACACAAGCACGATTTTCGCGTTTTTCTGTACTTATTAAGCGGGCCTAAAGGACAATTTTTTAGACCGGCGGGCGCAAAAGTAAATAAGCGGAGACAAAAGTAACTTTTGCGCCCGCTAAAATTTTTCGGAAAATTGTTATTATATATATATTTCGCCCCGCTTAATATGCTAGAAAAAACGCAAAAATCAATACATGCGTTACAAAAAATATGGTGTGTACCAAGTGCTAAGTAGGCTTTTTGACCTCGTGTGGTTGCAGTACTCGTCTTTATCCAAAAGTTGCATCCTCTTTATAAGTAAAAATAACACGTAAATCGTGCATGTATGACAAAAAATAAGTTTTTGTCACACACACACGATTTACGCGTTTTTCTTACCTATAAAGCGGGCCTAAAGTGACCGTTTTCCATCCGGCAAAAAAAGCAGACGCAAAAGACGTTTAGCTCGCTGTGCCAACAAGACAAAACTTTAGCCAAAAGAGGCGTTTAGGCCTACCTAAACGTGGGCTACAATCCGGGTGATACCACGTGTTTAGGGGAGCCTTAACACTTTACTAGCTTGATTTATGTAAAATCTTTCAAAATTTTTTTTGATTGTTTATATCTCGAGAATGTCGCGGTAATTTTGTGTTAAATAAACGAATTTCTATTTGTTTTTTAATAAAGATATGAAATCAGAAAACAAAATTAAAGATACATTTAATATGGAAATGATTTACTAGGTTTGAAGAAGCTACGTGCCAATTAATTGGCAGCAATTCCTTTTTAATGTTCCCGTATTAATTTCATAAAGAACAGATAAAAGGAGACACGTCGTAATTTCTTAATTTTTAATAAGGGAATTAAATTTAGCGATTTACACCATAAGTCAGGAGTTATAAATTGTTAAATTAATATCAATCTATTATTTCCGAAAAATGAGTTGCATTTTTTTAAGTGAATCTTTTTTAATGCGTTCAACATTTAATAGGCCTGAAAGATAACTTTTAAACTTCGAATTAGATTAACGTACTGCACGGTGGGTAAGTGAAGTGTTACAAAACACTACAAAATATTACAAGTTACGCGTGCAATTCATAAATTTATAGATTAATATGCATATATCTTTGAACGATTACCGTAAACTCATGCATATACGATTTATTATAAAAATTATTCGTCTGTATTATCTCAGTAGGTCGAGCAGGGTCGATTATAAATGAATATATTTTCAATTTTTGTGCATGTTTAATGCACTTAATTATCAGACACACTTGCTCTTCTTTTTTCTTCCTCTTTCTTTGACGCCAATATTTATCTATTTGAAGTTCAGCGCCGTGATGACCCACATAGAACATAAAACATAACAATAAGCCATTAAGACCAAAAAAGGTTCAATAATTAGACGCAGTGGGTAATTAGACGCACTCTATCATTTCTCTTCCCTTCTCCAGGGATAGGGGAGAACGGGGTATTGCCGGTCACCTAAGCAAACGTGCTTGTTATTTCCACTTCCAAATTGTTTTTTATTAACTTTAAATAATTATTCTGTTAGGTCAAACCATTGCCTTTAAATATTTCTTATTGGTTTAATATAAAAATGTAAGATATCGAAGCTATAAGACGAAATAAAAAAAAAGAATTTTGACTGGATTTATTCCACATCAAAGGGTAATACTGGTCAGCCTCGGTACAATTCTGGCCACTATTAAAAAGTTACTTTTATAGGTGAAAAATTTCTTTAAATCAGTTATATGAACCTTCATATGATCAGTCGCGTTATTATTCGCACTTACATAGAGAAATATGTAACACATAACCACTGTTCAATCAAAAACACTTAAGCAAAGTTGCCCTACCAGAGAGCGCAGCGCAACGTTTTCTTAGCCTCACTTTCGGGAGCGTCATATAAATAACATTGTGACCGGTATTACCCCAATTCTGCTTAGTAATTTAAATTCAAATCACAAAAAAAAACAATAGGTTTATACTCTTTTTTTTTCACTACTTCGTATTCTTAGATTGTTCAAATTAATAAAGTTGAAAAAACTAACTGCATAAAGTAACAAATAATATGCATAAAAGCTTATTTTATAGATCAAATTTATTACAAGAAATGTAGACCTGAACTTTAATTGTGTATAATTCCTTCATAACAGTTAATAGAAGGTTGTTTGGACATTATATTAATTGCATTTTATGTTGCGTTTGTAATACTATTCGAGTTATTACCCAAAAATGTTTAGATAATTGAATATAAGGGTGACCGGAATTAGCCAGTGACCGGCCTCTCCCCTATGTGCGCTCTTCTCTCATCTTCTGAACCTAAATCTATGAGTATCGCATTACAAGTACCAATTGTAAGTAGGAAGTGCACCGGAAGTTGTCCTAACCTGCTCGTAACCGATACCAAAAAACATTCTAAAATGAATGTTTGTTTTAACACTACCAATAATAATTAACCAAGATCTTAGTAAATACCACAAACCTTCTATATAGTACAACGAAATCCAAAATACATTAAAAACAATCCCATTCATGCAACAAGTAATTGATTCAATACACATCTTCCCCCTTGAAAAATAGTAGCGATCGATCCTTCACTAACATTACAATAAAACCCTCCTAAAACTATCCTCACAAAACGCACCAGCCAACTCGCTCAACTCTAACTCCAAACACCCTTTCCTCTCTTTCATCCAGAGTCTGGGACTGCTGCCGCGAGCTCGGCGCGGCGATCTGCGTCGAGAGGCGCGTCAACGGCCGGAAGCGCAAGTCCTTCGCCTTCGCCAGATTCGAGAATCTGTTCGAGGGCAACGTGCAGCTGGCCGAGGAGGAACTGGAGGAGGAGGAGGAGGAGGAGGAGGCCGGGCAGTCGGCGAGCGGCGGCGGTGGTGGCGAGAGATTCGAGAATCCCCTGTACAGGCCGGGAAAGTCGTCGAAGGGAGGAAAGGGAGGACGCGGCCCGGAGGCGAGCAGTCCCCTCAGCTTGGCCGCCTTGGAGAAGGCGATCGAGCTCGATCACACGACGGAGGACATCGAGATGGACATCGAGAATTTGTAACGAGAGCGCGCAGTGGGTTTGATAATTGTATTCTATTGTATTTGTGGTTAGTGGTGAGGTATGTACGGACGTGCTTTTGATAATGATGTTGGGAAATGATGGGGATTGGATTTTATAGGGAAAAAATTAATAAGAGGCGTTGAATTGATTTATTTAGTTTCATTTTGTTCTCTTTTTTTAATTGCCTGGCGGAAATTATTATTTGTGTGAAACATATAATTTTTTGTAAAATAATGGGTAAGAGTATAACAATAAAAGTGTAGGGATATTGTTACGTTTTAGCATATGTATGGTACATTACTACATGCGTGTACAAAAATGAATGCTTACTAGGAAGTAGCCCACAGACGTAATCTGAAATGTGAGTGTAGAAAAGAGTGGGAAACTACATGCGTAAGCCCAGAAGTTCTCTTATGCCCCTTTTTCGTGTGCTTTAGTCGTATTAATAATAACGAGTTATTTTATTTGTAATATACGTTGTGTTTTATTATTTATTTAAGACCCATTTCTAATAAAAGAAATATAAATAAAAGTAGTTTTATATCTGAATTCTAACACAATTTTATATTTTTACGCATTTTTTCCAAATTTTATACTTTTGTACAAGAAATTAGACATTTTTACATAAAATTAGAGAATTTTTCATTCGTTAGACAAATTATTCATTTTCTAGGCACATTTTTCTGGAAATTTCTATATCTTTTATAAAAAAAAAGGGTAATTTCTATATAAGAAATGTTAAGAATGTTAAACTGTGTTAAAATATGTTTGAATGTTATCCATCAGGAGACCATTCGTACTTAATTTATTAAAATTATTTACTTTGTGATAGTACGTACTTAAATCTTTAAAAATCTCATTGAAGTACATACTTAAGATAATTCAAATCGTAAATATAATTAATTAATTTGGATTGTAAAAGAAATTTTTTTTCTGACGGCATGGATTTATTTAGTAGAAATTGTAAGCCGATGTATAATGCATTATGAATTTTTGTAATTGTATTTTATTTGAGAAACTTATAGCATTTATAGCGTTCTCAAGTTCCTATATGACGTCACGATCATAACGACAACAAAGAGGCCGCCGTATGATCCTGACGTCACCAAAAATTTTGGAGCGTCATATCGCTTTCAATTTTCAAAATATAGATAAAATTCCAAAAGTTTACAAAGGCAATATACTACGATCTATTCAACCATGTTGTTAGAAACAAATGCTTTTTAACCCAATTCTCAATATTTAATCAATTTTTGTGTTACATTATTAACATTTTTAAGTATACCGTTATTCCTTGATAACACCAAAATATTAAATGAATTCGTATTTAAAATTCTTCAATTTCGCTGAGCAAATATTTTCCATCTTTTTTAGCATTATAAAGCCCTGCCAAAAGTGCTTCAGTCTCTGATTCGTCAAGATAAGATGTAAATAAGATTGCACCACCTCCCGCGGATCTTATTTCGGTCGGCGCTCGGTGTGAAGACGGTCGGTTATCAGATGACCCGTCGACGAGCGCGGCGGCGGCAAGAGACGAAGTAAACTCGGCGGTATATAGCAAACTCGATGAGGAGTTAATCTCTCTTGTCGGGCGCAGAGCAATGGTAAACAATTAAGGAAAAGCTCGCTCTCGATTAAGCCGGCGGACTCGAGGTCAATTACTTTCTTCGACTTGTCATCCAGGACGTCCAGATATAGATTCTGCCTTGGGTCATTATTAGTTTTCTCGCCTTTAGCCGTACATCGAGTCGGCCAGTTTATATCAACAAAACTTTGATATATTATGTCAGTTAATTATATAAGAGCTTAATACTGTACATCTCCAGTGCAAAATTGTTCGATTGAGAAGTTATAATATAAATATTTCATTGCAATACAATATTTAGGATTTGTAATAAAAAATTAATATGTTTTATTCATCTGTAACTAATAGGACTTATATTAAATTATAAATAAATTTATAAGAAAAATGGTGAAAAGAAACAGACAACGAAATAATATTATTGGGCCACACGAGTTTTATTTTTTTTTTTTTATTGTCAGACAACACCCAGTCAATCTATTTAGTGAGGTATATATGCGAAAAATAGTAGCGTGTTACCGTGACATCATTTATTCGCATGTACATACAGCAGAAAAATATCTTTCTTTAACTTACAAAAGTTCTTTAGTAGATTCTTGTTTTTTTTTCATAAGTTCGCATAATATACACGATTTCTCTATTTATCACCCTCGCATATACGTCTTAAAATAATATACTTTCTCTCGGTTTCCTTTCTCACTCTTATTTTATATAAATAAAATATTAACATTTAGACGCGCATTTGATTGGCGCGTGCAGGACGCGCACGCACCTCCGAAAAAAAAATTGTATGCAATAGTTTACAACAAGTAACACGAAACAACACGATTGTAGATCTGTCGCAAAAATTGATGATAGCTACTCATATATCTTTCTGTATATATTTTTATATACTTTCATATAGAATATACAAGTGCTATGTTATAACATGTATATAAAGTGAAATATATTATGTATATGAAATATATCTTTAAAATACGGCGCAAATATAATTTTATAAAAACTTGTTATAGAATATATGATTTGATGTATATTTTTTATCTCGTCTTTTTCTCTCAAAAAACAAACAACAAAATAAGTCTTTATAAGTGTATACTATATACGCAAGAGCGTTATTTAAAACAAATCACACTATCCAAAAAATTAGGTATGAAAAATCATAATTTTTTGTTTTATAGTGTAGAAAAAGACGTATACATAAATCTGTTAAAAAATATCAAATATTCTTTTATAATATAATATATCTATATTTTCCATTACAACGAGATCTTTTTAAGCCATTAAAGTAGCAGGCATCGACAGAATTTAAAACATATAGAATTGTTTTGTAAAATATGCCTGCGAACTCTATTTATCCATATCAGATAAAAAATCAAAAGCGCTCGTTCAATCACACATTGAATTTTAAAAAGGTAAAAATAGGGTAAAAATGAATAATGATGATGTAGATGAAAAAAAAAATCGATTTATGATAACTCGCAACTCACTTGCACATCTCCCGATGATTTGGCAACAGTCAATAATAGTGAAAATTATGACCATAAGAGCAATCGCGTAAAAGTAAGGCATGACTTAAAAAGAATGTTTTCACTTTTTCATTCGTTGCCTTAAAAAAATTCTTTCTATATACATCATCTGTAGATTAAAACGTTTTTCTCCACTTTAAATGTGTAAAACGACGATCATTTGATGAAGAGGCTAAAAAAGTAAACTTGCCCCTCCGTAAAATCACTTAATCAACAATTTGATTAGCACAATTTACGAGTCACGTGTACACGAGCATCATTCTTTTTTGCTATTGCGTGTAGCGCACGCCTCGAGCATTTATCCTTAATAACTCTGTAAATGGTAATGTAAACTTTTAGATAAAATATTTTAGGTCCCTATATTTCTTTCTCTTTGGGGCTCCGGACACACACAGAGAAGCCCGACACAATAAAGACATTGGCTCTGGCAAAGGCCACAGTCCGTATACTCCGAAAAATATCTCAGTGCAAGCTCGCGCTGCTTAATAACAAAGGCACCATGCCGTTCTCTCTCGTTATCTATGCTATAAAATTAATCTGTAAATGCTAACCGTGACATTTCTAGACAAAATGTTCATAGCTTTTATAATAATAACTCGCTCAGTCGAAGCATTTCTTTTTCTTTCCATTAACCTTGCTAGCGCTTTCCGTTTGGGACAAAACATTTTTGTTTCTTTAAGTTTGCCGAGCTCCAAGCAAACTTTATGGAGGAATACATTTAGGAAGACTTTCGTTGGATAATCGCTTGGAGGCGTTGCAATTCCTTAAGAAGTTGACGATTGGTGCTTTCCAGGGTGGTGACCTTTTCCCTGTAGGTAGAATTTTCGTTCGTCAAGAGCGTCACTCGCCTCTCCAGACCGTCCATGTACTCCTTTTTCTTCCTGCGCGACTCTTGGGCGGATATCTGTAAAATTTTTAAAATATATGATTAGGATACATACTTTCTAAGTATCAATTTAATATTTGTACTCAGTTCTGAATAATACGTTAATAAGAATACTTTACCAACCTTATTCTTAATTTTCCTGCGCACTTTCTTTAGCGATTTCTCTTCCTGCTTGGTGAGGGGAAGTTTCGTTGGCACGGGATAACCCTCTGCGATCAAAGTCCTCTTTTCCTCCTCAGTCAGTACAAGAACACCCGTGGAGCCCTTCTGTTATAATGGGTGAAACAATCGATATTGTAGAGAGACTTTCAACAGATATAATGTCGTTTATATATACGTGAAAATACCATAACAAAGAAAAATACTTGCTAAATATTTATCTCAAGACTAAAAGAAGTAAACAAATTTTTTTGCATTTCAGATTTTCAAAATTAAACAGCAATATTTTAATACTTTTATGGACTATTTTTAAAATTATCGTACGTTAATATGTCATATGTTATGTATTTCTAAGTTAAATCAATATGTTAGTAGCAAATTTTAATAATTAGTACGTTTGTCTTCAAATATTGATTTTTAGAAATTGTTATCTTTCTTATGATTTTTTAATGACCGACTTACACGACTTTTTTAAAATATAAATGCATATAGTCCATTTTCAACAATTTTGTACACATCCTATACGTTTCTTGATATTGACGTTCCTTACAAAAACTAGTACATTCCAGATTTCCCGATAAATACTAGTTCTATTCAGAAGCCTCCTACGAAACTAGAGCTTTTTAGATTAGGAGATAAAAACTAATATATCATTCTTCAAAAATCTCCGAAGAACTGATAATCTGTATTATAGAAAAGCTAAAAATCTTAATTAGTATAAGAGGCTTCTGAAAAGGAAACTAGTATTCTCGGGAAATCTGAAACGTGATCATAGAGCGTCGGTGACGATCGAACGTACAAAATATTAAATAAAACTTTTTGGGATATAATTTTAACGCTTTTCATCGCTCTTTAAAAAAGAACGCTTTTCTTCATTAAGTCATTAAGATTAAAGTACATCTGAAGCGGTAAAAAAATCAACTTTTATTCTTCAAAAAACTATTCCTTGAAGCTCACTTTATACGTTAGAAAAACTCCAAATTGTATTTTAAAGCATCCTATAAAATTTATGAATACTTTTATAGTATCCCGTATGAAAGAAACTCTCAAGTTGAGTATTATTCCGTAACCTCAACTAAGATTTGGTAGGTTATTAGACTTGTACAATATAAAAATTCAGTTGAGGGTACGAAATAACACTAAACTTGAGAGTTTTTTCCATACGGGATTTAATTACATTGGCTTATATGCAATTTGCCATATCTAAAGTCGTTTTCCTCAAAACCTCATGTATGGCCTTAAAAATGCTCCTTACGCAAATGCACGAGGTGAAGTAATTTTAAACTTCCCATGATGATTGTTTCTTACATTATAAACACATTGTCGATTTTTCATATAACCCCCGTATACACATTTTTCGCATGAACTCATGAAATATAATTATTAATTATGTATTACTTTTTTATTTACGTGAGTAACATGTGTGTACGGGGGTTATATGAAAAATCGCTCTGACAATGTGTATATAATGCAAGAAACGATAATCCTGTGAAGTTACAAATTACTGCACCGTGCGCATTTGCGCAAGGAGCATTTCTAACGCCAAAAATGAAGTTCCGAGAAAACCCGACTTTAAAGATGGACAATTGCATATATACGCCAATATAATTAAATACTATAATAATATTCAAAACACTTACAGGATGCTTTAAACTACAATTTTGAGCTTTCCGCCTTACAAAGCGAACTTCAAGGCATAAAGAAAATAAGCTTTCTTAACCCTTTGTGGCCCATATTTTTCTTAAAAAAACATCTTTTTTCGTTACTTGTTTATTTATAACTATTTAACAATAAATAAAATATCAATTTTTGTTAATTAGTATTATAGAGAAACCTCTTAGCTAATAGAAGAATGTAAAATCATTTGTATACACCTATAAATAAAATTTGTATACATAAAAATCTTAGACGAAAGAGGTGGCTATTATAATAGCCACTAAGCCACAAAGGGTTAAAGAAAAACAAATAAGTCGACTTTTTGCGCCCTTCGGGTGTCCTCCTATCGAAAATCCGCGCTCCCTCGGTCCCTCCGACTATCCATCCAAAACCCCAAGTCCCAATGCGAAAATACCAACCGGCTGACAGGAGATCAGGGGCGTGTGTATGGGCTGGCGCGTGCTCGCGGCGTGCTGGCTGATGGTGCCGTTCGTCGTGACGTAGAGCCTGGGCTGGAGGAAGCCGCGGAGGCTCTGCACGTGGACGGAGCCGTGGGAGTCCCTGCGCTCGGGCGAGCAGGAGGCAGAGACGGTGCCCTCGCTGTCGGAGCTCGCGCTGCTGGGCGGCGTTGGGGGCAGCTCCTGCCTCGACGTCTGGTCGATGTTGCCGTCCTCCTCGCAGGGCAGCTCGAACGCCTCGACTTTGAATTCCTGCGGACGGAGAGTGTTGGACTTAGTTGGGTGCTGCTGGTTGTGCGTTTTCATGAGTTTGTAAGATACAATTTTTGGCTCGAGCGGGGATTGGTATGAAGTATAGAGATGAGTGTGAATCTCTTGAAAAAGTCTTTTAAATAATTCAACGAGAAGTTTTGTCTGTGAAATTATGCTTAGATTATGATTAAGGTGATGTTAAACCCTGTATTACTGGGAAATACGGGGAACCACTTTTTTCATACATTTTGCAATTTTAAGGAAATTTCTCTATGGAAAGTTGTTCTTTTTGATTGGAACAACCACTTTCCATAGAGATATTTACTCAAAATTGAAAATTAAATGAGAAAAGTGTGGATCCTCGTATTTGTCGGTGATAGGTGGCTTTAGCATCACCTTAAGTGTATCTTAAGTTGGTTATACGAAGACTGGTGTCACAGATTTCTCGAAAATAATATTTTTTCAATACTCTCCTAGGAAAGATAGCACTTTGCGAGAACTAGCTTAGTCTCTGTGAGGGCTATGGATATAAAGATGGTATAAATAATACCCTGGTTTCTTTAAACTGAATTTAACGTTATCTATCAACGAAACAAAATTAAATTATCTTTTACAGCATCTTCCGTACTAAGAATAGATTTTCAGTTTGCACCTCGCTAGGTATGAGAGCTTTATGGTCTTAAATATACCTTCGCAGGTATTCAGCCTGGTTTAAATCTTAGAGAAGAATATAAATATTAAAAGACTTACTAGAATTTTTCCTTTGAAGCTAGGCATTCAAACAAATGTTCAGTCTTTTAAAATTTATGAATTATTTTATTTAGTCAGCTCACAATTCTATAAACGTTCCCCGCGTGGAATATTCAATTAAAACGCACTTTATACATAAAATATAGCCTTTTTGTCTATTTTGACGGCTGTTATTTAAAAATGTTTCTCGATCAATGTAAGCTATTACATGCAATTAAGAGTCTCCGGAACCATTAGACAGATTTGTTAAAAATGTGCTCTGCTAACTTGTGGCTAGTGAACGATGACGTTAGCATTTTTACTTTAGAAAATTTAAACAATCGTGAAAGAACATAACTAGCTGAATAAGACCCCACTAAATTTTAAAATACTCATGATAAATCTCATTTCATATTAATGTGATGCTAAAGCCACCTGTCACCGACAAATACGAGGAACCACTTTTCTCATTTGATTTTCAATTTTTAGCAAATATCTTTAGGAAGCGTTATTGCCCTAATCAAAAACAACAACTTTTCAGAGAGATATTTGCTCAAAATAGAAAATTTAACGAAATAAGTGGTTCCCCGTATTTGACGGTGACAAGGCGTTTAGCATCACCACAAATAAAAACTTTTGGCCTTGAATATATAACATTTAATCCAGTCTGGCTCCCTTAAACATAAATCTATAATAAAAAACAACCGTTTACTCTCGATGTTAACAACGTCTCGTTCGATAAAAGCGTGCAGTCCTCCTATCGCCTGTACCTACTCGCCCTACGCATAACCGACAAAGCTTCCAAAAGGACCAGCTTACCTGTTGCATTTCCTCGTCCTCGTCCTCGCTGTCGCTGGTCTGGGAGGCAAAGCCCGTGAGGTGCAGGCTGTGCGGCGAGATCGCTACGGTGCTCTTCTCCTCGAGGAGAATCGCCGGGTCGGAGGTGCAGGGACTGCAGGGGGCGCTCAGGGGCTCGCCCTTGATGATCGCGCAGCCGGCCTCGGTGTCCTCGTCCTCGTCCTCGTCCTCGTCCTCGTCGGCGGCGGTAGTGGCGGAGGCGCATAGATGCTGGTCCGGCCTCGTCAGCTCGTCGACGCTGTCGGAGGCCGTGGCGAAGGGTTCCGGCGTCGATCGCGAGGAGTCCCTGCCCGACGCCGTGTTCATGGAGATCGCCGGGAAGCACTCCTCCTCCATGTCCGTCACTGAAAAATCACCAGGGGAAGAATTAGCGAATGAATGATTGTTGGGGGGGGGGGGGGGGGAGTGGTATGACGATATTTTAGTATATATTAGACGTTTTTATTATATTTGCTATTATCCCGTGTAAATAAGTGTGGCACTAGTCTGGGATTAATCTGGCTTAACAAGTCTGACGAAAGTCTTGCAAAAGTCTGGGAGAAGTCTGGCTTTTTTTGGAATTATGTCAAGATAACTCATTTTTCACAAGTAAATAATTAGAGTAGTACATTAATTATTAGTATCGACTAGAATAGTGAAAATACGTACTTTTCGATAAAGTAGGAGAAAAGTTTCTTTACATATTGTAATCTTGTTTAAAATATGAATATTTGTAAAAAAAAGAGACAAAACTTTAGGTTACTGGCAATTTGACATGACGCGATGCTTTTGCTTTGCACATTTTGTCTAAAGTCTGGCATAGTGGCCAAAGCCATACTTCTGCCGGACTTCTGCAAGACTTTCGCCAGACTTATTGAGCCAGACTATTGCCAGACTAATTTTTTTACACGGGTAGCCGCGCACAACCCTTTAAGGGTTTCAACGAATTGAAGCATATTAGTTAATGTTTTTCTATATTTACTACGAGGTTTCAAAGTTTAAATCAGATCATGAAATCAAAATATTCAATACGTATGAATATAGTCTTTAAGAATTCTTTAATAAAGTATTCCTTTCTAAAGACTTAACTCTTGGTATGTTTGTATTGAAAATTACGTTAAAGATACGTTAGTGCATGTAGGTAGTTACTAAAGTTTACTTATTCTTACATATAATTAACGACTATTTTCGTCACTTACTATTTTACAGATGTATAGAAAGTGAGAATAATAATAATACTATTTAACATGTAATTGCAAGTTGCCATTTAAAATACACGTAATTTGTATACGCAACGGAAACTGTTTTGTATTGATAAAATCTTTCTGCGAACCAATCTTATTGAAGGATTTAAAAAGCGATCGATACCAAGTTAGTTTACGTCAAGTATACAATTTAGTACCGATGTTAGGCTAATTTGGACACAAAATGCAAGTTTGTTTCCAATAATTTCAAAAAAGTGACGCGAAAGGATTTATACAATAGTTTGGAAAAAATAAATTTTAAGAAAATTATCGAATACAAAAATCACAAAAAATTAAAGAAGTTAATAAAACTCATTTAAAAACTACTCATTTAAAATCATTACAAATAGAATCTACGTTTATCAAATTGTAAACAACATATTTAATTGTCCGTGCTCAATGTTACTCGCCATTTGAAATTCCAATTCTACCTATCACTTTATCACAATCTATAATCCCCAAATGCAAGGGTAGTGAAAAACCAAACATTCCCCAACACTCAAAAGTACAAAAGATCCCAATTCCCACACGAAATCCCCCCCCTTCCAAAAATCGAACCCACAATCCAGCATCCACGCCCTCTCACCGTCAATCCGACTGGGCTCGCTCGTGCAGACTATCGTCCCGGCGAAGACCCCCGCGACGTCCGTCACCCTGTGGCCCCCGTGATGATGCTGTCCCAGATGATGATGATGCTGCTGGTGCTGGTGGTGCTGCTGGTGGTGGATGCCCTGCTGCTGCATGCCGTGGAGCCTCCCGTGTCCCACGCCCGTCCCGCCGCCCGTCGTCGAGCTCGCCCCGCACGCGTCCTCGGGCGGCGGACTGCACGCCAGGAGGCTGTAGCTGTGCTCGCTCTTGATGGGCTTGGGTCCGCCCAACGCGGCGTCCGTCATCAGACGGTCGCGCAGGACCACGCCGAAGGAGGCCTGCTTGCCGAGCTCGACGCCCCGCAGGATCGCCGAGCCCCCGATCGTGCACGAGGTCCAGTCGTCGACGTCCTTGCCACCGCAGCCCATCAGCGCGTCCTGGCCCAGGCTCTGGAATAGGAGAGAGAGAAAGAGAGAATGAGTGAGTGAATGCGAGTGGTGGTGTGGGGTTGACCGGATAACGGGACTCGGCATTCCGTTGCGTGCGGCTTTGCGTTTTACGTTTTACGTTTCTTGGGAGAGGAGCGCCGCTACAGGTGCGGATTAATTGCTTCTTTTTGAGCTGGGGGTA
The DNA here is from genome assembly GCA_949152435.1 of Gastracanthus pulcherrimus. Classification (NCBI taxonomy): domain Eukaryota; kingdom Metazoa; phylum Arthropoda; class Insecta; order Hymenoptera; family Pteromalidae; genus Gastracanthus; species Gastracanthus pulcherrimus. Next base: position 6,303,642 of record OX424574.1, on the reverse strand, counting down.
ATAAGGTTTGTTGATCCTTCGATTATTGGAACTAGTTCGCATTGCGACGTACGTCTACGAAGACGCTCGAAATTTTCTATCGATATAAATGCATTTTGTTAGTGTAATGAATGAAGACGCGTTATAGCGATTATTAGGATTTAATATTGTAAGCTTTGATTTTTGCATCGAAAATAAGACTTTATTCGGGAAATTAGAAACACGGTATTATTAGGAAACATCGAATTTTAGTTCTTAAAGCTTGTTCATTCATTAAATAAAACAATCCAATTAGTAACAAAACCTCATTGGTGTAAAAAATGTGTCGCAATAAACGGAGGCATCGTATTCAATACCGGTCATTCATTTCTTTTTTGCTGGATCACCTTCCTATATATGCACGTGGTATCGAATATCTATGCATTCAGCGTTTTATTCGACTATGGAGATAGCTTTGTATTCTTTTTTTTACAAAATGACGCATAAATTTTGGCAGCACATTATAGCATTTGAGTTTTAACTGAAAACCAAATAATATTTTATAACGCACTATGACTGCTCCAATCCCTTTTTTTATTTTTATTTTATTTATTTAAACCAGAAAGATTCACATACATAAAATTACAGTATGATGAAATCCCTACAGAGGTAAACTAAGTTACCTGTGCGCAGGTCCAGTACATAAAATTACGAAAAGTGATAAAAAAAAAACTTAAACATAACTAACTTACTTAAAACTAACTTAAAAACTAAACTAAACTAGTATCGTATACATCTCATAGTAGACTAGAAACATTATAAAATTTAGAAACTATTAACATTATAAAAATATTGTTTGTACATAGATATATCAGATTACATTAACGTAACGAAGCTATCGCGCTTCTGTCGCCGCAAACATTACATTACATTTACATTACATTACGTATCAATTTGTCTAATGAAAAACAAATTACTTCCCAATTAGCGCGAAATCTCCAAACAATGTATACCCTCGAAACGTCGAAGCCACGCTAATTGCCCCTAATAAATACCTCATTACTTAAAAAGTGTGTACATATAAGTGCGCTCCCGTCTTTCCACGCGAAAACGCCAAATCCTACCTGAATCGAAAGCCCTCCGACGCTCTACAGCTACCCAATAATATCCCCATCGTGCCCCGAGCACTCGTCAAAGTCGATCGCGTCGCCAAGCGGTCGTTAACAACTCCATCGGCTCCATAAGAAGCAGAAAGTGAGACCGCTCGTGCGATCACCTTCTAAACGCAGCTCCAATAGGCACGCGAGGACAGCGCGCTCGTCGCTCGTACACTGCACCATACGCCCCATACCGATGAAATTTCCCAATCGTCGCGGGGAGTGGGTATATATATGTATACACGCGCGCACGCCCAAAGGAGCCGCGAGGGTCAAGGACCTTACGCGGCGCGGTCAAGTTGAAGGTCGCTCTCGCGAGACTGTGCGCGTGTATATATGTATAGCGAGCGAGCGAGCTCACGGCTGAGCGCGCAAAAAAACTTTTTCCGCGAGCGCGGAGTCAACGCGTTGCACGCACGCTTGTAATGCGCTGTGTGGGTTGGTGTATTATCGTACGTGCGAGGTGTAGCTGGAGATGAGTTTGTGTGCGAGTTTGGGGAGAGAGAGTGGGTAATGAGACAGTGGTTTTTGAACTCAAAGGAGTCGGGAGCCTTCGGGTGTGGAGGAGATTAAGTCGAAGGTTTATGAATGCTACGGCGAATGTTGCGAACAAATTTCTTCTTTTTTTTCTTTAGATGTGGAGGACCATTAGGGGGCTTGAGAGGACTTTTTGGGTGTATGTAATATAATGTGCAAGATAGAAGTTAATTGGGCTGAATTTTATTGTAGTGCGACGTAATTTTTTATAAGGTCATTCCGGTGTGCTGGCTAGAAAATGTAGCTTTGCTATGTATTCTTTCTAACTTGTACCTATGCATCAAAATAACTGGCAGAGGTCATTTTAGTTCTTGAATCCTAACTAAGAATACGGTTAAATTTTAGATGGAATTAGAGTTAGATGGGACCAAGAAAGGAATTTACCTGTGTCGGCTGTTTTGAAGCATAGACAAAACTCTTATAAAATTAACACTTACATACCATACAAATATTAGCTATTTTTAGAATGTATTGGGAGAATCCTCCGGGGTTTCCACTGCTCCATTTATGGCTATTTTGATAATAGCTTATAATGAATCGGAAGTTGTAAATTTTAAAACAGAAATATTATTAGTTAACTAATAGTACTATTATATAACACGAATGCTCTGGTAGAAAAGTATCCAGTTTTATCGAGATACTCAATTATTGTCCATATCAAATTAGTTAGATCTACATAGTTCTTAATTATTTTTCACCGAGGTGAATATCAATTAACAAGAATTAACAAAGTTATAAAAAAGTACATGGTCGAAATCGGTACTAAGATGACCAAAGACGATGCATTCACCCTACTAATAAATAAAAAGCAAAAAGTTTTACTTGTATTTCACAGTAAATTCTAAAAATATATTCTGTGTGCCGGAATGATCTCTTAACATTAAATTAAATTTCTCTGCACAAATTAATGTTCATGTATGTAAACCGTAAAACGGATAAGTTCGAAACTACATAAAAGCTTGCATTTACAGGTGGTTTGATGATACGATATAATAAACTTTTAATACAATCATAAAATAAAACTCTACTTGGTTAAATTCCACGCCGTTTAATTAAACTAAAATTTTACTCCATTTACAACTGTATAACTACTATTTTTACTGCTTTTGGTAATTTGACGAATAAAAACATTGCCGCCGGCACATTTATACAAGTGCAGGAATCGTTACAGATACAACTGCACTCGCAACTGCAACGATTTACGAACTCGGAGTATACCCCAAGCAATACCGTTTCTCTCCCATCTACGAAGAAAACCTCAACCGACCAATTCCCCGCTGTAACAACTCAACGTCTCTTTTTTTTTCAGACAACAAACCACTCCCCATTTTAAAATTTCGGCTTTTTCGCCAGTCCAGCCACGAAAGAAGAAGTAGGATGAGGGCCCTACGAACTCTTATCTCCACCGATGTACTCTATACCCGCGCTGGATACAAGAGAGAGTTGTCTACAGTTCGACTAACTTCCGGCGCACGCGCGTTCGCCCGCGAGCTCCTTCCGCCGGAAACGCTCCTTCCAACCATCGCCGGCGTACCCACTCGCTTCTTACATACAATTCCAAACACTCCACAACCATCTACATCTACATTTTCATATAAAGACTCTCTCTCTCTTTCTCTCTCTTCTCTTCCTCGATATTCCTTCGGTATTTCATTATTGGCATTAGCCGCTGCAGCAAAGCAGGAAAAAAAAATAGAAGAACCATCACCGTCTTACTTGTGTGTGTGTGTGTGAATACTACGGACAGGTGAGCACGAGCGCACGAGTGTCTGTATATACAGACTGCGCAGTATCGCGGAACTCGGCAATTTTCGCGAGCGCAGCAGCGCCTAGAGTTATTTCGCAGGCTCGACAGATTCGAGCGACCGCAGCAAGAAGGAGGAGAGGCGAGGTAAAGACTTTTGCCCGGCGACTTTTGCGCAAACAGTCGCGCATTCCCCGCGAGCCGGCTACCGCACCGCAACGGAGGGACTTTGCACTCGTGCGCTTCTTCGGCAGTGCGAGAGCGAGCCGGATTCTTAATGAAGAATAATGAAAATGGAGACGCGGATGTTTCGGGCGGAGAGATTCTTTTATACTTTTTTAGGGATTTCGGAGTTGGATTTTTATTGCTAAGCGCGATGCTTGATATTGATGGATCGGGTTGGAAGTGGAATTGTTAGTTGTGCGATCGAAAGGTTTGCTCAACGCGATTCTTTTATTTGGCTGACTGAAGAGAAAAATTGGTTAGCGGGAGCATTTTTCAAACGTGCGCCAAGCACACAATTTTTAATATATTCATTTGATACTAGATTGTATGTTTTAAGGAAAAGATATTGATCTTTCATTAATGGTGAGCCCGTTTAAAAGTTTTATCAGTGACATTTCACTACTGCCAAAGAAAAAATTGCACCGAACTTATTCAGAGTGAATATTCACTTTAACTGAGTCAATATTCGGTCACTGCAAGGTGAATTTTTCACTAAAAATACCGAATGAATTTCACAGGGTAATTATAGTAAAAATATCACCCTTACTGAGGGACTATTGACTCGGCTTAAGTGAATATTTACTACGAAAGAGGTTGGTTTCATTTTTTCTTTTTAGATGGTAAAATTTCACATTAAGTTCTTAAGCGCGAGTATATCTTCAGATTTTAGTAACACTGTTATACACATATTTAAATTATTTTTTTAACATTTGAATAAAACAGCTAATTTTATTTTAAAAAACCTGATAATCTTAAATAAATCATACTTTACTAAAGTGTTTAGTATAACTACCGTTAATTAGTTTTATCTCATTGTCAGTGTATTTATGTGATATAATAATTTATTTTACTTAAAATATAAAGGATACTTTTCCAAATCACTGATTATGCATCTTAAGTAGTAGTTCAATAATAACCTACTGCACCGCAAAGGAATAAAGACATTTTTAAAGCAGTGAGAAAGTGCATCTGTAAAACCACAGGAATTTTGTGGTGAAACGTGCGTTTTACACATAAAATAATTGTGTTCTTGATCTTGGTTTCTTTAAAACACGAACCATCAGAATCCACTCAATTATTTTTGTTACTTTTGTTCAGTGTCAGGATTCTACTTGTTACAAGCATTATTATGATTTCTATCGCAAATTCCACACGAAGTTATGGCCGTAATAAATATGACAAAGATTACACGCCCCCTTACATGCATGTGCATTCAGAATTATCCCATTACTGGTAGCCTTGATCTAAGATAACTTTTTACAAGCATACGAGAAATTTAACAAGTTATTATATCTTCGGCAAAAAATTTGTATTAAAAAATAATACAAATTTACTGTTTACTAGTTATAAGCACTGTTTTATTATTCCAATAAATGCTAACTAAAATAAAAATATAATAGATTTCATTCTTTTATATACTATACTTTTTTGTTTCACATAAAGTCTTTCTAAAGCAACATTAAAATAAACGTGTATTTGAATTTACTAATTTTTTGCCTAACGAACATTTTATTAATTTACGTAACTCTGTAGATTAAAAATTACGTAAAGAAACAAAATACGAGTAGATATGCCAGTTTTCAAACAAATGCTAATTGTTGATATTCAACACACTCGAAGCTCGCCACAAACAAATGTACATTTAAAAATAAATTCAACAAATCCACGTCGAACAACAAATAAATTACAACACCACATAAATTACAACATCATACCAGCTTAAAATTCCTCCCAAGACCTCGACCACTCGACCAAGCCATCATGTCACACTCTAAAATACATCCCAAATCCTCCACACACATAACCGATCTCCCTCCCCCTTACACAATCGCGCCAAAAGAAGAACCATCACCACATATAACCCAACAACACACACACAAACGTATAAATATATGCGCGCTCGGGGGCCTCCGCGTCGTCATTATCATTATAAAAATCCTGCCTTCCTGCGCGCGGGCTGGCTCGTGTACGAGTTCCTTGGCCCCGAAAAAAAAGCCAACGCCTGGAGACTCCTCGTTCGATCACGGCTCGCGCGCGCGCGCGCGTCGAGGACTATTTAGGCGGAAGCGTCCCTCCCTCTCTCTCTCTCGACGATACCGAGTCAAAACAGGTGGATGGGACCGGGCCGTGGCAGCGCAGACTTATACAGAGGCATCGGGCTTTATATACACGAGTCGCGGGGCCGAGAGTTACGAAAAAAGGTGAACGTCCTCTGTCCTATCTCACGGCGCGGCCAAACCGAAGCTTCTCATGACGCCGCGGTGTGTGGGTTATACTACCCGTGGGTACGAGCGGCCGATGCCGAGAGAGAGAGAGAGAGAGAGAGAGAGAGAGAGAGAGAGAGAGAGAGAGAGAGAGAGAGAGAGAGAGAGAGAGAGAGAGAGAGAGAGAGAGAGAGAGAGAGAGAGAGAGAGAGAGAGAGAGAGAGAGAGAGAGAGAGAGAGAGAGAGAGAGAGAGAGAGAGAGAGAGACGGTATTCCGACGATCGCACCGGCAAGCGACTCGGCGTCCGAGTGAGCGAGGATCGTTGGGTGCAGGAGGCAACTCGTTTTAAAAGCCGAATTACGCGCGGACGTTTGTATATAGTGTATTTTGGTGGTTCGTGTGTAGGGTCGGACGAGGGTTTGGATGGGTGTCTGTGTGTATTTGTGTGGGTTTTTCTTTCTATGGGGGGAGATGCACACCTGAGAATTCTGGTGGAATGAGGGGACTGAGGGACCTGTTGAGATTTTCACTTTTGGGGAAATAGAATTTTCTTACTTTTTCTTGCCGTGGAAATTTCTTGTTGAATTTTCAGTTATGCAATTGAAGGCTTTTCTAAGGACGCGAAATATTCATTTATACAGGAATTAACAATTCAAGATGGATATGACAACTGAAATTTCTATTAATCATTGATTGAAAGTTTAGGTGAATTTTCGTATATTTTTGTGCCTTTAAAGTAAATACAAGTTTCTGTACTTAAATATTCAGTTTCTAAAAACTTATTTTTTATTTACATACAGTTAGTCACTAAACATTAATATAATCGTATCTAAGTATACTCTTAGTTACACGTAAAGAAAGTTTCTCTCGAAGCACATCACTAAAAGTTTATTCACACTGTATCTAATTAAAAACTTAAGCAAATAAGTAACGTAAATTCAAAAAGTAAATTTACACTATACAGTATTTGTACTTTAATTTGGAATATAATGCATAATGCATACACGAAAAATACATCTTAATTTAAAAAATAAGCTTCGATTTTTAGTTACATATTTATTTATAAGTATATTTATATATTAAACGGAAATTGCTGCCGTTTTAGTAATATATATAGTTATATGGACTGAAATTTACATTGTACACTGATGTAACTGTAATTCAAGAAATTTTTAATAGTGTTTATGACTGTAGACAGTTTTATATAACATAATTTCTTCTTTTTGTAAATTAATAGTAATACTATAGACGATAAATTATCTTATAGTTATTCTAATGCCTAAAATAATAGAAAATTTAAGTCTACAGGATTAATTTTACTTATATAATTGAAAGTCGTATTCAAGAGCCAAAGTAACAAACGCTTAAGACACGGCCGCGATCTCGACCTACCGGTTTTGATGCACGAAAAGTATACCATGCAATTCTTTTAAGGAAAGAATTTAAGCTATAGTAAAAGTACATATTACGTTGTCGAATAAGGAAAATATAAAATAAATTAAATTGTGTACATAAGAAACCGTTTATCAGTATTATTAATTAAGAATACGTGCACTCTAAAACTTCTAAATCAAAAAATTACAAATCAATACTTTAATAAATCCCCTACTAAAAAGAATCTACGTACTATAATACAGACTGAGACCGATTACCTAATTGTCTTCAATGCAAACACCCATGTTCCAGCGACCTACACGAGAAACAAACTCTCATATCCGCCAGCAAACTTTCCAAGAATATACAATGCAACATACGACCACAATGGGCTTTTCACGCCTTCGCACCGTCCGTGCAAGCAGACACATCCAACAGCCCGACTTTGCTCCTACACTACATCACAATATAAAGAAATCTAAAAGGAAGGTAAAAATTTTCCCTCGTAAGAGCGCCGGCCTGCTACATCTTACTCGCTCGAGTATCACATTGCGCATTATACCCCCAAGATGGGGCTCCCACATACTCCCGAGTGCATTACTTGCACTCAAGGCCGCGACGATCGCGCGCATGCACCGAGCTCCTATGATACCCTCGCATTGCTACAACTGTAAAAAGCACGTAACTGTACGTGTGCAGCGTAGCACTGGCGCAGAGCGCGATGCGATTCGCCAAGGAATACGCGCAAAAGCATTGTGCTGTCGTTGTTGTTGCGCGCGCCTTCTGTGTTTTTCTTTTTGCTTAAATAAAGTCGCGGTATGCGTAGGAGAGTCGTGCTCGCGCATAGCCGCGGCCTATTTCTGACCGGCCGGTTCTTATCGTGCTCGAGGCGACAAAAGTGTCGGTATGGTAGTGGTGTTCGTTGTGGAGTATTGTTGTTCCGCGGGCACGAGCGTATATACTACCTATTGGGATTTTTCTCCGGGGCGAGCAGCTGCTGCTCCGGAAATTCCGCGCTGGCGAAGGGACTTGTAGTTCCAGGGGATTTCTTTATGTACATATATACGTTGGATGATATTGATTGATAAGGGGAGTTTGCGTTGTTGCGAACTTCCATGTGAGTCTTGGAGTTCTTTATCGTTATCGGAATGTAGAAAGTCCAAGAGTGTCTTGTCTTCTTCGTGGAAGATTATTCTCTATTTTGATAACTTTGCTTAGGCATTTGTAGTTTTGTTGAGTATTATGTTAACCCTCTGTGGCTTAGTGGCTATTATAATAGCCACCTCTTTCGTCTAAGATTTTTATGTATAAAAATTTTATTTATAGGTGTATATAAATGATTTTACATTCTTCTATTAGCTAAGAGGTTTCTCTATAATACTAATTAACAAAAATTGATATTTTATTTATTGTTAAATAGAGTTATAAATAAACAAGTAACGAAAAAAGCTGTTTTTAAGAAAAAATGTGGGCCACAAAGGGTTAATTACAGGAGAAAATTGAAATTTTAAGTATGTTTAAGTGCATGGTATAAATGTCACGAGTAGAGCTGATATGATGAAATCGTAACTATGTGTTGCTACGTGTTTCAGACCTGAATTTAAGTTCAGCTGCAACATCTGTACAACTAAGAGCACATGTACACATTGATATTTTACACTAAAATGTAATTTTGAATTTTGGTTAGGCGATTGTACTCAATAATACCAATTATAATTTTGAATTTTGATTTGACGATCGGCTTCAGTAATATCGACTACAATCATGAATTACGCCAATTTCGCTTAACCCGATTACATAAGCCTGAACTTATGTTTACTACTGATCGCGATGCATCGTGATTCCCTCCAATCTTAACCAACACTAAAACCGTATATACACACACCAGCCTTCTCAATCTCTTATCATCCAATATAATCTCGTATAGACGACGCTAACAACCTCGCGTCTACAACTATAAACAAACAGTAAAAACCCCGGATTTCCCTCTATCTCTCCGAATCCCCAAGAATCCCCGTACTATAAAAATGATGCGTCACAAGTCTATAAATACATCAAAACTGCTCAAAGAAAACCTCCCCACCTCCTCTTATTTTTCCTACCTGTTGAAGCGGAAGTGAGAAGCACACGAAATAGTCTCTCTCTCTCTCTCTCTCTTTTTTTTTCTCGCTCTGTAACATACTCGACAATGCCCCGGCATTATCGCAACCTTATCCGCGCATAGACGCATTCACATATGTGATGTGTGTGTGAGTGTGTGTGTGTGTGTGTGTGTGTGTGTGTGTGTGTGTGTGTGTGTGTATGTGTGTGTGTGTGTGTGAGTATGTGTGTGTGTGTGTGTGTGTGTGTGTGTGTGTGTGTGTGTGTGTGTGTGTGTGAGTATGTGTGTGCGTGCGTGCGTGCGTGTGTGTGTATGTGTGTGTGTGTGTGTACGCTCGGCCAACTGCAGATTATACGCGTGCAGACGAGCGATATCACGCCGGGCCACGCAGCCAACGACTGCGACTTCATACTTGTGCACTGCTCGAGTGTTGTGTATGTATGATATAAGATCTGCCCACTGAATTCGTGGGATGGATTTTTTGCGGATGAGAGCATTGGGGGGGTTGTAGTATCGAATTACGAGGCAGTGTTTGAGGTAGCAGAAAGGGACGAGATTTTTCTTTCGGCGGGGAGAGGAGTATTAATGGAATTTTATCGATTTTTTTTTTCGTGGAAGGTGTGAGTGACGAGGGTTGAGCGATTTTTGTTTGCGATCAGGCATGATTTTTGCGCCACGAAGTACACCGTACACGTACAATAATAGAGTTATTTGATAAGTTTGCATGACGTAGAACATAATTTGCCTGTTTTTTGTTAAGCATGAAAAAGTAAAACTTTCACTGTGAACTTTATCGCATATGGAATGGATACATTGCAATGCGGACGTTAAATAGATTTTTCAAAGTGACTTGTGCAAATAAATCAAACATAATCAAGTGCAGTGTATGCTGGTACATGCACGAGATAACGCGAAATTGTTAATTCACACGCATGCAGCGAACTGCTCGAATCGGTTCGACAAATTGAGCTTTTTTATTAATAATCGTCGAAAGTTCATGGCACTCTGAATGAAAACAAAAAATTAATAAAGGTGCAGATTCAATGTATTAATTATCGCGTGTTATGTAGGAAATGCCCCAATCATCCGAAATATTGCATATTCAATTATCTACCAAACAAATTGAAATGTAATTTACGTTGAATATGTTTTCCTCGCGACGGATAAATGATTATTCCGTTCCGAAACTTCCGAGTACCAAACTTTGCACAACCAATCTACGCGTACCCACGACATTTTCAATACTACCCTCTCAACCCTCCAAACTCCACCATACTATACGAACGTACACACGTAACTCGCAGCGCGCGGGTCTATCTCTCCTCGCGTTTCCTTCGATAAGCGCCACAGCGCATTCAATTGACGAGATAACAAGCTGTATAATAATACAAGAACTCGCGATGAAACACAGAGGAAAAAAGACCGACGGATGCGTTGCCCTCCGAAGCCTCGGACCAAATTCGGAAAATCCAAGAGGAAGTCTTGCGTCTCGCGCATCTTATCGAACATCACTGTACAATATCCCGCGCGCTCGTCGCATAGCTCGTCGCGCGATAGTCAATTGCGTCCAATAAAACTCTCTGTGAATCGAGAATTGTAACGTCTGTCATTGCATTTCAAGGACGGCGCGCGTCTGCATTTTATCCGCGCGTAATGACTCGAAAATGGCCACCCAGGGTATTATCATCATCTTCGGATGACGGAAGCGGAAAACGAAAAAAAAAAAAGGAGGCCAGGCGCGATTCGCGCAGGAAACGAGCGAGTATCACCGCGTCGCGCGCGCGCGCATGTGTGTGTGTGGTCGAGAGTACGTATGCGAGCAGAGTGGAAAAAACGAGCGTGATTATAGAGTCGATACAATATCGAAACACACTTGTTTGGGGAGTTTCATGTTTGTCTTTTCTGTCGATGGAGAAAAGGTGTCGGTGAGGATTTTTACACGTCTGTCAATATTAGAGTTGATATAGTCGTTACATCATTGTGTCGGATTTTGGATGAATGATATTTTGAAATGGTTTTAAAGCTATAAAATTCGTTTGAAAACAGTCTTTTATCGTAGTTAATTAAATATTTTGTGGGAATTTTCTTGTCCGAGGGATTCACTATATTTTATTAAATGTCCGTAAAACGTGTGAAAATTATAATACGGAAATTATAAATGTACAAGCTAACTACGATCTGATAAGAGTAATTTTCACGAAATCGATATGATCTTTTTTCCAAAGAACTTCAAAGCTCTTAGTACACATGCATAATATATGTTTCTTAGTAATTTTCATCGCATCAAACGTACAATTTCTACAGTCTACCGAGTATTGCAGACCTTGACCACAGGAAAATTAAACGATCACCGCACCACGAAAATCACCCATAAAGATTGTAAAATCAAATGGGTTAAGAAGCCAATTCGCACATACATTTTCTGTATAGTGCGCGCAAAGCGTGGCGAAAATAACATACGGTGCTATATAACCTTAACAACAGGTACAAAAACATTGTAATCGCACGTATATGTGTGCGCTTCTATTATTTCGTAAGAGGAAAACACATTGTACTCGCATATATAGACGCATTTACAGGCTCACGTACGCGTTGCTATATACGAGTTCTTATTCGAGAGTAGCGTAGTTTTACGAGTACTTACGGGATCACGATTAGCGATAAAGAATAAAAAAAAAAAGAGGAAAAGAGAAAAATGGAACGAGCGCGACATAAAGCACCTGTGTCATTAATGTCATCGGCGCGTTCGGGTGCAGCACCTGTATAAGCGAAAAAAATGTACGCTGTGTATCCCGCTTTTTGAGTTTTGTTTGTAATCAACGCGTTACGACAGTGCATATTATACGATATGTTTTATTGGGATGTTGAGTTGAATGCTGTGTTAAATGTTATACTCATGCCGAGGAACGAATGTTCCGAGTTGACGACCGCGTAATCCTTTTAATTTATTACCCTTGGTCAGGAGTGCTCAACGGAAAATATTTAAAAAGTATGTAGATAATATACTCTATAATGTTTAACTATTTTTTAAATGCTTGGATAATATTATGGTTCGTCGGAGTTACGGTTAAAGTTATTTTTTTTATTTGTTACGTAATTTTATTGCTTTGTCCTGTATTTTCCAATACCTTTGCTCGTTTATTTGTTTTAATAATTTTTAATTATTTGAAAATTCTTATTGTAAATTACGAAACATTAAGTTGACCTAATTTATGTAGTTCGTTAGTTAATACGATAAAAAAACAGGAAGAGCAGTGTGTACTTTTGTCTCCTATTGTATATTCATTATTTTATCATATTGAGTTAGATAAAAATGTGTTATCATGTAAAAATAGGGTAAATATAATACAATTATATTCATAAGTTCATTTTTCTGTTATATAATAATTACGTTCGTAAGATCGCATCAATCTATCATTCAGAAAGTTAAAAATAAATCATAGATAACATAACTTCTTACAAAAATTATTTTACCTGACGCAAACTCACCCGAATATTAAAACAACTTTAAAAAAGAATCTAACAATATTATTTCGAGTATCCTAAACTGCGCCGTTTGCTATACACCAACACTTCTAGCCATCTGTTTTTCTAATATATTCAAAAGCACATTGTGCATAATAATTAAAAGGAAACTATGTAACACGCAGAACCGCGTACACACATTCGCGCTTTATTATCTGTGTAAACACTTTTGCGAGCTCCTCGCGAGCTACTCCACGATAATAATGTATATTATATTTGAAGGAGAATTACAGAAGGTCGATAATATAACGTGTCGTCGCGAGCGGCCACTCGATTCGCAGCAAAAGCTGAATCACCAAAGAAAAGAAAAGCTCGGTATACAGCTCCCGAGCCGAAATCCGCGTTTACATCTCTTCTCCGCTCGTATCATCGGCGGACGGCTGACGACAATGACTCTGACCGTTCAAAAGAAATTTGAGAATATTGTTTTTGCGATTGTACACAGTCGAGTGCTCGACGAGTTTTCTGGAAAAACTGCATTGTCTGTAATTTGCCCTTGCGACGCCGCCGCCACGCGTCTGCACAACGTAATGTGCATTTGTCCGCGGGCGCGTGCAGTGTCTTATTTGCGCCGAATCGACGTGTTATGCGCGCGGCGGAGATGCGCAGATGATAACGCGAACTTAGCGCGGCGCGTTTAACGCGGAAGCACGCCGGCCATATGTCTCGCGTGCTTTGCGCGGAAGAACTGTGAATTTCTCGACCTTTCGACGTTCTTGCAGTTGTATGGGACTTAGTTTTCTTGATGGATGGGCTTTACAAGTGCTATGAAAATGTTGCAAATGTTCGTGCACTGTAAAAGAGCAAATGTATAAATCAGGCGTGTAAAAAATATACATTGCTGGATGTATGAAAAGTTATTAATTCAGTAATGTCATTTTCAATGCATGGTGTAATTGTACACAACCCGTAACTGTATATTTTATAAAAAAATGGCACTCAATTGTAAAACTCGTGCAAAAGTTGGTTATTTGAGCATTTTTGCACTTAATTAATTAGAGGTTTACCAATAAATTAAATTTAAAGTATAATAGAATAGAAAACGAGTGCTTACAAGGTCTAGATTCAATTATTTTAGCTTGCGTATTTTCAACCTAACCTCAAAATCTGAAGTTGGAAATCGGGAATGTGAAATTACACACGAGCATTGAAAATTACACTGCTGAGTAGTGTAAAAATCATCTTCCCAGCAGGGGTCGCTTCATTTCCACAACTCAGCAGTTGAATTTTACATTAGCTTTATTACAGTGTGATCATTGTAATGACATATTGTGCTATAATTTGATTAATTTGATCATTTCTATCAATGGTTTACTACGAAAATAATCTATTACTCTTGTTAAATTAGTATTTAATGTATCATGAGTGATACATGATTATATACAGCATTTTCAAAATATAGACTTGTTTCAATGCGATTTTGAACGGTTCGTAATATTATATTGCCTTTGTACACTACTCCAAACGTCAAGAAACATTCAGAAAAAAATTATTTTTAAATTTTAAAAATAACACAAGTGCTTTACGTGTATTCATTCTGACGAATGCGCACTTCCCTCGCTCGAAGCAATATTTCGTTTACAAACAAAGTTTAATTCATGATTCACAAGAAAAATCGCGCGGCAAGCAACCTATCTGTGCGTAATAAAATCGGCCCCAATAGACATTCATCGCCGCAGCATTATAGTTTCTATTATACGCGAAACGCGATTACGGTTAAACTGGCGCGCGGGCGATTGTACGAGCGACATAAAACTTTTAGTGAAAGTATATCAAGTCGTCCGCGTCCCGCGCGCCGCGACGAACTGCAGTATTAAAACAGCGCCGGAATCCACTGTGTAGCAGCCTCGTGTGAATTTCACAAGCCTTGTATACATTAAAAAGGACTCAGGCGCACGAATGTTTCAGGTGTTTCTTTCCCTCCCTCCCCTCGAAGAGCGAGATTCTCGTTTCCGAGATCAAGGGGGGCGTGTTTCAATAAATATAAATCAATTCGTATATAAGCTAACGCGCTCGGGGGTATACCTAGCTGCATGAACACAGACACTACTCACCGATTCGACGAGGTAAGGAGAATCCCAGAGCTCCCTAAGGTCGCTTCCCACGTCGTAAAACTCCATTCTTCGAGCCGGCTTTTCTCTATCTATCTATCTATCTCTCTCTTCCTCTCTTTTCTCTGCCTCTGTTTCTGGCTTCTTGGCTGCACTGGAGCTGAGCGCGAGGCCTTTCTCGTGGAGACGCTCGACGAGTGTCTTGGAACAAGATGCTGCTGGCTGCTGGAAGATTTAACTCGGTCGAATTAACGCATTGCGCCCTATTCTCCTTTCACTGTGGACGGAAAAAGAGAAGCGAAGGAATTAAAGCGTGATCGATCGGTTTATTTGGAGAAAAAGATCGAGATTATATTTATGTGCGTGAGTTAAGATTATACGGATATTAACTGTGGGTGTAAGTTTGGTGTGTCGGTGGAGATGGCAGATTTTTTTTTATTTCTTTTAGAGATTTTGAAGTAAGCTTTAGCGGTGCGATGGGAAGCAATCGCCTGGAGCGTGATGAGTTTTCATTATTAAAGTTACCGATCGTCCTTCTAATGAAGGTGAAACTTCATGGCACTCGGGAGAAATTTCTCTGAGAATCGCGCGCGCGCACTCGCGGTTTCTTCGGAGCACAAAAGATCACAGAAAAGTATGATTCATCGCACAAATATATGAGGATTCTATTTTATCCTTATACTTGTAATAAACAAGTTTCGTAATTATTTTAGAAAATTGATTTTTAAATATATTACGTTGGAGTAATCGTAAATTGTTTATAAGAATCTATAAATTAAGTGTATTTCCTTTACTGAAATAAATTAACTCTATTATATATGAATTACATTAGATATTTATTTAATATTTCTTCCTACATCCATTTGAACTAGAATTTTGTATAAAATGTAAACAGTTGCAGAAGTCTGTATTGTACTTTTGCATCGTCACAGCAATAAATTATAAAAATAGACATCATCATAACATAGCAAACTTATTTATCTAGCACATGAGCTACCTGATAAGCACGTTTGTATTTTTTATTGAATTTCAAGAAATAGAAAATAATATAAATGAAATAATATACACTTTTAGCACGTTTGAGCAACAAAGCAGAAATAGCTTCAATGAAAACACTATTTTATTCTTTGTGTTATCTTAGCCAATCATTGCAATATCGTATTGGTAATTTATAGATATGCAGATTTATCGGAAAATTTTATTGGAAAAGAGTATATTTTCAGAGCCACTTATATTCCTAGAAAATCTTCCATTGTAATAAATTGAATTCTAAATTGGTTGGACTTACATCAACATCGCGACAATTGTACATAATCGTTTAATTCTCAGTAACAACAGAAGCATTGTAATTAAATGTTACATTCATCAAGCTCATATAAAATCTGTACACTACGTTTAACACATTTACACGTATCTTAAAACTTTAAAAGGCAGTTTCTTAATTATTAATGTACTCTCAACATATGCTCTTATAGACTTTTAAAGTGGCTGATTCTACAAATCTAAGCAAAAATTCTCAAAATTCAAAATGGGATATAAAAATTGTAAAAACTACGGTATTTTGAAATTTAACCTCAGACTTGTATTTAGCGACTCCAGGCCTAAATGTCCATAGTCTGCAATAAGTTCGTTTCTGAAATTAGCTAAACCATACAATACTTGTAATTTATTAAATAATATCCGTTTTCCAATTACTTCAATGACTTCAAAGTTACACTCAAAAGCCGGATAAATACCCATTCACCAAATCCTCCGCCCCCATACTCCCGAAACTCAACCCCGCTCGCCATTACTATTACAAAACTTCAGTGTGAAAGGAAAAACCCTATTATCTCAACATACCACACAGTCGCGCGACCAGACAGCCGACACCACACCGCCGTCTCACATCATCATCATCATCATCATCCGCGCGAAATCCGCGTTAGAGACCTACTTACTTCCAGGCGCATAGCGAGCCGGCGCTGGCGAGCGAGTGAGATCATCATCCTTCGGCGAAAAGCCAGCGCCGGCGCGCGCGCAGCCTCTCTCTTTCTCTCCGGTATATCTACTACCGCGATGTGTATCCGTGTGTGCGCACGCACGCATGTGTGTGTGAATGCAGCCGCGGCACGCCGCTTGGTGCAGACTCTCCCACGTGCGCCGCGCGCGCCGGCCGCTGTGCTCGCGGAGTATGCGGCGAGTGCCCCTGTCTCTACACTGAGAGAACACAGCGGTCAGACTGGCTGAACTGTTCGGTAGTTTTGACCGAAGTGAGTTCGGTAGTGTGTATACGGCAGGAATAGCGGAACAAGTTCGCCAGCTGAGTCTCCGTAACCTCACTTTTTCACAAATAATGAAGATTTTAATGAATTTCTTATTTTTTTGCTACTGTAAACTTTTTATGTATGATTAGTTAGTCTAAGTTACATTTTCGATGTTCTACTTTAACCTTACTTCTGTTTTACCTTATCACAAACGTTATAATGAGGCTACAATAAAGCGCAACACCACACATCATTTTTAATACACATCCGCCAAAATAGCCGAACTGCTCCGCAGTTTTTACCGAACTCCTCAGTAAGAATGACAGACTATGGCCTCCGCAAACTTAGCAATGCGACTTCGGCAAGCCTAACTTGACCATTCTCTCAGTGTACACGGAAAGAAAAACTCCGCCGTATTAGTGATGTTGTGGTAACGTCAAATCAGCGGTAGAATCACACCGCCAGCGCTGCTGTAGAACAGAGCAGTTTTAGCTTAATTCGCTCCCCAAAGGCGAGTAGCCGAAATGACAGATATTTGAGGTTAGCTTTTCGAATATTCGGATTTCATACCTGTTAACTTATATTTTGCAAAGATTAATGGTTAATATGTTTGAAAAATGTATTTCCAACGTAAATTATTGATTTTCAAAGTAAGAGTATATGAGAAATTTGCAAAACTTAGTATATTAACAGTATAGTAACCCGTTTCTGAATCGCTATGTTATAACTGTTGTGTTCTACAGCCGACACTGCTTCGTAATCATGTCATTCTACTGCTTGAGCCACTAAGGCTGTAAGTGGCGGGGTTTCCATCAGATGTAGCCGAGTTTTTCTCTTCGTGTAGTCTACCATTGAATGTTGAATTGTTATACTCGTGTGGTAAGTGTCGGCGTGTTTCGAATACGTAGGGAGAAGAGAGTGTATTTTTCTACGTTTTTAGTAGGAATTGAGGTTTGCTGGTGTGATTAGGGAGAGAGATGTATTGTAAGAGTATGTTAGGAGAGACCGGATTCATACGAACGTGGAGATAGCAAGTAGAGTCCGTGTCAATGGACCCTTTTACTTAATACGAGCGCGGAGTGCGTTTGCGCAGCTCCGCGGAGGATCTTTAAATTTCGCGAGGAGAGGGGAGCTCGTGACTTGTGGTTTGCGCGAGATGAGTATATATAGTCGAAGGTGTCCGCGGCTGCGGTGGAGATTAGAGGGACGCTTTGTCGATGAGATGGCCGATACGCGGAAGGAAGCGATGCTTTGATGATGATGCGAGGTTGTCGTGATTGTTGTCGGTGGAGTCGATACTTTCGGAGGATTGAAAGCTTGGGAGGAAATTAATTGAATTGAAGGATGCTCTAATTGCGGAGATATCTAGCTCCGAAATAAAGAAGAATAGGAAGAGTGTTGCTAACTTTAAGATATTTGAGGAATTTTGTGTGGGAAATCTTTTTTAATTCATCAAATTTATTTTAACAAGGCTTTTTAGGTTAGTTTTTAAACTAATGAGTGAAATATCAAAACTTGATTAATATTTAGCAATGGCAGCAAATCTTTAATGTAATAATGTAAAGCATATACTGCTGTAATCACCCTAAACATTGTTTTGGTAGTTTTTCAAAGTTTTTACAAGAAAACAGTTTTTTTATATAATAATTATACAATAAGTGTGTTATGAATGTATATGCACTGTGAGAGATGTACTGATTGTTTACTTTGTTGTTTCACAAGTCTCAAAAATTAGTATCAAGCAACCTCTATTTTGAATTAATTGTACGCAGTCAGTTCATTTGTTGTGACTAACTACTCTGAAATTACATAAACATTTTTCTTTCATAATGAAGTTCAAACACCCAATCCTCACCAATTCCAAAAACATTTAGAAAGTACGATTCAATTTTCCAACTTCAAACAAACTCCATTTTACTCCAAAATGAAAAAAGAGTATCATGCTTTTGGAGCACGAAATTGCGACTGCAAAATAACGTAGAAAGTACCGCGCAATTCTCCAAGTTTAAACGAATTGCGGTGGTCGCACAAATTAGTCAACGTTTTTGTAAGTACAAAACACGCTGCTAATTCCAAGATGTAATTTTACGAGCGCGATGAGGTGAAATTTCAGTCTCATTAAGTGCACTTCCACTTCGAAGGGACAGGAGTTTCACTCGAGCAGATTTAGGTTGTTAAAGACCGTCTCTCCAGCCGTCCAAGCATAACAGAGCAGCCGATTTCTCATTACCCCGACGAACAATCGAATCCAACAATATGAAATTCATCGTAAAATATCCCAACGATTGCCCGTCATCTTATCGCAAAAGTCATAACTCCCGAGGTACACGTCTCACTTCTACCCACCCCAGCACCTCGAATGAAAACACACGCCGCTCGTCGCTCTGTAATAAAGCGAAATCTCGATCCGCTGTGCGACGCGCGGAAAAAAAAATGAGATTAGAGAGGCGAGCGCTATCGCACGTTGCCGGTGAAAATAGACCGCGAGGCGGAAATGCGCGGCTTCTGCGCATTATTGGGAGCTACACATCCCAGCCAACCCCACCTATGTACGCATCGTCGTTTTCTTTTTTTCCTCTCGCGCCGGAGGTATGCAGGGGGCGAAGAGTCAGTCGGTGAGTCGCACGGCGCGGAATGGAACGGGGAAGGCGCGCGTGGAAGAAGCACAAGGTGAACGAAATGCGCGAGTGACGAAGGCGACGCGCCGTACGGCGAAGCCGAAGCCGCGAGCGAGACCGGTTTACGGGATCTCCGACGCGCGGCGGCGGAGCGCGTTTTTAATGCGCGAGCCGGCGAGTATGCGCGAGGATAGCAACGCGCTCTCGTCTGAATATTGCAATGTCTGTCGCGGCACCGCGTGGATTTTGATAAATTGCAGAGATTGCAGCGGAAATTTGTCGCTTTATGGTGGGTTTATACCCAAAAAGTCAAAGTCTATCAGCTTCCGAAACAACGCTCTGAATTTCAAGTATGTTAATTATAAGCGTGTCAGAAAGTTATTTGTGCCTTTTCAACTTAAATTGATCAATATAATTTGGTTTTATTAACAGATAACCATTTCAAATTGTGCAGAAAGGATAAAATCTTTACTTTTGACACACAAAATAAAAACATTGTATGGTTTACATTTTCAAAAACTATATTTTTATTTTAGTATCTGGTATACAAAAAACATTTCTTTTTTTAACTGATTGATGAGCTTATTCTTCAAATATGAATTTTATGAAAAAATTAAAATATACAAAAGTGTTCAAATGTGAATGTAATAAGTATTACCGAACTATCTTATAAAAAAAAATAAACCTCATGCGCATGGGGCATCATAAACATAAAAAATGTATGTCGAGAAAAATGCATTTAAAGTTTTTATTTTCTATGCTTCATAATGTTAATTACTTTATCAAAATCATTATAACTTTATTTAGTTTTAGAGTTATGATATCTATGAGATCTTAAAATATTCATTTGATTATAAACTATAATATAGCCCAATAAGAAGAATCTTTTTGATTGATTTTGGGTATAGAACCACCGATAAGAAAAAATAATTGGGAGCAGCAATGATCCTTGTTAGACTAGAAATAAGCTATTTTTAAAAATCGGTAATAAGTAGCTATAGTTAGTAGTTCAAAAATCATTTCATCTAATCACAAAATACTCATTGCCTATATCAGGAAATCGAATCTATAATTTTATCCTTTAAATTAATTAAAATCGATTTGTCTTTATACAATATTTATTTAGTAAATTTCAACGTATCTTCATTTAAAGTGGGGTTAGAGTGCAAATCCTTAAAAAATAAAAAATACGGTACTCTTGGGTTCAAAATCAGAAAAAGATGGTAGCTTTTAAGATTAAATCTAATTTTATAATTCTGTTTATTTCTTTAGCTTCAACTTTTATATCCATGGGACGTAACCCTAAGAGTTCTAAGACATTGATTTATTATATATGCATTGATAAGACGTACGGAAAGTCGAGTTAGCCTAGTTTTGAGTGAAGAACAGTCACTTGATTAGAACAGATGCGAGAGTAGATTACGCGATAAGAAGAGAGATTTTTCGAGTGTGCGCTTGGTGTGTGTATATGCGCTTTCCTTTAGACTCGAGCTTAGACGGAAAATTCAACTATACATATTCATGGCTCGTAGTATTGTTCGGTTACGCGACGAAAAATTAGTATGGACAGTGGAACCGTGTTAAAATGATGAATGCCTAATGTTCTACACGATTCAGCATGCTCGTGCTGATATTCTTGTACTAAATGTTGCTCATACATGAAATTCGAAATGAGACAATTCACAGCAATCGTGCGCTTAGTCACTTTTTTGATAATTAATATTTTTATTTGCGAACTCAAGGTTGCATACAATATTTTTAACGGCTATCCGGCCGATCGCTACAGTTCTCTAATCAACTTTTGACTGAAAAATCATCACAAATTATCTACAATATGTTACCAAATAATCGTGATAACCTTCGTGTGCTGCACATACACATGTAAGCGCGATCTCATCAATTCTAAACAATCGGTGCCTACACCCGCGCCTTATCTCGTTTATTATCTCCGCACCTATAACAGATCTTAACGATTCACAAAAAGGAGAAGCCATTTATAAACCACCCAATTTACCAAACACACAGACGCACACTGCAGCGTCCTTCAAAAATAAGAAAGTATATATCACCACCCGAAACCTTTTCTCGAAAAACCTCTTACTTTACATCTCTTTCTCTTTATCCTTCTCTCTCTCTCTCTCCACTCTCTGGGAGTGAAGGGAAAAAAAATTCGTCCGATTATATTATATACTCGATCGCATCGCAACACCACCGCGTACTTTCCCAAAGTCCCGCTAGTGTGTGCGCGTATATATACATGTATAACTTTCATCTCTCCTCGAACCGGCTTCTTCTCGGCTATACTTCTTCTTCTTCTCTCTTCTCTCTCGCGCGCGTTTTTTTTTCCACCGCGCGCTCCGCGAGCCGAAAAATACGCCGCTGCCAAAAGCGCGATTGGAAAAGAAACTCGTTCACCTCTGCCGCGGAAGAAGTCGAAATTCACGCTGGCTTACAAGGAGAAGGGGGTTGGCTTGACGAAAGTTCGAGTGCTCGGTAAAAAGCTGTTTTGGAGCCCAGGGAGCGTACATAAAATTGATCGGATGAATAGCGCTTGACAATGTCAGTATGTATAGAGAGTTGGAGGAACTGAAATTGGGATTTTCTAAAGTATGAGCTGAGGGTTTTTATGAAGCTTCGGGGATTTCCTACCCGCACGTGATACTCACTTAGTTAATATAATATATAACGCAAAGCGTGTAAAAACAACGTTGGCATATGCTCGTTCAGCTTTGAGCTTCAGAATGATTCTCATTCACTCGAGTTTCAAATTTCAACCCCTTGTTTATTAAAATTTGCCAAACCGTATAAAATTTCACTACCCACCCCTCTTAAGAATCTAATAAACTTCAAATCAAACTTTAATTCAAAAATCTCATTCGCAAGTCTCCTCCAAAACTCAAGCCATATGCCACCCCACCGTTCCAAACTCCCTATAATCATGAATGAAAACCCATTCCCCACCAATCCAATCACCCCGTAAAATACTCCACTCCTCCCCCAAACACCCTCCTCTCCAAAATCTCAACCCAAACCAAGCCACTACACACACACACACCACAGCTCGCGTCGAGCACACGTGATCTCGCGCGCCGCTCCATCTCCCATCCGCGCGCGCGCGCGCGCGTGTGTGTGTTATGCTTCAGCGGATCCGTCTGCGCGCGTTCGCCGATCGAACGCCGCCTAAAAATAAAGCTCCTCTCTCTCTCTCTCTCCCTCGTCGCGAATAATATTATTTCTCGCGCTCCTCCGCTTCTATGCCGCATTATCTCGGGGAGGCCGTGTGTGCGCGCGCGCGCGCGCGTGTATCGTATCTGCAGCTTGTATGCCGTTATAGGTCGCGCGAGAGCACGCGCTGCGGCCCCCGCGAGATAAACCATATGGTGGACGCTGGGACGGGGAAAAAAGGCTCGCCGCTCGCCGGGGGAAGGACACCGAGGGGAATCCCCGGCCCCGCGGATTTTGCGCACCTTCGGCTCGGACTTTAAAACACCGATCGACGATTATATTCACGCTGTCGTATGTACATCGCGTGTGTGCTTAATATACCTTACCTCGTGACGACGAAGGATTCGCACACGCAGGTGTGCCGGGTGTGTATATCCTGTAGGATCCTCTTCGATAGGTGCGAAATTGGAGCAGCCTAGATTCCGGTGGTCGCGGCTCGCGGCGTCGCTCGCTACTGGCACACTTGCGAAAAGGAAGAAAAAAAAAATCGAATTACGCTACTCCCTCTCGCGAGCCGCGCGCTATCGTGAACTGCACCACTGCCGTCGCGCCTCGACACTCCGATGTGTATACCTCGCTGCCGTCGTGTGGGTGGAAGTATCGAGTATATACGCGCTGGTATCTCGCGTGCGCCCGTCGCCGGGGAAGACTACGCGTCGAGGCGGCTCTGGCTCTGCACAATGTGTCCACTGTGTGTATACATCGGGTGTGTGTATCTATGTATATATATCTGCACTGCGCGCTGTGTAGAAGGAAGAAGAGCAGAGAGGAGAGAAGAGAAAAAAAAATAATAGGGCCACTCGATCGATGAGAGACTACGACAACGACGTTCTACACTCGCGCACTGCCGCTTTGGTATATACTGGAGCTCGATGATCTCCGGCTGCCGGCGATGTGTATATCTATCTCCCTCTCTCTCTCTTAAAGCTGTTTCCGTGTGTGTTCTTTTCCTTCCTCCTTGAGTCGCGTTCGTCCGTCCGTTTCGCGAGACGCCGGCACAATCACTGTCGGGCCACTGCGGCACAGTGCACACCGTGCAATGCTCCGCCGAGATACTCCGCGAGATGCTCCGCGGCGGCCTGGGCGTTGTCCTTTTAAATTTTGGCGCCCGCGCGCGCAGCAACTCCGCGCTCGGATTTTTTCAACAACGACGAGGACGACGACGATCGAGTGGGGGGGTAGAGTTAGTTGTCTACGGGCTGGGTGTCTCCCCGTCGTGCGCGTGTATGCGTGTGTTTGGTGTTGGAAACGCGTCCGAGCGCACGTGGTACTGCGGGCGCACTGCGGTCGCGACTCCGCTCGTGTGTATATCGGCACGCGAGAGAGAGAGGAGACTAGGAGAGTGTACGAGTCGCCGGGAAAAGGAGAGAGGGAGGGAGAGGCCGCCGCCGCCGCCGCCGCCGCCGAGAGAGCTAGCCCGAGATCCGACCAACCAACGCGAACCACCTGTTACTAGCGGACCGGACTTGCGCTCGCTCCGTCTCCTTTCCGCTGCTTGGATCGTGTATTGTATGTATATAGGCGCAGTGTCGGTCGGGCTCGACTCGGGAGCCGCGAGCACGCCAGCGCCCCCCGTGCGGAGGAACGTCGAACTTGGAGTTGTGCGTGTGTGTGGGTTATCGATCAAATCCGCCCGCATACATTGACCTATTCGACTTTACGGCAGAGAGAGAGAGAGAGAGAGAGATATGGAGTTTTCGGAGGAGGAAAAACGCCCCCGGACTGCGATGTTTACTACAGAGTAGCGTATGTTTTGGATGCTGCGGTGGAATGGACCTTTGGGGGTGTGGGAGCTGGAGATGGTGCTTGGAATGCGGGTCGCGCGGAGCGAGGGGGAAGTTTTCTGTGGGAGTGTGTGCGTGTGTAGGATGGTTGTAAGGAGAGAGATGGGTGGTTGGGTGAATTGAATTATTCACACGGACGGCTGGGGACGATGATTTTTGGACGAAGTGCGAGCATGCGTTTGGGAGTTTTAGGAGAGGAGTCGCGTTGCTCAGAAATGGATTTTGGTACCTTTTTTCAGAGGTATGATGAGTTGAAGATTTTCGCAGGATTGTGTTCTTGAATATTTATGTCTTTTGGATGTATGTGTTAATGCGCTGGGTGGTAAGAAAAAAAGATACCGGTTGTAGATTTAAATATTGAAATCGAAGAAATGAGAACTACAAGAAGTCAGGTTGCTCCGAAATAATTTTTGACGTAATTCTTTGCTGATTTTTGCAAGATTGCGTACTTGAATGTTTATATTTTTGAGATATACGATTTAAATATGCTGGTTATTTAAAAAATTGATTATAGATTTGAATACATATTGCAAATAGAGCCATCGGAACAGCGATAAGTCACGTGACTCCAAAATAATGCTTTTATATTTTTCTCAACTTAATGACTTACAAAATGTTCTATGGTTTTATAATACAAAAATTTATACATTTTTATTGCACATTTAAATCGTGTTAGTTGACTAAAAATCGGTTGCTGATTTGATGGATATTACAATGAAAGCAATTGAAGGAGTGCAAAATAACGTTGGTCCAAAATGATTTTTGTTGTTATTCAACGAAATGATTTTTTTCAGTTCACATAATATATAGTACTATATTATTTAACCCGCGAGCACGTTTTAAGACTTCACACTTTTTTCAAACGCCTTTTTCTCAATGAAAATTTTTTTTACTTATTGGGTTTTTTATGTATTCTTCAGAAATGTTATTTAGCTTTAAATAAAGCCCAGAACAATTGTATTAACAAATTAATAAAGAAAACTATTATCTAAGTCGAAAAAACACTAAACAAATGTTTGTTATTGATAAATAAATCACCCAAACGTTTTTAGTATTTCAGTTTTGTTAATAATCCTTGCTAGCATCATTTACCTGAACCGAAGAGTGCACCTACGATCGGGTTAAATATGTAATTTAAAAGAAATCTATTGCAGATTTGTATAGTAAAATCGAAGCAATTGGAGTAGTGAAAATTCACATTGCTCCAAAATGTTTATTTTTTTAATTCTTACTGTATTTCAGTTTTGTCCCGTATAAACTTCAATGGACGTATATTATGTTTCGATAATTAATATTTTTCTCATTATAGTCAGTAAAACAATTGATTACAGATTGCGATATTAAATTCGACGGAAGCGCTTAAAAATGAATTTGTTTTTGGAGTAGAACAGTTTCATAGTAATTTTTCGTAGGCAGATTATATTATTTCATTATTCATTATTCCTATACACATTAACAATTCGTACAAACATTCATTCATCAGCAGAGATTTCTAGGTTAGAAGTCACGAAATACATTTAAACTTTAAACGTGTTTACAAAACAAACAGGTAGTATAGTTAGAAATTCAAACATTTCTCTGTTTATTAACACACTCATTCTTATCGTTCACAAGCAGGCGCACCCAATTCAATTTTACGATGTGTCACAAACAGGAACATTATTACTTTTGATTGAATATTATAATTTTGTATCTATGATAATTGTAAAAAGTAATTATTTGAATATTATTTATTAAGATGGAAAAAATAAGAAACTTTTAATAATTGTTAAAATGTATTCAATGAAATTTAAAGTATCCGTAATTATCTTTAAACTCTAATTTGGTCAAAGACCCGTTTATATTTTGATTTACTAGAGTCTGTAATTTATTTCAAAACATTTTCAGTGTAATGTAGTATTTCAAAAAAATTCAAACGCATTGACGAGATATTTTCTACGTCGTCTTCATGCCATTCCATGCGCACTAGATAAAATATCACATCATTCAGAAAGTATGTGGTATATATCGCGCCCCTTACGAAGACTAGCGCATTTCAGATTTCTTGAAAAATTATAATTCTTGTCTTGAGTCTCCTACGAAAATTAACAATTTCACACCCTCCCATCTTTTTCGCAGAAGTTCTAAGAAAGTGTTAGTATTTATCAACAATGGGAATCGATATACAAAAACCTCAAAAACTCCAATCCGATCAGTTTGACTCTCAAAAACTTGCGGCAGAGTGAGAAATATATACAAGGTTATATTATATAGCCAAATAAAGGGACCTGACGACCATTAAAATTAAAAAATTCGATTATATTTTGAAATAATGTTCAAATTTATAGTAAAAAATAGCTAATATATCATGAATAATTTATCCTTACGTAAAAGAATATAACCAATTTATTTATAATTTTCAGGTGGTTAGGTCCCTTTAAAGTAGGTATACCATAATTTAAAAATTCATATTCATGTCAATTGTGCGACAAACTTGTATTAATCGTCTGCCTTTCAAAACTCAACCAGGAAGTTAAATACTGGGGGCTCGGACAACGCCATGAGCGATATAATACGAAATGGGAGAAATGATAGATAAAACTACTACAGTCAATCTAAAACTAAGATAGCAAAAAGAAATTAATTATCTCTGGTTTTACCAGAAACTTGATAATTTTTGTCAAATCATATAAGTATATATAAATAGTAGCATCTTTATAGATGTTAAATTGCTAAGACTAGACTTTCCATTTCATCTATTTGCAAAGCCAATATTATTATGCACTGAATATATCATTTTTAACCAAAATAAAAATGAGCTAATGAATGTGCATTATGTATACTTAAATGTTAAAAAACGTGTCAAAATATTGAGAAAGTAAAACACATGCAAAAGAGAGAAATAATTTATAATTCTAATACTACATAATAATTTGTTACTATTAAAATGTGTAAAAATGAATAAAACTATTAAGAAATGTGAAAAAAATATAAGAAAGGTTCCCAATTGAGAAACAGTACACACATTTTTCCACAATTTCTCAAAATTTCTTACAGCATTACTTATACATTTTCTCAAACTTCTTATTTCTACAAGAAAATTTGACTATTTTAATACAAAATATAAAACAAATAAATTTTAATGAAAAAAATATTACGGGCATAAAAGAAATCCGCCCAATGCTCATTCAAATTCAATCCTCAGATTCAGTTCGCGTCGACAGAACGTATAAGCATCTGTCGAGGAGGATTCTGTTTATAATCCGTTTGTCAAAAGCACATAAGCGTCGCACGGGGCGCGTCGATGAGTAAGACGGGAAACGTGCACCAAACACGTCCACCTCCCATCACAAGTACTTACACTGCGCACATCTCGCATGCGGGTTCACGCTCAGGAAAAGTAAAGCCAACCGCATACAATATGCCTATACATCAATGCGGGCGGAGCACGTAACGTATAAAAATCCGCGCCCCGACGACGCGACTTTACACAGATGCATCTAGAGGCGCGTCGTCTTTTCCGCGCGAAAGCCGGAAAAAGCGATGTAGGATAAATCATAATTGAACCTGAGTAAATCAGCAAACGGTTGGAGGCTCGGGGGATCATTGGAGAATCAATTAGGGCAAAAGGAGATTTCTGAAGGCGAAAATGGGGATTCTAATGAGCATTTAATAAGGGTCGTAGCGCGCTAAATTTCGCGTCGAGCGTCTAGACGGCCGAAGACTTATATATGATTCATTCGGTGCGCATGTAGAATGTGCGGCGCGCGGTTTAGGTGCTGCTTCTTTCTTTGGTATTTACAATTAGCATTACCGTTAGACTGTTGGGCGTGCAAATTGAGTATTTTGAGACATTGATGGCTTTTATTTGTCCGGGTGAGCGTTGTTAGCTTAATTGCACTCTAATGAATGGATTATAAAAGTAAGTTAATGTTGCAAATAGAGCAGATAAGTATAATGAGTCGGTTCACAATTATTAAGTTAAACAGTTGAAACGTAATAAATACTTATTTATATTATTTAAGTTTTTCATGTGATGGCTAAAAAAATAAAATAACTGAAATTGAAAAAGATTAAAATTGTTACTCTTGGTAATTTTTTTTAATATACTTATATCTATTGTGGAAATTTTCATTTATAAAAGAATATAAAAAAAACGGATTTCATATTACAATTTTTTAACTATTAACGATATTAATAAGTATTATATAAGTTGAAATAAAAATATTGTAAATAAATTTTGAAAATTCATAACAACTGCTGGTAAAATAGAAATGCTATACAAAGATTTTCTGTTTTACCAACAGATTCCTGAACTTTTCTCTTTGATGAGCAATAACTTGAATGGCGGATCCGAATGTAGTGCCCAGAGAGACTAGATATACCTAGTCTCTATAGGTATATCCAGTCTCCCAGGTAGTGCCACAGCACGGACGAAGTATAAGTGTATGTTATTACAGCCATGTTCCGCCGTGTACCGTGCACGTGTGCTGACCAATTAGGGTTAAGCTCTTTAGCAAAATTCAACGTTAATTGGCCAGCACACGTGCACGGTACACGGCCAAACACAGTTGTAGACATACCCTAAAGGGACCATGCGTTTAGCGTTAACAGCGTTTGTACTTTTGTAGGCAAGAGGAATTTCGAATTCGTCTTATTAAGTCGCCCGTGGCGCCATCCCAAAATCGGGTAGCCGTATACCAAATACATGGGATAGTGACAATTATTTTTTTTAACTAAAAATTTAAAAGTTCAGGATAATTTTCCAAGATATTATGATAATGTCAGTTAAGAGATTGTTTAAAAAAATATATTCAATAGTAAACACTAATATTAAACCGATATTTATAACATTAACTCGTTTAATGAATTTAACACCAAAAGAGAAGTTCAATTTTTTGCCGCATCATCTATTTTTACATGGGTCAAATGTCGCTACTGATCACTTAAGAAGGGAAATAGTTTGCCATATGGTGGATTCTAGCCAAGAACGAAAATAGTGAGAACCTCTTTGGAAAACAGATAAAGAGTAGCGCGCTACGACCCTTATTAAATGCTCATTAGAATCCTCGTTTTCGCCTTCAGAAATCTCCTTTTCTGCCAGAGCGACGCCACAGCGTTAATTGATTCTCCAATGATCCCCCGAGCCTCCAACCGTTTGCCGATTTACTCACGTTCAATTTAATGAAATTTTTATTGAATATTAGTTTTTATATAGAACTAAAAGTCTGCACATTTCACAAAATGTTGAAAAAATGCATTTTGTTGGATAACAATATCTTAAAAGATTTTTTATATTTTGCTTTGAAAGTTAAAGTAATAATTTGTTAAGTAATTAATTTGTGTGCAAAAACTTAATTTTCAGGTAACATTTAAACTTAAAGTAAGTATATGTAATTCTTATGAGCTTCTCAATCAAATTAGCCTTATAATATAATCTATTTTGTCAAATCCATCAACAGATATTGACCTATGCATAATAATATAATATACTGTATGATATGACTGATGCCTATTTGAGAAAGCTGCGTACCAAATCTGTTGGGAGCGTCTTTTAATAGATTTACGGATAATATGATTTTTATTAAAAATACTTTAAATAATAAATCAAGTGAGAAAATGTCCTAAAACTTCATGTGATTTTTTACATTATTTTACAATTAATAATCATTATTAGTTTTTAAGTGAGGACCCTTTGATTCACATATTTGACTATGAAATCATCATTTAATCTTTTTTTCTTAAGCATATTGTTTAATACTTAAGTTAAACTATCTAACATGATTAGCAATCATCTGCTTTATATTATAAAAAATTCGTATAAAAATATTGTATACGAAAAATATATTAATATTTATTTCTTGTAATTCGTATGGACGGAGGGAACGCCGACACAAAAGTGTAGCGCGCGTAGTGCACCTGACATGCCTAGTATATTGAACATATTTACGTTGTCTTAACCCTTTCGGTCACAACATTTTAATACCCAGAATTAAATGCAGTTTTTTCCGTGAATTTAAAGTAAATAAATTTATAATTCACAATAATTTTTTTTCAACCATAGACTCAACAAATTCCAAATATTTATTTCATTTTAAAGCTACAACTTTTTATGCTGCGAGTGTGCTTATTTGTATATAAAAATAATTAACCAAAGTTATAGCCTATATCTAAGCGAAAATTGTTCGATGTTTAAAAATTTTATTATGAAACATGGCTTCGTAATAGTTCAAATTTACAGAAAAAAGAACAGGTAGTATGTGATGAGTGACTTAGTTTTACCTTAAAATGTATTGATATGTACTGAACTGAATATTTAAAACGTATGACTTTAGATACCTTAATCAAACATAAATTTTAGTAAATGCTAACAATCTTTTTAATCCCATGTTTTCCATATTGTTTACTTTATCATAATCAATTAGTAAAAATTGTCGGTTTTTCATGGTCGACATACTGTTCTGTCGTATTTTCTTATTGGAAATAGGAAATTCTTATTACACGATAACAATTTTATCAAAATAGAAACTTTTAAATTTTGGGGGTAAAGCACAAACCTTTTTACCTGAGTAACCCACAAAGAGCGCGCCCGGCCCGAAATGAGAAGGAGGGAGAGAGAGGGAATGAGAGAGAGAGAGAGAACGTGAGGGAGAAAGTCAGGTATACCTATATACTCCGCTCTATCTCTGTCGTAATCAGACGAGTCGTCGAACGCCGATTTGTCGTATTATTTTTCGAGTCCCTTTCTTCAAAACTCTTTACCTGCTTTCCAAAGGGGTTCTCACATATATCGTGTGCGCTCCGACTCACCGATGCGATATAGATTGAGAACATGTATACGAGGCCCTCTTTTCTATGCGTACCAAAGTGCCCACGACAGCCACGATCCCTTCTCACTGCTCAGAAGCGGTGGCGCTAGGGAGGGACGCACCAAAGGCAAGTTGGAGGGGAGAACTGGAGCGGAATCTGAGTTAAGCGCACATTTTTCAAACGGTTTAGAGTAAGAAAAAGCTGTTTCCCCGGCGAATATATGAAAAATATGATTATATTTAATAACTAAATAAAAATTAACTTTGTTATAGCTAATTAAAGTTAAATAGACTGTGACAATTAAAAGTTGAAATAATAAAATCGTAAACCCTGAACCCTAAGACCAACTACACCTTGCTGAGCAAATTGCGATAAAAAGTATGAATATTAAAGCTGTAAATCCTAAACCGTAAACCCAATTACGTTAAGTTGAGCAGTATTTAATAAAAGAAAGTATAAATAATGAAAGCGTAAAAATAATAAAATCGTAAACCCAAAACCCTAAACCCGACTAAACCAAGTTGAGCAAACTACAATAACAAAAAAGATTAAATAATAAAACATTAAAACTAACCCAACTGGACCAATTTGCAAATGAAAAATCTTTTTAATAATAAAACGATAAATTCTGAATTCTAAATCCAGATTCCCTAAGTTGAGCAATTTGCAACAAAATAACGATTATAGTCTAACTTTTTGTTTAATTGCAAATTGCTCCTTATGGTATTTGAGGTTTGGTACCTCCCTCGTGGAAATGGTTTTAATGTCCAAAGTTTGTCAAAGTTTACCAAAGTGTGCCGGAGTTTACCAAAGTCTGCCAGAGTACGCCAAAAGTCTTCCAATTGGCCGTTGTGGCACACATATGACAAATTTTGGCACACTTTTGGCAAACTTTGACAAATTTCACAAACTTAGACATTTCACATTAATAGTACATTGTGTTTTTGCAGTACTCGTCTTCGGCTCGCAAAACGCACTCGCCTTCGGCTCGTGCTTGCTCGCCTCCGACTCATACAGCAAACTCACGCGGGCGGAAAAAGCCTCTCGCCCATGGTGCACACCGTATTTTTTGTGATACATGTATTGATTTTTGCGGTTTTACGTGTCTATCAAGCTGAACCAGATTTGTCCGTTTTTCTACACGGTGCAACATGTAGTCCTCTTCTACTAAGAAATGAAATATGTATACCTACACATACATTGATTTATACACACACACCCATATATACACATACACACATATATATATACATACAGATATAAATACATACACATATGAAATAATTATTATCGTATATTAAAGTTTTTCAGGTAAATAAAAGATAAGATAATTTAATTAATTTTAATTTAATAATTAAAAGTCTTTACCGTACGCTGTAACACGCACGCACGCACGCATGCACGCTGTAGGGAGCTCAAAAGACTTTACCTCCCGCTTGAGCGGGCGATAAAGGATTTTACCGTCGGTCGGTAAACGGCCACTTCTTGTCCGCTTGAAATGCACGAAAGAGCGCGAAAATCGTGCATGTGCTACAAAAAATATATTTCTGCTGAAATTTTTCTAGATTAGAAATTGTTTAAGTTCTATAATTAAAAATTGTTAAAAATACTAAAATACTTAAGGAAATGTGCCTATATAGGTGGTACATCTGGATGATAATACTAAAACTCGCGGACTAAAGCTTCTAATTTTTATTTTTTAAATTTTACAATAATATAATTTTTTTAATTTTTGATTCTTTAAGCTTAGTTTCTGAGTTTTGGTGTTATCATCCGGATGGTACCACCCACAAAGGCCTCGATAAAGTCACATTTCCTAAATTATTTTAGTATTTTTAACTTATGCCTTAATTTATCGGAAAAGGTGCACATTCAATGTAAAAATCGGAAATGCCAAAGTTTTCCGAAATTTGCCAAAGCTAAAAGTGTTCCAGATTTGCCGTATATGTGCCAAAACGGCCATTGGAAGAAATTTGACGTACTCTGACAACTTTGGCAAATTTTGGCAAGCTTAGCGTATTTTGACGCACCGAGGCAAACTTCGGCATACTTTGGCACACAACATTTTTTCCACTATTTATTTATTTAAACTTTATAAGTTTAAATAATATCTAACCGTAAATACCAAACCATTTCCGATTATTCAAATTGGGTTTGTTGGGTTTAGGATTTACTTACGATTTTCAGTCATATTATAAAATATTTTTAATTGCAAATTGGTCTGGTTGGGTTTATAGGTTAGAGTATACTATTTTATTATTTAAACTTTGTTTATTGCAAATTGCTCTTCTTGGGATGGCTGGGTTTAGGGTTTAAAATTTACGGTTTTATGATTTAAATGTTTTTAATTGCAAATTGTACAACTTAGGTTAGTTGAATTTAGGGTTTACGATTTTTTTTTATTTAAACTTTATTTAAATACAAATTTTTCATTTCATGTTTATGGTTTATCGATAACGTTTTTATTATTTAAATATTCTTATAATAAATGGAATTTTTCACTTAAAAGAATCAGAATTTGTCAAATATCAAATAAACATATTTATTACGCATTTTTTCACTTCGGAAGCCTTCAAGACATTTCTTTAAATCATAAATATTTTCTATTATACATTCGTTGTTACAATTAATCGAAGAAAAAAATTTTCTCCTAGTACTCCTATAATCTTGACGATTTACATAAATAAAGTTTAGTTTCGCGTTTGTACTTTGTATAGCTACTGGACCGGTAATCTATACATATATGACTCAGCCAATCCGCACTCAGCAGCTGTTCGGCGCGTCCCTCCCTAGAGGGACCCTTACTCCACTCCCTCATGAAATTTAAAATCTACCCTCCATTTTCCATTACCGAATTTCTAAATTCACCTAAACTTTGTTTCATTGAAATTTTACATCACTTCTTAAAAGATTGCAATATCTCATTCTAACTCTATAATTAATAATTAATTAATTAATACACCACCATCGCTAGTCATCTATTATTCCTTCACACCCCTTCTTTATCATGCTCAGCTCCTATATTTGCACTTTATTTTATAACAATCTTTCTTGCTCTCTAGACCGAGTCCTGATCCAGGCATTTTTTTCTGTTTCATGTCCGACTCAGTCAGGAGGAATTTATTTTTCTTATGCTTTTAAATTCACCGCTCTTTGTAGTTATAGCATGCATACGCACTGCCTGTTGATGGCCCGTATGGAAAAGACTAGTAAAGTGTAAGCAGTCAAAGCAGGGCCAACCAGGGCGACCAATATGGCCGACTACCAACATGGCCGCAGCATATCAGTCAAACTACACGTGTGCAATGTGCGGAAATTGTAGTAATGAGTGAAATTTGTCGATTCGCAAGCTGCACAGCATCTAGTCGGAACTAACGAAGGAGATCGAATAATCAACTCATGACACATTATATTGTGGAAAAGAGAGGGACCAGAAGTGTTTATTATACATATATATATATTCATAATCTGCCACGAGAGGGCGAGTCGTCATTGTCAACATCCCAATACTACGTCCGTGTAACGCCACAACCCACAACTGACTCATTCAACGTGTTTATCATTTTGTAAATTATAAATGACTATTATCTGATCAAAATGTTGAAGATTATCGTGGGTATTTCATTGTTCCTTGGAATACTGGTACAAAAAGGCAAGTTATCAAATTTAATATTGTTTAAGTAAATATTTTCAGTTTTTCATAACCAAACATTGCTTGCAGGGGGCGTGGCCCTCATAAACAAATGAATTTCTTAGGAGTACCTATACTCGATTTCTTTTTAATATTTGTTTACAATATTCTGATGAGTGAACCTTTAATACTCAATTTCTTTTTTAAACACCATAGGAGATGCTTTATATTGCTATCGATGCAATAGTAATCAACCAGGATGTGGAACACCGTTTAATTGGCTTTGGTACTGGGGTGAAACATGTCCAGAATATGATGACAAGTGTGTAAAAGTAATTGAGCGAAAAGGAGGTAAAATATATCATTTTTTCAAATTGCAATGTAAATGTTTGAGTTGTACTCAAGTGATTACTCTTTTTAGCTGAAACAATTATCACGCGAGAATGTTTAAGTGCTCTTCAAGGATTTAGAACAGACATTCCAGCTGACAAGTATGAAGGATGTAGACCAGCAGCCAAAGATGTTCGATTAGGACACTACGTCAACAACACTATTCACCAATTGGATATTCATCGAGATTACTATGATGAAGTAACGTGGTGTTTCTGCTATTTTGATCACAGGTGTAATAGTGCCTCAAGTATTACGATGTCCCTGATGGTTACAGTTGGCATCTTTGCCTTTAAATTATTAGCCTAAAGAATCAAAACTCTGACTGTTCAAGGAATCAATCCGTCCATTAAATGTAGGAATCTCTAAGAAAATTACTGCAATTGTGATAATTGTGGTAATACTGAACCGTCCAATTA
Source organism: Gastracanthus pulcherrimus (assembly GCA_949152435.1). Classification (NCBI taxonomy): domain Eukaryota; kingdom Metazoa; phylum Arthropoda; class Insecta; order Hymenoptera; family Pteromalidae; genus Gastracanthus; species Gastracanthus pulcherrimus. Next base: position 6,267,663 of record OX424574.1, on the reverse strand, counting down.
ATTTTAGAACTATAATCGGCATAATGCATTTGCAAAAAATAATCATATGCATTTTGTACACAACAGTGGAAAAAGTTTTTTTATTTATTTAAAGTTGCAGAATAGACATGTTTATATCATGCTAGCTTGCATTAGAAGCACAATTTTTTTTATAATCAAAGGTTACCTAATTTTTGTATGTCTCCATTTTTGTAAAATATTGCCGAACTTGATTTGTAATAACTTAATATGTAAAATGTGATGTAATTTTTGATACATGACTTTTATATTTCTAATAAATTATGATAAAAACGTTCTTTGTAATAAAACAATGATTCTTTATTGTCACATGACTAAAATGACGTTGGATTGTAAGATGACCAGTCAAAAGATATGTTAATTACAAACTTTATATAAATTCAATTTTGCATTTAAGTATACAGCAAAATATGAATATAAAACGTGCTTAAATAAAAGTACAATGATTTAGATTTTTTTTACAAAGATTTCATTTTTGTTCTTTACCTTTTATATCAGCTTTTCATAGCTTGGGGGGTCACGCTTCGGCTTGATATAATTCAAGTGATGCTATAGTAGTTACGCGTTTAAGGTTAATATTTATAATTATATGTACATATACAGAAGGTTTGTTAGTGTACTTGTATAAATTTAAAGCCAATATCCTGCGCAAGTATTAAACAAGAAAGGAAAAGAGGAGCAAAGGAGATAATATGCATCTATCCTCGTATTATGCATAAAACTTAATAGGTTAAAAAAATTTCTTTAAAAAAAAAAATAACATGTACATGTGTAAAACGTTCTGTACATCGTTTATTATCCGATTACTCGACACTTATACTCGCATCACAGTCACTCCTCTCACGTCTTTTGTTTTTGACTTTCATAGTGTACTTGCCAATTTCAAGTTCGATTGCATTAATAATAAAAAAAAGGTCAAACGCTAATAAATTTTCTCAACAATTTTAGTTTACGTAAAAAGAAATTAAAAAATTCTGCAATTATGAATCGTCAATTCGCAAGCACGCGTTTATAAAAATTGTCAAATTCGCATGGTTTTAGAGACAGGAGAAAGAGTATAGATTCGCATAACATTCACAATAAATAAAAATCTGGGTCTAAGAGAATGGTTTTTTCTCCTGATACGCGTTATCGCTAATGAAAAAAGCGCTTTTTAATTGCTTAAAGCATACCAAAGCCCTTTGAGTAATTAATTGCTTTCAATAATCGGTCTTGCAGTTTCTCTATCGTACTATAATCTGGTAACAATAACACATTAAAACACGTATGAGCTATTGGCAATCTGTAATTTGGTAATATTCAGAGATTAAAACATATTTAATAATAAACATAAAGTGCATAACACATTTTTTAAGGTCATACACCATTGAAACTCATTGCCAATTCTTAAGATCAACAAAGTTTCCCTTCTGTATTTCCTTAAAAACAATTATTTCATATAAGAATAATTAATTAATTACCTGTCGGAATCTGGACCGTGACGTGCGATCACCATTTTAAGACGTGAAAGACCACCAACGGGCACTCTATCGCTACCCGTCGTAAATTGTAAAAGTCTCCTCTGACTCTCGGGTGGCAGTGAATGAGCGACTAGCCAGAAGTTACGTATCGCATCGCTCTCCACTGTGTATCCACCTTCGTATTCCGTTGCTGCTTCTAATTCCGCGAAATCGAAAATTTTGCTTCCACAGACCAGTTGCTCGATTTCTTCTGGTCTAAATAATAAAGCTAGTGGACTTTCGTCCGTCACCATTTGGAAACCACGTCTGAATGCCTTGAATTGCCTCTCCACAGACTGATTAAGTAAGAAATCTGCGTAAAGATCTACAAATTCTTTTTTGTTTTCTTGCGTCACGTAAACTTCATCGCCCTTTTCCTTGAGTTCGTGGAATAAAAGTGAACCAAACACATCCCTAACGCAATATTAAAAATATTACTTACATTTTATTTAGTTAATAGTTTAAATGTATAAAAATGCTAATTGTAACATAAAGAAAAACGTACTTGTAGCCCACTTTGAACGTTTGCATAAAGGTATCTGGCATGTCATCCACTGCATAATCCAACATTTCCATCATTGTACGATAAAGCATTGAATTCCAATCTTCTAAGTCAGTAAAACTTCCTTTTCTACCCAATAATTTACGATACACAACCATAGGAAAGCGTACATCTAAAATTACGTTATTATAAATAGCTAATCCAAGAACTACACCAATAAGAGTAAACTGTGCATCACTCTCAAAAGATGTTGGGTTGAACCACATAGTTTGAGTGTCTTCCTATAAAATCAAATAATTTTATAACATCACTGCTTTAAAAAATAAAAGTGAAATGACAAAACATTTACTAGATATTTACTTGTGTTGTAAACATTCCATAATCTGGATTAAAAATTTCTTCGACTACTAATTGGAAAAATTCTTTCGAAACTCCACCTTCATCAACACCTTGTTCCCCTTCAAATTCTACAACTAGTTGTTTCTTAAGGTCGTATGGATTTTCCATTGCTACAACTTCCAATTCAACAAGAGCATCTTCAATAAGATGATCCCTTCTAACCTGAAGAGTGATTGAATTGATTTTATGAATTTATGATACATTAAATATTTTAATATTAAAATGTGTTTAATCACCTTTAATCTAAGGTATGGATTTGTGGGCTGTCCAACTACTGTTTGTAGAAAACTCATTCGACGTTCACTGTACATCCGTATACGATTGTCATAGTATAAGCCTAGAGTTTTTGTAGCAGGCGTAAGAATGAATGCGTAATTCATAAAACTAAATTTCTTTGGCTGTTCACTCTTGTAATATGCAAAATCTTTGTCCATTTCTACTGCATCACTTAAAGGTTCGTTGTAAAAATCAATAAAAGGTATAAGAGGTGTGCGAGCATCCAAAGACGAAATAGCTAATTCAACAGCTAGTGGATCCTTTAAATATATCAATGAATTTTTATTTAATGAGATAAATATTAAATTATTTCATATAGTTGTGTACAAAATAAAAATTTTATTTAAACAAATTCCGTTCATAAAATACCTGAGGAGTTGCTGTTCTTTGGCTAGATTTTTCAGAACTGTTTGCTTCGTTATCTTCATCGTGAGCAAGATCTGGTGAATCCAGCTCACCAGCTAAAATACTAGCGTAGTACAAAATTTTCATGACTTTCGTTGGTGCTGTGATAGTGTCTGTATCCTGAACACAATAATCTCGCGTGAATGCGCCACCAATAACCTGAAAACAATTTTAAGTAAAGAGAATGTGAAAATTAAATCTGTTTAATATGTAATACTGATTATTGTATACATTTTATTATGTATATCACGAAAATATGTTTACCTTAACAGTAATAAGTTGTTGAAGAGATTGAAGTAAACTTGGTAAACGTGTTCTGCAATGCCGAGCCCAGATACGTGCCAGTTTTGCTTGTGCCGAAATAGGTAAACAACTTGCAGCTTTACATAACATGTGTAAAGCCATTTCTAAATATTCACTGCTTCCTAATACAGGTATTTCGAAGACAATTAAAAATACATTTAACAGACTGTCTGTAATGTCTGCAGGATTGACACCAAATACTCGCAAGTCTAATTCTATGTTATCGGCCAATATGACTAGAGCATGTACTAATGCAGATTCAAATGCTTCTCCTGGCAATAAAAATGTTATTTTTTTTAATAATGAACATAATTTCAAAGAAAGTTCTAAATATGTTAACACAATATGTCGCAGATAAAATTAGAAGTATAAAATAAATACTGTATGAAATAATGAAAAGAAAAATATTGATCATACCTGGCAAAGACCAAAGTGCCGTAAAAGCTCGACGAACAGCTGGTAAATCCACACTAGTGTCATCAATCTGAGGAACTGTGGGTGTAGGATCACTGCTGTCTTCTTCTTTGTCTTCACCTTGCAGTGACCGAACTGCCTCTTTACTTAAGTCACCTGGAGGACACAGTAAGGATGCAGGAGCCCTATCAAGTAAGGCTGTGAGTGGTGAATCATCTTTTTCAGACTTTTGAAAACTTCTACTTAAAGCTTGTGCCGATAAAAACACTTCTCCCAATGTCCTAATGAGAAGAGAATATGAACCCTCCGATTTACACTTGTTAATAATATCCAAAAGTTTGGTTTCTGTGAGATATGGCACTGACTTTCCTAAAACAAAATTAAATCGTACACATGTTTATATAAATAATCACTGAACTTTATCACAATAAAAAGCAAAAATAATCGTACACAAAAACAACATAAATATAATAAAAATATTTATTAGACTCTGTTATACATTGCTGAAAATTTGACTTTCTTTCACATTTTTTATAATAGTATTCAAATATAAAATAATTTGAGTAAAAAATTTATTCAGTCTTTGTTACACCGATAAAATTTTTTGCCTCAACGTATCTCAAATATAGGACCAAAGCAATTAATTTATTAATTAGCAGACGCTTGCTATCAGCAGATTCAGAATTTGGTTTAGACTTGGTAGGATGACTTGATTTTCTTTGACTTTTTTTCTTAGTAAATGCAAAACGTTTCCTTTTACGACGTTTACTTTTAGACTCATTCGCGTCACATGGATCTAAAATTAAAAAAAAACTGTGATATTTGATTTTTACTAGATTCTAATTCAACGGATAAAGTAATAACAGACTTTTATCAATAGATTTGACGAAATCAATTATAATGCTTTTGTCATCAGTTTCACTCGAATAATCAGTCTTTAAGTCTAAATCGTTTTGTTCCTCCGGTAAATCGCTAATGATGATTTCTTTATTCAAACACAAATCGGTTTATTTAACCGTATTTAAATAACTATAAAATTATTAAGCTGAGATCAATTTGCAACATACCTTCCACAGAGCATGTAGGATTGACATTTTTGTTTGGTAGGCTTTTGGCTAAAGATGCTGGACCTGGCTCCAGGGTTGTTCTGGCAACTTTACTTGGTTGCACGCCGTCGCACAATCTAGCATCTTGTGAGAACAAGCTAATGGCCTGAGCTGCTGCCTCGTTTGCTGTGAGGTTTGTAACCTAGAATACAATATTGGTTTTAAATATTATACTCAGTAGTACTCTTTCTAACTCATATAATTTGGCTATCCCAGCGAAGAAAACAGGTCGCCGATCAACTTTCACAATCCAGATTAAAATGTAGGTAACTATTTGATTCACGAGGATAGCAACATTATTCATTCAATTTTTGTTACAAACATGTAAGAACAATTTTAAACTTATGCATACTTTGCCACTAGATGCGCAATACTGATTGTCACAACTGGGATTACCACAACCATCGATCAGCTGGTAGAAGTAGCGCTCAATTAACTTCTTGGCAGCTGCACGCTTCATATCGCTGCAAGGGCTCTCTGCTCCTACCCTATAATAAGTCACAAATGCAATTCATTATAAAATCTGTCGCACGAATAATTATCTATTCATAGCAGACATTCTGCACAAACAAAGATTATTGAACCAGTGTGCAACGGTGCAACATAATAATAGTACCGGAAAAGAGTAGCAGAGGAGCAGTTTTTTGGCATTTCTCAGTACGGATAAAAATAACACCCACAGATGCGCCACAAAGCGTGAAAGACAAAGCGCTAATTATAAACCGTAAGGTCAGAGATGGTAAGTGAGAATCGTCATGACTTCAAGAAAGTCAAGGAACGCCAAGGAAACAACGAAAGTCGCAAAACCACCAAGTGCTCGAAAATGAATACTTTACATCGCAACTCTTCAAAGTAACCTCAACCACACGCGAAGCAATTCACGAGAACACATAATAGCACAGGTGTAACGCGTCTCGCACATACACATACGAGAGGTAAACAAAGAATCACAGAAACGTATCGCATCGGTACGCGAGCAAACGTCAGGGAGCAGGCTCTTTAAAAAATTAAATGTCTCGCGCGATATCGTCTGCAAGCCTCCCTCTCTCTCTCTCTCCCTAATATCTCGAAATTTCCGTCTCAAAAAGGCATGATACATATTACACGGCAATAGGTTATACACTGCGCAAAGCTCGTAACTCAAGCAACAAGAAACATCAGCATTACATAATTATATTTATCGTCAACAACCCGAGGCAAGGCGACTGCGACGTACATCGACGACTGGGATAGGGACGGCGCGCTCGCACGTTAGAAAAAGTCCCACGGGCTCGAAACCACACCACACCGCGAATCACCCGCGCATAAACATACGTGCGTGAAATATCGACTATCACTCCACGTCCACTGTATAACAGCGAGAGCGAGAGCGAGAGGGACAGAGATATATAGAAGATAGCAGCCGCGCGTGTCGCACGCACGTACATATATAAATATAACACTGTTTCCACATACACTCACACACACGCACGCACATACGTGTACGCTCCCTATATGTCTCACTCTTCGTTACATCGCAAAGTATACAATTGCACACCAACCTGGATGCGAGATCTTCTCCAGGGTCTCCTTGGCCCTTAGCGCTCATAGAACGTGAATCGTCGCGGTGTAATGTTGGCCGTCTCGCGCGCGCACGGACGGACTCTCTCTCTCTCTCTTATTCAACCTCGACGCAGACTCGCACGCGCGCGGCGAAACCGAGGAATGAATTATTTACTAATCACAGCATTCGCGGCCTACACCTGTGCAACAGCCTCGTACGAGAGCGAACGACTGTCCGTCTGTTCCGAGGGACCAGCCCTCCTCTGCACCAGGCTGAGAAAAGCCGCGCGGCGCTCGTCCACGGGTTGCTTCTCTCCTTCCTCTTGTTTTTCCCCTTGCGAGCCGTGTACCCGCGAGAGACGTCCTTGTTGTTGTTGTTGTTGTTGTCGTCCTCGGAAGAAACACTCGTCGCACGCACCACACCGTACTTGTATATCGTTCCCCTGCCCTGGGCACTTTTCGCCAGCAGCAGCGACGAAGAGCGACTTCGCGGTGTGTGTATGCGTGTACAACGCACACTACGGTCGAACCACCTGGAGTATTATACGCTGTGTGTCCGTACTGTACGGTATAATAGCCTTGCGCGAATATATATGCTCGCGCGCGCGCGCAGGCGTGGAATATTTATGCGCGCGTGTGTGCGCGCGCGCTTTTCCGAGTGTGCGTGTGCGCGAGAATCGGGATCTGATTTCTCTCGCGGCGCCGACACGATCTCGCGCGCGCGCGCGCGGTCGAGGAAATGGATGCGACGACGATGACGAGGCTGCCGCTGCGCGGGGAGATGCGACGAGATTGGAATAATGTGGGTTGCGGTGTGCGCTTTGCGATGTTTCTGCACCTTTTGCTTGTTTTGTTTTGATTTCTTTTTTCTTTTTTCTTTTTTGGCGGTGGTTACTTCATGACGATTGGATGAGAGATGGAAGAGAGCTTGGAGATTCTTGGGTATTTTTTGGTGACAGGTGTATCTTGAGAGGAGAACGGAGGAAACTGGTGCGCCGGGATTCAGAATCTATTACACGGGTACCTATAAACGAGCAGCGAGAATCGAGAGAGGAAAAACAAAACACTGCATTGTACGCGACTGACACGACCCGCGGCGATACGACGAGGATACTGATGGTTCCTTTAAATTTATCGCCCGTGCGTGCGGTAGCTTTTGTTTTTGTTGTGTTTACTGATAGCGGAGCGGAGGATTTCGGCTTTATCGACGATTGGTAAGTGGGGGAGCATGAGTTTTGAATCTCATTCTGGGAGAACAGATGCAAAAATAGCTCCGTATCTGTAATTCTACGTGATACCTGTACTGTATTGCTGTTGTGAGCTGGCACAACTAAAGTGCAAATGTGAAATAAGCAATTTTTAGTAGGAGAGAACATTCATTATCAGCTTTAAAATTCTGTGAATTCCCGGTATAACGACTTAACAACGTAAGTCTGTCTTTTTGAAAATTGAGTTTACATCCAATTGTACATCTTAAAGTAGGCCTCTTTCATGTAAAAATAGTAGGAGACTCTAAAACATAACCACATGGTCAGAAACAATAGATCTGTTCCTAGCAAACGAGAGAGTGCAGATTTAAGTTTTTGTTTTGTTGATTTCTTAGCCAGATTTACCTGTCTGGATGGTCTGGAATAATCAGAACTCGTTTTTGAGTAGATATGGAAACCTAGACCTTGAAATAAGGTAATTTAAATTTTTTTTTAATTTTAACCCACGGAAAACAATTTTTATTTAAAACATACATTTAAATAATAAAATCAGTGACTCTAAATGATTGACTGACCCCAAGGGTAGCGATTTCTAATTAAAAAAAGTTTAAATAATTTTCAAAAAGTTTAACGTTACTATCTTACAAATAAGTTTCAACAATAATAAAGTTTAGGGGAGAATACCCCAGTATGACCACACCAATAGCTATATTAGCTGTAGCTTTTGTGTACCAAGGTGAAAATGAAAATTTATAAATGGAATTAGTTGTATGAATTGACCTTTTTGGCGTAGTAAATTAGTTTTAGCCAAAGTTAATAATCTGAGTTAATTGAGTATTAAGGGGGGTGCGGGTAATGTGGCCACCTTAAGGAACTTTCGATTTCTAGTAGGTCTATATAGCGTTTTGGAGCTTCAAAAATTATTGAGACATGTTATTGGAACCTTGAATTCTAATACCTCATACATTTTTTGCAAAAAAATGTACTCGTTGAATTTTTATTACAGAAGTTCTAAGTAGTTAATAACTGGCCACTTTACCAACACTATTAGTAAAGTGGCCACCTATCAGTTGTTATAGTAAAGTCGTATAGTAAGTGCTTCAGAAAGTCAAGAATGCAGGTCTAGCAGAGACTTCCTTTATGTGTTATTGAACTACATGATGCCGTAGCTTACGCCTTGGTGTCGATTTTTTGTGTAGCCCTAGAAATTTTGAAGAAGCAACCGCCGTTTTTATCGACCTCGATTGCCTTTTGTCGATAAACGTCAACGGAAGTTGCAATTTTCGCATCGAAAATAAACTCTACGGTAAAAACTAGCACATGCATCTTAAAGTACGTAAAAAAAACTACAATTTTATGTACCGTATGATTTCCTTTTCGATCATATCACGCTGACAAAAGTGGTTTCTTTGCATGCATGCACTGCTAAGAAATCAGTTTTAATATGCTTTCATAAACTGTGCATAAACATGATCCAATCTTATAATTAGAGGGCTCTAGCATCGGGATCACCGCGTTTCTCGACATCTATTATATATCGACTCAACTTATATTTTGTTTTTAACAAATATAACATATATCTATCTATCTACTGTCACAATACATATACTGTTGGAGTTACGGTGCCCCAAAATAACGCATACATCGAGATCTCGTGTAGCTGGTTACATTACCTGCACCCACCTTAATTAATAACAAAAAATGAAGTTTTTGAGTATGTTTGCTCTAAATGCTTAAAAATTGTGCTTCAAATATAGGTAAAAGTTATAAAATAGTATGTTTAAATCTATTTTAATTTAAATCATCATATATGAAATAATTAGTATTTAATTAGCTTATGTACTGGCATGTATTTAACCCTCGGGAAATAACGTTTGGCACGGAAATTAACAGCTTTTTCGTTATTCTCAAGAATTCTTCGGAATTGTGATTTAATGAGGGTAGATAGATCTCCCGTGTGGGGTAAGGAAAGGAGAGTCCGGCTCCCCTCTTACCGCGGTCCCCTTCGCTCATCCTACAAGTTACTGTTTGTATTTGCACTTTCGCTTAGTACTAGAAATCGGTGTTATCATTCGTTCTAAAATTTCGCGTACATGGTCTTTAATACTTTTCCAATATCTTGCATTGATTTTTTTATTTTTTTCTTATTATTCTTAAACAACCGCACCTTGGGGATCATACTTAACCCTCCTGCGCAGAAGTTTATTTTCGTGTATATGGACTAGATCGAATGTAAGTCTGCAAAAATATTTTCTGCAAATTCGTAACATATATAAATAATAGCTATACTATTTAGCTTCAATTTGAGAGGTTGTAGATGTCCCAACAAAGTAAAGATTTAAATTTGTGATACAAAATGTATACAAAAATGACGTGCGGTTTGGACGAGTATACTCGGCTCTCTGCGCAGGGGGGTTAAGGACTTCCCTATATCTCGGAAACACGAAAAGTAATGGACTTACGTGTTTTTGCCTCAAAGCCACATAATTATTTAGTAAATAGATTTAGAATTGTTGATAAGGTAGGTATATTGGATATTGCTGATGAGATATGTATTGAAGATATGGATCCAGAGCCTGATTTTGAACCCTTTCGCTGCGGTGTGTGTCCGGTGACTCATGCGATTTTCAGTCATACATTTTTGTTATATAAATATTCATACAAAAAAGACGGCTACAAAATATTTTTTAGTGAATCTTAAACTATTATACAAATAGAAATTCAAAGTAATTTTTTTTATTTTTAATTTTATAGCCTTTTATACAGTTTTGGTTTCAAATATAATAAAACTTGTTAAAATAGTACATTATGTAACAAGGTCAAAAGTCAAATATTTTTCCAGTGGGTCAGTTTACTGCCCGAGCGAGCGAAGCGAGGGCAGTATCACCCGAGGGAAAACTTGACTTTTTTCTCGAGTTACATATAGTACTTTATGCCCATCTCATCTGTGGCCACTTTTTGACTTGGAAATCGGGACTAATGGACTGTTAAAAGACAATATTGTTAAAAAGCAATCGAAAATCAGGGTTATTGGTATAACTTGATGAAATTTAAGGAAATTGGACTAGTTTCTAGTGAAGTCACTTTTTTCCCGCTAATCATTTTTGCTGGTAAAAAGTGTAATTTTGGTCTCGCTTTTCAGGGCAAAAAGTGACCATTTTCGTTGAGATGGGCATAAATACAATTTTTCTCGCCGCAGCAAATTCACAGAAGTATGTTTTTAAACTATATTATATACAAAGATAGTAAATTATAGTAAATAAGGATCTGAAAAATTTCTCATAGTAGGTCGGAGCCGATTACAGACTTCTACATTTAATTTTACATTATTCTAATTCAATTTTTCATATAAGTTCAAATTTAAAAACTTTAGTTGTCTAGTATTCACAATCTTCTAAAGAATACTGGACAACTGAGATAAATGAAAAAAAGATTTAAAATTTTGTCACATTTCGACACTTTTTCGACAGATTACGACACTTGTTCAACAGATTACGACACTTGTTCGACATACTTTTGTCATAAAGTCAACTTTGGATTGACTCTGATCTAACCCGGTTTTTTCAAAGAACACTTGCTCTCGCATGGTTTGATTCTGACTCAACTCAAAATGCTGGACTGTTGGTTGGAAGCCATCATCTTGGATCTCTAGCAGAAATGCGAAGTAAACTAGAGTCGACCAACTTTCTTAATCGAACAAACCTTAATAGGGTTGTTAAAAAAAATTATTTTTCGGTCAGCATCGATTTATTTAGTAGAAATCGTAAGCCGATGTATAATGCATTTTGAATTTTTGTAATTGAACTTTATTTGAGAAATTTATAACGTTCTAAAGTTTCTTTATGATGTCACGAACATGACGACATCGAAGGTGCCGCCTTTATGATCTTGACATCACCAAAAACTTTTGAGCGTCATATGTCTCTATTTTCAAGATTTAGATAAAATTCGAAAAGTTTACAAAGGCAATATACTACGATCTATTCAAATATGTTGTCAGAAAAAAATGCTTTTTAACCCAATTGTCGGTTAATCGGATCATTTTTCGAGACCTAAAAAAGTGGAATACCCCAACCCGAACTCTAAAAAGGAAATCCGACACAAGTTATTCGGGTAAAAGCATACCCCTAATTTATACAAAGAGTATATTAGTTTTTGTGGGGAAATCGCTGATCGTGCTAGTGTTCATGGAATGCCATCCAAAGTGCTAAATTTTGTGGTTAATGTTGAAACAAGTTACTCTCCGCGATATTTTGGATCTCATATATGGCATTTCTCATATGGAACTTACGGAATCTATGCTGTGAGACCCACGCGGAACCCTTATGGGATCCCAAGAGGTTTCTCCATGTAATTTCCTGCTAGGAAACCGTATATCATCCGAAAAAATTTAATTGTGGACAAACTCTAATTGTGGAATCTTACATGGGTTTTAATATGGTTCTCGTGTGAGACTTTTCAATAGCGTATGATTCATTACTATACAGTAAAAAATTGTTTCTAGATTTAACAAGGGGAGTGCACAATCTCCGGGAAATGAAATTTGGTCAGATTTTGGGAGGAGGTTTTTGGTACCCAAAAATGAAGCTTAGCACCCATAATTCATTCTAATGGACCCTTGTTACCGAGATATGATGTAATTTACTCGAAGTATGCATTATTTTGATGAAAAATGGTACCTCTTCTTCTAACTATAACGTAACAAATTTTTATTATGGATAAAAGACCAAAAAAATATAATAAACTGTGTTACGTATAAAAATATTAATCTGATCACAAATTATTTAAAATTGAAGATGGTGAATATTAATCTGATCACAAATTATTTAAAATTGAAGATGGTGACCGAAATTGGATGAATAAAAGAAATTTAACTCTTTTAAATTCGTTGATATTCCATGTATTTGTTAGTAACTTCTGACTAAACTAATATTTTTATACGTAACAGAGCTTAAATTAAAGATCTTTTTACCTACTTTTTATTATATTTTGAATGATTTATTAATACTAAAAACTTATAAAGTTATGGTTAGAAGAAGAGGTACCTTCTTTCATTAAAATAACGAATATTTCGAGTAAATTACCTCATATATCAACAACAAGGACCTATTAGAATGATTTATGGGTACTAAGCTTCATTTGTGGGTACCAGAAAATATCTCCCAAAGGCTGACCGAATTTCGTTTCCCGGAGGGTGTGCACTCTCCTTGTAAGTACCAGAAAAGTGTTAGAAAAAAAATTTCAATAAATGTTTATTTACTATAATATTAATATTATCAAGGAGCGCGGTTGCGCTCTGTCGGCAAAGTTCTTAATTACTATTATTTATTTAATATAAGAAATTTTGTTAATTTAATACAAACTTAAATTTCGTAAATTTAATAAATATTCATTCAAGTAAACAAGTTGTTACTATTGTTAGAGAAATAGGATTTATTTAGATCTACACGTTTTCCAGTGTACGAATAGTTTTGTAAAAGTGAATTTACTATTAATCTTGAGTTTAAATTGAGTTCATAATTTAGATAATGTTTAAATAACTGGTAAGGAACATTTACCTTACTTTCATTTACTTAGAATTTATATCCACTCAATAAAATTAAATTTGAAAAAGTCGTCACTTTACGACTTGTCCGCTCAAACAAAATCTTCGCGTAACTAGGTCACTCATTAATAACGTTTAAAGTGATTCTTCTGCGCGAGAAAGAATATATTATTCAATAACGTCATTCCACTTTCACCTGAAATTTAATGTGCAAAAATGTTTTAAAAAATAAAATACTATTGCTTAAAGAGATGTACTGGTAAAATTGACTTTATTAGCAATTTATATTAATTATCTAAAAAAATATCTAAAAACGTTTTATTAAAAAATATTAAAAGTTATGAGAAAATTTTTAAAACGCTGAAAATAAAAATAAAATATACATTAAAAATGTACCATTTATTTCTCAGCTTATTATAAAAAATATTTCGTACCTATAAATTTCGCGATAACTTTTGTAGATTAAAAGGTAAAATAATTGCGAAAAGAGCAATTATTACCACAAGTGCCTGCCCTTAATACAAACATTAAATAACTAAGATAAAAAAAAAGGAACAAATTAATACAATGATCCTACCTCCTCGCCTAACTAATCCCTGAAAACCCTCCAAAAAGTACCTACCCAATCACGTAGAAACAAAAAAAAATCAAGTAAAATCAAGCAAGCGTTAAAAAAAAATCAAGCCCGCAGCGCTCGGCTCACAATTTGCCCAGCAAATAGTGAAATAAAACCCAGAGAACGAGCGAGCGCGCCGCGTATAGTACAACACAACCCTGAGGGGAGGGGGATACGGCAAAGAAACGTCGAATTAGCCCTAAGTGTTCGAGCGCGAGATAACCCGATAGCCTTTGCAAGCGAACACGTATACCTACAGCAAGAAAAAGGAAGAAAAGAAAAGAAAAGAAAAAGCAAGCGCAAAAGAGAAAATATCAGAAGAAGAAGAAGAAGAAAAGAAGAAGAAAAGAAGAAGCTGTGTGTATGTACGAGGCGCGCGCCTCGTACAAAAAGGGATCGAATGTAATTGAGGAAATTGACTCTGGAGAGAGCCGCGGGAGGAGAAAGAGGGCGCAAGAATAAAGGGTGCCCCGCGCGTGTGTATATAACATGGATCGCGCGTCGTCGTGCAGTCCTGGAGCTACTCGTGCTGTGTGTGTGTGTACAAGCCCGAGGGGGGAGAGAAAGCGAGACGAGTGCCGGCGTACTATAAAGTGGAGAGAAGCTAATCGAGAATCCGATGGAGAAGCGCTGATAAGACAGAAAATGAGCCTCGAGCCGCGAAGATTCTCGAGGCCCTCTCGTCTCCGTTTGGCAGATGTATCGAGCGCAATATAGCGAGCCTGTGTCTGTACACTGGTGGCTGTGTGCACGTGTGTTTGTGTGTATAGAGACGTGGATGTATCCAATCGAGCTTTAATAGAAATGAATATTCTTTTATCTCGACGTGGTCACGGGATAATCCCGAAAATATACGGCTATTCCGCTTTGCCTATTAATCATGTAACGTGAGGTGGTGCGCTACATGTGTATGTAGTGGATATACAATATTGCTTGATTTATACATTTTGGCGTTTGTAACGGGGTACAGAAGAGCTGCGCTTGTTCGTATTTGGATGGATGTCGATTTAGTCCTGGCTTATTAATTTGGGTGGGATACAGACTCGTGTTTCCTAGGGATATTACGTCGTTTGGTATAGTTATTCGTGAAAATGACAATTCTGTGGGACATTTTCGCTTAATTTCTTTTTTACGATCTTCAAATTTGCAAATTACTTTGAGTACAATTACATCTACGAAACATTATACTAATTATTATAATGCCCGATTTGATAGAATTATTCGAGCAGTCACAATTAAATGTATATTATAATATTTTCTTCTATATGTTTGATTATATCAAAGTATTTTTGCACCAAATCTAATTGTTTTTTTTTATTTTTATTAGTTTTATGTATAAAACAGTACTTGTTTTACAATAATTAAATGGAATTTTAGTAAGTAATTTGACGAGAAAGCGGAGCAAAATAGTTACTTTTTGGTGTAATATGTATCAATCTAAAGTAAAAAAAACTAAATTACTTGTTTCGCCTGCATACGTTAAATAAAAAATTAATAAAAAAATATAACCTCAAATATCTTGAAAAATAAAAGATTTCATATTCTGATCAAAGAGCTCAGTCAAGACTGTCAAGAGATAGTGAAATTTTTTTCCGTCTTAATTTATTTATAAAGATTTTCCATCATATGTTGAGATGCGATATTGTTTCCTATGCCTATGAAAAAGTTGTGGTTTAAGGGCACATTCGGAAAAATGGTTTTACCGTTGGGTGTACCAGTTAAAATTTTCTGTTTTGTACGAGTATATAAACACTAACAAAATTAATATTTTAATTCTACAAAACAAAATATCATAAAGTTGTGTATAATACTTTTAATTTATTTTTAATGTGCACATCGGACTAGCCTTTTCAAGTTAATGATGCGAATATTTCATATGAACATAAAAGAACTACAAGAAATATATGAACCTACAATGATAGCGGAATAGAGTATTCATGTGAATGAATTTTAATCGATATTTCAAACTAGCGCAATAAATTTTTTTTTACGCGAGGCAATTATAGGTTTTATGAGTTATCGATCGTTTTGATTCACGAACAATACAGCTTTTGTAATATTACCAGTCTGCAGTATAAACTTTAATTATCCATGAATTTAATACTAGTCATAAGTGCGCATTAAAGCTTAAAAAAAGAAAAATTAAATTTCAATTTTAACAGTGAATCCGATGATTAGTCAACATTTTTTAATACTGGTATATTATGAATGTCGAGTTGTCGACAACTATTAACCAGTTATTATTATTATAACCGGTTAGTATACGAATTTATGTACATATAAACGGCGAGAAACCGAGAATACTTCATGTCCTGCTTAAATTTTTATATATAATCCTCAGATCCCCCTGTTATGCTTACTGAGACCGCACAAACTGCCCTTCGATGAATATTTTATGTACATTCCAGACGTTTTAGGGGAGTTTCCAATAGAATCGTTTTAAATTTTAAGAAGTTTACTAGACATAAACACGCCATAAAATTAATAGGTATATAAATGAGGCAAACATCGTATATCAATTTAACTTTATTGAACACCCATTTTCATGTAGTTTTTGCTTACTATGTACTTTATCTAATGATCACACTTTAGACATCAATGCAAATATTTTTGACTTGGACATTTGAAATAAAAATATAAAAGCTTGAGTTTAAAAATACTTTTCCTTCGGATAATTGGATCAAATCATCTATACACGAATATCTAACTTACAAATTCCGACTTTGAAAAGAAGTTATATCTAATCCCATAGGGCATCGTATTTTTTTGTTTCTTACTCGAAACTTACAACTTGCAGCCTTATCCCCCCTCGCAACTTACGCCCATATTTACGCATTCTTTCATAACGCAGCCACCCCAAAACGATTCACCTTCACCTTACATATAGCACTCCGAGAACAATATACTAACTCCAATTTTGTTATCTTGATTTTTGTATACAATTTTCGAAGTGTATTAAGGGCTTTTATTTTCATAATGAGATTTTAATGTATACTATTATAATATATATGTTATACAAAAAAAAGCTCACTCATACACTTCGAAAATTGATTAAAAAGGTTACGGGGCCATAGTATAATAATAAAATGTAACCCTCTGTGATCACACCTTTGAATAATAACGTATTCATCATTGGGGGTTATTTACACCCCAACAATTGAATCGACGTATTCTTTTTAATTTTTATCTTTTTAAATATTAAAAATCCGAAAAGCTAGTATTTTTTCTCGACTTTACAATTTTTTACTATGTTGAGACTGAATCTTCATTAAAAAATAACTTTTATTCATGCCTTTATGAATTTTCAGTAATTTTCTTGACTTAGAAAAATTATTAGCTTTAGGTATGGCAGCCATTGGAAAATGTTAGGATTATCTGCACCCTGTGTGGCCAAGTAGGGTAAAGTAAAGAAAGAAGGTTGCCCATAAACGCTCATGTTAGTTTGTGGTTAAAACATTAATAGGGAATCTATAAAACTGATATGAGCATGAATGATCCATAAAATCAAAAGTATTTAAACCAAACTTACTTTCTGTATAAAGTGAGAAACATAAAAAAGAATAAATTTTCTTAATTTTTACCACTGAATGTCCGATAAAACCTTGATTTTCTCTTTTAATTTATCGAATTTGAATTGCTTTCTTTTCAAGTTTCCTTTCGCTTCCTCGGATTAAATTTTTTTCAATTTTCATATTTTGACAAATTCTAAACAATAGAGTTAATTTTGTTTTCCTACTTACTACGCATCCATGAGTATTCTCCTCTTATTCCACAAAAAATCTACGTTACTCGCTTGACTGAAAAAAAAAAGTAAATACAAATTTTCGAGTTGTCACAGACCATAACTCGCTCTCGGGCTACAATATCCAAACCTCAATTGCGTCGCAAGAAATAGGCGCCGACTGTCACAGCAGACGACGTCAAAGAAAAATACAAGCGCGCGCCAACAACACGCGAAAAGGAAGAGAAAAAGGGTGCACCGTTTTACAATGTGCTCGGCCGTGCGCACGATGCGGCGACGACCTTCACCTCGCGCGCGCGCGCGCCGCTAGGATACCAGCTACATACCTATAGGTAGAGAGAAAATCGCGATTCCTTATCTCGTGCGTCGAACGACTCACGGAGCGCCAAATTAAATAGGCGAGGTTGGCTTCGTGATTTCAATGAATCTTATCCGCCTGCTTTCTAAAAATAACAGCCAGCGAAGCAAGACCCGGGGTGGTTATTGTAGCGCGACTTTCGACGGGAAGAGCATTCGTCGATATTTCGCGGATGCCAGGCTGTTGGTGGAGGTTTATATTTGCCTTTTGTGAGTAGATGATGCGTGAGGATGTCTTGGTACAGCGTAGAAAGTCATGAAGTTTTGTCAGTTTTTCTAATTGTCTGTTGTTGAAGTGGGATATTTTATTATATGTACATTGGGGTACGATGTACATGTAGAGATAATGAGTTGTTAATAAGGATTGATCAAATTAAAGTTATACAGTATTTGTTCATAGTTTAGAGGCATGTTTCAATGGAATAGTGATGAATTTTGGTAAAAAATTTGTTTTTCGAAAATATTGTATTCATGTAGTTATAATTTCAAATCATCGATACTTTAATAAAAAAGGTAAAAACAAACTTTTTTACATAAAATTAAATAAAAAAATTGAATACAATTAAATTTTACAAATTTTTTAAAAATCGTTATTTATAAAATAACACTATAATAATGATATTTCTTATTATCCTGTTTCACAATAGTATTTGTGATGAAGTTTTCAACGGATTGGTAAAAAATTTAAGCCATAGCATCTAAATACTAAATATAAATTCAAATAAAAAGACTTTTTAAATAGAAGTGTCAAGGAAAAAAATTATAATTATTTATATCCAATCTGACATGCTTGTGTTGTTGCAATAATGAGCTTTCGAGCTCAGCAAAATCAAACTAATAATAATTATTGTAAAATGATTCCACACTCAAAAAATAATATTTTGTACTACTTCATACCCATAACTTTTTTCTTCGATTCTACTTTAAAAGTAATACTTCAAAATTTTCAACCAGCACATTGAATAATTTTGCATCGAAGCGATTTTTAAAAAGTTCATTGGTATTTGAGTATGATTGGCTTCGAAAATAAATTATAACAGATATTTTCATATTTTTATGCATATATAATATCTAGTGATTATATAGTCTAATTGCAAATTTGCACACAAATAAGAACTTTGGCACGAGTCCATGTCCTTAAGTAGAAGCAGACCGAATATGGCAAGACCGATGCAATATGCATTTACTCATCATTTCATTGTCCCTCAACTTATCTCATATTTTCTTAGATGCATCTTCTGAGAAATAACAGATATTACCATTATTCAAAACAAATTATTTCACATTTAACTAACAATTACTATATAGGTAACTATCCTCTAATAAATAAATAACGCTATCTTCTATATTAAACAAATTACTTTACATTTAAAATAACAATTACTACAGAAACAGCCCTACATATTCCTCACCGCTCGATAATCTTCCATTTTCTATTAATCAATTCCTCCTCCCTACTAATCTCAAAATTCCTCAACCACCCCCTCCGAAATCGCGTCCTTGCACCCCTCAACGCCCTCCCCGCTCGAAAACTCGTGGTCGCAGCAGCAGCAGCAGCAGTATCCGACTCTCGCCGGTTCTCAACCACCAAAGGTCTGCCTCTCCAGCAATAAAGCTCCCAGCCTCTTATGCCATCCATCCCTCTCGGCACTCTTCTCTCTCTCTCTCTCTCTCTCTCTCTCTCTCTCTCTCAAAAACCAAAGCGGTAGCAAAAAAGAAAAAGCCCCAACGTCATCGCGTGCAAGCCGCAGATCCTCCGAAAATCCTCCGAGGTCTCGGGGGCGCGCGCCGCTTACACACTCGTCGACAGCACGAGAGAGGGAGAACAGGCCGCCTATCTGAAAATGATCAATACACCTTGGCCCCCAGAGCTGCTGCTGCTGCCGAGAGAGAGAGAGAGAGAGAGAGAGAGAGAGAGAGAGAGAGAGAGAGAGAGAGAGAGAGAGAGAGAGAGCGACGCGTTGAATCTCCTCTCGACGAGAGGCTGATCGATGCTACCATCCCGACGAGTTGCGCCTCGCTTTTGCTCTTTCTCGCTTGCTCCGCTGCGTGAATGTGCATCTGTGTGTGCATGTGCCGGCGGCGGCAACCGCCCTCTCGACTTCTAATGTGTGTACGTCTTTAGCTCGTGCTTTTCTCTACGGTCTACCCCCTCCCCCCTCGACCCTCTATTACGCGGTTAACTGCTTTCGGATTTTTCGTGTTTTTAATTTTTCATCTTGTCTTTGATGCTGAACTTGTACACGTAAAGGCACTTTTCGCAGACAAAGTAAACAAGTAGTTTCGCTTTTTATTTGTCTTTTCCTTCCTTTTTGGGAGACGTTTTCTTCTTTTACATGTTTGTTTTTTGGAGTAAAGTGTATTATCATAGAATTTGTATTTGAACAAGAGATGATAATTATTGCTTTCTAAAATTATGTTTATTCAGAATTTTTTTTGTCTTTCGTGACTGCAAATTTTTGAATAATTTATAGCTTGTGTTATTTTATCATTGCTCTTCAAAATTAGGTCATCTGTGTCAAAATCGAGTTCAATTCAATTATTTTATTTTATTGAAAGTCGTAGAGAAAAAAATCACGAATTACAGTATAATTCCGTTAGCGATTGATATATGAGGCATTTCACGTCAAGAGTTGTAGATAAAGAATCAACCATAAAATTAGCGACCCCTGCGATTACTTTAATTACTTCAAAACAGGTCTGAAAAAAATTCATAAGAGTTACTTTTATAGATTCTTAAAATAGTGAGAAGTATTTTTACAGGTCAGTTTTATGTTTTCATTACTTAAAAATCATTAATAAAGAACAGGATTCTTTTATTAATTATTTTATTAATCCAACGTGAGAAACACAATTTTGAAGGAAGGACACACATAGAAGATGGCCTATGAAAACCTATAAAACAGATATGAGTATGAAGAATTTAGAAAATCTTAAGCATTTAAACAGAAATTACATTCTGTGTAAAGTAAAAAACAAAAAAAAAATTAAATTACTTGACTTTCCGACTACATGTCTGATAGAATCTTGATTTTTTCACTGATTTTATTGGATTTGATCCTCTTTTTTAAACGTTTATCTTTATTTTCCTGGATCAGTTTTGCACGTCTCCTTTACTTACTAAGCATCCGTAGGCATCTTCCTTTCAATATATTTAAAAAAAATTGAAATACTTATCTCTTTTACAAAGTTTATGAGAATTATTTAGAAAGTATTCCTGATAAATTGTTTTCAACGATCTTTTTAGGTATGTTTTAAACGCAGAAGTCGGTCTTTTAATGCTTTGATCCTTATACACGATTCAGAATCCCTTTTACAATAATTTGCAATAGATTTATTATACTTTTATTGTTATGCTCTTCTGTCAGAAGTTATAGAAAAACAAAGTCGCATAACATTTAAAGAATGTTGCCGATTGATAGGAAGCAGGCAGAAATAGACGGAAAGGAAAACCCTCACAGTTTTAGTAACAATAAAACAGTTATTATATTTTATTTGTACAAATCAGTATATGACTGTCGTCTTAAACTAAACTGACTAGATTGGATTCGTAATAATTTAGTTGCTCGAGCGTCGACGCAAAATGCCGGAAAAAATTAGAATTTAATTACGTGCGACCGACCTAGTCGAGGGCTCGACAACTATCTCTCTAGCATCGCACCAAATTTGCGAGCAGGCTATAAGAAAAAGAACCCAAACAAGAAAAGTTACGAAAACTGCTGAACTTAGCGCGCGAATTCTTCATCAGTATAGCAGTAGCGCTCAACCTATAATTATAATAACAGAGGTGCTCAACTAAATTTAAGCTCGTAACTCAAATAGAGAACATAAAATAGACAAAACGACACGAGCCACCCTGTAAATTCCACTTTTACCAAATGAGCATATTCCGAGAATTTTTCTTTTTCAAACGAGCTCTTCATTTATACATCGTGAAAAAGTTAATTTATAAAAAAAAAGACGGGTAGAGCCATATATTTTGAAAAATAAGTTCACTCGGATTTCTAAATAAATTCTCGGAATGAGAGAGAAAAAATCGAAATGCTAAATATATTCATGGCACAAATACAACGAGAAAACGATTCAAAGTCGGATAATTCATACTGCAGCGACTATTACTCCGTATCTCCTACGCTTGACTTCCAAGAATCGAAAGTATCGTCGCAATTTGTCAACACGTGCGCAATCCGGCACAACAATTAAATAAATCCGGCGGAGTTTCTCTCTCGCACCACCCCCTATCTCGCGCGTGCAGCTCGCTCGTTGCCAAGAAAGAGCGAAAGTGCAAGCAGCAGCAGCAGCAGCACCCGCCGGCATCTTCAATGAGAGCGAGAGCAACTCGCCCGTACTATCGACCAATATAAATACACACATATACGTATATACAGATTCTCACACATACGCGCACTCCTCTACGTAAATCTCAATCTTAATCCAGCGAAAAAAACAAGCGTAATAGTCTCGTTTCTTCCCCTCGGAGGATGAGGATGGGGAAGAAGGAGAAGGAGCTCGGCGACAAAAAACCGCGCCGTGGAAAAACAGGGAGAGAAAGTCGGCCAGCGTCACGCCGCGCCGCTGCCGGGAGCTGGATGGAGGATGTTTATACCGATTTTTCCTCGTAGGCGTCCGTATATACGAACGCACACTAGAAAACTTTCCTTCAACTCGCAGGCCACATTTCTACCCCTCCCCTCACACACACAAAATCACGCACACGCACGCGCGCACATACCTACAAGCCATTTAATACAATCATACACAGTATACGCATGCACATACACACATAAACAGTCGCATACAATCTCTCTATCTCACACACACACACACACACACACACACACACATATCTACATACGATTAAATACAATCGTACACATATACAAACATTCATGCGCAATCAAACACACACACACCCATACAGATACGTTATACATACACAAACAATCACGTACAATCGCATACAATCCTACACATACAAATTCATAAACGTACAATCACGCTACACGTACGTAAATCACACACATAAATATTCACATACATTCAAATACAACATTCACATACTTATACACATTCTCACACATGCATACACAAACAAATGCGAATATACAATCATACATTCGCACACATATAAAATCACATACACATATGCTCACACACACATGCTCACACACACACACACACACACACGCTCACTCACATATCACACACACACATGCATACACAAACAAATGCGAATATACAATCATACATTCGCACACATATAAAATCACACACACACACACACACATGCTCACACACACATGCTTACACATACATACACACACACGCCCACTCACATATCACACACACACACACTCGCACATCTACACACACACACACACACACACACACACACACACACACACACACACACACATACATACACATACGCACACACACATGCTCACACACACACACACACACACACACACATACACACACACACACACATGCTCTCACACACACACACACACACACACACACACATACACACACCCACACACAATGACATCTAACCCTATGCAGAGAGGATTAGAAAGAGAGAAAGCGAGAGAGAGTTAGAGTCATATAGAAAGATGAGAAGAGACAGAGTACGTATTATGAAAGAGAGTGAGAGAGGAAATAAAAGATGCGTCGTTAGCTGAATGAGGCATAAATCTCTCCGGTCGACTCGTCCGCCCGCCCGTCGGCCGCTGCTGCCGCTGCTGCCGACGCCGCCGTTAGCCGGGAGCAGGGTGGAGGGAGGAGGAGTAAGAGGAAGTCGAGGATATATAACGCTCTCTTCTCTCTTCCCTCTTGGCCTCCTGCCTCCTCCCTCCCTCGCTTCCCAAACTGGTGGGGAGTGGCTGCTGCTGCTGCTGCTGCCTCCACTACCCGTGGGATGTTTATACGCGCGCGCGCTAGAGAGAGAGGGATGAAAGGGTGCAAGGTTTCGCAGGAGCAGTAATATCGATCGGAGTAGCGCGCGCGCGCGCGCGTGTGTGCTTCTGTCTCTATCTCTCTCTCTCGCACACTCCCACTCGCTCCTAAGTAGAGTAGTCGGCGGAGAGAGCGCCAGCTGTGCTGACACAGTCTGGCCGGGCGCGCGCTGCGTTTTTAGTCATCCTCCGGATCGTCGCCAGGTCGGTCGACCAGTTACTCGCGGCTCGCTCCAAGCCGCAGCTCCTCGGAGAAGAGGTGGCCGGGCGCCGATCTCACACACACACGTAGGCGTACGAGCGCACACCTTGACCTCGAGGCTAGCTCGCAGCAGCTGATCGAACGGGTGCAGCAGCGGCGAGAGAAAGAAGGCGCCGTCGTTTCAAGGTCGGCTCGATGGAAGTGCCTTCGGGCTGCGCGAGCAGCGGCTACGAGTGCGCCAGTCAAGGTCAGAGCGCCGCGGTCGCGCGCCAGCATCGCCGAGGCGACGCCAGCCTCGAGGCCCTTGCAGCCGGAGATTATTCCTCGTAGTAGCGCCGGGTCGGAGAAAGAGAGAGAGATAGATACGTAGATTGGAAGAGGAAGAAGTACATAGAGTGTGCGTGCGCGTCGAGGAAGCATGTGCGGCGAGTACGGAGAGCTTTGTCATTCCTCGTCATCCTCGTCCTGGTCATCCTCGTCGCTCGTAAGGAGGGGAGTTTCCTCCCTCTCCTAGTCGGTACATTGGGATCCGGCTTTGGGGTACGCGCAGTGCAATCTGACCCGCCAGCATGAAGAGAAAAAGAGAGGACTGAGAAGGCCGCAGACTCTGAGTGCGCGCGAGTGTGTTTTTGTGCGCGAGCGGGATAGAGGAAACAGGGAGTCAGGATGGAGGACTCGTCGCCGCGAATACGCCCCTACCTCGACTGCTGGGACGTGAGTATACCTTTTTCCTTCCCTTTTTTAACTTTGTTGTTTTACGAGAGATGAGAGTGAGCAGGCGCGCGATCTTAGACGAGGGGGGGATCGATTTTTTCGCCAAGAGAGAGAGGGGAGAGAGAGAGAGAGAGAGAGAATATTGAAAAGGACCGCCCGCGGTATAGGACGACGATGCGCGCCTACGGCCATGGCTGCGCTGATGCACGTATATGTCTGTGTGTATAGGAGATGATGCTGCTGCGGAGAAGTGGGATGCAAATTTTCTCGACCGGCCATTTACGTGCGCGCGAATGGGGGAGGGGGGATGTAATGCGACGGGACATTATGAAAATGTAATCGCGAGGAGGGCTATCTTTCATTTTTCAATCTAGCGCTTGCCCTCCGAGTGCGTAATAATGGATCGCGTGCGTGTAAAAAAGACACGGTTGGTTAGGGATGGATGTGGAGGCATTTAGTGTACGGCTGATGGTTTTCAGAGAAATTTATTACCGGTCGTATAATGGTGGTACGAGGCGTCGTAAAAGTCTTTACTGTTTATGGAGATTGCTAATTTTGCGTGGCTTTTGTAATATAATTTGGAACGATAATGTAGTCAAAATTTGAACCGCAAATGTCTTGTTATGAAAAACCGAAATCCTAATGTACCGTTTTGTTTTCTACAGTGTAAGTACACTGGAATTGGAAACTTTATTTGATTAGTTTGTAGCCTAAATTTCCATAATTAATATAATAGCTTCTGTAACAATTGTAAGTCCAAAAACAATATAACGCCTCCGAATTGAATAAAAACAACCCAATGCATTAAACAATAAAAATGTATGTTTCTACCCCATTCTGTAAAATTTCAGTGCACTGATCCTGAAACTGTTTATCGAATCATTACACTGTAGAAAAAAGAAAACATTAAATAAAATTCAAGTGCTACTTAGAGCTAAGAACGCAATAATACTCAAGTTCGTAAAAGTTAATGGTACAGAATACGATTACCCGCGCATTGCGAAAACTGTCCGACACAACTCGGTCTTATCTACTTGAACCTCGTCGTACATCCACTTTCTCTTTGTATTGGCCACGTGAACTTGACCGCGCGCAATTCAAACTTCTCCCGTTTAAACGGCGAAACGGTGCCAAGTCTTTTTCTCCCTCGTTCCGCGGACTTTTTATGCTCTTTCTGATTATATCGATCAGATAGATTGTATCTCCCCGAGGCGTGTATGTGTGTGCATGCGCGAGCCATATTCAGGCGTCGCGGCGATCGCTCGTGTTGGCATCCTCCTCGCGTGCGATAATATCTTAACGTGTTATTCTTCGCTTTTTACTCGGGATAAAAATAACAGTGATTTTAATAACGATTTGCCCATATATTACACGGTGTTTAAAGTATTATTCGGTACGGTTTTTTAATATGTAAATACAAATTCCACTGTTGTTTGTCATGCTCAAATATACTTGTTTTATTTCGTTATTGAAGTATATACATATATATATAAAGTGATGTGCAAACAGCGGAGTATTTATTAATGGAAATAAATTGGCACGTGCGCTTTATGATTTTCTCGTAATATAAGTTATTGATTTCCCGTAATAAAATAGATATATCCCCTTACTTACACAGTAAATATTGCACGAACGGATTTCGAAATAAGTTATGTCTTTCAACTATACGATGTACTGTAATCAAATAACAGAGCAGATCATTTGTTTAATTTATACCTTTTCAATTTAGTACGTTTATTGATCACATGTGAATGAGTCTAAATCTTATTAACATCATAGAAGAATATGCATGCACTATGTAGCTTGAGGAAAGTTATTTACTTTTATTTAAAACGTTGTTTTAAAAAATTATTCCAAATTTTCGCCACATTTGGATCATCTTTATATAATATTACTTTTAATTTGCAAACAGTTTTGTCATGTACATAAATATGCTTATTGAAAATCTAAACAATAAAAACTGCTGTTCAAAAAGAAAAATTGAAAATCGCAATCGCGAAAAACGTAACCGAGTAAAGTACAGATACAATTTGTCAATCAAGAATTATTTCGCCTGACCTTAAACTTGCGAACTAAACTTGCACTCGACACGGGAAGTCGCCTGAGTGCGGGTGTGGTTGAAACAAGGGTGTGTTTGTTCTGTCTCCCCCACGCGGTTCGCTCCAACCCAGCCAACATGTCCCACATTCTCTCAAATCATAAATTCCCAATTCCCACGCAGGGCACCGACAAAATTTTCCTCTCAAACTAAACAAGCGAAATATCCACGTATACGACATTCCGCGAATTCACGACTAGAGCACTCGCAACCCTATATACGCAATTCCCGCGCGTACTCTCCCACAGGCTCGCGAGCCTCGTAAATCCAAACGATCGCAATATAAAAGCCGACGCGCGCACCCATGGAAAAATTTACTCTCGGCAGAATACTGTTCGAGTATTAGTTGCCGGCACTACCAGTACTTGCAAATGTTAGAGGTCCAGCACTGAGATATAACGGGTATGATAAGAACGGGCCAGTACAACGCTTTTCTTCTTGATATATTAGAAATTGTACAAGAAATATAAATTTTTAGGCACACGCGAGACACTTCACTCAAAGTTTAGTGTAATAATCATAACTACAGATTACTATTGCGCGGCCGAAAATTTCACGTAGGCTTAGTAATCGTACATTAAATTAATATTTTATTAAAAACTAGCCTAAAAAGTAGGTTAAGTTACGCTTGACGATTTCGCGATGTTTGTTTCCTTTCAATATCGGCAAAAAGTATTGCACCGACTCTGAGACGTTTTTCGGGCTAACGTCGATTCTCTTTACTAGCCCATTCTTATCAAAACGATATAATCCCTTTATTGGTTCAAATTCTCCCACGAAACAAAGAAAATGAAAGAAAATCTCTCTCTTTCTCTCTCTTTCTGTTGCGCAATCGCAGCAGGTGACGCATGTGGTTATCGGTGCGACAGGTAATAAGCGAATAATTGAATGTTTGCAGAACGAGGACAAGTACTCGGTGGCGAACAGCCAGGCGCCGCTGCAGGGCGGCGAGGACGAGCACCCGGAGCGCGGCACCTGGACCGGCAAATTCGACTTTCTCCTCTCGCTCCTCGGCTACAGCGTCGGCTTGGGCAACGTCTGGAGGTTCCCTTACCTCTGCTACTCGAACGGTGGTGGTGCCTTTCTCATTCCCTTTACCATCATGCTCATCATTGCCGGGCTGCCTTTAATGTTCATGGAATTGTCGCTCGGTGAGTTGGGCAACTTAAACTCTTTTTCTTTAATTATTGTACTGACGAGGAGAGGGCACACCTTCTAGGCGATGATTTTTATCAGACTTAAGAAGGTGGTTTCTGGTACCTAAGAATTAAGCCCAGTATCCGTAAACTTTTCCAATGGTCACGCGTTCTCGAGATATGAGATATTTTGCTTCAAATATGCGTTATATTAATAAAAAATAGTACCTCTTCTTTTGACAATAAATCTGCAAGCTTTTATGCTAGAAATATTGATCCAAAAGATAATGTTAGTAGGCGGATAGAGCTGTAATTTAAGCTTCGTTTTGTATAAGAATATTATTCTGATGCAAAGTTATTAATATTTGAAGATGGTGATTAAAAATGTATGAATATTCGATGAATTTTAACTTTTAAATTCGATGATTTTTCATGCATTTTAAATCATCATCTTCAATTGTTAGTAACTTTGGATTAGAATAATGATTTGATACGAAACAAAGTTAGTTATCTTTTGGGTCAAGTATTCTAGCATAAAAGGTTGCAGAGTTATTATCAAAAGAAGAGATACATTTTTCATTAAAATAACGCATATTTGAAGCAAAATACTTCATATCTCAAAAACCGTGGCTAATTGGAAAAGATTACGGATGCTAGGCTTAATTTTTGGTTACCAGAAACCACCTCCTTAAGTTTGATAAAAAATCGTTTCCCACAGGGTATACACTCTCCTTGTAAGCTTTTACTTGTTAGTACCATAGACTGGGATGAAACAAGTATGAAATCATAATCTTTTAACTGTTTCATGCTGAAAATTATTATTTGCAAAGTCATAAATTCTTTTGAAAAACTGTTATGTATTCTGATATTGCTATTCCAATTGCTATGCTCCTAAATATTTCTATTTAAAACATAACATCATGTATTAATGTTGATACTGGTATCCGTTTAATTTTCTAACTTTTAAAATAAAAATATCGAGAGATACAGTAATGATCGATGCAGAACATAGAAATTAACTTACTGATGCAATACCGGTACTGTTATCATGTAAATATAAAAGTATTGATGTGTGACACAATCCTTTTTTTTTACTCACAAGGAGACTATTAGGGATGCGGGTCCCAACATTTTCTGATATCTTCAATTGTTAATAACTTTGGCTTAAATTAATATTTTTTAACGTTTCAGGTTTTAAATTCAAGCTCTATTTGACTACTTGTAGGTACTCTTAAACAGTTTTGTTTAATATAAAAACATGGGGCGTTATGATCACAGCTAGAGGTGTTATTTTTTAATGAAATAATGCATATTCGGATCATAGTCTCCTTGTCAGTGTAGGCATACTAATCCCTAAAATACCAACACCAAGACGTACATTACGGCAACATGATAGTTTAATAACACGGAAACTAAGTCTCTACTAGGCTAGTCTTAACTTTCTGAAGCACTTACTATACAACTTTACCATTAAAACTGATAGGTGGCCATTTTACCAACACTGTTGATAAAAACGCAAATTTTTAACTATTTATATAACTTCTTCAATTATAATTCAGAGTGAAGTTTTCGCAAAAAAAATTCATGAGGTATTAGATCTCTCTAAATGAAGGTTTAAATAACAAGTCCCAATAGTTTCAGAAACCTTAAAACTCGATATATATTTATATATTTACTGATATATATATATATATATATATATATATATATATATATATATATATATATATATATATATATATATATATATATATATATATATATATATATATATATACATTTACTGGGAACCGAAAGTTCCTTAAGGTGATCATATTACATGCATCTACCTTATTTTGAATAGTGAGTACATGGTAAATTGTAATACAGTCATTTGAGGGGTACTGCAACGTCTCGAGATACAAACGCTCTGGCATTGTAACACCGACCTAACCTACCAGCTGGCCAATAATAGCGCAACAGCTTCAGTACTTCATGTTTTCCATGCGCATACAGAAGATTTTGGACCACTTAAACATGCCTATTTCCCTTAAACCTTTGTAAAATATGTTGAGTAAATTTCATCTATGTAATTGACTTGAAATTTTACGGACATCTTCTACGCATGTGTAGTTTCCAATGCAAACCAAATTTTAGGGAATTATGAAGTTTTTAGCATGCAAATAATTTACAATTTGATATTATATGAATTTGAACAATTAAAAACTCGATTTTACCAATATTAACTTTAATCTTCATGCTTTAAACTTCATGAATCCTATATAATTTTGGTTGCATTAGGAACTGTTCATGTATAGAAGATGTATGGTTGGGTGAAAATTACTCAAGATTCTTAACAAAAATCACCGTATGGGTTTGGGGAGGTCTAAGGGAAATAGGAATGTTTTTATGACTTACTAAGTAGTGAAAAATCTTCATATTACATATATAGAAAACATATTACAATTTACCAATGTCCATATTATTAGATAAATGTAGTAAGAACTACCTTTAAAATTTGTTCAAACTCACTTAGGTACACAAAGATCAAATTTTGCTTATCGTTAGTACACTCGCCGATAAGATATTCTTGGTAAATTTGGCTTTACTTGACTCGGTATTTAACAGTACCTGCACTAAAAGGTATATGTAAATGTGACATCAGATACCGTCAGCTAGACCAAGAATATCTTACCGTCGAGTGTACGTACAATGGCTTCGGTATCCGGTACAGACACATCCTCAAAATGAATTATAAGACTGAATGATAAATGCTTCGTTCTCACCAAAAATACTAAAATTGTTTCTTTATGCATCTTTGTTAACAAAACTTCAACACCACAAACATGCCACCCACATATCGGGAAATACACAGACTACAAGTCCGGTATTAGAAATTGTCCTGATATACTTTTGAGCTAATTAATCAATTCAATAACCAATTTAAATTTTAATTATTCAATCATCATCTTCCTGCTCTTTAGGGTGTCAAAATAATGTATACGATATTGTATACTCATTATTTGTGATGTAAAGTGTCAAAACGCTAAATTCTAAGATTCAAATTCTTAAATTCTATCCAACAAAAAAATGACGAAATGACGTTTTAATGACTCACTAATATACACGCTGCTTCAATGGATTCTTTTAAGGAGTATTTTAATTTTTCTGCAGTGAAGTTGTGCATAATCAACCATTTGCAGAATAAATTTAAGAAATTTTTAAAATTTTTCTTTTAATTTTTCTTTTTCTTTTTATTCATGTACAACATTGAATTGTAGCGATAAAATTTTATTCTTGAAAGAATAAATTTAGTTCTTGAAAGAACTGCAGCAAGGTATGCAAATGGAACACGAAACGGAATGTAAGACGAAATATAATTAATTGATATTTTTTAAGAGTTTAAACTGTTAAAGAAATGTAATAAAGAATAAATGAAAATGTAATTTTAGCCATTTAATGACGAGATTTACACATGATTTTCTAGATTTTCGGACGCATTTTTAATCTATGATATTGCAGTAAAAATAAGTTTGCAATATGGTTTTCTTATATTGGAAGAATCGCTAGAATTCAAAAACAAAAAAGATTTTTGTTTGTTCAAATTGTTTATTTCGCTTAAAACAGTATTTAAAAAGCTCTAGAAAATATAAATATCGCGTTAAATACAACTAAGCATCAAATTAAAATTATTCTTAATGATAAATTGCTTAACAAATCTTTTTCAAAATTATATATTGAAAAACAACTTTAAATTCGTATTCTACAAGAAAAATTAGTTAAGAAATATATAGAGGAGAGGACCCAAGTATGACCACCCATAGCTATTTTAGCTGTAACTTTTGTGTACCAAGGTGAAAATGAAAATTTCAAAATGGAATTAGTTGTACGAATGGACATTTTTGACGTAGTAAATTAGTTTTGACCAAAGTTAATAATCTGAGTTAAGTGTTAATTAATAACGAAAAATGAAGGTTTTGAGTTTTTGAAAAAGTGTCTCCCATTATGACCACTTAACGTTTACAGAAGTGTATTTTTGCTCTAAATGCTTAGAAATTGTGATTCAAAGATAGGTAATCGTTTTTGCTTTTGAAATTTAATTCATTATCGATGCACTATCAGAAAGTCTGTCTTTCAAAGCATAATAAAAGCCTATTACAGATTTTTTTTGTAGATAAAAAATGCGGCTGAAAAAGAATATCGATCCCGAAGTTAAAGGGACTAAAATTACGATCGGGTAGATTTGAAAAAAAACTCGCAATACTATATATATATAGTATTGCTTTACGTACTGTGTCAAACCATAATATATATATATATATATATATATATATATATATATATATATATATATATATATATATATATATATATATATATATATATATATATATATATATATATATATATATATATATATATTATAATTATGAAAACTATACTTTTTACATCGTTTTATAAATATTATTGCTAGAATACTTGTACTCAATTCATTCCACAGATAATAGAAATAATCACTATAGACTGTAAATCAAGATTACACCTCTAAAATATGTAAGCAATAAATTTCACATTCAGTGCATTGCTCCAACCAGATTGATAAAGCGTATCACTCCATTTGCTGTCTTAGGTGAATTATACTTACTTATCAACCACGAACAAAATAAAGATTAATTATTGACACAGTACACTGTACTTGATTCGATGCTTTAAGGAGATTTTATGAATAGATATATGGCATAAAAAACAAACATATTTTACTACAATTCAATCTCGTATAATAATATGAAAGTCAATATATTATTAGATAAAGGGTCATGGTCAAACTAAATTTTTTTTATTGAAATTCCATTATTGTTAAATTAGATATCGTCAAATTTAGACTTTGAAAGAGAAAAAGTTGACAAAACAGTGGAGACTGTTTTATTTATAATCTGATTTTAATTTGAAAGGTCTCATTTTCTTCCTTGAATAATTTCAGGGGGATTTATCCATTTAAAAATTGAAAAGCATCGTAAAACCTGCAAGGTTACATATTATTACATACAGTCAAGTTTATAAGTCCATACACGTGTTTTTGTAAGTTTGAGCACGTATAAGTATAAACTATAGGCTGTAACTTTGCAGGTTTTTCAATGGTTTTAATTTTTATATCGGATAATCCCCCTGAAATTATTCAAGGAACAAAATGTGACCTTCAAAATTAAAATCGGATAAGAAATAAAAAGTCTCTACTGTTTTTTTAATTTTTTTCTCTTGTTGACGATGTCAAATTTGACATTAACGGAATTTGGATAACATTTGTTTTTAGTTTGACGAAAAGCCGTAATTTCATAATATATTGACTTTCATATCGTTACGTGAGATTAAATTGTAGCAAAAATGTTTGTTTCTTATGACATATATCTAAGCATACAACCTCTTTAAAGATTATTTAATTCTTAGCTTCTACCTCGACTTTATCTTAAAAATCGTGTTTAGAACTATCACTTGTTATCTACTACCTAACTATTGTAGTTTTATTTTGTAAAACAGGAATCTTTGTTTAATTTGAGTAGATAAATAAATAAATAACTAAATGAATATATTAGTTTAATACACGGAAGCGTACATTTAGTTTCAAATAAGTAAGAATAAATTCGTAAAATATTGCTTGAAGAATTTCGCCAAGAATGTAAGCAGGTATAATCATATTTTCACACGAGTTTTGGCACGAATATCTCATATCTACAATATAATAATAATATCTACCTAGTTCTTAAAATTACCAGCTATTAATCAGTCCAAAAACAAGAGCTCGGAAAAATGTACGAATCCGCAGTGCAACTGCAGCCGCGACTGCCCGGCCATAATACAACCAAATTAAAAATGCACATTTCAAAATTATTCAGCCAGTCGTCCCGATAGTCCTCCATATATAAACTGTGCATACGTACAAACGGCGTGGGCCGCGCAGGCATACGAAGGAATACTATTTTTAGTTAATAGCATTCGCGGGTCGCCACCGCAGAGTTCTCTCTCTCTCTCTCTGCGGCCCGCACCTAAATACGCGACCTTCGACCTTTCGTGCGCCTCGCCTCGCCCCCCCCCCCGGCCGTGTGTACCTCAATTTTCCTCTCTTATTTTTCCCCTCTCTCGTAATGCCGTTGTGCCTGTTTATCGGAAATTTTGCGGTCTCGTTGCCCGCAGGCCAGTACGCCAGCTTGGGACCGGTGGCGGCTTACAAGAGATTCTGCCCACTGATGCGGGGCCTGGGCTACGGCATGGTGCTGGTCAGCTCCATCGTCATGCTCTACTACAATCTCATCATAGCGTGGACGCTCTATTACATGTTCGCCTCGGTCGCAGGTAAGAGAATGATAGTAGACGTGTATGTTAGATTCAAAAGACTGCGGCACACTCACAGGAGTATTGATGTCAAAATCACTATTCCAGCTTAGTAAATAATCCCCGAGTAAACGCGAATATACACAGAGAGAATTTTTTGATAAAAATTACCGTAAAAATCATTGTAAACGTGGGATATTATGACTTCATAGGAAAAAATACCCTACTGAACGGTAAAAGTTACCGTGCTGAATGGTTAAATTTATACCCTGGTAGAAAATTGACCATCATTTATGGCCTGTTCGCTATCCGTTGGCCAACTTCCGTGGTCAATTTGTAGCCAACAATTACACCATAAGTTGACCATAATATGGGTGAAGATGAATTTATAACCTCAAATACGTGTATACAAATTTTAATTCGCTAAATGTATTTTATGGGTCTAATCGAATTTACAATATAAAATTTAGTTTACTAATGCGAGATATATAAGCGAAGTTGCAGTATTGCATACATTCTAAGTTTTAACTCCAATTCTACACATAAAATATATGCCCCATGATGACCAGTATATGTATAGTAGTGCATGCGTACATACACTGCGTCGAGTGCTTAGGTGGGTCGCATGCTAAAAGCATAAGAACATAAGACATAAGAATAACATTGATTACTATATCTATATATTCAAGAAATATCAATCAATGTTATTCTTATGTTTATGTCCTTATTCTTTTAAGTAAGGGCAATAGCCCTTATTCTCCCAACACACATGCAAACATGTATACATATACGGTGTATTGAGAGCTGAGAGTTTGGGGAGAGAGCAGGACCCTTACCTGTTTGAAACACATAATGAAAAACGTAGTTTTGCCTTGTAAGCAGTTTATCAGATTTTGTTTAAAAAGTTGAGCAGGATTGCTGAGTAAAATTTTCCCAATAGAATCAAGTAAATTTTACTTAACCAGTAAAGCAATTTTTACTGTAATTGGACAAGTTCAATGCAAATAAATAAGCAATGTTTGTTGCAATTTATGTATTTATTTATTTGTTAATTAATATATATTTATTAATGCAGATGATTAAATTAAACCAAAATTTATCACTCGCCTCCTGTTCGCTTCGCTCGCCAACTCCCAAATATACGGCCGATTAAAAAATACGTTGGTTGAATGCTAAGTCGATGACGAAAATGAAATTGTTCAATATAGATAGGGGAGGGTGGGGCATCAGTGGCACCCTAACTTTTAACAAGAATTATATAAAACTGATAGACACTGAGAACATTTGAATAGCACAAAAAGTTAGGAAATTATATCAAGAATCGAAAGTGACAGTTGAATATGTATTTTCTGTGACACATTAATTTATATAAATCGAAAAGTAAAGTCAGTCAAAACTGCTCTACGTGCCCCACTAGGGGGCAACTGTGGCACCCCGGTGGGGCACGTAGAGCACGGCTTTTCATGAGGTATTTTCACATTTATAATTTTACGTAAATAATCAAATGAAAAATTAATAAAATCAGAAGTACTGTGCATATATTTTTTATTGTATGATATGATTTGCAATGAAAAATAGCGAAATTCGATCTTACAGTGTTATAAACTTTTAAAGGTTAGGAGGCAAACAGCTGACGCACCGCGCAACAGATTTCGTGTGCTATTCGTGCCCCACCTAGGTGTCCGTCGTGCCCCATTTTCAATGCTTTTTCCTACTGTAGATACACAATTACTGAGCACTGCAAGATAAAATATCAAGCAAGGCCTGAAAGTTGGAAGTATAAACTATCAAGTAGACTTTGTTTCAAACGGATCCATTCTTTTTTCGCGTTCTACCAGCCAAATGAAAAATTAAACCAACCTATTATTTCGGCTTTGAATTTCAAGCTCATTTAATTAATTGGTTGGACTTTCGTTTTTCTATATTATGATCAGAGACAAAAACTAGAAGTATTTTTCTTTAGATTTTCACAATTATTTGCTGAAAAATATCTATTAATCGTTTTAATATCGAGGTGCCAAACCAACCCGCCTGACACGCCATGCCCCACCCTCCCCTATAAGTATAAAGAGTAATTTATAGTACATATCTTAAAAGAAATACAAGAGAAAATATTTGTAGGTTAGGTTTGAATATTTTCAGCATGTAGGCTCGATGCGCCACATGCTAGTATAATTTTTTAATTGTTTGTTCTCTTTTAATTCTCTATTTCGTATTCAATTATTTCAGGTTCATTAAATTTTATTTATAGATAATTCTATAAATTACACCACCTTTTGGCCATAAACCGTCGGCCATAAGCTGGGTTGTTGACCATATTATAGGCCATAAATTGACCACACACCATAAAATTAGGCATTATATGGCGAATAGTTGGTCAACGTTTCTACCAGGGTATCACGGTAATTTTTATCAGAAAATTCTCTCTGTGTAGTCAAATGTGGCTACATGTAACAGAATGAACATTTTTGGCACGTATCTTGACATGTATTTTATTGTAATATTGTGTGTATTCTAATATATTCA
This sequence comes from Gastracanthus pulcherrimus, assembly GCA_949152435.1. Lineage (NCBI taxonomy): Eukaryota > Metazoa > Arthropoda > Insecta > Hymenoptera > Pteromalidae > Gastracanthus > Gastracanthus pulcherrimus. The sequence goes on along the minus strand of OX424574.1, from coordinate 6,230,792 downwards.
TATACAATAGTATACAATCGCATTTTGTGATCGTTAGCCTAGCTTGAAAGCAAGGTAAAATCGTCATTTTGGCGGAACAACATGCTATGAACATTATGCTTATACACAGAAGATAACACGTTGTTCTGGTAATGCAACGAATTGTAATAATATATATTAGAATGCTTCATCACATATGTTTGTATACAAATATATATTCTATATTTATATATTATTATATATGTTTTTATGCTAACATACATAATTAAACATCATTAAATGTCGATTTTACATTATTTGAAAGTTTATAGTTGACATGAGCTTTAATGGGATTAGGTACATATGTACATATACTTATTATTGTATACAAATAAATTAAATTTGAAGATATGCAATTACATATAATCGCATGTCAAGACACATGTACAAAATTTTCGTTGAATTGCATGACTACATGTAATCGAATAACTGCAAGTGTAATTACATATAATTACATACAAATCATTTTTTCCGGGTCCTTGGGCAATTCTAACTATTATTATAATTTTATTAAGATTGAGAGCATAAATCGTAAAAGTCTGTACTTAAAATTCAACTTGAATATCCGACAAATGACAAACTGAATAAATTTAAATTTAAATACTATTGTTAATGTTATATTATGTAATTATCCAATACTATATACGTGTGACAAAGATAGAGGATGGAATAAGAAGGGTAACAGTAAGTTCAGTCAATGTTACCAAATTATTAGTTGCACCCTTAACTTAGACATCTAGTTAAAATTGAGTTAATTTGACTAAATACTCTTTCGGTGAAGCAATACCTGTAACGGTTTCTCGTACCTGGCGATCAATGAAATGTATATTAGAGCAAATAAATAGGTAGTAAAATGTTATGAAAATCACCTTAAATGACGAAACAACCATGACGCGCCTATAATAACAATACACTATAAGTACTTTTACAAATAGGTGAAAGACTCTTGTTATACAATCTATTCTATCAGACGACAGTTTCTATGTTGGAAGCGCAATCTCACAAAAGGGAGACGGACAGCACGAGAAAGTTTAGATTTTTATGTTTACTGTTGTAGATATATGATTTGTAAATTTTAGTATGATGAACCTGCATACAATTTTCTATTTATACAATAATAATTTATATTAAGATCAGTATTGTAAAATCTCTAATTCCTCTAATTTATATAATTTATATTTACAGAATTATTAATTATGAAATAACCTAATATTGTAATAAAAAACATAAGTTAATTTTTTCTATCTTTGCATAGATTTTGTAATTTATTTGATATACCTAACCTCAAAATATAATCGATTTTTATTAAAAATATTCAAATATTCAATTCATTGTTATTTATTATTTTTATGAAGATTTGAATTATTAAATCTATTTTCTAAAAAACTTTAAGCATTCTACTGGCTTTTCAATCTGATTGGCTGACGCGGCAGCAATAGTGTCCAGGTGCGTCGGTCCCGACTTGTAAAAGTGCGCGAGGTCTGACTGTACTATACAACTAACACTGTACTTCATCAGTAAAAACTTTTTTATTTAATATTAAAATGAATATTTATTAGCTGAAAAACTATATTTACTTACTGTCTAGAATTACAATAAAATACCTTATTAAACGCCTATATACAAGCTCTCTGCATATATTTGTCCCAAAGTTTTCAAATTCTCCGTTTGGCAGCGCTGCTCGTACGATACGCACAAAGCGAATAAATAAAACGGCATTGCGGAATAATTAACTGTATAATCTGAAGCAGTTAGCTGAAACTAATTTCAAAGTACTTTTTCAACTTTCCACTGTGAACATTTCTCATTTTCCTATCGGAGCAACAAACATATCACATTCAAACGTCATGAATTCCTGCAAGTTTACAGCAAAAATAATATTAATCCTCGCGTCGTTAAAAAGGATTTCGAAGACATTCTAATTAAAAGCAAATTGCATCTTTGTTCGCGATCGCATTATATTACGGCTTGCTGCGAGAGATTGTTTCACTTTCTGTACATAATCGATCCGCGTTGCTGGCACGTGGGCTTCTGCGCACAGGTGGAGGCGAACTGCCGTGGAGCAAGTGCGAGGAGGAGTGGAGCACGAAGGAGTGCTACATGCCGGAAGACGCCTTGGTCTGCACCAATCAGAACATGACTTACTTTAAGAGGGAATGTCTGAACTCTAGCCAATTAGAAGCAATTAATTTCACCCCGGAAAATCTCACGTCCGTCGTACCAAAGCCCCCGGCCGAGGAGTATTTCAAGTGAGCTTTATACTATCATGCTGCTTATACATTCTATTTGTAGCTCTGTTGGTATCTGCGCTGGTTTGTAATTGTTTGTTTTGCGCATTTTCAGTAATCACGTACTTCGACTAAGTCATGGAATTGAAGAGACTGGCACGGTGAGCCCGAAAATGGCCGGCTGCCTCCTGCTTGCCTGGGTCATTGTTTTTCTTTGTCTGAGCAAGGGCGTGCAGAGCTCGGGAAAGGTCGTCTACTTCACCGCGCTCTTTCCCTACGTGGTTTTGGTAAGTATTTCTTCATTGATACCAGCAAGTTGTGGAATTACATATAGATTTTTTACAGTTCCAAATAATGAATATAGAAAGACTGAATCCTCGTTGTTTGATTCAATAATCACAATTGACAAAATAATAAATACATTCTGCACAACAATAAATAACTTTATTGTTTCTATTTCTCAAGTTATTAAAGTTTATATCAATTTTAGTTCTTATTGAGTATTGCGTTAAGTTCGTGAAAACGTTTTTCTTTGTATCGAGATTCGAGAGCTAATGGGAATCAACTATTGGTGTATCGTTTCATCATTTAATGTCAGAGAAGTAATATCTAAAGACCATATAAGTGATTTTACGAATGATCGATGGCCGAATCTTTCTTACATATCAATACCAATAAATGGACAACTTAAAGTTTACTTTGACTTTGCGATAAAATGGTAAAATGAATCGTCCTTCTCAAATCTTTGACACCCGAAATTACATTTCCACGAAAACTTTAACCGCACGCAGATAAACTGATGAAGAATTCTTTCAAACATCCTTGATCAAGTTACTTTTGAAATCGCCGCTTACCGGCCGCCCAATCTTTCCAGATCGCTCTGTTCGTGCGCGGCATAATGCTGCCGGGTGCCGACGAGGGCATCCTCTTCTACCTGACGCCCGACTGGAAGCGGCTCGCCTCGGCCAAGGTCTGGGGCGACGCCGCGGTGCAGATCTTCTTCGCCCTGAGCCCGGCCTGGGGCGGCCTCATCACCCTCAGCTCGTACAACAAGTTCACCAACAACTGCTACAAGGACTCGCTGATCGTCGCCGTCAGCAACATCGGCACGAGCTTCTTCGCCGGCCTGGTGATATTCTCGGTGATCGGCTTCCTGGCGCACGAGCTCGACGTGCCCGTCGGCAAGGTCGTCGATCAGGGCGCCGGTCTGGCCTTCATCGTTTATCCGGAGGTGAGTTGTTTTTGTGGTGCATTTGTTTTCGCTCTGCTTGGATAGGGATATTGAGGAGATTCTGAAGTCTTGAGCAAGTTCCAAAAACTGTAATAATGATGGTATGATACATTGCGGAGATAGGGAAAATTTCAATTTTGTTACGTCGTACAATATCTTGAGATATTTTTAACAAAAAGTGATTCGTGTAATATTTTCTTGTGTATGTAAAAGAGTTCTTAAGATGAATAGTTTGGCTTAATACTTTAAATATCCTGATAATTAATAAAATTGTCGCATTTTTTAACCTCGCTGTGCACTCCACCATCATTATTGTAGTTCCAACTTTCGCCACCTAATGAGAATTTAACATTGCTTTTGGCGCTAGTGCTTATACAATCGCAAAGGCGAATACTCGTACTGCAGTTCACTTTTTACCGTCATGAAATAAGCAATGAGAAGTAATAGACAAAATATATTTTATAGAAAAACATTATCAAAATAAAAATAGAAAAAAATGTATAATCTTGTGCTAATTGTTGTCAAGGTCGTGTCGAGACTGCCAGTTGCACCAGTCTGGTCTCTACTTTTCTTCGTGATGCTATTGACTCTTGGCCTGGACTCACAATTCGCACTGATGGAAACCGTCACAACCGCCATTCTCGACGGCATTCCAGCACTGAGACACTACAAATTCTGGGTCGTTCTTGCTTGCGCTGTTTTCGGCTACGGCGGTGGACTTATATTTACCACTAATGTTAGTTTCAATCAGTCAATAATAAGCTTAAGGGGATGTTAAAGTTCTTCTTATTTAATTTTTACTTTCGAGTAGATATCTTTATTTCACATTTTAGTGTTAATAAAAAAAATAACTCTTGAAAATTTTGAGTGAAATTTCAAGACCTCTAAAGATTACCTGAAACCAACTTCTCTCGTAAGGAATATTCACACTAGTTGAATCAATACACATTAAATAGTTAATTTTTCATGAAATATACAGGCCGGTCGATAACTCAAGTGGTAAATGCGTACCTCTTAAGACAACGGCCGCTCAAGAGGCGCGAGTTCGAATCCCCGTTTCCGCGATTTAAAACAAGAACAGTAAATTTAAGTATTTTCTGTCCGACCATTGACTCAATTAGTTACACGAGCAATTACTTCGAGAGATTTATGCGATTCGTTCATTAACCTTTGGTAAAATTTCACCCAAAAAACACCTTCCGTAAATCAACACATTAACTCTTTCTTAACTAAAATCACTAAAAAAAATCCCTCAGGCCGGCATGTACTGGCTGCAGCTGATTGACAAGTACGCGGCCAACTGGTCGGTCCTGCTGATCGCCATAAGCGAGTGCATCCTCGTAGCCTGGGTTTACGGTGCGGATCGCTTCCTCGACGACGTGCAGCAGATGATCGGCGTGCGCGGACGCTGCTGGAGGTTCTTCTGGACTTGGATGTGGAAGCTCGTCACGCCCGCCGCCCTCTTCTTCATCCTCTTCTTCAACTGGGTGGAGTACGAGCCCCTCAAGTACGGGACCTACGTCTATCCGATCTGGGCGAACGCCGTGGGCTGGGCAGTCGGTCTCGTGCCCGTCTTCGTCATCGTCGGTCTCGCCATCGTGAGTTCAAGTTCAATTGTATACATGTATATGGCTTGCTCGTAGTTGATATTTGAATTAATGGACAAGATTTTTAGAGGTTTGTAGGGATATAGCAGTTGTGAGGTTATGCTAATGTAAACACAATTTATTTTAAATATTTGTGCTCACTTGTTTACATTTATATTAATTTAATGATTGATTGATTTCCTTCTTAAAACTTGCAGAACTACATCGTGCAAATTACATTTTCATACGGCACTTTTTGACATTTTATCTTTGATTATTATAACATCTGTGATACTTTAACCACATCAAAAACGTTACACCGTACTTGGCAATGAGTTATCATCGAGTTTTTAATTCAACAACAATATTCAACAATTGAAAGATAAAATAATACGTTTCTTTTTATAGTGTATTATATGGCTAAACTTGGTTCTTACTTGCTCTTACATAATCGAACATAGTTTGAATAATGTTTATGATTATGTATACTATACCCATATATACATATATAGATTAACGCGGGATGAAGAAACGTGTATTTACACACAATTCTCAATATTTCTATATATATATATATATATATATATATATATATATATATATATATATATATATATATATATATATATATATATATATATATATATATATATATATATATATATATATATATATATATATATATATAAACAACCAAACTGACCCTAGTACTGATTAATTTATCAACATTCAACCCAAGAACTTCGTAACGAGATATTTGAGGCGTACATTCCTTTCATAAGATAGTTACCCATTACTGTTCGAAATTGCAATCTTATTAACCCATTTCTTCCCAAGCGGTCATTTTATAGTCGATTGGTTTTTGCCTAAAACCGCCATTTTCCAGAAAGAGCGGACAATTTTACTTCAGAAAAGTGTTATTGGTTATTATTATTTTCTTTTTCGACAATTTTTTAGGCAAAAAACCAATCGAATATAAAATGGCCGCTGGGAAGAAATGGGTTAAGCGGATGAACGTGATCGTTTCAAAATTCCAAACATTTATAAAATTCACAACGATCGCTGCTAAAGTTCATGAACATAGTACTCGTGAACTGAATTTCTTTCTTCGTCAATTTGTACAACTACAACACGATCACACGCATTCTTCCTATATATATCAGAACCACACGCGACCACGTAAGAAGCATTCGTGGCCACCTCGAAACGACGAAAATCCCTCTCGCGAATCAACTCCCCCCCGCACGCGCACATTTTGCTCACACACCATACCGAGAACCGAGCGCACACACGCCACGTTGTTCGTTCCCACAGAGCCAGCTGAGGGTGAGCAAGCGGCCGCGCTCCGGCGCCGGCTACGAGGACGAGGAGGAGAACGACGAGCTGCGCGGCGGCGACAACGACAGCGTCTGGACCCGGGCGCGCAAGCTCCTGCAGCCGACCTCCGACTGGGGCCCGGCCACGCGCAATCCCCTCACACCATCCAGGACGCTGCCGCACACGCCATCGCCAGGTAATTCACAAAGTCCACGCTGAGATTCTCTCGATCCTTCTCTCGCTCTCCTCTCTTGGTATTTGAGACTTTACATTTTCGGTGTTATAACTTGCTGGTAGGCGAATTGTTGTTATGGTAGTTAGGATTGAGTTTGGTGCTTCCTGGTGGTTCTACTGTGGACGAAGATTGTAGTTGCATTTTGATCGTAGTAATGTTGCTGTGTAGTTTATAGTTATTTGGACAATTTATGTTATTATTTTAGTTTTGCTTTTTGTTTTTTCTAAGCTTTATGTTCTTTTCGATGGTATAGCGATTTATATTGGTTTTAGACGCTCCTTACGGACTTCTTGCGAAGACTAGCACGATTTGCGATTTTACGACGAAGACTAGCACACTTCAGATATGAACAATTAATATGAACAATTTATGAACAATTAATTAATGAATTTTATAAAACAACCTGAATTTTTCAAACAGCATAAATGCAATAAATACTTGTTATATTTGATTACACAATAAATCTAGAAACGTGCTAGGTTTTATCGTAGACTCTGAAACGAGGTACTCTTCTTAGCAATCTGAATCGTGCTTACCCTTCGTAAGGGGCGTCGATACTAACTTTATTATTAATATGCCCTATTAACTGGGGATCCTTACCACGGAAAACATAAAAATCTAATCTAATATCTGAATTAATTTCTCTCTCACTTTCTTACGGTAGAAATCTAGGGAGTTCTTAGCCAAATTTTAGCTAAATGTTCAATAAGCAGTACATTTCTACTTAGCTAGAAATCTATTTAAAAAGGTATGATTTTTGTCTTGTATTCTGCTTGTTTCCGGCTTATAAGCAATATATTGTATAAACGGTATAAAATGTATATATTCACATTCATATATTAATTGAATTATAATAATGTAGAAAGAGACAGAATCAATAAGAATTATATAATTAGTTTAAAAGTATTGTATACATTACATAATCTTATTTTGTAGAACTTTATTATTGAAAAGTAAGTTAAATATACAAATGAAGTTAAAAGGTAAAAAAATATCTATATTTATTTAAAAACAATGTTTTTAAGTGCTTTCAAAATTATAAGTATAATATCATAACTGGTTCGTACACTCTAAACCTAAAAGATTAAAAATTGACGCAAAAAAGATTAAACTGAGAAGTTTACTCATTTGCAAAGAATAAACTGCTAATTCTCTACTTTCTAAAAGAGTAAAGTAGCGATTTTCATCTTTACGGAATGAGTAAATACCAAGATCTCTACTTTTTTACATATATCTACGCATACAACTTCCTTAAATCAATTTAATGATTTCTTTGCTTAAGATACTTCTTAAATTCATCTTTATTATGGATCAAAGCATTTATAGTTGATTTAATTTTATTTACGTACACTGTGATCCATAATAAAGAAGGAGGTTATATGCGTAGATATATGTAAAAAAGTAGAAATCTTGGTATTTACTCATTCCGTAAAGATGAAAATCGCTACTTTACTCTTTTAAAAGTTACAATAACATTTTCTACTTTTATAAAATAGAGAATCAGCAGTTTATTCTTTGCAAATGAGTAAACTTCTCAGTTTAATCTTTTTTTGCGTCAATTTTTAATCTTTTAGGTTTAGAGTGTAGCTACAAATAACCGATAATTTAGATTATTATTATAGATAACGAATCTAGCCATATAACTATAACCAGCTGGACCAATTTATTTTCTACCAGGGTCTCTCGTCCTTATTCTGCAGCCTACGCCCTTCCGTTATAGCGCTCAGCTCTGCATCTCTCTCTGCAGTATTTGCGCGTGTGTGTGAGTGTGTATATGTGTGCGTGTGTGTGTGTGTATGTGTGTGCATTTTCTATATTCCGCGTGTGGTCCGCCACGAGCGTTTTTAGATGGGGCGGAGGGCCCGAAAGTTAGGACGGGATTAATGCGTGGGTTATGTATGGCTGCGGGAGGTTGACAGCGTGAAGGGAGAGTGAGAGGGACCGGTGCGCTTTGCGCAGTTGGCGCGCGAAGGAACGCGCATCAGGGGAATAAGAAAAGTTGGCCTGCCGTGACGAGCGATGCGATGCGACGCGATGGCCTATGCCAGGGGTGCGCTATGTAGTTGCGGTAGATGGGGGAGCGAGAGGGGATCGTAAAGTTTTTGAGATAGATTATATAGAGATTTGGGGGGCGGGGACGATGCAGAGCACGAGGAGAATAATTGCGCGGCGCATATATATAGATTTGTAGCTTTGAGGCTTTTTTCTTCTTCTTTCTTTCTCGTTTACATTTAGATTCTCTTTGTAAGTTGGGAGAGTTTGCGGAATTTTTGATTTTCTTTTTGTACTAGATTGAGTGTTTCTTTGATGCGTATGTGTTTTTTTTTTATTGAAATAGAACATCATCTGCACGCTTCATTGCACGAGTTGGTAGAAATAGATTGAGATATTAGAAATTAGTACACTGTGCACGTTTGTAGTTTTGATTCATTATTACCATTCTAGTCTCTTCCATATCGTGTAAACAAAAATAGAAGGTAGACATTGAAATTAAAATATTCTCTGGTAAAATAAAGTAGTAAATTCAAGTAGTATGCAGATATTCCTGAAGAGTAATATTTCTTATTTCCTAAATTCATTTAAATGAGTACCTTAGTTTCAAATATAACTAAATTAGAAAAAGAATAATACCTGAATAGAAGATAATAATTTTCCGTAGCTAGATTACGACTAGTCTTCAATATATTATATACCTTGTATATCCTTTAGATTAAAAACTTTACTTATTAATCTAATTTAGATTATTATAATTATCATATTACATGATAATATTTAAATATTTTTATACAATCTAATGTAACAATAATATTAATGTTCAATTTCTTTGATGATTTTAAATGAATAGGATTTACTTATCTCGCAAATTCATATTATATTTGCTCAGCTATAAAAATCTAATGGCTTTAGAACGGAAGTTTAGGCTTTTTTAATCTTACGGCTTTTATATTTCGACTATGGCCTTGAAAAATAATAATTATCAATGCAGATTTTATTTAAAATAATTGTTAAATTAATGAATAAAAAACTATTTTTTGACAATATGGTTGGAAATTTAAAAGGTAGTCCTTGCGCCTACGCTAATCAAAAGAACAATTTTTATAAAATATTTTTTATAACTATGACAAATTAAAATAAGGATGCTCATGGATGACCTATGTCGACCCAGCTATAATATTGCTTGGGAACCTATAAAACTGATATGAATATGAAGGATTTATGAAATCTTAAGCATAACAAAAGTTTTCACCTGTATAAAGTTAAAAACATAAAAAATATTCTTATTTTTAACTTTTACTTTTTGACTTTTTCACTTATTTTATTGGATTTGACCCTCTGCTTTTAAGAATTCCCTTCACTTTCTTCGATTAAATTTTTTTTAATGTTATATTTTGACAAACTCTAAACAATAAAGTCACTTTTGTATGTCTCCCCGCGTCCCCTTACTTACTCAGCATACGTGGGCATCCTCTTTAATGTGAGATATATCAAACTTGTACGCATACAGTACTCGAGTGTTTTTGTGTTTTCATTTTAATTGTTACTTTTACTCTAATTTTTTACACTTTATTTTTCAATTGTATACGTTTCTATTTGTATTCAATTATTAATATATTGTTCAAACAGTCGTTAACATTGATATACTTTACTAAATAAGTAAAATTAGGAACATTATTTTCTTTATTTTGCACACTTTTTAGTGCACATATACGATCTAAAATTATAATTCAATTTAATAATGAAAACCTAATAATATGGGTTTACTACACAGAGAGAATTTTCTAATAAAAATTATAACGAAATTCAGGGTAAAAATTACCGTAAATAACTATAAAGCTGGGACACTCCTACTTTATGGTACTTTTTACTGATATTTTACTATAAAAATTACCTCATTGACTACAAATTTTACTGCACAGACTATAAATTTTACCGCACTGAATGGTAAAATTTGCCTGATTAGAGAAAAAGAAGACAGCTGATAAAGAAAACAACTGAGCGTGTACACATTTTAGGTTAACTCAAATATAAATGTGTATAATGTACTTATTTAAGTATTAATGATACTGCTACAACAATTGGAAGAAAATCCAGATTTTTAAAAACTATTTCGTACAAATTTTACCACAAATTTTGGTTTTCTCTAAGATTTATACAGGGAACTTTTATTCTATGGCAGGCAAATTTTACCCTTCAGTACGGTAAAATTTATCGTAAATATCAATAAAAACTGCCGGAAAGTTAGAGTGTCCCAGCTTTATAGTCATTCACGGTAATTTTTACTGCGAATTTCGTCATAATTTTTATTAGAAAATTCTCTCCGTGTACATACCTCAATACGTTCTAATAAGAAACGAGTAATCTTATGAGTAATATTAAAAGTGCTTAATTCGTCTCGAAAAATAATCCAATATCTTCTTTCTCGTCACAAATTATACTTATCTTCAGTCACTATTATTTTCCAAGTTATCCAATAGTTTTACTGTTAACTTTTATCAAATCGATTTTTTCATTGGCAAAATCATAAAAACTAGAAGAATTAAAGTGAAAGGTGTATAAATAATTAGGTTTAACTTAACCAAAGATACTCAGTTTTAAAACGATTACGCGGTTTCTTATCCTGCATCGTGAGATACTCGTTTCTTGTGAGGACTCATCGAGCTAGTTATGCATTATTTTTGTCGTTAAAAACATTAATTTTCTCTTCAAAATTTCCAACAACCTGCCCTAAAATATCGTAGCTTAATACTACCACTACAATGTACAAACAGCATAAACGATCAATTCTCGCGCAAAGGCTACCTTTAAAAATCAAACACTCACCAAACAACGCCAATCATACAAAAGTCCAACCGAAATACACAAACGATGGAAGAGACAAATTGTAAATAACCATCGAATACATTACCCGCATACAACTGTTGCCTTGTTCAATGTGCTAGAATAATGAGCGAAAGTTTGCGAAGTGAAAACGATATCCGCAGGGGCGCAGTGCGGCTACGACTCGGTCCGCGACACGATAGTCCTGGTGAACGGCCAGCCGATGACGGTCCAGGGGGCGACCGCCGCGGCGGCCTGCGCCGGCTCCTCCCAGAAGCTGCCCGGCCCCTCGATACTCAAGAACTCGAGCAAGACCGATCTCATCACCTCGCAGCAGGTCTGACAAGAAGTCGCCGACGACTGCAACGATTCTTACAATCCTCCATCCAGCGACCGCGCGTTCTCCACTTTTGGATTCTGAAGCAAGCGAGGGGATGAGTAACGACGAGGATATACGCAGGATTTGACAACGGTAAAAGAAAAAAGAGAGGGAGACACGATGTACGCGTTGGCGGACTGTGTGGATAGAACAGGCTGTGCTTTTTTTCTTTCGGCGAGGCCGTGGGGGAAATGGGTCGAGAATCTTCGGGTGAATTAGGACGCGGGTCTATTTGCTTTTCGAAATGGTCCGAGCGGTAGATCGTGGTTATTTTTGTTTATAAATGACGTGTATCGATTGAAGTTATTATTCTTTGAAACTAAAGATCAGGAATCTGTGAAATATGTGTGACATTCAAAATAAGATTTTTAAGCATTAAAGTGTCGTTCGGAATATTAAAAATTGAGAAAATACAAAAATAATTACAGAGAACGATAGCGGTTTCACTTATGCAGTGACATTGAAGTTAAAAAGATTAGACAACATTGCTTGGGTGAGGTCCGTTTACTAGACTGTTTTTTATAGATCTGCTAGTTCTTTAGAATTTTCATTACAAACAAATAGATGAAGAATGTTCATAGGTTCGACACTAAATACAACTAATGCTAAAATGAACATACGCAAATAATTCGACGTCCATATAAACTAAGGGAAATTGGATTAATATTATCTCATAAACGTAGAAAAATAATTTATTAGAATAAATAGACATACGACAATGAAAACGTGTAACTATTAGAAAAATGATGTACGCGTGTAAACATAACATCTTGTTTGAATTTTCAAGCAGTAATACTTTAATTTGCTTAACTTATAATTATTCTACTTATTATCAATCTTATTCCAAAAATCGTTTCATTAAGGACTCTAAATATTTTCTTCGACCGTTTGTACATTCGTTTTTTTATTTTTGTCGAAACTATTTATTTCTAATTTGTGTAAATCTAAACTTTGAAATTTGCAATACTCATCAAATCTATATAAAACAGCCTAATAAACGGACCCCTCCCATTGTTTATGTACATTGCACTGAAATTCAGTCATATATTTTAGATCATACTGATTCAATTGAAATCTTATTACAAAGAAAATACTTCATTTTTTGCCTTAACTTTATAACTTAATTGCCACAAGAGCCACGTTATACATTGAGAATGACGTCAATTTTTAACGATGACATCTTACAAAATTTATTTGTTTAACTATTCTAAATCTCATTTTAAATATTACTGCATAAGAAATAAATTGTTAAGAAAAGCATTTATACTTAGTTACATATAAAAAAGTATCCACACACTCGAAACATGTCAAAAATGATACTGCTACAGTGGTTGAAAGAAAAGGACGCGCGCTGAGCCAAATATTATATAAACGTCTTTCACAATCAATTGAGGAATTATGTAAACGTTGTTGATATTTAAATTCAAAAACGATTATTAACGATATACACGAAAATTGGACAGGTAAAGTAATCAAAGAGAAGTATAGGATATATATACAGAAAAAAATTAACGATGTTGCTTCCTGCTTTGTCGAATGCAAAAGAAAAAAAGAGAATTGTTTGGCGCATATATACTACATTTAAGTATTATAAATATGAATTGTGGAAAGTCTCCAATTATTGACTGTTTGAAACGGAATAGGTTATACTGTGTTGCAACTAGTTTTTACTTGTTGGACTTAGTTGATAAGAATTATTTTTAAATAAGTAGGAAGAAAAATAACGAAAAAGATTGTAGAAGATAAAAAAGCTACTTTGTTTAAAACTTTAACCGGTTTAGAGTTGTAAATAAGTGCATTATGGTAAAAGAAAAATAAGAAAATCAATAATTTTAGAAAAATTCACTGCTTCATTAACAAATTGATGATATATGATAAGGTTACGAGAGAAGTTAATGACTTTAACAAACCGCGGCTGCTCTACTAAAATAAAATCATATGTATTTAGAGCTTTTGATATATTGATTTCGAAAACAAGAACAATCGATTGAATCAATTTCAGTGATACTAAGCAAACCAAAGTTTAATAAAAAAGTTTAAATGGCACTATAACATTGATTTAAAGAGCAGAAATAAAAATTGGTTTACTTGAGCTCAACGTATTTTAACTGTATATTTTTTATCCAGAGTTTAGCACAAATCTGTATAATTGGGCTGTGGTGAAAATTGCAATTACAAATTTGCGCAAATTATCAACATTCACGAGTACCATAGGTAGATTTGTAGAAAAAGAAATCAAAAGGAGTTGGATTGTTCAATGTCGATAGTCAATACCAAAAAAAAACTTTAAAAACGTGATTCTTTATTTTTTAAGTATACATTATAAGTTATTGTTAGTAATAATCAAGCAGAGCGTCGTATATAATATATACATAAACAAATGTTTAGATATGTGTTCGAAAATGCGATGTATAAACCATGAAAAGGTTTCATTCGCATCTGTTATTATCTGTATAAATATTAGTGTACAGTGTGTGTGTAGATGTCACATCATCATTTTATTTATATGATTTGTTTCGCATTTATTTATAAGCATTTTCTAAGTGAATAGTAATAGGTTAAGGTGGAAAAGTGTTTGTACTCGTGCAAAATATGTAAACCATCTTGCCATTTAGAAACTATGCTTACGTATATTATTTGTTTCTTTGCTCTACAAAATATATATAGACTTATATAAATTTGAATGCAAAAATAAACGTCCGTCGATCTCTGCCTTTGATTTTGTACGACTAGTGTTTACTCGAATTTTCTTATTTTAATAGATTATCGATTTGACTAAGAAATCTGAAAGTCTTTAGATGATAGATAAAAGTTCCTAAAATAATTTGAAAACTATTTTCACTGTTCTTATGGCCAGTTGTAATGCCATAAGAGCTTCTTTTTAGAAAAAGGTCAAGTATAAAATAATTCTCTTAATACGAGACTTGTTTTCAATATTTATAAACACCTACATTTATGCAATCACGATTTGCGTTTGTATCATGAAAAGAATCAAATTATACAATAGAATAAATAAAGAAAACAAAGAATATTTTTGCTCAATAACAGACAAGAGAAAGTGGTAGATGTATTTTTCCAGCACGAGTGTAAATAACTCAGTTTATAAAAAGTATGACGACTGATAAATTTCAAAACTAAATATTGTGACATTAGTTTAACAGAATTTCAACTTTTTTTCTTCTTCGATTACATTTACTACCAAAAATGATTCACACCTCATGGAATATTATCATCACCAATTATTATTATTGATTAATTTTAAAAAAGAGACTGTTTAAGGAAAATGACGTCTGAACCAAAATATTACAAATCAGCAGACAGTTTTACGAAAATCGTAATAAAATACTTTCCAGAAAAGAAAAATAAACTAACAATTATTTTATGTAGAATTAACAGTCACAATAAAGATCGAAATTTATGAAATAAAAACAGAAGCTAAATACCAAAGTGATTGAATAATTGTTCGACGTGTATTCTCCTAAAACAGCTTTTTCATACTCTTCGGATATAATCAAGAAATAATGGCTATTAGAAAAAATTATTTATTTTTCAGTGCCAATTGCATAAATTTTATGGTTACTATTGAAATTTTTTTATCGTACACAAGCAATAAGTTAAATTAGTAAATTAAAATTAATAACCATTATTTCGTCTATATTTTCATTGTAAACTTTAAGAATATAAACTATAGAAATTAATTAAATCGGAATTGAAGAAAATCGTGTTTCTGATGGAGTCTACATTAAAAATATTAAAAAATATATATGAACTCATCGGAAATTACAATAAAATGTCTGGTGAATTTCACCCGAAGTAAAATATTAAAAAACCAGTGAGAAACGTCGTACCTCTTGTTATTGTTCAAAGGGAGAAAGAAAGCGTGAATGTGAATAAATAAGCCAGAGAGTGACGGTGTGAAAGAGACCTTATAAGATATACGTGAAGATTTATCATGTTGCGAAAATATGCATATAAATATATAATAAATTTATTTGTTGCACAAGTAAATGTATGTAGATACATGCTAATGTAATAATTCGGGCTAAAGGTATTTTTCCGTAAATGATATAGTGATATTTTTTTCTTGACGAAAAAAAATCTACATGTGTAAGACCGAGTGACTGATCTAGTTAGCGCATCAAAATGAATTAAATGTCCTGCGCGGATACTTATAATACAGTATTAACTTTCTGTAGCTAATGAAGAAAAGAAAATGAGTATCAAAATAAGGTGAAATAGGAAAAGTAAAAATGTATAAAGTACAACTTATGATACTCATACGGTGCTTTATGCAAAGAGCAAATATAAAATTACGTGGTTAAAAGTTAAGAAATATAAAGAAAAATTTTTGTAGCGTCCACCCAAAAGACACACTTGGCAGTCAAGCAAACGTCGCATGTATAATGAATTTAAAAAAAAGCAAACAAAACTAATGTGTACATTATTTGTTGTTAATTAGACGTTAATGTTTAAGGGTGCAAAGAGACAAAGAGATAAAATAAAGAGAGCCACGATACGGATGAAAAATCGATTTTAGAAAATTGTTAAAACGTTCTATTTACTGAAGAATACATTAAAAAAATTACCCCGCGTCGAGAGATTGAAATGTAGATGGTTTTCGCGAATTTTTTCTTAAGTAAAATAGAAAGAAAAAAGAAAGAGACGAACAAAAAAGAATTATTAAGTAAAAACAAAAACGAACTCGAGCGACAGCGACTGGCCGCTCGGTTGACGCGAGCGCGTGCGGCTAAGTGTTCTGAGCTTATAATTGAGCTACCAAAATATAGAGCAGACAGTACAAAGTAATGTGTCCTAAATACTGTACGAGTAAAGGGTTTACGGAAAGTAATGTTAAGTTCAACGATAAAATGCCTGATCCTATATCGTTTTTTGCAGCACAATAATAATCACAAGTGGTTTTAATTGACAAATGAAAAATTACTCTCTTAATTCTTTGGCCTGAATGTCGTTCCAAGTAGAGTGAAAATATTTGTTTTTTATGAATTTAATCAACACGTAATTGTCACTTTATTTGAGATAGAATATCACTCCAAAAAATTTAGAGAACATGATATGTATACATATATTTCCAGTTCTCGTACACGAGTATTGCATGATTGTGAAATAATGCGAGCAAATAAAAAGAGCGAATGAACGAGTGGAACAGAGTTATAATTCAAAATTTTCAAAATGGTAACACAAGAGGAAAACCAAAATGAAAAAAAGAATGTTTATCCAGTTACGAAATATCAATTCCGGAATAAACAAATAAACAAGCAATCGGATTATTTTTCTGGCGAATACGTGCAACATTACATAACAAAGGAAAAGTGATGATCTAGATATTAGAGTAAAAAATATAGTAGGTTAAAAATGATTGAGGTTGCAACATCTTCGTAAAATGTATCCTCCCTACTTAAAGTATAATTAATTGCTTTACCTACGGCAGTAAAGTCATTAAAGAATTATACTCACATATTATGTGGAAAGGGATATATTTTTACGTAGCAATGTAGACACAATGCCGAAAATAAATTAGGAATTATTACGACGTGATGTATACAAAGAAGTATCGCATATTCTTTTCCTCTTGTTATATCTTCAGTATTTTATTTTTGTTGAGTTTGTTAATTTTTAAGTTGAATTAAAATAGATTGTTTAAAATCATATTTAACTACAGACATATAAATTTTAATTTTTTAAAACGCATTTGATTATTATTCACTATTAATTTAACGACATTGTCATTATTTTGTTTTATAAAATAAATTCAATGAAAAAAGAGATACAAGTAAAATTGTAACGCCAGACAGTCGTGTTGATTCAGTTATCGCTGTTCAAACACATAAAAAGTGTTTTTGAGTTTAAAATTAACCAAGAAGTAATAATACGCCAGCATATTCCGTTTTAACAGATATTTTATTGTACACATCGCGTTTTTACATATAAAAAATAGATGCAGATCTATATATGTATAAAAATAAATATATATGTATACACGTTGTTACATAATATTAAGGCAAAAACAGAGTTTTGTTGCGATAAGAAAAGTATTCTTGTAAAATGGCTGACTGTATTACACAAAGCAAATGTATTTAATTTAAGACATTGACAGAGTTGTAATGTACTATTATGCAAATATATTGTACTATGAAAGAAAATATATACATTATATTCTGTGTATATGTATATGATGCGTGTAAGATTAATAAAGTGTTGATATATGGTTGACGATATACAATGACTTTTATTCTAAAAAATTATTATTATTTATTTTTTAGCTTATATAAGTTTCTATACATAATTCGATATAAAAAATAATTGTTAATTCATTTTAGAACACAATACAATAATTAACGATGTAACAATTATATATATAAAGTAATAAAAAGTTAGCTTATAATAAAATATATATAAATTTAGTGCCTATTGCTGATAAGATTTCATTTTTAATTCTGTAGATGGTACAAATGAGGTCATAACCTGCAACATGCGTGCTCTGAATACGTTACGGTATTGTTACGTAATGTATGGATAGAAAATCTTTTCAACAATAATATTGGCCTTCATGTTACTATAGTTAAAAGAATAGCACCTATTTATTAAAAAGAAAATAAACATTAATTTTGATTCATAATAGTTGATAAACTACCATATCATGTATTGCTTCTTTACATTTAGAATACGTATGTGCGTATACCACTGTTTCGAATGAAAAATATCACAACAGTTGTTGAGAAAACTTAATTAATCGGTATAAAGTTAATTTACTGGCAACGGTATAGTAAGATATTAAAGTACTAAACACTAACATCAGATAATCGGTATCAACGTCCACGTAAAAATTTTTAAATTTTCAAATTGCGCCAAGCACAGAAACAGTTAACAAAGCAACAATTTTCCCAATATTTTCATTTTATTTTTCCCTCGCCTCAATATTTCCCCACTCGAACACTTTATATTTTATAATAAGGCAATACTTTCTCACCTCGGTGCATCGACACTTAGCGCGTCCACGCCTATCATTATACGGCAGCATGTTGCATTGACAGTGCAGCGCAGCAGAGAATACAAGATTATTAAGAAGGCATTGCTTAATACGTATCTTTGGAAACACATCCGAGGATGATGATGCAGCGCATCCACGCGCGTCTTTCTTTACTGCTTCTCTTCGGCTCTATCCGGTGTTTCCGAGTGAAATTTGTCGTCTACCCACGATGGCGATTGAATTGATGCTACTATAAATGTATACCTATGCGCTCGTGTGCTAATAAACTTGAGTCACAGAAAGAGTTACCCCATGAAAATTATTATTCACTTCAATAGGTAAGAATTACCATGATTCTTAGTAAAGACAATTCTTCTGCTAACCCTTAAATTGTCAAATGTGTATCTAAGTATGATGGATAGTATTATCTGCCAAGTTTTGGTAATGTGTTGGGCAAAGTTTTGAAAAGTTGAACTAAACAGAAGTTAATCAAAGTTAAACAAAGTTTAGCAAAAACTTTTTGTAACTAATATGTTATTCGACAATGTTTGGCAAAAATTAAAAAAGTATAAAGCTTTTTTTGCCAATCTCCTGCTAATTTTGCTTTACTTGTCTATCTTCTCTAAAGTTTGCAATTTCAATTTCGATTTACTTAGCTTTGTTGAAATTGTATACAAACGAAATATCCGTTTACCAAATGCATTTCTGCTTTTCTTAACTCTTGCTTAACTTTTTCCAAACTTTGCCCTTTTACCGCCATAACTTAGCACATACTCCCATTCACTCCAGTTAAACAAAGCTTCGTCAATTTTTCATAATTTCCATCAAAGTCCACACTTCACTATTGATTACTACTAAACTCAATGAATCCCAACCGCATCGTCAAAAGCCACCAACAAAATTCCCTCCGAAGCAACTTCTAAGCCCCAAGAAGCCAGCATCCGAGCCTCCTCACGTGCTGTTGGTCGTGCGCTGCGCATTGGCGGGCGGTCTCGCCAGGACCCTACTCCTGGCCACGGCCCCGATGACCGGCTTCACCAGCACCAGAACCCCTGCGATGAACAGCGAGGCGAAGACGAGATCGCGTCCGGTCTCCGAGGCGCCGATGTTGCTCCACCACTTGTTGTAGGTGCCGTTGATGACGGTGGCCAGGAGGAGGATCGTCAGGCCTATGCCGGCGAACGCGTGCACGACCTTGAGGAGGATGGGCCGCACCCGGGGATAGAGCCACTGGGTGTTGTTGGCGAGGACGCCGAAGCCGGCGACCAGGCAGGTGATGACGAAGGTGGCGAGGCCCAGTTGGCCGTGGGTCGTTACGAAGTGATCCTTGCCCTTGTCGTTCTTGTTGACGATGATGATCACCAGGCCGATCACGAGGAGGACGATGCCTAGAGAGTTGAGGATCCAGTGGAGGGTCACCCGGCTGGAGCGAGAGACTTTCTTGCTGACGTAGGCCTCGCCGGAGATGCTGTAGACGGCTTCGGCGAGCAGGAGGCCAGCCTGGAATGAGGCATTATGGTTGCTTTATTGGTCGAATGTTTGTTTGGTTAGTTTATTGCTGGATTTCTAAGGCTCTGATAATATATAATTATTCTGGCAAGATATAATAAAAAATAAGACTTATAAAGGATTACATATACCTACTATCTTCTACATAATTATTTAATAAATATATGTCGGTATGTTTTAAATTTTTAATAAATTATTAATAATGTTATATAGAGTGGGGATGAAGAGTCAGAAGACCTTGATAACCCAACCAAAGTATGTATGAATGCATGGTGAAGGATGGAATGATCCATGTCTGGAAGTCCGACGTGGATACATTCTATTCTTATGAATGAATGGTACTTGCATTGCACGGTTTAGTATGGCTGGAGGTTTTTGCTGTAATGAATACCATATAACTAATCAGCAATTTATATTTTTATTTTTGTTGTTAATCCGGACCTGCGAACAGGGAATACTAATTCCCTCTGCAGAATTTGTGGCGTTATAGTGTGTTATTATATAAATAATTTCTACTCTGTATTGAATTTAGCAAATATTATATGTAACTCTGGAATAAATAAATAAATAAATAAATAAATGTTCTCCAATTTTCATGAATTGCAAATATATTTTTTTCTATCTTCCGGTTTTTCCTGACATTGAACTTCAAGGTAAGTTTAAAAAATTTAAAAATTCATGTATACCGACTGTAATTTTTTTCGGAAATACAAATTATTTTTCTCATATAATATTATACAATAGAACAGCGTGGGTATGCAAATTTTTGAATATTTATTTATTTGAATCAGAGAATTCTGAGAAGAAAACTATAAAACAGATGTACTAAGAAGCTTTAAACGTTAACGCACTTATAAAAAGCTAATAATTAAGGTTGTACGAGTACTTCTGAATTTGCTGAGTCAAGGTGGGAAAATTATTAAAAAAAGAACGAGCAGTAATTTTTAACGTTATCGCGGCCTCGTTGGCGACCTCTTTAAAAGCAATTTCTAACAATTGTTCTTGATGTCATATGTGGACTTGTTGTTTCTTCAACCATGCGTATTTGTTGTCATTTTAAATATTCTTGCTTATTGTTTAGTAAGTATTTTATAGTTAAAGTTACATATAATCAGTAATTTATTCAACTGTTAATGAATTTAAAATATAAAAGTAATTATTAAATGTTCTCTTAAATCACATATTTACAAACGAACTTAACCATTGAAATTACAATTCTGTTTTATGCACGATAAATTTACCTTAAGATAAACGTATTGTACAAAGCTGGGTCAGTGCGACACACCATTAATTTTACTGGAAAATCAATATTGATTAATTTGCACCTATCGTGTTTTCTACAAAATAAAATTTACGTCTTCTAAAATTAGTATCCATTTATCTAAAGAAGTATTAATTTAAATTAAATTTATTTTTTACTTATTACAAGCTCAGTTTTATTAATTTCATATTAGATACATATCGCGGAAACATTGTGTTGGCAACTGTGCATGTAATGTTTTTATTGAAACATTTTTTCAATTCCCATTATTAATGATTACATTCGATAAGAAAAGTAGACTTCCCGTCTGTACTGATATAAACTGTAATTAAAAACTGCTACACTTATAAGAATCAATCCTGAGAATTTAATATTTTAAAATGTCCAATTCTATTAAAAAATAAAATGTTTATAAAAATCAAAAACGTTTAATGCATAAAGAATACATAGAGCAAAACATCAAAATCATAAAATCATCAAAATAACAACTTATATAGTAAATATTGTGCTAAGTTTAGTAGAACATCGCCAATTTATTCTTCGGCTTGTTTGGTGAAGGTAACCGTAATAAAAAAATTTTAAAAAATGAAACCGACTTCGGAAAAAGGGCACTAAAAAATAAGAAATAATCGATAAAAAGTATGAATAATCAATACAAACCTTTTCGAAGTCGACGCCGAATTATACTGACTGACTTTAGAGGCATTATAAGTATATGTGTTCAGACACAATCCAGTATAAGTTCTAAATCAAATCCATAAGAAATATACTATACTAATTCAGTTTGAAATTCGGCGCCGATTTCAAACAGGATTTTATCGATTATTCATACTGACTGTAGATTGGGGAGCATAAATAAATGAATAAGCAAAATAGATGTTTATGTCAGAAATATATTTTAGGGGTTACACTGGGTGAGTGGACGTTGGAGAGTAGAATCTGCCGGGACACGCTCGCCCCTGCCTCTTTATCATTTTAGCCATGAGTATTGCCGCCAAAGTACGCACTACACTCCCCGCTGTTTAAGAGGGGATTTTTCGTTAACCCAACGCTTCTGTACTGTGAGGTCATTTCGGTAACACTCGCAGTACTCGCTGCTACTCCCTATGTTAACGATACGGTTGGTGAGCTGCCGCACAGCGGAATCTCAGCACCGGCCGATAACATTTCCGCGTAACAATGGACCGTTGCGATTTTGGCTTATTCTTCGTGTTATATATTTTTACTGATTACATTATCGATTATTTCATACTTTTTAGTGCGTTTTTTTCGAAGTCGGTTTCTTTTTGTAAATATTTTTTATTTTATTAGTTTTAATTGTGCCGGCCAAATTTAATTTTATTTATCCAAATCCAAAAGTTTATTCAAATCGGGTCAGTAGTTTCGGAATAATCAGTGGACGAACATAACAAAACGCCAGTAGTGACGTAGTACTGGTCCGATGCTGGCTCAGTGATGTAATGGGACCTATATGGGATCATCCTCTTTCATTCAAAAAAAAGTTTATTCAAATCGGTTCAGTAGTTTCTGAATAATCGGCGGACAGAGTTGGCAAAGGCCGAAAAATATCTAGCAAGAAACTAAATTACTGGTAAGATACTGGACCAAACCTTACAAAATTGGAAATGGGACCACCATGGGACTCATCCTCTTTCATTAAAAAAGAAGTTCATTCAAAGTTCATTGGTCCAGTAGTTTCGAAGTAATGCACGAACAAACATAGAGAAATATATATATATATATATATATACAGGTCGAATTGAAAAACTCCTCTTTTTTCGAAGTCGGTTAAAAATACGCCTAGCGTCTAATTCTTCGAGCTCAAGTAATATAATTGTTTACTTACGATACCTATCATCCTGATGTTTTGTGCAAAAATAAATATTTGTAAATCAGTATAATTTAAATGATAAAATGTCTATCAATTCAATAAGCGATTGTCTATCCTTTTCACTGACAAACGATTCACCGAGAGAAAATGTAAACAGTTTACATGTGCGTTCTCGGCGCACGATTAAAAATACCGCGGAAAAATATACAAAAAATTTAAAATTCATGAGTATATTGCAATCTCTAAAATAAGCGATTGTATCACTGTATCCTCATTACCAATCGGCGTATAATCGAGCATAAATCAAATCGACTCACTCCAAGGGCCATGCAGATCGGATGCCAGGAGAAGAAGCTGTAGGTCTCGAAGGCCAGGCCCACGATGTAGAGGACCGGCAGCAGCAGCAGCAAATGCGTCACGACGCTGGCGATCAACGCCATCGTACTGGGAAGTCCCCTATCGTCCGCGTGCTCAGTCTTCATTATCTTCTTTGTTTTAACGCGCGCAGATATCGTCCAAAAACGCCGCTGATAAACAATAAAGAAATACCGGTTACTAACTTTTCTTGACTCGTTCAAAATTGTTTCATGCCTGCATTGAGCGTTATAGTCAGGGAGTTAAGTACATTTTTTATGTACAATCGGTAACTTGGTGTTTTCTTATGTTTTTGTATGAAGAATCCGAATTTAGTGGTTGCCAAGTCAAAAGATTTATTTACATTAACGATTTCTTATGAAATATCATTATATTAATGTTTTCTTTTCTTGAATATTATTTCATACGAACAATATTTACTTTTCTTTGTATTTTGGTGTTGGAAATCGAAATTAATTGGTTACCAAGGTAAAATTAATTAAGTTTCTTATAATTATCAGCGATATTTTTTCCTAAAATTACTTTTCTTTTCGTTTTCTATTAAATCTGTATTTTATATGAGTTAACCCAAAAATCCAATTTTATTAGTTACACCAAGTCGAACAATGATCAGGTTTTTTGTTAGTGTCATATTTTTAACTATAATCTCAATTTGTACATATTTCTCTATTAAATATACATTTCACATACATACATAATCCTGACTTTTGTACGTTTTATGATGTAGGAGACCCGAATTTATTCTTGTCTTTATTCTAATTATCGATTATTAACAATTTTTGTTGTCAAACATCGCGAATAACAAAGTATCGAACTCCATACCACCAAACATGCAAAAAGAACCGCAAGTCACCGAAGTACCTAAAAATTGAACTCAGACCCTCCCAGCACCCAGCCTATTAAATCTTCGCGTTCATCAATGGCACAAAGTCATCCTCTCATGCGGCGCTTATTAGACGCTCGTTCGCTCATTCGCTCGTTCGCGCGCGCGCCCGAGATGAATCGCGCGTGAATCTCCTTTACGTAATGACTGCATCTTAGTCCGCGCTGCAGCGGCGAGAATGCTCGGCCAATGATTCATCGAATGATTGCGCGCCTTAAAATTCCTTTTTCTCTCTCTCTCCCTCCAGCAATAGCGACGACGCCCGCGAGTATTTACACACGCTCGAGCATGCTGGAGAGGGATCGAGAAGAAGAAGAAGAAGAAGAAGAAGAAGGCAGAAGTAACGCGTGTGTGTGTCTGGATCAAGAGAGAAGGGGTGGTGTAGCGTATGGTTCGCTTGCAGCTGGACATAAGGAGCGCATTGCTGCACGTGCACGCGATTCGAAATATATATATATATATATATATACTTATATGCACCGCGCGAGGCCGTTGCGCGACTTACGCCGCTTCAAAACAAATATTATTCTTTGAGGCCGATTCTCTCGGAGCCGATGCGCTCGGTCCTTTGCGCCTTTTTAGCCGCGGGGCGTGTTCGGAGTTCGAAGATTCGGAGCCGAAGCCGGGAACTGTTTGTTTATTTGTGT
The DNA here is from genome assembly GCA_949152435.1 of Gastracanthus pulcherrimus. Taxonomy (NCBI): domain Eukaryota; kingdom Metazoa; phylum Arthropoda; class Insecta; order Hymenoptera; family Pteromalidae; genus Gastracanthus; species Gastracanthus pulcherrimus. Next base: position 6,205,486 of record OX424574.1, on the reverse strand, counting down.
TTCCGTTGTTCGAGACGGTGTTGATGCTAATTGATTGATTGGTGTAGCTAAATGCGTGTATTGGTTGGGGTGATTTATTATACTGTTAAAACGGCATGATTTTGTGTAATTAGTTGCATGATTGACTGTAATGGCTAATAAATAGAGATAGTATTTTTTTAAATTCATTACAAAAAAATCACAATTAAAAATATTAAATTGAAAAATTTTAATTATTATTTAAATATTTCATTCAATATATTCATTTAATCAATTATTTTCATAGTATACCAATTATAAATATTAAAACATATTTATTGTGCGGATCGTGATAATGATACTCTCCATTGAATATCAAGTTCCTGTATTGTTTTATAGTATGCAAATTAGGCTAGCGTCGTAAAAAACAGGTTGGGTATAAATAAGAATAAAAGTTAATGCTTTTGCTTTTGTATAGGCCAAACTACAAATATTTTATATTTCATATTATCTATGATCTAGAATATTTTCTACAATATTTAATGTCAACAATTTTTCTGAATATCAAAAGTATAAGTACATTTTTTACTATTTAGAGAATAGCGTGTTTTAAAGATTCAAGAATATTAAGATCTACCATAAAACGTAGCATGTTTTTTAAATAATTTTGTTTAATTTATTGTTATCACTCTTATCGCATTGGTATAAATAACACTTTTTACATTTTCATTTACCAAAAATGGCTCAAACTCGTTTTTTTCCAAAATGTTACTTATACTTCTTGGCCTCCAAGTGTCTCACTTTATTAAATAATAATTTTGTAATACTATAAAATATATTTTGTAAATTGAGTTTAAATCGAATCCTATTCCTATATAATATCGATAAAAAGCAATTACTTTCAAAAACTAAACGGAAACACAAGCAACCGAGAACAATATACACTAGTTTTCTACAACGCAGAAAGAAAAACTCGCGGATTACCATAATCGTTACCATAAATTACCGCGAGTACCGCGCTCCGAAAAGAAGACGCCCCTCGCCGCTCGCTCTCACCAATGTACAAAACCGCACCTAAACTCCTCCTCTCCCGTACGCGCTCGTTAAAAATAAAGTCCGCGGGCGCTCGATTCAAACCCGAACAATAACAAACCCGCGCGTGGCGCGCCTTTACAAAATTAGACGTACAAAAAATCGCCCGCCTCGGAGCATAAAACCAGGAGAAAAAAACCCCGCAAATCTCCCAGTTTCCTCTTCCGAGCTTAACAAAACACGCATGCACGTCGCACGCATTACAATGTATCCACACACACGCACAAACCTGTCTCTTTCTCTCTCCGTCTCGCGTATCGAGCGAGAAAGCAGGTATATATCCGCTACACGCCGCAGGTGTTAACGCGTCGGCTGCGACGAATCTCAACTGCGCCGCGGCCGTGTAATCCTTTCAGCGCCGCTGCATCTGCATCGGAACAATGGCTTATGTCATCGATGCTCCCGTACACACGTTCGAACGAAACTCCACGATTATTAGTACACAAGTGTCTGTGTGCGTGCGTGCGATGTGCGTCGAGCTGCGCGCGAGCTGCGAGCGTCGACGGCCAAAGGAATCCGCGGACTGACTGGCCGCGCGCGTAATGCCGAGAGTGTGGCTCGCGCACGCGGCCGGCCTTGGTTCAGATAATCGTCTGTGTGCGTTTGCGTTCGTGTTTTCTCTCTCTCTCTCTTTCTCTCCTTCCCGCCGCGATGCTAACGCTCTCGCGGTGATGGAGATCCCCCATAAAGCGATCGTAGCGCGCCTCTATCTGCCTTCTGCGGAGTCTTCTCTCTCTCTCTCTCTCGCGTGGAAGAAGTCGGTCTACGAGCGCCGATTTCTATATCCGATGCACGCCGCGAGCCGAACGCCCGAGAGCCGTTTCCTCTTCTCGGGCGTGATGTGCGCGCCTGCCGCGATGCAACGGCTCTGGAAAGTTTGAGAAGATGAAAAGAGCTGTGGCTTGCATGAAGAAGGGCTTGATTTGGCTCGGTAAGGGAGCGATTCGAGACCTAATTATGATGTTTCGAAGACGTTCACACTTGTTAGGTTTTCATATTAGAATCTTTTTTTGGTTTTTCATAGATATTTTGTAAAAATTCCGTATAAAATATTGTTCGTAAAAGTGTGACTTTATGTAAGATATTGTTAAGCATTCTTCACTAATATGCCTATCTATAAAAAACATGTCTATAGAAGATATAAATCTTAATAAAAGTGTCATATATTTGAACGCTATCAGAATGTTCCAAAGTGACATACCAAAAGATTAGATTTACTGTAAATGGTAGATCTTTTTTATTTTTACTGACACAAGTAAGTCGGTGTTGGATGAGCGGCGTTTGGTTCGTTAATTCGCAATGCTTCGTGAGCACGGGATTGACTGAGTTTGTTATTGCGAAGAGCGTAGGCGTGACGAATTTTTGAAATATGAATTCTTTATTGGACTGGATCGTGCGGAGTTTTGCGAGTCTGAATACCAGAGGCAAATTGTTCGACGGTTATTTTAAGAACAATGACTGTGACAGAGCTAGATTTTGATTTTACGGGATCTGCGATTAGAATCTGACAATTAGGTTGAATGAGTTCTCTGGCATCTAGTTCGCAATTGATTTGAAACAATGATTTAGTTCAAGGCTTGCGACAGAAAAATAAAATAAAATAAAAATAAAAACTTATGGTTTTATCTTTTGTTTGGAATACAAACAGTTTTTTGTAAAGTAATAAAAAAGTTTATTGTCTTTACAATCAATATGTGTAATGAAAAGAATCGGAATTCTTGAGCTTTTTGGAGTGGAAATCTCACTTCAAAGGTCTTCAGAAACTGTGTTTTGAGATTTCTGGAATTAAATTTCAATTTTCTTTTCCATTCTACTATTAGGAGTGAAATTCCACTCCTGTTCCCAATATACTTCCTGAACTGAGATGTTTAATAAAAGAATTAAAAGTTAGTCTTATATTAGCTTCAAATGAGAAATAAAATTACTTTCCTGCGTTTTATAGAGAAATTACACATAATTACTATAATTTCAATAATATCAATCAACTAATCACAATAATCGGCGTAATCTTTAAACTACCTTCTAGTTTCTATAATCAACTGAAAATTAGTGATTTCTCGTAAACAGCCATGTCTTACGAATGAGAACATCTCGTGTGAAAGACGTCTTTAGACGAATGAAGCCGCTAAGCGAGCGTTCTCGCGTTTCTCATCATGTACAATTACACGTCGCGTCTGCGAGATTCTTTTTATTTATGCATTGTTGTTCGGCTGGTCACGGTATAAGTAGCCTTTTGAATGAAGGAATGCGCGGATCGCGCTCACGCACCTTTCAACAGCTGCAGCGGGTAATGCAAATTTTTTTAATTTTTTATTCAGGGCCATCGGCTTTAAATGATACATTCTGGTATTGTCACCTTATCGACGATCAGGGTATATTTGTAAATAAACTTGTACATTCATGCATATTTTGTAAACAAATTTCCTGTATGAAACATGTGTTAATTAAGCCGGCAAAGTTTGATATATCAGAGTATATATGAAAATTTACTCTTCACGTTGAGTATAAAGAATTAATTTATGTAAAAATATGAGATACCTTTAAGAATATAAATATTAATGAATTTAGTAAAATTATAAATTATTATTATTATAATTAATATTATTATTATAATAATATTATCTATTTCTTATACGTATATAATTCCAAACATGAGCTAAACAACATCGAATGCGATATGAAGTTTAGATTTAATCAGGCGCCTGATAAATAGACGAATTTTCTCTGCGAGAATATATTCATTGCAGAATCGCAGTCCATCGATTTCGTCAGCATGAATCTTGGTCAGCAAGGCCAGGCCGGAAAATTCGACCCTTGAAAATTGAAAGGCTAAAATAATATAGGCTACTATATTACTTGCATGCCATAGCATGCGATACATACAACGTAGCCGGTCAGTGTTTTGTTGTTGGCTACTAGACCGTCGTCATGGATACGCGGAACACTCGAGCCGTCGCATTGTCGCTCGATCGTCGTCACCGTCGTCTCGTGTTCATTCATTTTTTCGTCTAAAGTTTATCGATAAAATACAACAGCCATGTTCTACCGGTTGGTAATATTTATTTATAGTTATAAATAAGGTTTGTGTCAAGCTTTGCAATCTAAAGACAGTAAAAAATGGTTGCGGCAGATAAAAGGCGATCTTTTATAATCGCGACAGCCCATAATTTTTTCGGTGTTTCCGTGCAAGACGAGTTGGAAGGAGATGAAGATTTTCTTCTGGAAAAATTTCTGGACCAAGCGAAGTGCCGAACACTTTGCGCGGTTCCATTGTCATCCACCGATTACTCGGCGCCTCGTGTCAAGTTGACAAATGAATTATCTTTGGGTGAAAATACTTTAGTATTTTTTAAAGTGAGTACCCGCACGTTTAGATTTATATATTACCGACTGTAATCGTGGTCAAAGAATTATCATATTAATATTTGAATAATTTTTATGATTATGAATATTAATTAAAAAGTTAAAAGCCTTGCATATAATCAGTATACGACAAAATTATCTGTAGTTTTATACTTAAAAATTGCTTGGTTATGATAAGAGAAGGAAAATATACTTTCGGGAAAACCAGAGCTGAATAAACAGAAATCGAACAGCAGTAATATTGTATAATCTCTTATGTTGTCATAATCTATACACAAGTTAAAAAAACAGTTAAAACTATAAGTCAGCAAATATTTTTCCTGTTTGTATCGAATCAACGGGACGTTGCTGCAACCTAACAATAATTTACAATACTATTAAAAATATTTACTTGAAATTAATAAACATTTATTATTTTTAAACAATGGTTTTTAATACTAGTTAACTAGATCAAAATTATATTATTAGTTTAAAATAAATTTTTCTTTAGTACTATCGAAGAAACCGTTTATTTGCAATGATGGAGGTCTAATTTCGTAGAATTCAAATGTTTAAATATTAAAGAACATGATTACCGTATGTGTATACTTACGTAAAAAGAAAACAATTATACTCTAACGAAAATGAAGTTTTGAAATTAAATTTGCTCTAAACATCTTATTTCCTCAAACTTTAAATTTTGAATCAATTACAATAACTTTGTTTGGAGTTAGTTCAGGATTTGTGAGTTACTCGCAATCGATTATAGTTGCTCAACTACGAGCCCCGAACAAACTTATCAATTTTTTGTAGAATAAATTAAATATTTCTTGATATGTACTCCTTAATTATTACATTATTAAATTTAAAATTTTCTTTTAATTATTCACAATAATTATTCCATTTTGGACAAAATAGCTTTAACTTTATTGGTATATTTTATACCTATACTCGTGTATTGTAATTATTCTCAAATATTTATTTTTGATCACTTTTGCATACACTTATAATAATCACTTTTACTTTGCAAGTTAATTATGTCCCATTAAAATTATTTTTGTAACGCTGTACAAATCATATCCCAGTTAATAGAACATCAAAAGTTGGACACTGGGGCAACTCGTTTTTGAGTGGCCATGTATTGGTACATCGGATCAACTAACGTTCTTATTCATAATTTATTTAATATTATGAAAAATGTTGTATTTTTATCATTTGTATTTGAGATTTGATTCAAAATCTTATATTATACATCACATTTTTGATAAACTACCGTCGGGCGACTAAGTCGCCAGTTATTGGTACTTTACCATATTTCAAGGATACTCAACCCAAGAAATCCTTATAATCCTTATAATTATATGCTCAAAAACATGGATTTTCACATAATATGACAGTTTCTTTTTATTAAATTTACTTTTGTAATTGTTTTTATGGAGATTAAGTATACGTTACATTCCTATTGCACAATTGCGTAGAAACTACATTTTTGTACAAGAAACTATTTTTATGTATGAAAAGATATATCTATAGATCAAATCAAATCAAATCAAATAATAAGTGTTCCCGATTTTTTCAAAAACTTAATAAATTATATACGTGAAAACAGTGAGTTAATATCCATCAAGGTGTTATACAGCATAAAAATCTATCGCATAATTTTTAAATAATTGAAATATATATGCATACATTATATAGAGCTTTGATTATCTAACGTTTTCTTCTTGCAAAAATATTTAAACGAGCATAAAACGTTATGTATTTGTAATGTAATGTTATGCAAATGTTATTTGTAGATGAATCTTAGACGTTCAAACCTTCTTGCCGCTCGAACAGTATTCTTCGAACTTCGCCGTTCGAGCCTTGCGTTTAAAGTCACTGAAATGTTTACTTTTAAAAACTCTTCCACTAAAATCCTCGGGTCCCACAGTAAATTTGTAAGTTCCCCAAACGAAGATAGAGCTCCATCTCCATCTCGTTCCCAACTTAAACGACCATTCAATCTCCCTCCTATCGAGAATCAAACAATTCAACAATTACCAACCATACCAATCGCCTCCCGATGAAACGCAGATCTCGGATGCATCGGTGACGGAGGAGAACTTCCACGACGTCGTGCGGGTGACGTCGATCGGCAAGCACAGCAGCGCGACGTCCCTCGCGGAGGCGCTGCGCCAGGTCTGGACGCCGGCGCTGCGCGACTCCGGCTTCGACTCCGCGCTCCTGAAGAGGCTCGAGAACGAGCTGCTCGGGCCGCGAGCCGTCTCGACGCTCGTCGAGGAGGAGGCGCACATGCGCGACAAGTCCAGCTCGGCGAGAAGCTCCGAGGAGAAGAAACTCTACGAGCGCGCCGTCAATTATCTGAAGAACGTTCGACGGGAGATAGAGAGCGCCGCGGTCGCGAGGTATGCGTGTTTGTCGGTCTTCGCGTACGTTTTGAGAAGGATTTAGAAAGTTGCGTTGAATTTTCTTTGGGGTATTGTTGAAGTAAATTGGATTCGAGATTTTATAAGTAGAAAAGTTTGTACACTGAAAAAAATTTGTTAATTCTAAGTAAACGTTTCCTTGAATCGTACTAAGAAAAGATTTACTTGAATAAAGTAAATATTTCTTAAATTTAGTAAATATTTATTGAATTGATGAATACCAGTCTAAACATAATCAAATATTTACTATTATCAAATAAATCTTTTCTTAGTACGATTCAAGGAAACGTTTACTTAGATTTAACAAATTTTTTTTTCAGTGTATATTATGCGGTTTGAATATATGTAGTTTTACTGAGAATATTTTAATAGCATGCAATGAATTCGGTTTTAATATGATTTCTTTTATATCATGTTTTGATAGATTATAGCATACTTTCTGTGTGAACTGTTTGAATTTTTGCAAAATATCCAAAATTAAAGAAGATATAGCGCTTCGAAAATTCTCGTGACGTCAGACCGTAGACGCGGCACCTTGGAAGTAACTATGGTCTGACGTCATACAAAGAAACGTAAATAAGCTCTAGCTTTCTTGAATTCAGTTTTTTTGAAAAAATTCAAACAGAATGGCAAATCGGCTTCGATTCTTTACCCGTACCGTAGACGCCGCCGAAGAAAGAAAATTTATGTTAAAACCCAAATTGATATATATGAGTTTAATAATGATAATTTACAATAACTTTGGCGAAGCTGTGAAGTTGAATTTAATTATTACTGAATTATTATTAATTGAAATAAATTATTTTGGTAATTTTAATTGACTATAAACTTAGGGAAGGTCTGGTGATGGTAGAAGAAATACTGGATTCAATATCGGGATATTTAGATGACTTATGGAAACTGAAAGGACCAGTTTATTCTGAAGAACGTATGCAGTCTTTGCTTGAAATCATCGGAAGCGAAATTGCTCAATTAGTCAAGGCATTTATAAGCAAAGTGCGTTTTCATTTCAAGTGAATGCACCGTCTTTGGCCAGTTTATAATACCATTTCTGGCCATACTTTTTTAAAACCTTGTTATATATATATTAAATAATTTATAGCACTGTGTGACCTAAACCCGCACTTAGGTCACGCTTATCCGTGACCTAAGTGGCGCTTTATTACACAGTGTAATAATGAATTCACATAGGCCACAGATCCCTACTATCCTATAATAAAGACTAAAAACACTCAAAATAAACGTTTTCGTTCATAATAATAGAAAGAAGAAGTAGTAAACCTGGTAAATACGCATGCCAAGTATCAGAGAATAATTATAAATCATTAAAATAAAGCTTCAAATTTAGAGGTTAGTTCAACTGATTGTATATGACAATTTGGCGCGTATTTTGAATATTCAATCTGAAATTCAATTTAAAATTCAGTAAGTATTAATTGTTTTCATGATTAATATTATAAATTTATTAAAATTTAATTTAAAAAATGTCAAGATAGGGTAAATAAATATATTCAAATTAACTGTTAACAATAAACATTTATTATTTTTTAACAAAACAAAATATCTTATTTATATAAGGTTCTATATTACTATACGGCTATTCACATTTGGTCCAGATCACCAGTTTGAACACTTTTAAACAGTTTTAAACAAATTTAAACATTTATTATTTTTTCAAGAAACAAAATATCTTATTTAAATAAGGTTCTACATTATTCTAATATATAGCTATTCATATTTGGTCCAGATTATCAGTTTGAACACTTTTTTCTCTTGTACGCTTACAATTTACATTGGTAGAGTCTTGCATATAATTTATTGTAACACTACAATTATGAAAGGTGAATGTTTTGAGTTTATCTTGGTTAGAATCTTCAATACATAAACCCAAATCCGGATGATAATATACTGAGAAAAGATCTCCTACATTTACAGGTACATTTTTTGGTGCGGGTGGCTGAGGTGATTATCTAGGTACTATATTTACTGTTGAAGTTGGAGGTTTTGATGTATGTAGTTTAGGTGATTGTTGAGGTGCTATAAAAATTGATTGTTGAGGTGTAGAGGGTCTTGATTTGTATTGTTGAGATTCATCTATTCGAGTACTTGGTTTGGGTGGTGTTTTTGAAGATGCTGCATCACTTTTGGAGGTTGATGGAATGTTGAGTCCACTAGTGATTTGATTGCATATCTTTTTCTTATTGTTAATGGAATCAGCAACATATCCCATAGCAACAGTGCTTGACTTCCAGCCTCCGTGTCTTTGCAATGTGACAAGGTCAGCTCCGGCATCAACTAAAAGAGTTGCAGATGTTCTGCGGAAGCTGTGACCTGTGTAACTTTTTGCATTTGGCAAATTCAAATAAGTGGCAATGTCTTTTGGAATCGAAGCAAACTTATTAATTCCAACAGGTTGTACGCTACACTTGCCATTCGCATACCTCAGAAAGAATCTATCCAGTGAACAGGGTACCGGTCTAAGGTCCATATACTTCTTGCATATACTAAATAATGCACCGGTGATTGTGAAGGATCTAGGGACATCATTCTTTGTATCCTTAATCTTTACAAGTAAAGTTTCTTCAGTTTCAAATTTGCACACATCCTGCATACATATCTTTGTAAATTCTACTCTGCGTAGTGCTCCAGTTATTCCAAAGATAAGTGCTACCTGTGAAATAAATTAAATAGATCATTAAGACTGAATTTAAATATAAAAAGAGTACGAACAAGTTTTACTTACCTTCTCACATAAATGAACTTCATCGGGTGCTTGATTGAGAAATTGTGAAATATTATCTTTGCTAAATACTTCAGATCTCTTCGACTGATATCCTTTGTTTAATTTCTTCAGATATCCTGTTAATTTCATATAACTTCCAATGTTGATGTCATTGTAGGCATTGATCGTAGTCTTTAACATTGAAAAGACTGGCCACAAACTTGTTGGTGAAAGTTTCTTGGATTGATCAGCGAAGTAGGCAAGTAAAACATCTTCACAAAAAGAGTTGGTTCCATGATCTTTTCGCCACTTTTTAAATGAATTATATGCTGACGTATAAAGCATCTTGGACTTCTTAGGTAACAAATCCAATGATACATTTTTTGCAGCTTCTCTAATTTGTTCAGAAACAATATCACTATTGTTTTCATCACTTAGTGAACTGTCTGAATCCATATTGAAGTCGCAATAACAATGTTAAAATAACTAAAAATACTATTAAATAATGTATAGCGAAATACAAACTAATGCATAAATTGCATACAAAAATTAATAACTGAACAAATTAAGAACTAAAAACGAACTTAAAATTGAATTAACTTAAGAATAGTGAACAAATAAAAGCTTCAATAAAACTAAAAACTAATCTAGTAAATACATAAATAAATGAAAAAATAACCTAAAAAATTAACTAGAAAATAACACGAATATAACAAAAACACAAACTATAATAATACAATAATTAACAGAATATTTAACACTTTTAATGCGATATCAATTATTCGAAACTTAAAATTGGTCTTCTCTAACTGTCAGGGAACTGACGCACACTCTAGTTGAGAGAACCAATACAAGATGGCGCTAGACTCAAAAAGCTTGCGTATGATGTTCATGGTGGAAGGAAACTTGAAAATACATATGCGTATCATTGATAGTACATCTACTGATATGCGACATTTCATGGCGAACAAATTCAAACAATGTCTAAGTATAAACATGTGAATTATAAATGTTGACATTGATTATTAATTAACTAATGAATTTTGGTTAAATAATAATTTGTTTATACGATTTGTAATTTTCTTAATTTATTTTTTATGTTTTTTGTATATTATTTATTTATTATATTTTTATTTTTTTTATGCGGGGGGGCTCCGCCCCCCAAAACCCCCCCATTCGCCCATTCGCCCTACCCCCACACTCTACTCCCTCCCTGTCGGTGGCGGGTTTATGTCACTCGTGCTACAAAATAGTATACGATACTCGTGACCTAAGTGTCCATAATTGCACGGCGCGACGGTATCGCCCTCGCTACGCTCGGGCGCTAACTACGCGCCGTGCAATTATAGGCAACTTAGGTCACTTGTATCGTAATATACTATTATTAAATTTAGTAAAAATGAACAAGGTTTTAAAAAATATATATTAAATAATATATATATGAAGTTATGTTATATAATTGTACTACTTATTAATCATTTCCTAATGATATTTCTTTTTTTATTTTACAACTTCCCATTTATTTTACGTTATTATCAAAATATGGCCAGAAACGAATTAGTGGCCAAGACCGTTACATTCACTATAATGCCAAGAATGAGAACAAGTTGCAAATTATGATATCCAATAATTACTTATGTCAGATTGAATCAGATAATCGAGCCAAAGACGAAGCTATAACGCTCGGGGCAACGGTTTGCGAAAAATGGATAGAGATGTCAGTACGTTTAACGAGATTGTTTTGGCCCCACCATTCGCTTCATCCATGGAGAGGCACACCTTACAAACCCGAAAAATGCACCAACTTCGAAATAAGATTAAAGTAATTCGTTAATTCACAACTATTTTCAATTATTCCTCTGTAAATCGACAAAATTTAATATCACTGTGTTTCCAATACTAGAGAAATAGCGGAAATCCGAGCTCAAAATCGTCAATTAACGAGACTGTTAACTCCGAACGAACGCGCGAACCTAGGGACAGACGCTTTATTCAAAAGTTTCGACAACGTGGAAGGTAGGAAATCATTATATTACAAATCTATAATCCACCTCCTCCCTGTACGATAATACGCATTATAATTACTATAATACTTTCACGAAATACTTTAGTGTACTCTATAGTAATCTTATAGTATCTATAGCAGTTTGAACAATGATTTTAAACAAGTGAAAAACTTTTATTTAATTTAATTTATTAAGATGTTCCAACCTAAACAGTGTATCAAACGTACACATACATTCAATTTAAGATCCTCTAAATAATACAGTGTCACTGTGAGGTCTACTATAATATTCTGCGAAAGTATTGTAATAGTACACTCCTAATACGAAGCTTAAGATCTAAATAGAATTAGTTGCATCGCTATTTTTAAGCGACAAATCAGTCGATAATTAAAATCAAGTGACACATCATATCAAACCATCGGGTCCTATATATCACCCGATTTCTCTTTACTTAACTTTCTTTACGAAGGACCGCGCTATACTTATATAACGCACACTGTATATTCGATGCAAATATCCCGAAAGAAAAGCAATTCTCCTTCCTCTCGCAACAGAACTGCTGGGCGAGGAGAACGACGTCGAGTGGAATCGATTGCGGGACAAGCTGCAGTGCAGCCTCGCGCCCGCGGAGGAGCGCGTAGCCGCGAAGCTCAAGGCCCAGATAACCGGCGCGAAGACGCCCCTCGCCCTGGAGACGGAGTTTCGCCGATACAGCGAGCTCATGAAGAGGGAGACGATCAAGAGTCTGCTTAGGGCCGAGCGCCAGTCGCTATTGTCCGCTTATTCCGACCTTATCGGTAAGGGTATATATATATATATATATATATATATATATATATATATATACGAGTATATAGATCGAATGAATGGGGGCTTTTGTAGCCGAGATTTATGACTTGGAGGATCGTTATTACTGTTTTTCTTTCATTTGGAGTCGATTGGCTTGAAATAAAGATATGGTATTTTTTATTGATTTATCTTTTATTGTGTGGTTAAGGTTATTAACCCTTTCCTTTAGTTTTTTTACTAGCGCCGTAGTATTATTGGGTTCATTTAGTTCACCTAAAAATGTTTTCGAGGTTCTTTCCTATTCAATATTTTGAAAATATTTAAATTTGCTTAACAACAGCACTACTTTATAGTCCAACAAAATTTTAAGCTTACTGTTAAATTGTTTTTTTATTGATAAATTTGGAGTCCAAAACAACACTACAAAAAGAAAATCTTATTTTAAGATTGACCGATCTTAAATTTGTTGCAACTTAAAATTTCAAATGCTTGAAAAACATAAAAATAATATTAATATTATTTTAATAACAATATTAATTATTTTCATATTAATTATTAATTATTTTTATTTTAATATTAATATTATTTTTATGTTTTTCAAGCATTTGAAATTTTAAGATGCAACAAATTTAAGATCGGTCAATCTTAAAATAAGATTTTCTTTTTGTAGTGAAACTTTATTTTATCGATAGTAAAACTTCTCATGTATGCATTTAAATGGGCCTAAGGTTATTATGAAAAATTAAAAAAGCTCAATCTCATATTTTTAATCAAAGATTCGTGCCAAAATGGACCGGATACGAACGAGTTATTGGACACCCCAGAAATTTTACAAAACGTGCAGTCAGCGAGAGTATCAGAGCTTCGTCTTGAGAGTTTGCAGAAACTGGGGAAGCAGTTACTTAACGATCTTCCGGGCTTTAACGAAATTTGGGGAAAGCTCTCGAATGCTGTCAATGAAGCCGAAAAGCTGCGGCTAGATCTTACTGAAACATGGGTAATCTTATCTACCACACCTCACTACGTTTAGTCGCATAAGTGTCTGTCTACGGACTCTACTGTATTTTCCTTTTTACGCATATTTTATAGGTTTATAATAACTGGTAGGAGTTCGTAAATATTTTTATGGCGATGACTAAGAATACTTTACATGCGCAACTACAGGAATTACGTGTTTAGAATAATTTAGTTTTATTGACTATGCGAATTCTAAACATGTAGAACAATTTTGCAAACGACATTTATTTATGTTTAAACGTAGAAAAATAAATAATACAATTTCCTTATTATCCGTAGCAAAGAAGGTCCTGGTTTTAAGAGAATTAATGATATATATAACATAACAGAGATTATATGGTTACTTCAAAAACAAATTAAATTTTCACAGTACGAATCCGTTGACTTTAATCCAACTTCCTCATAAATATTCGTAGGGATTATATTCTACTTTGCCTAAGTGTACCGCACTGTAGGATTATAACTTGGTTCGCTTAGTGATCTCATAAATTATGATAGCTTCGCTTTACTCGAGACTTTATTATGATCTAAACCCATATTTAGCAATAGCCTTATAGCTAGAAACAGTGAGTAATTCATCTACCACATTAAGAGCTCTTGTTCAAACCTTCGCAGTAACTATTATTTTTTAATTTTTTTTACATCTTTTATTTATGATAATATACGGATAGAAATCCTCTTACAAAAATATAAATAACAGGTAGTTTTCGGAGAATACAATTCATATCTTAGACTAGAAGTATAAAAATAGATTTAATATTTATATAACAAGAATAAGTGATTTTTCAAAAGAAGATAATTTAAATTATCACGTAGATGTCGGGCAGGATCAGACTTACCACATAGGGGAGACCGGGGTAAAGCGAGTCTTGGGGTAAAGAGAACTTTTTGATTTTCTCTCACCGTTTTGAACTTCAACATTCAGAAAAATTTGAGAATATGCATTTTAAAAGTCTGCAACTATATGATAAAGTAACACTTTCGAGGTGCTTGAGATGATTTTGGTCTTTCTTAAACATTTCGTTATATCTATAAATATTGTTCATACTCAATTTTGCCAAGACATGTACTGAATTCTAGAACAGTTAAGGGGAAAAACAGTACCTTAAATTTGCAATTTATTTGAACCAATCCTTAATAGCATGCTACTCCGTAAATGATACGTACTCGGGGCAAAGTAAGCCTTGGACGATATAATATATTAAAGCATGCAATTAAATAAAAATAAGAATTTTTTCTGTCAATACAGTAAGATTTAATTATGTTATCATTTTGACTTTCCAAATTTCATGAATTAATTAATTAGAATTAAATAAAACAAAATAATTGTAAATTAGCATGTACAAATGTGTTACAAACATTCTTTTCAAATATATATTTAAATGAAAATTAATTATATATTATTTGTACTACTTAATATCTAAAAGCTCACTTTACCCCAAGTATGGGTCAAAGTGAGTCTAAATGAATTTTTTTATTATATTAAAAATTAAAAGTGGTTCTATTTAATTTAAGAGATTAAAACTTTTAGGTATCATTAACGAAAATCCAAAGTACAGTTTGAAACTAATTGCAAAGTCATCAATGCATACATATTCCACATTTCAATCAACAAACTTTTCCAGGCTCACTTTCCCCCGTTCTCTCCCACAAAAATTTCTCGACGCGCTAAATTTTTCAACTAGGCCGTGAACACGCTGACCAAATCCACATATCAATTACTAAAATTATCCACCCTCTGAGTCACAATTCATCGAACAATCACACGAATGACCCAGGTGAACGAGACGCGAGACTCGATCCTGAGCAGCGAGCTGAGCCTCGGCAAGGACAGCTCGGTGGTCGAGCTCACGGGGGCGAAGATGATGCGGGTGAACTTCGACCCGCGCCTGGCGGCCCTGATACGCGAGGCGCGCGGCCTCTCGGGCCAGGGCGTCGAGCTGCCGCGGGAGGTCAAGGACCTGGTGGAGCGGGCCTCCGCGCTCACCGGCCGAGCCCGCGCCCTCGAGCAGATCGCCAACTTTCACAACACGATTGGCGACCGGATGATACCCTCGCAGAGACCGCTCATGCTGGCCGCGGCGCTGGAGCTGGCCGGGGCCGTGCGGGAACAGGCGGGGGTCGCCTGGTCGGATCCCAGGGCGGTTGACGTCTTTACGAACCGACTGCGAGAGCTGGTAATTTAGGGATTTTTGCTTTTTTTTTGGGGGGGGGGGGGGAGTAGGGTCTTGTTTATAGAGGGGAGGAGGAAAGGCGAGAGTCAGAGATTTTATTTAGAAATACTTCTTTAAGCGGCTCGAAAAAATGCCTAATTTGTACGATTTTTTACAAGAGTAGGAAAGAAGGGATCAAATTTCTTTTTTGAGGGTTTACTATACATATATTGAGGTATAAAAATATATTTTTTTTACATTTAAATATAACATGGCGCCTATACAGCGAATCTCGTGAGAAGCCTTTTTCTCAAACCTCCAAAAGGGAGAACACTTTTCTCGGAAAGTATAAGACCTGGAACAAAAAATCAAAGAAATTCTTAATCTATATAACGTTAACTTTGGAAGTATGTAGGGTTTATTTTTATTTCAATTTTTGTAGAAATGGCGCACTTCTGAAAAAAAAGTCGATTTTTCTCGAAAAAAAAACGATGTAAATTATTTATAAAAAAAAATTTATATTCAATCGAAAATTTCAATCCAATCCATGCAATAGTTTATGAGTAATCTGTTCTCCCAGTTTGAAAAAGGCTTCTCACGAGATTCGCTGTAGAGCCGCCATTTTGTATTTAAATGTATAAAAAAAATATTTTTGTACCTCAATATATGTATAGTAAACCCTCAAAAAAGAAATTTGATCCCTTCTTTCCTACTCTTGTAAAAAACCGTACAAATTAGGCATTTTTTGGGCCGCTAGAGTGGTGTTATCACTTAATTGATCTTTGGTTACAAGTAATATTATTTTTAAAAGGTAGTTTAGTAGAGAAAATTACCGCAGTTTAATGACGTGAAACGCAGTTTGTCCATTTTGTTCATTTGTCGTTTGTAATAAATCTTTACGTCACTTATTTTTTATAAGGAAAATAGCGAAATTAGAACGTTCGTTTACTTATTTACAGCAATTGAATAAATAAAAATAAGGGTTTCAAACCTATTTCATATACACTATAAAATATCAAAAACAATAAAGCAGCAAACAAAACCGATACTGCAGGTCAAAAAAGTTGTTAAAATAATTATAACTCGCAGAAAAAGATAAGTCACTGAGTGATCAATCGTGATGCAAAGGGTTACTAAACAGAAGTTTTCATTAATCTTCTTGATAGTAACGCCAAGATGTCTCGTTCAAAATACGCGTCATTTTTTAATACATTTTGAATCGCGATTATTTGTATTGTATAAACATCCACACCTTTCAAATTAAATATGAGTAGCAAAGCTTAATTTACAAGAATTGCCGTTTCTGCGGAACCTACTTGCAGTCGTACACTCTATCAAAAAATAAGTAGGGCATAAAAGAAACGCAACATCTTAGAGTCATCGATATAGTACGAGTAGTACTCAAGATATTATATTTACATAGAAAAAATCTAGCTATTATATAGATGTTCATATGTTGTACTTGCTTTTTCGGTATGAGAGTTGCGGAGCAACTGAAGGCCACTTAGAGAAATAGTGGATAGGGGAACAATGCTTGTCGCCGAGTGCTCAGATATACTCCAGACTTACATATCGAAAATGGATGACCGACATCGCAAATTAATAGTATGACATTGTCTCGTGCTTTGAAAGCACGGAACCATAATTAATCAACAAGGAGATAATGTTTTTCTTGTTGTAAAACGTGTTATACTATAATTATTAGAATTTTATCTTCGCGTATAGAATAGTGCGGAGCATATAAAAGCATTTTGAAAACAAAAGCTTTCAGAAAAACAGCTATAACTCTTTTATTTCATTGAGTCATTCGATATTTTTACTTTTTAATAAAGAATACTAATAAATAAACATCTATTAGTGTTTAAAAAAAATACAATCACGTTTTCTCTGACTTGCTAGCCATATGACTCTATAAAGTACTTAATTTAATAAAGGTCAATGTAAATAAATTAATATTCAATGAATGATAAATGTATTATTTGAATTAAGGTAAAAAAATTCGCACGTCAAAATGCCGAACTCGCCTCGAAACACGCAGCTTTGCGAGATTTAATTTGTAATCTACTGAAAGGAGATGCTATTAATATGGTGGCTAATCAAAACACGTGGAAAGATACATTAAGGAACATGAGGGACATCATTAATTCGGTTGAAGCTAATTACGGAAACACGAAAGCATGGAAACTACATTGGGATCGTCAGCTGCTGAAAGCTCTAGGAATAGCGTACAGGTGACGTGATCATTATCATTTATAGATAATTACTATATGACTATAATTCATGTTTAGCCTGGCTTCTATGCATGAATCATGAAAATTGAAATTCTATAAACAAAAATGACTCAAGTTATTATCACTTCAAATTGAAGACCTTTTGACGTAAAATTTTAATTATTGGTCTTAACGAATAAATATTTTATTAGGTAGTATTTTGCTAGAATATTATTTGATAAAAAAATTTTAATAAAGGATATTTTTACATAATATTGCATCAATAACATCAATTTAAATTCTAAATAATCTCATAAACAATAAATTTATGCAAATTAAATGTAAAATTTAACACCTTAAGAGTATTTATAAAAGTTTACCAAGTTCAATTATCTCACAATTAATTCTAGAAACTGCCTGACGAAAACAATAAATTTTTATTACATATATCACCTCAGAATAAATAGAAGAACAGCTAAGAATATAGTAGAATGTAAAAATATTAAGTTTAAGTCTAAATATCAATTATTATACCAATTTTATGGATACAAAATGTCATTTTTATGTATTTTTACGGCTGTTATAAACGGATTTCTCGTAAACGTTCATGCATTCACTTTGATTTTAGAAATTCCATGAATATTGTAAGGCAACTAAATGAGATAGCTGACCATAATAAACTGTAAAATGTCTGCGACAAGTTTATTTTACCTTAAAAGACAAAATTCTAGTGTGAGCTTAATATTCATTTTTGAGATTTAACCATGGTTTAATTGAAAACCCCACATTGTAAAGTATTACAATATCGATATCGTAAAATTTCTTAATAAATTTTTGTTGAAGTTAATGTAATTTTGCATCACATATTGAAACATGACGTTTTACAAGTTCTCAATTTTCTCATTTTACGATCGTAAATTCCACGATAAATACCGTGCAATTTAAAATATTGGCTTCTCAATGTAAATATCTCAAAACTGACTTCTACCTGTACCAATTTCAAACGTTTAATTTCTTAACCATCGATCGAAACTCCACCAGAGCCGCTCTGCCGACGTTACTAAAAAAGCTGCCCGAGATCCGCGTCGAGCTGACGTACCGGGACGAGTCGCTGCAGTGGCGGCCCTCGCTCGAGGACACTCGCATGAAGCTGTACTCGGGCGTGCGGCGCTTCCTCGCGATCCCGGTGAATTACTACGGAGTCGGCGGCCAGGCCGACGGCCACTTCCAGACCCTCATCCCGCGGAGCGCCCATTTGTTCGGCGCGGTCTACAGGGAGGCGGAAATTCTGCTCGACGCGCTCGAATGCCTGCGCGTCAAGTGGCTGCCCCTTGTTGCGCCCGCGAAAATCGATATAGGCCAAACGTGAGTGCCTCATAAGCGACGCTTACCCTATTATGATATTGTTTTTTGTCACAAGGTCTTGTGTGCGAGGGGTAAAACGCGAGCCTTGGCTTTTTTATTTGCTTTTCAGATTAAAGGGCAAGCAGCCGCAGGACTGGGAGAAAGCGTTTAAAGAGGCGAAACAATGGGCACAAGAGGTGATGCTATGGATATTAGTTGAATAACGTGTATTGTCTTTGTAGGCTTGGAAAAATCATTGAGTAATTTAAATAAATTTGTTGATGTAGGTTGGTAAGTTAAGAGCAAATGAAGTGAAGATATCGTGCATTGTGGTTGATACGGGAACTATAAGAAATGATTTAGAATCTCTGTCGCGAAGGTAATTTATTAGTTAACAAACGAAAAGCTTTATAGAATCCTTAAATGTAAATAATATGTGATATTTATTTAACTGTTATACAAAAAAGGTATTGGGAACGACTGGCACTGGACTTGCGAGCTGAAGCATCTTCGCGTTTAGTTTCTATTCTCGATTTTCTATCTTCCGCTTCAAAAAAACTATCTCATCGAGCACGTACCATCGAGGAAATTGGAGAAGCTTACGAAGCTTATTCACATATTCAAACGCAATCTGATGAAATTGCTGGAGAATTGGAAGACGTTACGGGGCTTGGCCGAATTCTCGCTGCATGGACCAGAGAAAAGTTAGACGGTATAAATAAATGGGCTGCTCAGAGCCATAATGTTATGAGTCCATTTTCAAAGTTTTATTAAATTATTGTTATTAATTATTTACTATAATAGATGAAAGTATCAGTGTAATTCAATTATTAAAATTACTATTTTATACGTCATTAATAATGTAATGATTATATGTGTATTTGCAAACTTTCAAAATGGAACGATTGAAATATGATTCAATTAAAAATTAATGTTGAACAACGGTTTATTATATATTACAGTCAGACCTCGCGCACTGTTACAAGTCGGGATCGACGCACCTGGACACTGTTACTGCCGTGTCAGCCAATCAGATTGAAAGGCCAGGGCCGTATATATAACAAAATTACAAAAAGTAGGGTGCTTAAAGTTTCTTAGAAAATACATTTAATAATTCAAATCTTCATAAAATTAATAAATAACAATAATATTTTGACGAATTTTGAATATTTTTATTGTAATAAAAATAGATTGTATTTGAGCTTAGGTATATTATATACTTATATTATATAAGGTAAATAAATTACAAAATCTATACAACGTTAGAAAAAATTAACTTATGTTTTTTATTACAATATTAGGTTATTTCATAATTAATAATTCTGTAAATATAAATTATATAAATTAGAGGAATTACAGACTTTATTATTGTACATAATTAGAAAATTGTATGTAGGTTCATCATACTAAAATTTACAAAATCATATATCTATAACAGTAAAATTTCAATAACTTTCCTCAATGCGGTAACATAAATAATAAAAATTTTCATCTTCTACAATGAAAACTAGCTTTATTCAATGTATAATGTTAAAATAAAGAAAAAATTTGAAGGGGCCTCGTGAGCTTGATACATTCCTGGACATGGAATTATACTGTAACAGTGCGGAGGTATTGAACTGTAACAGTGCGCAGGGACTAACAGTGCGCGAGTTAACAGTGCACGAGGTCTGACTGTATTTATATTTTCATTAAAGGATTGAACAATGCTCAGACGGCATGGGACAGTTTGAGAGAACGTTTGGACAACTACCACGACGTGATGCTCCACCAACTCGAGGAGGCCAAATTGAACCTACGACACCAAGTACTGGCCGTTCACGACGAGCAAGAGCGCTGGAACGTCAAATGGAGCTCGCGACCCGAGATGATGACAAAGGACTGGATCGAGCTGATGCGCGAGAAGTGGACGAACCTCACCGAGCAACGGGACACGCTCGTCAGCGACTGCAAGCGCCTGAACCTGCCGATCCAAGAGATCTTCGAGGCGGACGAGCGGGTGATCGCGCAGATCGGGGCCGAGCTCGAGGCCGAGGAGCTCAACTGCAAGTTCCAGAACGAGTTCATCGAGGAGCTGCAGAGGCACGAGGAGGAGGAGTGGTCGGTAGCCAGGCGCAGGCTGCCCAAGCTACACGACTGGCTGGACTCCTGGGAGAGCAGGATACAGCTGCAGTCGAGGAATCAATTGGATGGCTCTCTTCAGGAGGAAGCTGCAAAGTTGCAGGCTAATTCTTTCATAGGGAGGAAAATCGCAGGATTGAGGGAGGCCGTGGACTTGGCGCAGCTGCTCAGGGGAGACGAGCTTGCAGAGGAGCACTGGAACGAGTTGAAAGAGATTTTGGAGCTTACCAGAGTGAAGCGCATGACCGAGATCACGTTGGGCCATTTGCTGCAGAGTGCACCGTTGATGAATACTCATGCCGAACGAATTAAGGTGCGGCATTAATTTATTACAACTTGCAGAGATATAATGATCTCAGAGGTAAATAAGAAATCATTTTACAATTTTTAAGGACGTGACGAAGCGCGCAGTGGCAGAAAGCGGTATTCGTCAAGCTATTGCTGAGTTGGAAGCCTGGGAAAGTTATACTTCACTCCCTCTTCAAGAATCTAAAGATAGTAAAAATGAGAGCGTTTATATAATCGGCGATTATAGCACACTGTTAGCTAGAGCTGGTAATTATTTTTTATAAATATCTTTTGGAAAACAATATTACAAAGGAATATTTATTAAAGGGGAACTGAGACTGATACTGGAGGGCGCAAAGGGTGCAGCGGGGTACGAGAGATTCGCTTCAAGGGCTGCTCGTTGCGAAGCTGGTTTGTTTGAGCTCGAAGAGCGCATCAAAGTACTGAGCATAGTTCAAAGAAAATGGATTTACTTAGACCCTGTATATGGTAGCGGTGCTGCACCAAGTGACTCTGGTAGATGGGCACGAGCTGATAAGGAATTTAGGTCAGTAATGTTTGAATGATTTAATATAACTTATACAATTTGTTTAATACTTCATAAATCTATAGGTATTTTATGGGAGAAATCGCAAGAGATCCTAAAATTCCTTCCTTGAAAAACTTGCCATTTCATGCTCTTGTAAATCTTAAAGACTTAATGGATAGATGTCAAAGAAGTTTGGACGACTTTTTAGAAGTACGAATACGATTAATTAAATAATTATTTAACTTTTATTTAAAACAATTTTCATGAAATATTTTTACACTACAGGAAAAAAGATCTGCTTATCCGAGACTGTATTTCTTAAGTGATGAAGATCTTCTTGAATTAGTATCCGGCAAAGGAAAAGGACTGGATGTTCATTTATCAAAATTATACCAAGGTGTTGGTTCAACAGAAAAAGATAATGGTTATATAACAAGCGTCATATCTCCAGAAGGAGAAAAGCTGAAACTTTCTGAAAAAGTTAGCCTTTCTGCAATATTCCCGAAATGGTTGGTAACGTTAGAAGAGGGTATACGAAATGCGCTACAACAAAGCTTAAATACTTGTTTACTAGAACAAACACCAGATATTTTTGCATTTCCAACGCAAATTCTTCTATTGTGCGAGAGAATTCGATTTACAGAAAAGTGTGAGATCGCTATTGACGATAATGCTATGGGTTTAAAAAATTTACTTAAATTTTTGGAAAATCAAAGAACTCGGTATAGGAGTTTAGAAGATCCGGACAATGCATTAAAATCTCTAAAAGCAAAGAATCTATTGCTTGAAACAGTCCATCATCTTCAGATTGTTCGAAATCTATTAGACGTTATAACAGACAAAGAAAAACTTATGTGGAATTGGAGCCGTCAGCTAAGGACATATAAAAATGTAAGTCAATTAACCCCCCTGGGCAGAGAGCCGAGTATACTCGTCCAAACCGCACGTCATTTTTGTATACATTTTGTATCACAAATTTAAATCTTTACTTTGTTGGGACATCTACAACCTCTCAAATTGAAACTAAATAGTATAGCTATTATTTAGAAAATGTTACGAATTTGCAGAAAATATTGTTGCAGACTTACATTCGATCTAGTCCATATACACGAAAATAAACTTTTGCGCAGGAGGGTTAAAGAAAAGTAAAGAATAGAATTTCATTTAATAAAATCCAAAATATTAATTACAGGGTGGTGGAGCTATTATACGCTGTGCTAAAGCCGAATTTCCATATCGTTTTGAGTACCAGGGAGCCGCGGTGGGTCTTGTAAGAACACCATTGACAGAAAAATGCTACCTTGCACTAACTCAAGCCATGAAATTAGGACTTGGAGGAAGTCCAACTGGTCCTGCTGGTACAGGGAAAACGGAAAGTGTTAAAGCTCTAGGCAGCATTCTTGGACGCCGTGTACTCGTATTCAACTGCGATGAAGGTTTTCATAAAAACACCAGTTATTGTGTTTTCTTTACGAATAAACTTTATTAAATAATATTTTTTTATTAGGAATGGATTCAGGCAGCATGCGTCGAATCTTAAGTGGCTTAGCGCAAGCTGGAGCTTGGGGATGTTTTGACGAATTTAATCGCCTTGAGGAAGGTACTATGAGCGCTGTAGCTATGTTAATCAGGCCATTGCAGGAAGCAGTTAGAGATGGTGCGTCTAAAGCAAATTTAGGTGGCTTAGAAATACCAGTAGATCTGAATTGTTGTTTGTTCATCACGATGAATCCTGCTGGTGACGATTACGGTGGTCGCCGAAAATTGCCGGATTCATTGGCAAGACTGTTCAGGCCAATTGGGATGGCACATCCTAATAAAGCTAATATTGTAAGATCATTGCTTGAATGCGCCGGTTTTATGAATGCCGCAACATTAGCTGACCAGTTAGTGGAAACTTTTGATACTGCTGAAAAATTATTATCCAAGCAACCTCACTATGATTGGGGACTGAGGGCTCTCAGATCAGTCTTGAGCGCTATCCCATCTTCAGTTGGACTTGACGGTGCAATGAATGAAAATACAAGGTTTTTATTTATTTAATTTTCTTTTAATGTTATCTAATAGTACTTCAAATAATTATTCTGTATTACATCATATTTTCAGAATGTTGGCAGGAATTCAAACATCCACTATGCCAAAATTAATTGACAAAGATATGACGAAATTCTTGACATTATTAAACGATATATTTCCTAGTGCTAATTCATCTAAACCTATTGTTATCAAAGAAAAAGAAAACTTGCAAATAATTTTAGCAAATTTGTGTGAAGCGCAAGGGATACATGATAGTTTAATTAATAGATGTATTCAATTGAACGATCAGCTGCAAACTAGAAGTGGAGCTGCTATTGTTGGACCTCCTGGAAGTGGAAAGTCATTAATTATTAAAATCTTAGCAGAGGCTATATCTAAAACTGGAGAATCAGTGCTACTATTTCATATTTATCCAGGGGCGATTTCAAAATCAAAGTTATTGGGTTCTGTAGATTCTCAAACACGGTAGATATGAAATAATATTTATAATAAACAAAATTTATATTATATTCTTAGATCTAATATCTATCCTCTTGGTTTACTTCATTAATATCATAGAGAATTTAAGGAAGGTCTATTGTCAAATATTATTTCGAATTTTGGCGATCAACCATTATGGATTGTGTTTAATGGAGATGTAGAACCGGAATGGGCAGAAGCTTTGAATTCTGCATTAGATGATAATCGTATTCTTACACTACCCAATGGTGTTGGGATAAAATTGGGATATGAAACACGGTATTACAAATTCTATTTAGTATATATATTTACTTCAATAGCGTTTAATATTGTAACTTAAAAATTTCTTATTTTAGATTCATATTTGAGTCTCACAAATTATCCGGTGCAAGTCCAGCAACTGTGTCTCGACTAGGCATTGTTTATCTAGCTGCAATTTCACCAATTACTCTCCTTAAACGTCCTCTAATAAAGGATCTCCCATCTGTGGCAACAAATATCGTTATGACTCACCTTTGTCCTTTGATCGACCAGGTTTTAAAAGTAAAAAAAGAACAAAAATCGGCATCAGGCCTGTTGCATGCGGCACTAGTACATTTCAGAAATTCTCACACTCAAGCAAGTTGTGCACATGCTCTATTAACTTCATTGTGTGGTCAGATCGAAGACGCTACTTCGCGAGATGACTTAGCCCGTTCGCTTTATCAACTTACTGGAATCTGGTATGCAAAGCATTTTTTAAAGAAATGCATTCTCTTATCATTCAATAATATTAATAAATTTTTGTTATAATAGGTGTCCAGATTCTCATACTCCCTATGATGTCTTGTATAATAAACAAAAAGATGTACTTGATCCCTTTACAATTGATACAAGAACAACACAAACTGAAGATGGGCCTGTTCATCTTTCAGGTTGATATCTAATTTTTTTAATGACTAAATTTTATTAACCATTATTTTCTTAAAACATAATATAATATTTTAGGATCCATGCAGAGAGGTGTAAGTGCAAGTTTGCCGTGGATCACATCTGGACAAGCAGTTATATTTAGAGGGCCAACTGGTTGTGGGAAAAATTCACTGCTATCTGCAATTTTAACTTTAGTTAAAAATGAATCCGACGAACCTTTAATGGTTGTCAAAGGATCATCGTTGTACGGCTCAAAAGATTTAATCTCTAGATTGAAGCGATCTTGTATTAAATTAGATTCTTCATCTGGTGGTAGAACTTATAGACCGAAAAATGGATCAAGTTTGATTCTTGTTATAGAAGATTTACATTTAGCTTCGAAAAATTTGCAGGTATAGTAAATAATTAAAAAGTTATCGTTATTATCAAATAACTGCTAATGTGCTATATAGGAATTGATTCGACAACTAATACAAGAAGGAGGATTTTATGAGGATGATTTAGAATTTGCCAATATTTCTTTAACTATTATAAGTACTGGCGACGCCTCAACTAAATTACATCCCAGACTAGACTCATTGTTGGCTTCACATTATGTGCCGTAAGTTAATACATTCCTAATATTATAACTAATATATAAAAAATATATTATATTAATTTTTTCAATCTTTAAAATATAGAAGCTTGAAACCAAAAGATTTAGATGCAATAGTCGAATTACACCTTAAGGAATCTTTAAAAAGCGACGAAATTATGATTAGAGCTTGGATCACTAAAATGTCTCCGACCATTGTTGAAGCTTTTAACGAAATTACTACCGACAAAACAAGTGTAAAATGGACACCAAGAGATTTGATCATGTGGATTGATTCATTAAAATATTATCCGAAACCCGAGAATGAATCTCATATTACCAGCTATTTGATTGACGCTTCTCGTCGCCTTTTTAGGCCAAAGTAATTTACTATAATTTTTATATTTTTTAATTAGATCAAAATGAAATTAATTAACTAATGATTTTCAATTTAGATTACTAATGAAACAACAAAGACGATTGGAAGCGACCATAAATTCTCGAAGTACATCAGGACCAAATTCTGGTGATAACGTTTACGTTTGGAACGGATCAAAGACTGGTTTAGCTTTATTATCAGAGTCACATTGGAAAAGCGAACTTGAAAATGCGGTTACGAGATGCATTCGAGAAGGAGATGCTATGTCAACTACAATCTCATCGTATTTACTGGAAATAGCTGCTGGCATAAGTTGGGGACTCGGTTGTGAGCAAAGAGGTATTTTCTTGACAGGACGCCCAGGCGCTGGACGAAAATCAGCAACGAAAATTATTTCTGTTATTTCATCATTACGACTCATTGATTCTGGTCCTGGTATGTATAAAACTTATCAAGCGAAAATGTCCCTGTTAAAATGTCCTATTGAAAAAAAAAGAATCAGATTCACTCACCCAATTTTAGATTTAAATACGCTATTAAAACTTGATCCATTGTTTTAATTTCATTTGAATTAGTTAAAATTGTTTTAGTCAATCGGTTTCTATAATTTTTATTTGGGCATTTTCAGTGGAGAAAATATATTTTGTTGAATAAAATAAACACGAAAGAAACATAATGATTGAAAGGTAAAGGAAAAACTGCTGCAAAAGCTGCAGTACAAGCAGCCGGTATTGATGGCGAATCGACTGTTTTACTGCTTGAAGAACATCATCTGCGAGAGGAAGATTTTGCAATTCTGGCAAGTGCAATAATTTCCAGTGGCGAGGTACCAGGTCTATACACAACCGAAGAATTGGATGGTCTCGTAGCACCGCTTGCTGATATAGCAGCGAGAGAAGAATTTTCAGGCAGTTTAGAACAGTACTTATATCATCGTAAGTAATAAATGAAAAATATTACTCATATTTCTAAACTAATTATATCGAAGAACATAAACTAATGATAGTGTGCAACTGATTGAATTATAACATGTGCACTACTTATGTGGTGAAAATTCACAATTCATAGTGCATATACACTAATTCAATCAGTTACATATTTTTCACTGAGGAAATGGTGAAATTTCACTATTTCATATTTAGAAAGCTCGAAAATATAGTATTTAGTAATTTATTAGAAGTAGAATTAAATATTACCATAGAGTTTTAATGATAGAACCAGAAAGTAAAAGACCTCTAGATAGACCAAGACAAACATAGGAAGACAATTTGAGGAACAAATATTTTAGCCGAGTTAGAGAACAGTAGCGTTCTTGTGTCACTAGATTACATTGATAAAGTTATGAACTTTTGTGTTCCAAATACTAGTGAAAACAAAGTTCCTAAATAAACCACTTGGCAAATGTCCAGGCTTAAGAAAGTACCTGCGAGTCGCTCTCATCGTGGACGTCTACGATCTGAAAGAAGCGTGGCTCTCGCGGTCAAACCTCCTCCGTCACTGCGTCCAAACCACGGGTCAAAGTCTGGGCAGCGAGTGGTGGCTAATGGAAGGGCCCTTAACCGAACTCACCACCCTGTACCGCGACCCGTCGAAAGACGTCGACGAGGAGTTCTCGGGCGTAAAGGAAGTAGTGCACACGCACCTGAGCGTGCCGTCCCAACAACAGGCACCCGCGAGATTCCTGGCGCTGCTGCACAAGTGGAAAGAGCTGCGGGAGACGTGGCTCGAGGAGATCCTGGCCAAAGTCAAAAATCTAAATGCTGGCATCGAGCGGTTGAAGGAGGCGGGCGATCGAGTGGCGAAATTGGAGGAGGACGTTACGAAGCAGCGACGAGAGCTCGAGGTTTGTGTGCCGATGCAGCCCGCACGCGCTTCCGAGCGGATATCGATGAATTTCGAGGATGCATATTTAATATGCCGCCTTTGTCGCGCTTGTGTACAGGTCGAGAGAGGCAGGGCCAACGCAGCGCTCGAGCAAATAACCGCGACGATGAGGGGAGCCACGGGCCAGAGGGGCGAAATGGCGGCTTTGAAAACTGAGACCGAAAAGGAGAGCACTGAGCTCGCTCGTCGAAAGGTATACTCTAGTTTGTATCGCATGCATTGAGCATGATCAGTAACTAAATGAGATTGATGATAAAGTATTTAAATTTAAAGCCGATTGTCATAACATTCTGTGTATAAAAATTTAGAAAAAAAGTAAAGACAAGTAAATAAACAAAAAGTTTATTGTTTTTACTTTTTTTTCATTTGTTTGCGGATTTTTGTAAACTTAACAATATTATTAATTAAAATTTGATAGTAGAGCAAGTAACAGTATCTGAGAATACGTTTCAATGAGACTTTCTACGTTAATATAAGTTGAACTTATTTATTTAACTATGTTATATTTGCATGACGTTCTCACAATAAATATATTGAAAGATCGCACTGCGGTATCTCTATAGTTATTGTGTGTAATTATACTTTTAACGCTCTTGATTCGAACAAGTAACATGATCACTCTATTTCAAAGAAAATGCAACTAATCTCTTTTAGAGAAAATTATGCTCTATAGCTCTATTCGAGTCAAGGATCACTAAATTTTGAGTGAATTTATCACTTTAATGATTTCACTCAAAATAGGGTTTTTGT
The DNA here is from genome assembly GCA_949152435.1 of Gastracanthus pulcherrimus. Lineage (NCBI taxonomy): Eukaryota > Metazoa > Arthropoda > Insecta > Hymenoptera > Pteromalidae > Gastracanthus > Gastracanthus pulcherrimus. Next base: position 6,176,494 of record OX424574.1, on the reverse strand, counting down.
ATGAAAAAATCCATTAGGTCCATCAGGCAGAGAACAAACAAAGAATGGATACGTATTTTCTATTTTTCCATAAAATAAATATTATAAATATTACAGTCGTTTGAAATTTACAGATTCTCAATGTATACAGACATACTCCATTACAAATGACGTCACGGGCGTAAACACTCCCGCGATGTCACGCGTGCTCAAACTTTCCGTATCCGCTTTATGTAATTCTAAAATAATAATAAATAAAAAAATACTTCTTTTTTTTATTTCATATGACGGATCTATTATTTTATCAATGTTTTAAACAAGGATAGTCCCTATTGTCCCTATAGTGACAATTCTTACGAAAGTAGTTTATATTCGCAGTCGCTCAACTTGGATAAAAAAATAATGCTACAATTGACAAACAATAAATGCTCTTGCGTAAAACCAAACCAACATAAAAAAGCAAAAACAACTCAACAAACAAAAATACTCCCTTTACCATCGTCAGGCCGACATCGAGAGCGAGCTGGGCAAGGTCGAGCCGCTGGTCGAGCAGGCCTCGCAGGCGGTGGCCGGCATAAGCACGGACGCCCTGTCGGAGGTGCGCTCGCTGCGAGCCCCACCTGCCCCTGTGCGCGACGTCCTCGAGGGCGTGCTCCGGCTGATGGGCATACGCGACACCTCCTGGAACAGCATGAAGACGTTCCTGGCGAAGCGCGGCATCAAGGAGGAGATACGGAACTGGGACGCGCGACGCAGCGCCGCCGCCAGTCTCGAGGCCGTGGCGAGGCTCGTCAAGGAGCGGCCCGAGAGCTTCGAGGAGAGAACGGCGAAGAGGGCCTCGGTCGCGGCGGCGCCACTCGCCGCCTGGGTCTTGGCGAACCTGCAGTACGGACAGATACTGCAACAGGTGGCGCCACTGGAGAGGGAGCAGCGCGTACTCGCGGAGTAAGTTCGACGCGGCGATTGCGTCCGTGGAGAGTGGGGAAGAAGGATAGTTGGGGTTTAGGGTGGGTTGGCTGGTGAGATGGGTATTGGCATTATAATTTGAGCCGTGTGAAACTTGTGTAAGTAGATATGTTTCGGGGATGTTACGACGTATGTTTGAAGAAGGGTTTAGTTTGAAATTGCCATGCTTTTAAGCGATACTTTGGGGTTTAGAAGATAATTTGGGGATTTAGGGCTGGTTACGAACTTCAAGAGCATGCTTTTATTGTCAATATATAAATAATTATATGTGTAACTAGAATTATTACAAAAATATCTTTTTTTACCAAATAGCGGTAGTTCAAAATCAAAAAGTTTATTTTTTGTAATTTTTTTGTGTTGTATTGCTTTTTGTTTTGGATTTCTTTAGTAGTTTCTGATAATAGTGGTTATCCGTTTAAAAAGGATTTTTTTAAACACTTGTGCAGGTTACCGTATCAGCTAAATCTTGTTTATTCTTTCAATGAAATTGCTTTAACGAAAGGAGTCAACGTTCTTTTACCCTTTAAACTCTTCCCCTGATCAATAAACAATCATTAACTTGGATTTCCCCGAAACAGTCGATTAAGTGCGGCGGAAGCACAAATCGGCAAACTCGAGTCCGGTCTGAACACGGTTGAGAGCAAAGTAGCCCAGCTGCAGGAGGAACTCGCTGCTCATTCGCGCGGTGCCGCGGAACTGCAATTGCGGACAGAGGCGACGGAAGGAAGTCTCGCGACGGCCCGAGCTCTATTGGGTAAACTCGATGCCGAGCACAGTGACTGGCAGACGCAGTTCCAGACTCTCACCGCGAGGAAGAATAGGATCGGCATTGAGGCTGCTAACGCGGCTGCATTGTTGATTTACCAGGTACGGAATATATATCAAGTTATCTCTATTTATTAATATACTACACCTAACCTAAGGCTTAAATGCCTTTCTAAATTTGACTGCTCAAATAATTTTATTTTTAATAATTGGTTGTCAAAATGTACCATATTAAGAAATGAATATTTTAATTAAAAAATCGGTGATAAAAATTAATAAAATAGTGTTAGCAGATCATGTTAGGTACATGTTATAGTTATTTGCTGAGAGTTAGTTAGATCTATTACGTACTAATTAAGATATCGGGGGTAGGCCAAATCAGGTATAAGAGTCATATTTGATAGAATCATCTTAGTTTTTATTGTAATATATAGCTGTGAAAACACCATTGCTCATTTTAACAAACCTTAGTTGCTCCGTAATCAAATATCTAATACATAGAGATTCTTTTAAGAAATCGGCTTACCTAACGCGGACCTTATCTACTGAACATTATAACAGCTTACAGCTTTATTACTTCAGCTTTGTTTACACTTTTGTATTAGGTATATATATATATATATATATATATATATATATATATATATATATATATATATATATATATATATATATATATATATATATATATATATATATATATAATATATATATATATATACTTCTTGTAAGGTAATATACATTAAACAATATTAAATGAAAGTTATACTCTATAAATTCGTAATTTAAAAGAATTGGTTATAAGAAACTTTCAACATTGTAATATTTTTTTAACTACATAAAATTATTTTTTGATTTTGCCCATTTTAATTTTCTTCATTTATACGATTGATATTATTACATCATTTTTTTATTTTCGGTTTCAAAGACTTTATATTTTTAAAAATCATACTTTTAGAAAGAGCCAACTTTTTGACAATCACCCATATATAATATATATGTCGTAGGCATATTGTAAGTTTAGGCAATTTGCAGAACGCCTAGGCATTTAATGAAATGCCAACAAATCATCGAATCCTTGTAGAAAATGTATCATTTGACAATATGCCTAGCTTTAATCAGTCATTTAATAAATTGCCTAGGCATTCTGCAAAATGCTGAAGACTGAAAAATGCCGACTCAGGAAGATTGGCGAATTATAATCGAATATTACAACATATATTTTACAGTTACATTTTATTTAGCTTTTATTTAATATTTTGTTTACTTACTTAAAAATATAAGTAAATGTCAAACAATTATTAATTACTACATTTCTGCATTTCCACATTTGTATATTTTGTTACAAGTCAGTGATTGATGGCAGCGGGATCTGTATTTAATTTTTGCTTTAAAACAAGAACAGCTCTTTGTCATGCATTGATTTTATGCCGCTCCACAATTGCATCTTTTGTAGCCTTGTCCATCATTTACTGATTGATGCGCTGCGGCTTCTCTTAATGGAATATAAATTGATTTTAGGGCATTATGTAATGCTAATGCCCCAGTTCCCAATTTTTGAATGTCCGTTCGGAGAAACCAGCCTTGAAGCACGCCATCTTTTGTTCCTATCTGGTAGACGCCGTTCTGAATGTCAGTTACGATTCCAAAAATATTTCCAAAAACTAGTGGTCCACGATCTACTTTAGGCACAGATAATGTTATACAATCTCCAACATTCAGTGGAGGAATTTGTGCTTCGGAAACGCTGAACATTTTCTCCGCCGCAGTTGCTTGTCTTTCAAAACAATCTTTTTGAGTATCAAGCAGGTGTCTTCCTTTGGCACACAAAGAGCAAATAAAGCTATCCTCGGTTGTCAAATCTAATTCCCCACAGTTGATGTGAAAGTAAATAAACCAAATATGTAAATATTTTGTAATGTTCGTTAATCTGCCTAAGTCTTCTTCGGTATTTTGCAGAATGCCTAGGCAATTTATTTAATGACTGATTAAAGCTAAGCATATTGTCGAATATTATATTTTCTACATGGATTCGACAATTTTCCGGCACATCATTAAATGCCTAGGCGTTCTGCAGATTGCCTACAATATGCCTACGATATATATATTATATATGGGTGATTGTCAAAAAGTTGGCTCTTTCTAAAGGTATAATTTTCAATAAAATAAAGTATTTGAAACCGAAAATAAAAAATATGATGTAGTAATATTAATCGTATAAATGAAGAAAATTAAAATGGGTAAGATCAAAAAACACTTTTATGTAGTTAAAAAAATATTACAATGTTGAAAGTTTCTTATAACCAATTCTTTTAAATTACGAATTTATAGAGTATAACTTTCATTTAATATTTTTTAATATATATTACCTTACATGAAGTATTTCTTGTTTAGCACAAATTAAAAATTGCATCGCTTATTACAGAATATGAACGATTATGATCTACGCTTAAATAGGTTAAAATGTTGTTTATTTACCTATTTGTCGTATTCGATGCTACCGCCTTCGATTGTTTTAGTACATTTAACGTAATAATTGGACGGACAAGACATTTGTGCGTACATTTTTTTTAGTAATTCTATTTCCTATTTTTTCCTTTCCAACCTGTATACCTTTTCGGGTTTTACAGGATACCTCCACCACCTATGTGTGAAGGTATTTTGATCCTAACACCCCACCTTCCCCACACCGATCCCGTATTCGCCCAAGTTACCGACATGGCAGATTTCTACCTATGCCGATAACCTGTGACGGAGGAAAAACCCGCAGGAAAAAACCTCGGCCAGGACCAGAGCGCAGTCTGCATTCCTTTCCGGCAGGAAACAGAGAGAAAAAATCCTCGATCTGCTTCCACCGGGAATCGAACCCAGGCCGCTCAGGCGAGCGTATTTCCGTTAGCTAAGGCGTGCGCCTTAACCAACTGAGCTACGCAGGCCCTATTTTCTTTTTTAGTAGTTTATTTATTTAAATGCACCAGATGTATGTGAAATTAAGAAAGAAGTAATTCCTTTGTCATTTTAAACGACAAATTCGATTTAAATAAACAGACAAAATTTAGTGTATTACTAACTGTCTTGGTATATTCGGATGAAATTAAGGCTTGGAACATGGGACGGACAAGACGTATTGCATAGTTTTTTATTTTTTACTCAGAATAGAAAATACTTGATATTCTGAAAATTTTGCAGATTCTTGCTTACGATAGTCCGGTTGTAGTAGTATTTTTTTGAGATTCATATAATGCCCTGTTACCTTGTAAAACAGAAGCGACAAGAATTGTTCAACATTTTGCCAAACACCCATATATATATAAATTCATAAAATTAATTAATTCACCTATTCCCCAAACCAGAGTCCCTCGAAGAGCGACGAGAAGCGCAAGCAAGTGATAGACCTCCTGATAAGCGAGCGCGACCGCCTGCAGTGGCGTGCCCAGGGCCTGCCCGTCGACACGGAGAGCTTCGTCGGTGCGGCTCGCTCGGTGGGCGGCAACCTCGTGCCCCTCTTCGTGGATCCCTCGGGTGTGGCCGTCGGCTGGCTGAAGGCCCACGTTGGCGAGACGCGACTGGAGACTACGCGCTCGGGCGACTCGCGCTTCCTGACCAGCGTCGAGCTCGCGGTGAGATTCGGCAAGCCGCTCCTCGTCGAGGAGATCGTCGAGCTGCCGGCGATTCTCCTGCCCCTGCTGAGGAGGAGGCCCCTCAGGATCGGCGATCGAAGTCTGCCCGCGCAGCAGGGCTTCCGGCTCTTCCTCGCGACGAGGCAGGAGAGCTTGGTGGACGAGCTGCCCAGCGAGGCGAACGCCACGCTGGTGAAGATCAGCCTGGGCGCGGGTAGCAGGAGCCTGGCGGAGAGACTCATCGAGAAGGTACGGGTGGAAGGTTTTTGATCGTTGGAGGTTTGTTGTGATCGAGAATTCGGGTTGGCCGGTGTCTTAGGTCGATTTCGACGCGAGTAGGAATGTTTTCAGGTACGCGCGTATTCGTGATTGACAATGAACTTTAGCTTTAGTTGAAGGTGGGAGATGTTGAATTTTTTATTATCTTTTATATTGAATTTTTTTTATATATTATTTGACGTTTCAGAATTATTCGACAATAATAAATTGTTGTGCATGGGAATTTTATATCGATAAGGTAGTTTTTGAGATTAAAGTATTTGAAATTCACAGTTCAATAAATAATATATGTATGATTTTTTCTTTTTTTAATTACATATACGAATACTACGGTCTGTAATGTTTTATAAATTAAGGTACATGAAAATAATAATATAATAACAATCATACTCAATATTCCTTGTAGATTTTCTTTTATTTTAATCATGGGTCGATTATAGATCATAGAATCATTTACAATTTTATACATACATCATTCATCCATCCACACTCTTCTTTCTTAAAATGTCTTCTCTGCAATGCTCGTCTTCTTCTTTCTTCTGGTATACCAGTTATTAGCAGCAGATGAAATCAAAAGTAAATAAAATCACCCTACTATCAATACCTACCAACAGGCAATCCTACAAGAAACCCCCGAAGTGGAGGTAAAAAGGCGGGAGGCTCTGGAGCGCGAGGAGCAGCTATCCGGCGAGATAGACTCGGCTCGACTGGATCTCCTGGTGCAATTGGGCGCCGCTCGCGGCCAGGACATCCTACAGGAGTCACAATCCCAACAGGGCGGCGGCCTGCTGGCCACCCTCGAGCTCACGCAGTCCAAGGCCAAGGAGATCGCGCGCGCCCTCGAGGAGAGCCGCCACGACCTCGAGGACATAGGCAAGCGCAGCAAGGAGCACGAGAGACTGGCCAAGTTCACGGCCATACTGTACAAGTTCGTGAGGTCCTTTGCGGCGCTGAGCTCCTTGTACGTGTTCACGGCCGAGGCGATCACGGACATTTTCCTGGAGGCGGAGAGACAGAGGCACGGGCTGCGATCGTCGGCGAGGGATGAGCGAGAAAAAGTGCTCGAGAAATCGTAAGTATTTTGGATAAAGAAGTTAAATTCTGAAATTAATGATGAATTTGACATTCTGGTGAATAAATTAGAGGTTCGGATCGAACTGGGATATTTCATATCATGTAAGGGGGTTGTTTAGTATACTCAATACAAGCCGAAAAAAAAACAAAAATCACAAAACTTCCTCTTTAACCGATTTCTTCCCAAGCGGCCATTTTATAGACGATTGGTTGTTTGCCAAAAACCGCCAATTTGAAATTTTCCAATGGAAATTTCAAAATTCTGACTTCAGAATCGGAAAGAGCGGACAATTTTACTTCAGAAAAGTGCTATTGGTTATTATTATTTTTTCTTTCGACAATTTTTTAGGCAAAAAACCAATCGACTATAAAATGGCCGCTTGAGAAGAAATGGGTTAAGGAAGCCAAAATTATAAAATATGTTTCTTAAAAAAATCAATAAAAATTGACCCTAAATTATATCAGATTATTTTTAGAATTTCTTCTTACAAGGTTGAAATGCAGATGAATTTTATGTAACATGCTAATAAACATACTACAGTTTACATAAAATTAGAATACTCAGAATCACAAATTATTTAAAATTTTTATATTCAAGATTTTCAGTATACGTCTCACAAAAAGAATTGCGTAATTAAAAAATGAAAAGCAATTAAAGCGACGAGCCTTGTGGAAATAACGTCGAAATCGAATTATATTTCAGAGTAATAACGTTAACCCTACATCACTGCACAAAGGCGGTCTACAGAAAGCACCGGCTCCCCTTAGCGCTGCATTTAGCGATGTCTTTGAGTTCGGTGCCAGAGGAGCAGCGCAGCCTTTTATTATGCGGTGAAAGTGCATACATTAGTAGCTCGGGCACGGAATTCGACGCACCGAATTACATCCCACCGGAACAGAAGTCCGCCGTTAGAGCTTTAATTAGCGCGATGCCCGAGGCGAGTACCCCTTCCTTTTTTCTCCATAAATTTATGAAACTGAAATTCCCTTTGAGGCATTGTTTAATTGTATTATTCCTCGTAGATGGTACAGAGACTAAAGCCTAGTTGGGCGAATAACATCGTTAGCATTTACGCGGAGGAAAATATGAGCCACTTTGAGAAAATATTGGTCATTCAAGCTATTCATCCCGAGCATCTGCATACAGCTCTTTCCAAGTGGGCAGCCCAACAACTGGGTACATATTATTCTTTTCCTACCTTTTTTTCATAAATTACAAACTTGTCGGTAAACAAATCGTAATAAATGAAAATTACAGGGGTACGAAACCTTACACCACCGTCTTGGACATTGAAGCAAATTGCCGAGGAGAACGACAAACGGCCTGTTTTACTGCTTCTATCACCGGGTGCCGATCCAGAGCCAGAACTCAGCAGTTTAGTGGCGAATCAAATGGTATCCGCTACCGGTTTTACGGAAGTATCGTTGGGTCAAGGACACGCGGCTCAAGCTGAATCAGCCCTAGAAACTGCTTGCAAGTAAGATCATACAAAATCATTCTTTGTTGTTTTTCATTAAATAATGTTAACAATGTTTTAATTGTGTATGTTACAGACAAGGCAGTTGGATCCTATTAAGCAATCTACAACTCGCCCTGAACTGGCTTCCGCGACTGGAGGCCATTCTGCGTTCACCCAGCTGCACCACTAACAAGAATCCCAACACCAGGATCTGGTTGACTACGGAAGAGTGCACAGGATTCTACTCGGGACTATCGGGATTGTGCCTGAAGTTGGCTTACGAGCCACCAGAAGGTGTCAAGCGGAACGTCAAGAGATCACTTCAGCAGTTGCAGCAACGACAATCGATGATAATGGATCCCTGCAAGTCACTATTGATTTCTTGGTTGCACGCTATACTTCAAGAAAGAAGAAAGTAAGTTCTTGCTTTTAATTATCTGTGAATATGTTAATAATAATAATAATATTCTAATTCCCTTCCTCATATTTTCCTTTTTATTTACCTCTCTCAAAACCCTAAAGTGACCCCACTAGTAAACCGGAAGTGACCTGTAACAAACCGTATGTGATCGGTAATGTGCCGAAAGTTATTTTCTACTGTTATTGTAGCCGATTTTTACTATGTAAATGGGTTTTATTATACATATCTAATGCGGAAGTAGTATAACAATAAACTGAAAGTAACCTGAATCAAACTAGTAGTGATCTGAAGTATATTGGAAGTTAGTTTCTATTAAGTTAATACTAACTTTTATATTTACTTGTAAAACGTGTTGTACCATTTAATTCAAAAATCGAAAATGACCGGAAGTGAATCAAAAGTAACCATAAGTAAACCAAAACTGGGCTTACTTTCAAATTCAGGGCAGTAATGCCCGTACATGTAATTACACAAAAAATTCATATGGCATTAAAATACAATATTTCGATTAAACGATGCATTACTTGCCGCTGAACGCAATTATTCACGAACTAAGACTTTTTCAAACAACCGAATATCCGCGTGGCGCTAGCGATCTTCCCTTACACGAAGCATTCGTCCTGCAGATTCGTGCCCCAAGGCTGGATCAAGGCCTACTCCTGGAGCGAGGCCGATCTCGAGGCGGCCTGCGAGCTCGTGGTGCGCAAGACCTCCCGCAGCAGCGGCGGGAAAGCCCAGGACGACTGGGAGGCCGATCGCGGAATCCTCGACGTCGCCGTCTACGGGGGACTCCTGCAGGACGAGTACGACATGCGCATGCTCAGGGCGATACTGCGACAGGTCTGGTCCAAGGACACTTACACGGGCCGTCGCAAGCTCGGCGGTGCGCTGAGCGTGCCGAAGGCCGCTGGGGAGAATCCGGTCATTATGATCGACAGGCTGGACGACGTGGATTCGCTGCAGGTTTACTTTGGATTGCCGGCTAATGCGCACAGGGCTTGGGAGAAATCGGCGGCCGAGTTGACGCTGAGGTACTTGAATGGTGAGTGTTTGTTGAAGGCTTGAAAGGGTGACCGATATTGGTACAATGATTCGTGGGTTGTGGCGTATATTTTTATACAAATGCAAAATAATTAATTTTTTTTTTTTTTTTAAATGGCATTTCGAACTCGAAAGTTCATCGCCTCATCTACGCAAGCCTTCCATGTTTCCCTATTTTGTGCCAACCCCATCCATTTCGCGCCTTCCCGCCCAATTTCAGTTATGTCTGATTTTACGTTATCCTCCCATCTGCGTCTAGGTCTACCAAGAGGTCGAGTTGCTTTCGGTTTTCCTTTCATTATGCGCGCTGCTGTACGATCATCGCCCATTCTTGCCACGTGCCCTGCCCATCTTAGTCTCCGTGATTTTATTATTCTGTTAATATTTGGTGACGCGTACAAATTATGTAGCTCGTCATTGTGCAGTTTCCTCCACTCCCCAGTTTCCTCATCTTTCTTTGGCCCGTATATTTTCCGCAGAACCTTATTTTCAAATACCCTAAAACGATTTTCTTCCGCTTTAGTGAGCGCCCAGGTTTCGCACCCATACAAGATTACCGGCATTATTATAGTCCTATATATCCTTATTTTGACATTTTTCGACAGTAGCTTTGACTTAAGTAATCTGTTCACAGCGTAGAAGCAGGCATTACCCGAATGAAGTCTCTTATTAATCTCGGCTTTAATTTCGTTTCGATCATTTATAGTTGTACCTAAATATCTGAATTCGCTAACCTTTTCAAAAGTGAAATTTCCGACTCTGAGATCCCCCTCTGCTTCGCGAATGCCCAGTTTCTCCATGATCATATATTTCGTTTTCGATTCGCTCACTTCTAACCCCGTGTTTTTAGCCGCATTTATAAGGATTTCCGCATTTCTCGCCACCGTTTCACCATTATCTCCCACTATATCCAAGTCATCCGCATAGCCTAAAATTTGCGTTGTTCCGTTGAGTGTTGCGCCTAGCTCGCTAGCCTGCATTTTTCTAACAACATGCTCTAGCGTCAGGTTAAAGAGTACCGTTGAAAGCCCGTCACCTTGCTTCAAACCGTCGCGTATCATGAACGATTCGGATACATTACCGCCTACTCGGACCTTTCCAGTGCTTCCGTTCAGACATATTTGAATTAATTTTACGAGTTTTTTTGGTACGCCAAGGAGCACTAGGATTTCATACATTTTGCTTCGTTTGACAGAGTCGTACGCTTTCTTAAAGTCCACAAATAGCTGGTGTATAGTTTCGCAATATTCCCACTTTTTCTCTAATAATTGTCTTATGGTAAACATTTGATCGCTCGTTGACCTGTTGCGCCGGAATCCACACTGATAATCTCCTATTATATCTTCCGCGAATGGTGTGAGTCTGGCCTGTATTACGTTTGACAGAACTTTGTAGCAGGTAGCTAAAAGTGAGATTCCCCGGTAGTTATTGCAGTCTGTTTTATCTCCCGTTTTGAAGATCGGTATGATGATGGATTCTTTCCAATTTTCTGGTATTGTTTCATTTCTCCAAATAGCACATACTAGATAAAAAATTTTAGATGTAAGCGCGGTGCCTCCATATTTAAGTAGTTCAGCTGGTATAGAATCGTTTCCTGCGGCCTTATTGTTTTTTAGCTTTTTGATCGCGGCCTCTACTTCTTTGTAGGTCGTTTCGTCCATATGGAGTTCAGCAGTGTGGATTTCGTCTCCCATTTCCTCGGAGTTTTCATGCACGTTTAATAACTTATCGAAATAATCTTTCCATAATTTCAATAGTTCATTTTCGCTTGTCACGAGGTTCCCGTCCTTATCCTTCATTAACTGCGATCTACTCTGAAAACCCTTCCTAATAGCGTTTATTCCTTTGTACATCTCGCGCGGGTTATTTTCCCTACTATTAGTTTCTATTTTTCTAATTTCATTTTTCTGATACTCGCGCTTCTTGTTTCTGTAAATCACACGTACTTGCTTTCTTATTTCATGGTATTCTTCTACGGCCCTATCGCTTTCATTGTGTACACTATCTAATTTAGCCTTCTTGCGCCTTTCAAACCAGAGTTCGCACTCTTCGTCAAACCATGGTTTGCTCTTCGGCCTTTTTTTCTTACCCAGTACTTTATTCGCGGCCCCTTTTATAGTTTTTTCGATAGCCCCCCACAACCTGTTCGGATCGTCATCTACTCCCGTCTGTTCATCCGTTTCCTCGAGCGCCTGAAATCGGTTGCTAACTTCTACTTGGTACTTGATTCGCTCTATCCCGCTTCGTAGTTTTCCAATATCAAAGGTTTCTACTTTGTTCGCTCGCTTACTATTTTGACCGGCTACTAATCTGGCTCTTAATTTGGCCACTACGAGATAATGATCTGAGTCGCAATCCGCCCCCCTATAGGTCCTTACGTCGAGTACATTCGTGTGGCGCCTCTTATCAATAAGAAAATGATCGATTTGATTGTGCGTGGCCCCATCCGGCGATGTCCACGTTGCCTTGTGTATATCCTTGTGCTTGAAGCACGTGGTCTTGACTATAAGATCTTTTGCGGCTGCGAAATTTATGACCATAATACCGTTATCATTGCTGGTTTCGTGCAGACTTTCTTTGCCTATGGTGGGCCTAAACATTTCCTCTCTCCCTATTTTAGCATTGAAATCCCCCACTACTATTTTGGTGTCGTAAGACGCGAATTGGTCGATTAATTGCTCTAAAGTTTCATAATAAAGATTTTTGACTTGTTCCTCTTTGTCCTCCGTGGGACAGTGGACGTTAATAACCACGTAATTATACCACGCTCCGTCGATGATGATATACGAGAGTCGGTCATTCACGAAATTGCAACTTTTAACGGAATGTATGATGCTTTTGTTAACAAGAAATCCGGTGCCTAGAGAATGCCCGCTCGCGCCCCCATATAAAAAGGTGAAGTTACCGGATCCTAGCATCGCGTTATCTTTCCATCGGGTTTCTTGTATTGCTACCAAATCTAAATTGTACCTCTCAGTTTCATTTATGATTTCCCGGAACGCGCCTGCTCTGTGTAGACTGCGTACATTCCAGGTTCCCACCCTCAAGTTTCTTTTCGTTTTGGTTTGGTTTTGTTTTCTTTGAGCCATGATAGTAAGTTAAACCCGCGCGTTTTGGATCCTGTTCCGATCGCAGGTGAGTCCATCCGTCTAGGGGTGATAACCCTCATACCTCCCTAGAACTAAGTATGAGAGCTTTCTGACTTTGGCGAGGACACAGTCAACTCGTCGTCAGACACACTCGGTTTCATTCTCATATCCTAACGCCCCCCTGCAAGGCAGCGCGCCTTCGCTGGCTTCGTTGCCATGTAAAACCAGGTGGCGAATCATTCTACACATCCCCTCTCAGGGCAGTTGTCATCGCTCCCGCATCCTCCACGACAGCAGGATTTTTGGCCCATTTTTTGTTTGAAATGTGTGGTAAAAGAGATAGATTACAGAGTAAGGTAGAAGAAGAAAGTAAGATAGAAGATTTTGTATAGTGTTTGTAGTTGTTGCGGTGCTTGCGTAGTGTTTCTAGATGAATGCGTTCGCCAGTGCGGGCTCATCACACCCACGCCTGGGCCTATCGGCTGTCCGCGACTGCTTATTCGCTTTATTCGCAGCTAACCTCTTTCTCAGGGGTCGTTCCTCTATCCGCAACCTGAGGACGCGCTGTATAGTGGTGATAGGCACCCACCCGTCCGCTCTGGACGACTACGCCCAGGACCCGCTTAGGGTAACGGCGTTGCAACAGCAAAATAATTAATAATCAAGTTAAAAAGAATCTATTGCGTTTCGTAAGCTCTGAGATGATATTCAAGTTTATCGAGCTTTTCTGTCTTGTGGGCGTCATTCTTTTGCAATAATTCTCTTCTCGTGGATTATAAGGAACTCTTATAAAAGAATAAGAAAATACAAAAGCGTGCTTGACATAAAGTGCTGATGAGGACGGTATTGTCCATCGAAACGTTAAAGGGAAAGTCTATTCATTTATTCTTTCCTTTCATTGAAACTTCACTCAAGGAGATCGATAGATGCAATTTTAATTGTAAATTCAAATTCACGGAGTGATGGAATCGATTTACGTTATTTTTTATAATTCGAAAATGTTTACGCGATTACTTGCGAATTATTTTGAATGGATACATGTGATAATATGAATTGAAATATTTGTAGAAATTTTGAGGAAGAACGCAAGAGTCAGAAGAGAAAACGCAGACGGAAAGATGGCTTCATCGGTGTCGAAAATCGTAAGAGATCTGAAACTTATCATCGACCAACAACAAGTAGACGATCCTAGAAGCAATAAAAGAGAACATAAAGAACATCGAGAAGATCCATTGAAACGGTTTTTCACCGACGAAATAAACACCACAAAGCAACTATTGAGACTCGTTCGGTTTGACTTAGACCGCCTGCGATCTGCAGATGACTTAAAGGTAAATTTAACAATCACCTATACAAACTCAAAATTTTGCAATCAAAATCATCTCCTACTTCCACGCAGACTCCCGCCAAGTGGATATCCGAGTGGCAGTCCGGGCCGCGCGAGATCAGCCCCTTCGTGAATCGACTGATCTCGCGGTACCAGTCTCTGACGTCGCTCAGCGGACTGCCGAGCAGCGTCGAGCTCTCCTGGTTCGCCAGGCCCGACGCCTTTCTCTCGGCCCTCAAGCAGTACACCGCGCGAGAGTCCGGCCGGCCCTTCGAAAATCTCCGACTGAGGACCAAGTGGACGGAGGATTCAGGCGGCAGGGAGGGAGGATGGAAAACTGCCGTTTACGTGGAGGGACTTCTTTTGACAGGTGAATTATTAGCTTTATAAGATTATTGTTTTTTATTAGTAGGGAGGCATCGGGTTGTGTCTTTAATTTGATCTTCTCTAACTGAAGAATCTCTCTTATGCAATAGCCAACGCTGGTTGGTAGAGAGTCAACCTAACCCCCAAAATTTATACCATAAAAATAAAAATTTGTGGGAATATATAGTGCAAATACGCGGTTGTCCGCTCTTCTTGCCATAATAATAAATGTTAATGAAAATTAAAATCTATATATTTAGGCAAAATTTCATAGAATAACGAAAAATACGGCACGAGGTGAGGGTTAAAAAACGATAAGATGACTGTCGTCCGTAATTCTTTACATGATGATAAATCATTATCATCTTCGACCTTAGTGTTAACACGTAAATTTTAAACGTATAACGAAAACTACAAGGCGAGGTAAAGGTCAAAATGGTAAATTTTGCTCCGGCCTCCCCTTATAAATAAAAAAAGACGATGGTAAATTACACTTTGTAATTTGAATCGGCTTGAAGAATTTGCATAAATCTAGTTAAAATCTTCATATTACTCGAATTACTATTTAAGTTTAGTTAATAGTTTAAACAATTCTGAGATAATAATGATATCAGACTTTCTAGTCTAATACTACGAGAAAAAGTTTATAAAATTGCAGCAAAGTTAAGACATCTCTCATTTATTAAGGAACGGGTAATTTTACTACTCTCTGCAAATGATATTCAAACGTTGATACGACACTTTAAATAGAGAAATCTACAAAACCTTCTAAAATCATAGCTCTCTAACTCAAAATAATGATCATTTCGAGTTCGAGTGCACTGCAATTAAATGTATAGATATTAATTTAAAATTGCACGAGGTTTCAAGCTCATATCTTTAAAAATACGAAGTAATTTCATTGAAATAGCAATCGTAGAAGCATCAAAATATTCTATTGAAACTTTGTACAATAGGTAGTACAATATTACATCTACAAATTAAGAAGAAAAATAATGTCTTCATTTAACATAATTTGCTCTACACATATAATTAAAATTAATTTCGACCATTCCTCCATTAAAATTTAATTCCGGATATTTTTATTCTCAATTAACCTTATCACCCCCTAAAAGCCAATACTCATTTTATCTCCTCGACTAGGGCAATATATCTTATATTACCCCGAATAAAGTTGATTCGCGAGTACTCGGAATTAGGGCCATCAAACGATCTCAATCGCTAAATTCCTCCTTTCTTTCCGTAAAATCGTAAAACTTTATACAGCCGGCCGTAAAGCTAATTCAATATCCCCCGACGTCGCGCTTTCGCATTTACAGGGGCACGAATCGAGAGCGGCATCTTGGAAGAGGTGACGGCCAACGCGAGCTCCGTCGTGACGGCGCCGGCCTGCTTGATCGCCTACGTCGACGACAGCGGCGGCGGCGAAAAGTACTCGAGCGAGGAGGAAGGGAGACGGGAGGAGAGCGACGTCGACATGGAATTAACGAGCGATCTCAGTGCCCTGCAGGTGCCCGTCTACGCGGACTCCTTCAGGAGCCATCTCATATGCTCGCTGCCGGTGCCCTACGTCAAGGAGCAGAGGGACATCTGGCACCAGCGTGGCATCAGCTTTCACTTGCGATCTAATTAAGTCATTTATTTATTGAAACTTGGAAATGTATAAGTGTACTTGTTACTTCCTTATTTGTTTACTTTATTTATTTATTTATACGATTTATAATAATAAGATTGTTGACAATTTTTAACTATATGAATATAATAACACTGTACAAATGAATCTTTTTACAGAATTGTCTAATACAAAGTGTGATAATAACAAGGAGGTTTGGATGTGTTCTAACAAAACAAAAAGAAATGTGCTGTAGTAAAGTGCTTTATTTTCATAAAATTTAATAAACACTAGAAGTAAATCATTTTCTTTTATCGAGGAAAATATAGTGATTCAATACCATCGTGATTATAATAAGTTCGTACCATATCGCGCGACGACGCGTCGTCGCGCGCATATGCTACCGCCATGCACGTCTCGGTAAGAATTGTTTATACGTCAAAAATTGTTTCATTGCGCAGGATGTAATTATGTATTAAAATATACGCGAGTACACTGTAGGTAATATGGTTGATTGGAAAAGAATCGATATATTAGCACTTGATGCTTACCGAGAAGTGCCGAGTTTATATAAGGATTTGTCAGTTTTTTTGTTTTAGTTTGTATCAGATTGGTTCTATATATCTGTACGAAATTCAACACTTCTTTTTCCTCTATTTATTGGTCCTGTCTTGCTGTCATATATATTGCTGCAGCTTGTGTATAGGTATGATAATTATTACCATTTGAGATACTTTTCAATGGAAAATTTATATTCTCTTGAATGTGTGTATTAAATTGTAATTTTTTAATTCTTTAACGACAAGAACAAACTGATTTTTTTTCGTAGAATGTTTAATCTTTCATAAAGTCGAGCCAATAATGTATTTTTATTTCATAACTAGCTGCTGTCATACAAATTCTTCTGCAATGAGAATGATCTATTTTATATTAAAATAACCCGTTCTTATACTACGATATATAACGACGATAATCGTAACAATATTAAGTTGTATTTCTTTTCTTTAAATTGAAATAGTTTTAAGGGGCCACAAACGCACAATATACATACATTTATGTATTTATCATCTGTAGGTTAAAACATCTACGATAATTCCTAAGAAATTAGTTGGAAAAATATTTTTTCCTGTATAACACTAAGAAGTAACAAGTTTGTAATTACAGCAGTCTCCAATAGTTTACGACGAAATTTCGTTGTATTGTATGCAAATAATCAAATATTTAGAATATGTAGTGTAATTGTTATAGCCATTTGATTGACATGTTCAGCGAAAAAAGTTAGGGACAGTATTTCAAATTGGATCACGTAAATAATTTTAAATAGATACATTACTTTCATGAAATGCCTGAACATAATTTTACGTTAATACTTGTGACTATTTCTTTCATATACTCATGCCCTAGCAGCCCCTTAAAGTAACAACGGTATTTTTCATTTTCGAAATTTACGCTTTTAACTGTTGACTAGCAAACGCAATTCTTAATAAATAACTTAAATAAAATTAATATAAGAATATTCATCGTGAAAATTTCATAATATATAGATTACTCTCTTTTTCCTCAATATGGAACATGAAAAGAATTAAAATCTTATTTATAAACTTATTTATCATTATTAACTTAACGACAATGAACGCCACTAAATAATAATGATAATAATAACAACAATAACCATCATAAATTTTGACGCTTACACTCACAAGGATTAAAAATATATAATTATTGATATTACGTTAACAATTAAAAGTGGGTAAAAAAAATAATCCGTTATACATGGGATAGATCGCATAGCTCGTTACGTTATATGTCAGAAGTAATTATATCACACGGGAAGAAAGCACATGTAGTCTGTCTGCGTTACAACGCAATTTCTTATAAAAGAATGCCAAACGTGGAAGAACAAAGATTTCGTGAGGAAAGAAACTTTCGTGAAAGATTCTTTTTCATTTTATTTAGTAGTAGCTACGTCTACGAATTGTCGTCAATTCACATATATACATAAGGAATATTTTTACAAATTTTTTTTAATAATTCACGGCAATATCGTCAATATAAATTATAATATCTCGTTTGTCTCGTTCGAATAACAAATAATTCGCGTTAAAAAAGAAAGATTATAATACATAACAACAGCAATGATGAAAATTTCTTACAGAAGATACCAACGGCCTGTGTTGAAGTTTTTCTTTTTAATTCTACACAGAGGATTCACGTAATAGTCATATATGAATAAACATTGTTCATTACGACTCGTTTACTTTTTTCGTTTTAATATACTTTGCTATATTTCGCCCTTTAATACTTTGGTGTTTGTCTGTTGAAGTGTTACATAGAAATTGCTGCTCTTCTTAAATTTTTATAGGAACTCGCTCCGCCTACATCTTTTTCTCGTGGTCATGTACGTTACTACTTTTTTTTAAATTTTCACAACCTTTTTTTCTTTATTTTTTTATTATAAATAAACTCAACTTGTTTTGATTCTGAGCGAGTCCTAATGATAATTGGAAATGATAACGTAAAGGTAAATATCACAGTGGATGTCAAGTTTAAGAAGATGAAAAAACAAGAACTCAAAGGTAGAAGGAATCGAGAAAAATAAAATTTCATCGCACAAAAATCTTACGATTTCAAAAACTACTTCATATCTAACATTATAATATTAACATGTTACATTAGGA
Organism: Gastracanthus pulcherrimus; assembly: GCA_949152435.1. NCBI lineage: Eukaryota > Metazoa > Arthropoda > Insecta > Hymenoptera > Pteromalidae > Gastracanthus > Gastracanthus pulcherrimus. The sequence continues at coordinate 6,157,817 of OX424574.1, read as the reverse complement.
AGAACTTGTATGTAACATTTAATAGCGACCTATATGCGGTAAAATTTATAGACAAAAAATGTACTACCTTAGAATGTTTTTCGTTTCATTGATTTAAAATGACACTCTTTGAGTAAACATTTGTCGCATAAAAAAATAAAATAGAGATGTAAGAGCGATTTAATTTATAAAAATTTCTGAATATTGTGATAAAGCCAAACATTCCCTACATTTCCTCGATGAAGGTAATTGTCGTAAACACTAGAAAAATATTTAAAAAATGTAAGTAGAATAAGAAAAGAGTATCGACCACAACATCTAACAAAAACTTTGAAAAAGTAGAAGAACTAGGAAATAGTTTAGTTTAATACATAACTCTTGAAATTTTTTTAGTCTAGCCTATAGATCGAATTTCACGCAATCGAGTAATAAATATAAATAAATTTGTTTTATTTCGTCATTTAAGACACACGTTCTATACATGATAAACATGTATATAAATATAAACTATGTTTAACATCTAAAAAAGGAATTTTTACATCACCTACTTTTCACAATTTGGTATAATATAAGCTCGTAAATGTTTAAATAAATCGAATTTTGTTATAATTCAAAAGTATATCACTCGTAAATGTCCTACTTTTTCCATAACGATTTTCATATTTCAATCGCATTGCATATTAAGCTTGGAGTAGTTGACTCGTATATTTTGCTTATACAAGTTCGGAGAAAGAACAATAAAAATAAGTGTCTATTGTACGCCTCTACTTTTCTACACTCCATTGATTTATCGGCTTTATTTCGTGAGTACAGGCGTTTCATTATCCCTAACGTGTCTGATTCGAACGTGGATTTGAATCAAGAATGCAAGAAGTTTTCGCAGTAGAAAAAGACTCCTTCGATGTCCTGGTTTATTTTGGATCTTAAGGGGCGTGGAAGTCATTACTTATTTGCCAACTCTATAGGACTACGACCGATTGAAAATTGATTTCCTCCACTTTTCTGTATTTAGGCTTAGTTGGTAGAGTAAAACTTTCGCGTCCCCTTAATTTTTGCGGTTCTAAACGTATGATGGTCGATGAAAAAGTCAAAAATTATAGAAACCTTGTTATAAATTTAAAATGTATAATATTTCGTTGCACATACTCAATCTAGACTGATCAATGGCAAAAGCGTACAGCCCTAAACGAACGATTACTCGAACGAAAGTCGAAATTTTCTCTTAAATCATGTAAATCATGTAGTAATACTACAACGTTATCGCGATCGCGGATCGGCCCTTCGATCGTGAAATTCGTAATACAGATATGATTATGTATAATATATATCATTTTTTTCATCTTCCATTTTTTTCTTTCTTTTGACAATAGACAAGCGTTTTATTTTCATTTTTACGTACAATTAATCAAATCAACGATAGACGCTATTACAATTTGAGAAACGGCGAGAATCCGGCCTGCGTGTACCTCGTTATGATTGTCCCGATTTATTGCTCTAAAACGTAAAAGAAAAAACGCGCAGGCCGAAGAGCTCCGCTACCGATATCTCTCGAGAGGAAGGCAATGTTGTGTTTTTTTTTTATTTTTAATAATAATATACTTGTCGTTTTCCAGTTCAAAACTCTCCTTAGCGATATACATTATAATTCTTTTTAAATCGTTATATTTAACAGTATTCGGTATATCTCGTGTCGTCAACACATCATCGCGCGCGCATACACGTGAATAAACTCATTCGGCTCGTAATATTCACTCGCGCTAATAGTTTCTTTTTCTTAAGTACATTTACAGCATCATCCTCGGGAGCGCGACGTGCGCGTACGACGTGTGTATGGCTGTGTGTATGTGTGTATGTGAATGCGTGTCATATAGTACCTATACAGAGACCGCTCGCCCGATATGCTTTGTTTATGTATCGTCGACGTTATTTTGGTCGATAGCAGTCGATTCGTCTCTTTTTGTTCTGCTGATTTCTCTCTCGTTTGTTTATGCACTAAACTGGACCGTACAAGGCATTTTTCGTTAAGTACTCCCGTGATTGAAGACTCGGCTCATTTCAGAGCTGGAGACTGATTTTAATATTAAAGAATATTCATATATTTTATTTATTTATTCATTTATTTGCAATACCTTCGTTAACGACAATTTCTAAAAGATGTAGATTTATTTTCAAAAGGTAAAGTAATCAGTGCAGACCGCATGTGTATGAGACAAACAACTTATGAGTATGAAATGTGCAAGTCAACCGTGATTCATGAAGCACTTATCCTGTTAATTATAAAACAGTCTATGGTGCATATAAGTACATCATAAAAAAATCTTGATTACCATTTTCTTAACAAAACTTTACAATGGCATGATATTTAATTAAATAAAACATATATTCTTTAAAATTCTCTTCGGCATCCAGCTGTAGCTAATTTACTTAAAAGATTAATGCTTTTTGCTCTAGAGCTCGAGTTCACGTTCAACGCTAGTCGTGTATAGATAGGCATGCATATAATATATAATCTGCTAAAATTTTTTTAATTTAATTAAATACTGTGTGGCCGTAGTGAAGAAAGCGCGTCGATCGATTTGAATAAAAGCCAACTCATGTCGATCTGACAAAATTAAAACAATATTTGCATAAATTTATATCAATTTTTTATTTCATAAAATAAATTCTTCGATAAAGATTGTCGATTGAATTCTCGAAATTCTTTTTTAATCGTTATAATTGTCATTTATGCGCGGTTTATATTTATAAAAAGAAAGTTAAGAAAATTGTTATAAGTTTTTGAATACTACTTTATACTTTGGCCTTCCGCAGTATAGAATCAGAGTTTCCCGTTATACAGCGCTCTACCAAAATAAAAAATGTATTTTGAATGATTATTTTTTCAATGCATTTGTACTGGTAGATTGAAAGCGAGATATACTTATGCCTCCTTTTCCAGGGCCAGTAAAGGCATCTTAAATCGTTAAAATATTATCTCTTTCGATGATTTAAAATTTATCTTCTTATCTCGTATAAGAGAGAGAAGGTGCGGAGATTGAAGAATAATCGCTTTCATAGTGCAGTTAGTAAATCTGACTGAAACGGTATATCAATAAATTTGTATGGTTCTCTTTTTAAGAAAATATTTTTTTTCTTCAAAAACGTGCGTTAAAATTCAAATATATAGCTAACCACAAAGTAAAACATCATATGGCAATGGTTGCCGTTTTTGCGTCTGTAATCGAAAGAAAATAGTTTTTTAAAAATACAATCTGCAGTAGCAAAATATTCCTTTTTTTTTCAAGACAGTTCAACGAGAATTGTTATGCGATCTTTTCGGAAAATTGCACATGCACGAACTTTCCAAACAGAGATTTTTCTTCGAGAAAAAATATCTTATCTCAAGACGGACACGTGTGGTATATATTATATATACCTAATTATCTATAAGTTACGTAGCGATTCTCATTTACTCGAGGAGCTCGCGCCTTTCGACTTCCATACACAAAATAGTCTCGAGAAATAACATTGACTTTTTTCACGAATCAACGAAAGTTACCTTGATTATCACAAAATCATTCAACGATCAACGTTCTCGATTAGTAAGTACTCTACAATATGATAAATTCGAAAAGAAACGAACTTTACAATCGAGGTTTCGAAGTTATTCGAAATTATAGTCAAAATTTACACGTGTTTGCTCGCGAGCTCTCCTATACCTACATATCGTACAAGACTTTTTCCCCTTCTGCTCCTTTTCCCGTTTCGAGTACCTCTATATCGTAATTAATGACACGAAAAATTAGACATAGTGGAAGGATGGCTGTTGTAGCTATATATATAATTTATTTATGTATGTATATCGTTTACCGCGCCGCTGCAGTATACTGTTGGCTACTGCAGCCTTTCTCTCGCCGAAATTCTCAAATAGGCTAACACGACCTTATCAATAGTCGATACGTAAGATTAGATTATATTTATATATAACAATAGCAGTATAATAGTATAGTTGCGATAGACCGCCTCTAATAGCTAATTGGTGTTCGTACGTTGATCCCTCTTTTTCATATATTGATACTGAATAAATACCTATGTTGTTTAATAAAATTTCTTTCTTTCCCCATATTTTTCAGCCGTTTAACGAATCAGATAGATATGAACGTATGCTTAAACGAAACGCTCGTTTTAATAAGAAAATACGTAAAATTTTTTTTGCATTCCATTTTCTTATTTTCCGAATTCAAAATTTATACAAATTGACTTTGAAAATACCTTTCGATTTCTTTCAAGTGTCGTTCTGCCGTTCTTGCCATTCGTGGTTTGATAAAATCTAATTTTACTCTACCCCTCCCTGTACTTCAAGGTAGTTAGTGATGTGGTTTTTTGGATTGGTACGGAACATCCATATAATGTGATGCGTTAGTGGACGCTGCCACACAATCATGAAGGAATTTTCAATTACGATTACAATATCATAGTAAATATAAGTGTATATCTTCAATGTTCATTCATTAGTTTTAAAACCTTATTCGTGTTCCGTTTAATACCTTTTACGCGTTCGCGCACTTTCTTTCGGTTCGCTAAACGCTATCGTATGTTTTATTATAATTTTTTTTTCGTTTTAACGGTTAAAAGTCTGATATGAACATATCGTCAAGACGTTAAAATTTTTTTTTAATTACGTTTATAAACGTGTAGAAATTTGTTCTATATCGTTTGGTAGTTCGAGAGTATAATATTAAAATCCGTTGTAGAATTAATTATAATAATTGGTTCTATACATCCATCAGATTTCTCTGGTACTTCTCTTCTAAAAGATTACTTTAAAATGTACACCTCTAAATTAGTATTTTTTCATTAATACTTTAGTGCTCATCACTCTCTACGGATTCCCTAAGAATTTCATCCCGCTTTTCTGCACCTATTATCTTCTCTCTTTCGTCGTTTTGTAATATTTACCAAACGGCGATACCGTTATGATCCTTGACGACAACGACGATATTCTTGGATAATCTTGGATTAAACGCTTAGTATGCGGTATTCTCGCTTCTATCGCTTTAAAGCTGTTTAGGAAGTACATTAGGTCAAGGCTTGATTTCTTTTTCTAGACCATGCTCATTAAGCCCCGGTTACGCACGTTCACGAAATCATGACATGTTGTCCATGTCTTCCGTTACTAGTTGAAATTGTTCTTGACCTGCATAAAGACATTAAATGTTAAATACATTCATCAAATATCAAAATAAATAAATATGAGTAAAACTACCTTTATCGATCTCTCTAAGGATTTTCTAATATAATGAATTAATTAAATAATATAAGAATTTTCTTTTTAATAAAGCCTTGGTGACCAGTGTTGGTCTCAATAGAACTAGAAATGTTTATTAATTTAATAATGTTTCATGATACAATGTCATGTGGATTATTTATAATACACGCTTTTTTCCGCCCAACATAAGACGAAGAAAAAAGATAACAACTACTATACGCAGAAGCATTTTTGATCAAAGGAATTATACGAACTAAATAATATATCTCTTTTAAGTTTTTATTAATCTGTAATATTACAGTTTATTAGAGAATAAAAGTTTTAAGCTCTGATAAGTGTAGCATTGACCATTAAAAATGTAACAAAAAGAAAGTCTTATATGTATTCTTTTTTTATATTTAAAATAGATTGGAGACATCGATAAAGGTAATTTTAATAATTCTCAGATATCACCGAATAACAAAATCATTTTCACATAAAAATTCCTATTAATTGTCAGTTCTCTGCTCTGTTTTATAAATGAATCGATAAATATAATTTAACAGCTAGCAATTATCTTTAAATGAATCTCAAAAATAGTACATCTACTTCGAAACTGGATATTCCAGACTTTATACATTCATAATCATTGACACAGTTGAATTCTAGAAACCAATTAACGCGCAGATCAAACACGGTGAAAAATGCATGCGACTACGCTGCAAAGACTTGAACAACGAAAGGGACGTTTTTAATATTCAAGAACTGTACTCCAGTATGAACATCCATACCTAGTTGTTATAAATTTTATTTGCCAAGGTGAAATTCAAACTTTAAAAAGAAAAGTGTCGTAAGTTTTAGTTAAATTTAATTATCTGAATTAATTTATATTAATATAAATAGAAAAATTCAGATTTTGTGTTTTTATAAGAGTGTCTCCCAGTACGGACACATATAGTTTATAGAAGAGTATTTTTAGTCAAAATACTTGAAAATGGTACTTGAGGTAGTTCAGGCATCAATGCGCACCAGAATTTTAAAAAATTATGTAATAATCTGTTCTTATTTCACAATATGAGGAACGATATAATATTAAATTTCTATGTTGAGAAGGGATAGAAAATTAAGAAGTCTCCAGTCTTTTGTCGAATATTTCTCTAGTCGAGGATATTTATACTTTTGGAATATGGAAATTTTGTTGAAAAAAATTGTTTTCATCACTACTTAAAGTGTCCTTCTTTTATATTATATCATTTCTCATATTGTAATATGAAACAATTTATCATATAAATTTTATATTTTCGGTACATATCTTAAAACAGTACATATCGAACCCTCAGAATAAGTCTGACAACTAAAACTTTTATATTTTTGTAAAACCAAGCAACATCATTTTTTCATGATATAATAATTTATTATTGTATTATCATAGTTTGTCAAAGTTTTTCAACATAGTTTTATTCCGTATAAAGAGCTTAATCTTAGTATGCGCTATTATTAATGCAAAAATCAAGTAAAAAACGTTGATTCATCATATTACTGTTCTGCCGGTGCGACATCCATCAAGGCTATATTTACTTCAGATCGTAATCTTAGTCCTTGCGTTATTCTCGCGAGAACTCCCAGAATAGCGAATTAAAAGCAATTAACAAACGCGTGCATTATTACGTTCGATTGAATAAGCGCGTGCACCCTGAAGCCAGCATGCAAAGTGCTGCCACCTACAATCGAGAGCCCAATACGTGATAGTGTCCATACTGAGGTGTACCCTCCCGGTCTCCCCTGTACATATGTTCATGTATATAAGGTAAAGTGCCCAGTACTTGGACAAAACAAAAATTGTGACCAGTACTTGGACAGTGACAAAAATTGTAATTACTGATAAATATGATAAAAAGATGTGTTCATCGACATTCATTCGGATAGTTTATGATGTGTAGTATATAATTAAACCAAAATTATGTTAATTTACGTCTTAAATTTGTTATAAATGTAAATATAACATTTTGAGGTTATATCGAGAACTGTAATATGCCAAATGTATTGTCCAAGTTTACGTCCACTACTTTTTCTAAACCCAGTAGTTGGACACATTTAATTCATATGTCCAACTACTCGGTCCTAACTATGTCCAAGTACTGGGACCAGCTTGACATATGATGTCCAACTACTGCGACATATAGTTGAATTTTTAAACTTACTTTTTTGGTATAAAAAAGTATGTAAGCGTATTTTTTCTTGTACTAATAACGGTAAAACATGCCGAATTAACGATTAGATTAAAGACTTGGGAAAAATATTGAGTTTTGGCTCTACAAACACTGATTCCGTATTTTCGTTTCAAAATGTGTCCAAGTACTACCTACTTTACCTTATATAAGACTCGTAAGAGAGCGAATCGAGCGCATCAGGCTCGAGAACTTACTGTGAAGATAGGCGGCGAGCTCGCGATCCTCGGCAATCAGGGCGAGCTCCCGCGGCGTGTTGCCGTTGCGATCCCGGACTGTTAGCTTCGCGCCGCCGGCCACCAGCATGCAGCAGATCGATCGGCGTTTTTGTTGCGCCGCTTTATGGAGAGCCGTCTGACCCCTGCGCGCCGCCACACAGACGCAGACACAGATAGATAGAGAGGGAAAGAGAGAGAGAGAGAGAAGCGAATTTTAATTAGTTACGCGAGAGCGGAGAAGCGTGAATGGGAGACGATCGATCAATCGTGTAAATAACGCTGAATGGGAAATTAGTTGACTTTGGAACGTAGCCTTTCAAGCGAGACTGAGCGTTTCTTTTATCCCAACTGATTTTCTTAATAGATGCTTATCTCGCGGATTTTTTGTCTTTTCTGCGCGTGACAGGGCGAATTTTTGCGATCAATCATGTTTAAAAACTTGGGAGATATAAATCACGGGTGATTATAGTTTTATGTCTCGTGGGTTTTATTGTGGAAGATTCTTTTTCCGGATGAAAATGTATTAAAAATTGCGCGATCGCTCATGCGATTCATCGGAAGATTTATTACGCGATTTATCATAATGTTCCTTTAATATAGAACTATCGTACAAAATTGCGTATATTTTGATAGTTTCGGGGCATAAATGTGCATACAGGTTTCGAGGCATACATAGCGATAAATGTGTACGGGGGAGTTTCGATTGTTAGGACAACATTCGGATAGTTTTATAATTGCGAATATCATATGAAGAATAATAATAAGAATGAATGAGAATATCCAAAATTCAGAACATTATACGTTTGCTCTATTTGATGTTTACTATTCTGAAGTATGAACTGTTAGTACTAAATTTATAGTACTAAATTTGAATTTTAATCATGCTTGTTCTGCATTTGAAATTCTAAATGGAGATACTGGGGAACTTTGGATGTTCTTAGAATCGAAACCCACCCTGTGTATATACAAGGTATTATATTCAAAATAATCATTCCTGTTTCGCGTGACAATGTATAACTTCTATTTGACAAAGGGGGGGGGGTTATTTAGCCAAAAGGCTAAATTATTAGATAATCATTTTTTAGAAAAAAATACAGAATACGATATTTTTAAAATACGTCATTATAAAATTCGAAACAATAATAGTTGTATAAAAAATGCAAATTTCTTTTGTATTCGAGGAGTAACGTAGATGAACCAGTTCTGGATCACACAAGAAGGTACTGAGTTTATTTTGACAATAGACAATTATGAAAAGAAGCAAAATCCTAAACAATTTGCTAATCAGTTAATTAATATTTTAATTTATATAATAGTAGGTCTAAAACGTTTATATTTGACATAAAATCGTGAAAATCATGTTTAAAAGCAAAAGTTCCAATGGACCTAATGTCGATCAGTGAATTACAGTCGGGACTAATTGTCGATCAGTAGTCCTGGCCTAGTTCTCGATCACAATTTTGCGTGAAAAGTGGGGTTATTTTTAAGGTTATATTATTGAAATCAATGTTTTAGTGAATGATTATCTTTGATAGCAGACGAATATTAGTGCAGATTTATTGTAAACTAGCAAATAATTAATGTTATATTATAATTATGCGTTAAAAAGTATCTGAGTTTGTTGATCGACAAATGGTACAGCATACACTATTAAACCCTTTAAACAGATGTTCTTTAGCCTGGCAGCTAAGAATGCCGCTTATGAACGCACGATCGAGATGTTGTATTAAATAATTTTTTTCTCATAAATAAAATCATTAAATCATTTGAAACCTTTTGAAAATTATTCACATATACGGCTGCTATTAAAAACAATTTAAGGTTGTACGATATATTGTAAGTAAGATTGCGAAAAATCGTATTATTTCTCAAAGTGATCGAGAATTGATACGTGATCGACAACCGGTTCAACTACGTTAATTTGAGAATAATAGATTTTACTAGAATTACCAAATGATAGAAAGGAGAATATTAGAAAATAACACAATTATTAAAATTATTAAAAAATATTAGCAAATAGCACAATTATTAAAACAAAATGCAATCGAAAAATAAGATTAATTTAGTCAAATGTCGACATTTTTAACTATCTTGTTCTCATTTACGGTTCTCTACATTTTCTTGATATAAACTTATTCAGTTCTTTCATCAGAGCTTTATTACGTCTTTTCTTTAGCTATCCGCGAATTGAGCTTTCTAACGAACTACCCACTCCCACTTGTCTTTCATTTAAAAATATCCAAAAACCGCTAAACCCGTCTATAACCGAGCAGATAAAAAAAAATACATCAATTCTTCTATATCTATAAGTAGCTACGCCGAATATAACAAACCCCCGTCAGGCGTTCAACAATATCCAGCTAAATTCGATTTCCGAAGCGAAAATGTAAATTTGAATAGAGTCCCGTGGCCCGTCTCCTCCCTCCCTGACCCACATATATTCATCCCCGCGCGCATCTAAAAATACAGCGTAACCACACTGTTATTAAGTATTCCTCGAAAGCAGCCCGGCTCTCGGCTCCCCGCGCAACAATCCAAGCGCGCTCGCTCGCGCATTATCTTATTTCCCCCTCGTAACAGGCCTCGCGTCGCCCAAGGTGTATAATTACTTCCCCGCGACGCTGTAGCCGCGTACTCGGATACCGGGGCCCTCTCGGAACAAGAAGAGACACCGATAATTGCGCCCGACCGAGGTATACAGGCACCACGGGAGAAGGAGAGTTACATGGTACATATACAGCGTGTATGCGCGAACTCACTTGTCGTTGTCGACCATGTTGAGAATGGTGGGTGGTGCGTAGGCGATGAGGTATCGGACGATGTCCTTGTAGCCGAGGCGCGAGGCGAGGTGCAGGGCCGTCTGGCCCGTCGTGTCGATCGAGAGGAGGGAGTAGCCGCGCTCGTGGAGCTCCTTCAGGGCGGGCAGATCGCCGACCTTGGCGGCGCGCAGGATCCCGTCAGAGGTCCGCTCGAGGAGCTCGGTGCTGAACGTGTGCACCTCAGAGCTCAGGCCGAACAGACGGTCGCGCGGGCTGCAACCGAGGATACGTACAGGATGCATGGATGTGTTTGTGCGTTTGAGTGTTGTACACAGAGAGAGTTTTCTGATAAAAATTAGCGTAAAAATCATTGTAAACGTGGGATATTCTGACTTCTTGGGAAAAAAATACCCTACTGAACGGTAAAATTTACCGTGCTGAATGGTAAAGTTTATAATGAATGGTAATTTCCCCCCTGAAGACAGAATATCCCACGTTTACAATGATTTTCACGGTAATTTTTATCAGAAAATTCTCTCTGTGTAGAAACAAAGGTTCTGATACGAAGTTGAAATATATATGGCATATTGAAATTTGTTGTGTGTCTGTTAGGTACGTTTTTTTGATTAAAAATACATAGCACGTGAAATTATTAAAATGTCGGCATAGGAATAATTATACGTTATACGTAGGTATGCTCTAGAGTTGGATGTCACAATTCATACCTGGGTGATTCAGCCGTAACTGGTATATTTCGCATCTAGACATCTGAGGCACTTAATATATACGTAAAAGCATGCTTTCAAAAGGTTTATTACAGACATACATTCAAACACATACGCAGACACAAATACACGTGGACGTACACCCAATGGTTAAAATAACTTTGAATTTGGGGGGTATATTTCAATACTTGTTATCTGGGATCACATCAGATTCATACTACTAATATTTAACCTTTCAAAATCTTAGTTAACACGAAGTAAAATGACCCGCCATATTCAAAGTTATTTTGACCGTTGGGTGTACTCACAAACTCACACGCACTCACACACACGCACATACACAAACACACACACACACGTACACGGACATATATATCGCAGTTACACAAAATTGTGAAAACGTTAAAATCTAGGGGTGAGTCGCCCAGGATGGGACACTTCCGAATTCAATACTTTCGAAATAGGATATGCGGTGTCGATTAGGATTATTGAACTTCATTATGAAAGAAGCCTATTTACAAAGTTTCAGACAGATAGTCAATACAACAAATTAAACGACTTCATATCAACGCCTCAATCAAATCGTATAGTTTTCATGAGGTAAAAATTGATAAAAATAACAGAAAAATTTAAAAACAAAGTACACAAATTAAACATATCAATAAAGTTAACACATTTAAAAGTTCCATTTTTTTATTATTTATTATTATTTTTTGTATAAATGTAAAATGCAATAAGTAGTGTCTTTTTTAAAAAATTGAAATGTGTTAGTCTTCGTATGAACCATCGATTTGTTCAATCGAAAATAGACGTTGCATGGTACTAATTTTGGAAACACATTCAATAACAAGATAAACAATAAATGTATATCTCCCCGTGCATATGTACAAATACATAGCATATGTACAAATATATACATTTGTAAACTCTATATCTACAAGTACCCAGTTGTTTTTATTAAAAAATTTCAAGCGGGAATAGTTTGGTAGGTTTTTTTTTATTAACGCCTGTCACCCTGTTTGGGACAAAGAATTTCGCCCAGGATGGGACACTTTTAATTTTGCATTTTTTTACTTATTCCTTATGCTTTACCGCCATATGAAGAAAGCAATAAGGCCATACGGTTTTTATAAACATGCTTCTACTTAATCAATGTATCGCAACTGTACGCCCAATGTTATCGCTATATCTATATATTGATATAATTCCACTCAAAAGTTTAATTTATACTTCGTGTTTAGCGTTGTTATAAGATTTTCACATTATAAACTATATAAAAAAGTGTGATAGAAGAACCTTTGAAAAAAACATCTATTTCGTCCTTCTTTCACAATTTGAAATGGTTATCTGTTAATAAATCCAAATTATATTGATCAATTTAAGTTCAAAATGCACAAATAACTTATATTTAATATACTTGAAATTCAGAGCGTTGTTTCGGATGCTAGTAGAATTTGACTTTTTGGGTATAGAACCAGCTTAACTTAAAATAATATAATTAATATAAGCCCGAATTCAATTAACCGCCATTAAAATACGTCAAATGAATTTAATTGTTTGCAAGACTCCAATTCTTGTGAAATTACGTAGTGTACCTCGTATTTTTAGACATCCCTAAATTAGTATATTCACTTCAACTTTAGCTCTCGGGATTGAGCATGAATAAAATACAAATTAATTTCCATTCAAAATTTAATTCGAATTAAGTCAATATCGAGTCTTTATATGGCGTAATTGAACGAGGTAGCTATATCGCAAACATGCACTGGTGAATTAATCAACTATTCTCATAAAATGTCTGAATGATTTTCTATACGTTAACCCATTTAGAATTCGCTATTGATTAATTACACGTTCTTTTTTGGCGTAATGCGCAAAAGCTAAGCTAAAAAGTATATCTTTTCAGTATGTATTGAATACAGGGCAAATAGTTTTTTTTGTTTTACGCAACACAAATACGACTGGAAACTTCAACACATTATCACAATATTTACCCGAATGTTAGGCAGTAATCTCCGTAACGGTTTTATTGTATTTTACGGAAGTGGTCGACTTTTTCAGTAATGGACTAATACAAGACTAAAAAATCGATCGAAATAACATACTTGTTTGGTGAAAAAATAAAGCCCTTACTATCAAAGACAAATAATAAAATATATAAATCTTTTCAAATAAATAGAACCCACTTAAAAATATTGTTAAAAAGTGTAAACAATAATATATTTTTTTTAATAACTTATGTAACTATGAAAATATAAAATCACTAAAAAATTTTGATTTACTTTATTTAATGAAATAACAACGATATGGTTATTTGAATTCTAACTACAATTTTTTATAATCGGCGTCAGAATCAACAATCGCGTTCAATCGCAGCATTTTAGTGTAATTAATCGCGTTCATATTTTAAAAAGTTCGTGATTTACACATTGTTTAAATTTTTAATGGAAACTCCAAAAAGATTGATTAAAGTGGTTCGCACACGACTCCCGAGTCAATTGAGTGAGTGTAAAAAAGAGTTACGAAAATCTTATTTAATGTATGTAATCTTATTTAATAAATAATCTTTATTGAATTTATTTATGAATTTTAAAACAATTTAAGATTGCTATCACATAAAATAATATGCTCTTTCCATCACATAAATGATATTTTAAAGCACGCATGACTCACTTTTTCATGCTTTGAGGTTAGAATTTTAGCGTTTTCGGACTTTTTACGTAAATATCTTTTTAATAAGTTCGGCTCCCCATATTTTTCATTGAGTCATTAGAATGTACGGATTTCATACTTTTATACGTTGGTTTTCTAGTTTGCTTAGAAGTATTTGTGAAGAAATATTTTAATATTTCTGCGCAGAGTCGCGTCGGTATACCCATAAGACATGTGTAAAATAGACGATTTTTAAGTAATTTTTTCTCTAAAAGTTATTCGGCAACCTGGTCTAAAATTTTTCGAGAGGATATACTTCATGTTCATAAATAACCTGTATAAATTTTATTTGATTCTAAAGTACTTTCATTCGCATTCGAACCACCTTAAGATGTTATATTTTTACAATTCCATAAATCATTAAGAAATATATTATTTTTATATTTTAGAGAGTTCATTTTTTTAAGTCAGTTCTACTTTAAAAAATTATTTATTATATATTAAGGTTTTTTTTATAACGCATAGGGATAATATCAATTGGATAAAAGCAAGGAAATTAAGGAAACAATGATGATTACTACGATGATGAGAAGTAACTGTACCGATCCAATGGTGGTACCTAGTGATGAGTTATTCAAAGAAATGATCACTAAAAATAGGGTATTATGATAGTATTTTTACAGTACATACAGTGCTATACTAGTTAAGTATCAGTACAACCTCTCGTGAGATAATTACAGGATCATCGCTTACTAAATAAGAAATGAATCATCCAAATCAATATTGTGATTTCTAAGTACCTAATCGGTGTAAGTATAAAAAAATTATTCACAAAAAGTGCAGTATTTTTTCATATAATAAGATCCAGTAATTTTTTAGATATTTACGGACAAACATACATACGTATATACATACATACATACATACAAACTTACATACATACATTTATACTTATATACGTACGAGTCAAATCGGGTACCTCCTTTTTTAAGCTGGTTAATAAATATGAATGCTTGATCACCTGTGCAATAATTTTTAACATAATGTTCAAAATAGACTCTATCGCTTGATATGTATAATATTGTACTCAAATATGAATTAATCGACCTCCACGAGCTAAGAAAATGTTTTAGCTCATTTTTCAGGTGAAGATAAACTACCATTATTAATACTCTCACTGGATTATCCTTCATTCAGGGTATAAAGATAAAAACTGTACGTCAAAGAGAAATTTAAGCTCATCAAAATTACGAAACAGATACTGAATATTATAATATAATAATAAATATACCTATAATTGAATAATAATCTACGAGTCAGAATGTTCGGATGCCAGCACTAAATGACAAGACATCGTTAACTATAATCAATTTATCTCATTCTTTTCTCGTATTTAACTCATTCTAATATTGATTGTGCGCTTTTCTCAGTTAAATGCACTAAAACGTTACTTAAACATTATTCACCATTGTATTTGACATAAATCTGGCATAATAATATGAAATAGTTTTACACTTGAATAAACTTTTGGACGTACACCGTGCAATTAACTTGTCGTCCTGGGAAATGCGCGCTCTATCCACACGGAAGCGCCTCTCTCTCTCTCTCCTCTTCAGTCATCACGTCAGTCGTGTATTAAAAACCAATTTTATTAATATTCCTCAAATAACGAAGCCCGAGCCATTGTTTCACCCGCCTTTGCCCGTGTGCCACAAATAGCTTCGCACGTGGCGCCAATGCAGTCACGTATGACTCGCCGCAGCGTTATACATCAATCATACCTCATCCCACGCGCATCATGCAATATCCACGTTCACACCGCAGCTAGTACTTTAAGTCTGTCTCTCTCTCTCTCTCTCTCTCTCTCGCAATTACTATGTTCTTTCTTCCTCTCGGTACACTACAGTCAGTCGCATTCCTTACCTAATGAAAGTGGGTGGCGGCTGGTGCTGCATGTGCTGTCCGCCGGGCGTCGACGTGATTGACTTGGAGGAGGAGTGTCGCTGCTGCGAGTGCTGCTTGGAAGAGGTGCCCTGCTGGCTGTCCTCGTTGTTGACGTAGTTGTCGGGACTGATGCTGGCGGCCGAGCGCCTGCGCTCCGTGTCGACGAGCAGGCTGTTCCGCGAGGCGTGACGCGAGCGCGATGTTGCCGATTCGCCTCGCGACTGCTGCTGCTGCTGCTGCTGCTGCTGCTGCGCCTGCTGCTGGCTTGGCTGTTCATCGCGGTTCTCGTGCGAGCGATCCCGGTCCGAGCGGTTCGACTCGGTGCGGGCCTTCTTTTCGGCGGACGCTTTGCGCCGGTCTTCTCTTGAATGCCAATCGAGGTTTAGGAGATTTGTCGAGGGGGGGAGGTGCTTGGGGGGAATTGGGTCCGCTGTGTTTACTTTAGAGCTTTTAGTGTAGTTTGGTATGAGTGATTTGCACGAATGTGGTATTTGCTTCGTATCACTTGCAAAAGGAAGGCTAACACCCGTAGTTTGCTTGAATAGGCCTTATATGACGAGATATGGCTAAAAACGTTATTTGCATTAGCAGTATATATACGATTTTGAACATTAAGCATATGGGGAATGTTAATGTTTTAGCTATATCATGTGATAGAATATAAGGACAATTTAAATAAACTATGTGTGCTAGGCTTCATTTTTAGGTACCTACTATTAAATGATTCTTAAATGATTCATAACAAATCATGACCCACATCTCGTAGTCTCTTCTAGTTATTTAAATATGCATTAATAGTATAAGAAGTTTAAATTAATTGTATATATTATGCAATAATAATAGTAATAATTTCTTATCATGTTCGTTTACCCTTTAGTAATACTTTACCAATCATTGTTGATCAATAACTTTTATTAGTTTTTTTTATATTTGTATAAGCAACCGTTGAATTTTGTAAAACTAATTATATGCCAATAATAAATGCATATTATTTAAAAGGAATTGGCACTCCTAATAAATTTAAAACATTTTAACTGTTTAAAAGAATTATAAATTATTTTTTTGTATTTTACCTATTTGGATCGTATCAATTTATTCAACAAAAACAGAGCTCCTGGTCTTAAATAGTTAATAAAATTAAGTAAGAATGTGATTTAACGTAAATTGTGTTGTAAAATATAGTTGTAATGTAACTACTATGAAATGTCACTACAGTGTGCATTACCGTCTTTTTACGTTGCTGAAATTTAATGAGGTTAAATTGTTAAAAACGGACTTTTGGAACTCAAAATAAACTATGAAAATGAATGGCTTGATGCATTTAGTAGACTCCTGATAAAATTTTAAACTAATAATAATGGCGAACAAACTTTGTCTAATGATAAAATATAATTATCGTCGCATAATGTTTCTCAAAGTATATACAATCTCTTGTTTTGTTAAGGCCGAAAATAATTCAAATTTAGTGTAATGGGGAAAATTAGCATCAAAATAGTATGTATAAATACTCATTTTTTGGTAATTTGTTTCAATATGACAGTTTTATGAAAATCACCCGCATATATCATAAAAATACTGTCTATGTAAACCTTTGAAATTTTCATAATTTCTATATGATGTCACTTCCTTGCTGCGCTATCCTTTGAACTAATAATGAAGTAAGTAACGTCACTAAATGAAAGACTAATGACCTATTTATACTTATGAAAGTATATTTTAATTTCAAAAATTCGATAAGAAATACGAATCAACTTAGGTATTCAATCAATTCAACATAATATACCGTACAAGATAAATTTAGAAACCAATTCTCGAGTTTTGATTAGTGAGCGAAATCAAGTGACTTGAAATTTATTTGTTGTCTATTGTTAACGATTTCTCTATTATACGCAATGAAGTGAATTAAGGTTAGTTTGAATAATTGATCATTAAAAGAATTGATTTACTGAATTCCTCAATTTACCAATGAAAATTTCTATTTTAGAACGAGAAATAATTCGAATGATTAAAAGAACAATGAAAAGGTTCTTCTTTGATTTGATAAATAACATTTACTAACTCTGATTGATGTTTACGATCTTTAGTGGTCTACATTGAATGGAAAGAACTGTTCATAAAATTAAATAAATTCATACTGGTATCGTATATTTTCAATTTTTATGACAAAGCCATTTGGTTTTATGTAGCTTAATTTATATATCAACTGTATATAATTTCTGGAAACACATTTTACGAGCTTTTAGTGAAGCAATAAATATTTTACTACCGTAATAAATAATATCCTACAAATTGCAACTGTTGCTAATTATTGAAAGGGTTATAATGCACGTGAAGTGCATCCGATGCATATAAGTTATCGAAGTGAGGGATGTAGAATGCACGTATAGCCAAATTACAACTCTAATATATATATCATATGTGTTATGTACCTCGATGCCGCCTGATTATCGACGTGTTGACTTTGCGAGCCTTGACTGGAAGGACCTTCCTGGAGAACGTAGATGGCTTCGCTCACGACGTCCGTGACGTAATGCAGCTGTTCCTGCGCTCGGTCAATTCTAAAAAACCGTTCCGCTGTACAAGCTGGAAACAAAAAATTGATCTGTTCGTACTCCGTCGACTCTAATAAGACATTGCCGAAAATGAATTTCTGTATATAAGAAACGCCTCCTTTTGTTCCACTTCTTTCATTCATATAATGGATTTTTTGCTATAAAACAATCTTGTTTTATAGCGCAAAGGAAGACGATGAAAATAAATTTTTATAAGCTACAAATTCATAGGATTAAAAATAAAATCCGGTATCAATATACATTTTTCTTCGATTTTTATTTAACGACAATCAAGGTGTATAGTATGAGACTTTTATTACTACATAAACTAGTAAAATAAAACCTTAAAACCGATTGAAAATTTATAACTATATGCGGTCAACGTCGCAATAAACGTTTCAAATTAAAGATAAATTCTACAAGAATTATGAAAATAAATACTCAATTTTAAATTAAAATCCTTATAAATAATCGAGAGAATAACGTAGAGAGAATTTTCTGATAAAAATTACCGCGAATAAAAAAGTAAATGTGGGACATTATATCTTCAGAATAAAAATGAACGTTATTCATTGTAAAATGGACGTCGCATGTTACATTTCTATTTCGTACTTTTGGTAGATTATAGGAAGAATGTAGGTCGGGTCTTTTTCTATTTTAAATGAAAGAAAAAGAAAAGTAGACACAGTAGTTTCAATTTCTCGCGAAGCCATGCTAATATAATACCGTATCGTCATTTAACATTAAGCTTTTTATTTCTACGCAGTGTCCTACAATTCTTATCACACAGTAATGTAAAATCACATTGCGAACAAGGGCAATTTACATCGCGTACCCAACCAACGCACTCTCCCAATTACCCAAGATTCTCCAACCTTACGATCGTCAAAGAGTTCTCTCCACCCTCGTAAACACCAAGCCCAACAAAAAAAGAAAAAGAAAATCTCACTAACAATCGAGGAAGCAGCAGGAATCCATGGGATACTTCTTGGCCAGCATGTTCCTGAGCGAGTCGAGATCCATGGCGGCGTCGAGATCGAGGGGCTCCGCGTTCCAGAGCGTCGCCGCCTTCGTCAGTCGCTCCTTGTCCGAGTGGAAGTTCTCGTAGTCGACCATGCGGATCCTCATAAGCGGTATCTTCAGTCTCTCGATCTCGGCGGCCTTCTGCCGGGGCTTGCCCGCGTTCCTGCGCTTCGCCAGCATCGTCGCCTTGTTCAGCAGGCTCATGCTGATGATCGAGGGCAGCAGTCGACACGCCTCGCCGTCCACCTGCGGGCCGCGGACCAAAAATTATGGATGCAGGGGGCCGTGGCGCAGTGCGAATTTTTGCATTTTTGCACCGCTGGGTGCTTTGTATTTTTAGCAGGGGAGGAGTTCGAAGGACCTGGATTTTACTTATTCTGGGTTGGGGGAGGTTTGGGAAGAAGAGGGTGGGATCTTGGACTGCTTTTTAATTTTTGCATTTTTCGGTGTATCAATGTTATTGGGAATCGAGTTTCGTGGATTCAGAGCAAGTTCAAAGGTGGAATTAAGTACAAATTATTGATTCGCAATTAATTGTTATCATGCCAAGTACTATTAAACTCTAAATAAAAAATAATTACAGTGTATATTATCAGTTTAGTACATTGTAATGGAATAAATGTGTTTTAAGCATGTATATATACTTTTATGGGGTATTAATGACTATAAATATGAATGCTTTCGTAAGCTTCTTCCAAATACAATATCATAATTCAATATTTAATTTGGATTTCATTGGTCTTTTCAATAATTAATATCATAAATCTGTTGAAAATTAATAATTAAAGTTAATACAATAATTAGTATATTTTACATTAAATATAGCTACATTAATAATTGACAATAAATTAATTATAAACAAATCAATAAATTAATAATTAGTAATTCTTAAAAATAAGTTTAAATCATTAAATTTACGTTTTATTTGTGTGCATTTACTACATTTCCTGAATAAAAATTTCCAATTAATTTAAACAAAAATATTAAATAAAAGTAATGCATAAACAAAAACACAACCACATTCTCTTTTAATACATTTTTAATATTTACTCAAAGATTATGAGTTTTTATTCATTTAATCCGTTTATATTTGGTTCACCGTATCTAATCGTGTGAATCGAATACAATTTTCAAACTTTTAATTCTTTTATAACTGTATTCACTATAACCAAGTTTATATTATAACTCGAAACTTGGAAGTTATCCTGTAACTATATCGACGCTCCTTACGAAGACTAGCGCATTTTACAGATTTCTCAAAAAATACTTTTTCTTTCCAAAAGCCTCTTATACAAACTAACACCGTAAAAACATAGATTTCGATAAAGATTAAGGTGGGATTATCATGTAAAATGCCGTAAAATAATGAGTAAGTTTGGGAATTCTTTTAATAGCCAGTACAACGAATATTATCGAAATTTTTTTAAATTATCTTGTGAAAATCTCTTTAAAAATCGGTGTAAGCTCTAAAAAAAGGAAGATTCTTATTCTTCGTGAAATTCCGCTGTCGATAAACCTCTAAAAATAAATAAGCTAATTTCTTAATGACTTATTTTATTCGAATTAAGGAACAGAATCTTTTTTAAATTTCTTATTTCTCCGAAAAAGGTTTGTTATTTTTTACAAATTTGCACGTTTTCTTTTTTTTAGAGGCTTATCGATCGCATATTCTCATGCAATATAATAATCGTTTTGGTTTTTTTGGTATGCTTTAGCACAACGGATGCTAGAACCTATTCCGTTTTGTGACTCCTGCACCAAGGCCACAGTGAAATCTAGTAATTTCTGGATTATAACCGGCCATTTTGTAATACAAAAAATATGGTTTACTTCTCAAAAAGTGCACAAATATATCTAAGATGATTTGAAAAAGATTCATAGTACTGGCTGTTTAAAAAAGATCCCAAAACTTACTCTTTGTTTTTTTGTTTTACATGATCATCCCCCTTTAACACTTTTAGAACGTCCTAGAAAACGATGGTTTTTGTCCAAAATCTAAAAATGTTTGTATTCCTAAGAGGCTCCTGAAAAAACTTAGTATTTTTCGAGATATCTTAAATGTGCTAGTCATCATAAAGAGCATCGATATATGAGAAAATAGGTACATAGCATTTTTTCTGAGTTTCTGACATCTAAATAATAGTTTTCAGTATAAAATAGTTGATAAATTATGATTCAGTAGCCAATTTACCCGTGTCACCGGTCATCTATTTATAAAAAATATCTTATAACTGAAATTACAACTTTTTAGATCTTAATTGAGTACCTTATTAAAGTAATTAGTAATTAATAAAATCCAAGTTACCTTAAGGTACATTTTGCTAAGCTGAACTATAGTTATAACTCTAATTAATTTGCCCCGTTTTTCAATTGGATCTGATGAAACCTTTTACTGAAGTATTATTGAAAACATTCTATCGGTGCTAACTGAAAGAGAGCGAGCCTTTCAAACATCGTAGGAATTCCTTATTTCTCCATTAAACGGGAATGCAATTTCAGAAACGTTACGTGTAGAAGGAATTAAAACTAAACTAAAATAAATAAATACAACTATTCCTTTCTGAGCAATATTCAACACGAATTTGGTATACAATCTACTCTCAGTGTCCTATTCAGATTTACACATGCTTATTTTGTATTTATGTTTTCTAGTTTAAAAGTCCTTGGCAATATTCATGCAGTTTCATTTATATTTATACCTTAACGATTCTAAACTTTAAGTATACTCGACTAAACTAAAATAAAACCGATATACTCGTAGGCGAGGTTCCAACAGTGTTAGACAACTAAAGTTTTATGTGCGTTAAAAACCTTATTTTACTTATTTTATAATTATCATTGAATATTATAGGTGTTGTAACCGTAAAACATTATGTTATAAGAGTGGATTTGATTAAATTCTTCATTTAGTTATAATTGAACGTAGAATATCTACGACCCCAATTGAAAAAGACGTATCGTGCGGACAAAGTTGGAAAAGACGTATCCCACAAATATGGTCGGAAAACACTTCTATTGGAGTACATTTGTGAAAAAACGTATCTCGAAGTCTGATAAAAATATGTAGTACAAACTTTAACTACGTCAGACTTGCGTAAGAAAGGTCCTAAAAATGTTTTGGCCCCCTAAACATGTGGTATCATTCGAATAAAAGCGTGTCTTCCAACCGTTTCTGCGAGATACGTCTTTTTCAATTAGAGCAGTCATTATGTTCTTAGATAATATGTAAGTAAATATAATGAATACTTGCATATTTATTATTCAATACTAGGAAAATATATATTCAAAAATAAATAAGCCGTAGCTAAATTGAAATTTTCTAGAAAATCTAAAAGTTCTTTTCAAATCCTGATTTCGTTAATCTATAAGTACCGGGTTCAATAAAGTAAATACTTATCTTGACACAAAATTAAAGAGAGGAACATTCAGTTTGGTGATATAACAAAAACGCAACAAATGTAGTGTGATGCTTTACGGAATGTATCGATTGCTTTTATAACAACGAACTTTATATATTAAAGAGATCAATACCATCCCTTTTGAGGCAGTATTCAAAGCTTTGCTACTGTCACGTACAAAAAAGAATACTTGCTTGAACTTTTCTAGATTACTCGAAAAAGAGTACATTTTTTAAAGATTTTTACGTTTCGTATCGCCTGGCTTATACACTTAAACTAAAAGAAAAATTTTTTACGAGTCCAGGAAACTTTTTATGTTTAAAAGCAATCATTCTTAAAAATTTTATGTTATAAATACTTAGTTATATATTAAATACACGTCACAATAAACCACTATTTTCAATACCATATTTATTAAAAGAACTTTGTTCCTCACATAATTCTAGGTGACATAATAAACGAAACTTTTTATAGATAACTATAATTTGTAATACATGTCAAATGGAGTCGAGTACCCGTCGAAAAAAAATTTCGTTTATCATGTCACCTAGAATCATGTGAGGAACAAAGTTTCTTTAATAAATATGGAATTGAATATAGTGATTTATTGTGACGTGTAGGATCAATATTTTGAGGTTTACAACGGTATAATTTAAGATATTTTTAAGCATTTATAACATACAAATTTTCAGAATAATGAATTATAAACATAAAAAAGTTTCCTAAACGCGTAAAAAATGCTATCAATTCATTGGCACTTAGCTTCCTCAAACTAAATTAATTGCTCCAATATGCAATTCTTTGTTCTAATAAATTAATTTTAAATTGCTATATCTCTTTCTAAATAATACCTGAAAAAGGGTGTGCTTTTTTATCATTGATGGTTTGACAAAAGATAATTTTTCACTAAAATTACAGAACGATAAACAATAATCCTTATCACAGCAATTTTTTCTGTGTACATA
The DNA here is from genome assembly GCA_949152435.1 of Gastracanthus pulcherrimus. Classification (NCBI taxonomy): domain Eukaryota; kingdom Metazoa; phylum Arthropoda; class Insecta; order Hymenoptera; family Pteromalidae; genus Gastracanthus; species Gastracanthus pulcherrimus. Next base: position 6,134,147 of record OX424574.1, on the reverse strand, counting down.
ATTTATTATAATTATTTAAATATATAAATTAACTGTATCAGATGTTAGGTCGTAGATTCACTGAATTCCTAATCATCTAAAATTTAGTGAACGATTTGCCATCATAGATTTTCGAGATATAATCGATTAAATTAAATATGACTTTTTTCGTGTATAACAAAAGAGCCTATCTAAAATTTAGTGTTGTAAAATATAGGTAATGTGTTCTGTTTAATGCTATTGCAGTAAATTGATCATAATATTTCTAACATACCAAAAAACTCGAAAAACTAATACTCAAATCTCCAAAAATCGAAAAATTATTACAAAAAGAAAACGAGTCGATGAATTTTTAAATTTCTCTTTAATTTCAAATCTTCATTGCCGTACCATTCTCGAAATATATTCGATTAAAAGAAATTTAAAAAATATCTTAAATATATCGAAATAAAAATGTCGTTCTGATTTGGGCTTAGAACTCGTTCAAGAGATACTAAAGAGCTACCGTTTTGGAAAGTTTCAGATCAAACCCTGCTGATTTATTCCAGAATTTGCTACTGAATAAAATACAATTGTATAAAAGTAAAAAATAAAAAAATTTTGAGCCGCCGTCATTAAAGAAAAACAAAAAAATATGATCCTCGAAACATTAAAGTTGATCCGCACACACCAATAAAAGGTAGCGAAAATAAGTATTTTCGGTACCCTTTATTTGACGCTCGGAAAACTCTATTTTCGCTGCACTTTATGGGCGTCGAAAGTGATCTTTTTTATTCACGTGTTATAAAAATAGTATATTACATACCTAGGCCAGTAAAATAAGAAATGTCTCAGATCACATGTAATTGTCGGCCGAGGTGAAGCCGAGGTTGACAAACATGTGATCTGAGGCTTTCTTTTTTACTGGCCAAGGTGTGTATACTATTTTTCTGCTCGACGGCGCCGGAAAGCGGCAACTTCGTTTCGCGCAGCAGCCGGGAAGTTGGCGCTTTCCGGCCGGAGGGCAGAAAAATACATTATACCCTATCCAGAGTGACATTTAACCGGGTTGACTGATAAATAAAGAACATCCTCTAGTTTTCACTCAAAAGAAGGTTGGTTATATTTGCTCTTATTAAAAACACCAACCTGTGTTAAAAACTGTGTATTTTTAACTCGAGGGAAAGTAAAATCTTTATTATTTATTAGTATTTATTATTGTTTGCAATACAATTTTACAGTTTTCCTTCTGTACATCCAGGGAAAATTAAAGGCACTTACGTATTAAATTATATAGCGAAAATTTTTACAATTTAAAAAAATGTTAGAGCTTGAATTACAATATAATATAGATTTTCATACTATAAAAATATAATAAACAAATGTTATTCAACTAATTCAAATATTTTCCCATAATTTGCATAACAAGACTCGTTTCCTCTTTATGGGACAAAATCTGGCACCTCTTTAATTTTAGCCATCCTTCTTTAGGAAAATTAATGTAAGTATCCACCTACAGCTTAATAAAAATCATCTTTTTCACCAAAACAGTTAAAAACTTTTTACAATAAATAGAGTATTTTGTACATATTGTCGGAGATTTTAGAACTTATTATCTTATTTTAAGAGGGCACATACACCTTAAATTTGAAATAAGAATTATTATTTTTAGTCTTGATAACAAATTTTCTAATGAAAATTTATACTCACTTAAAAAGTTTACCCTTTTCCGACGCAAATAATATACTATTTCACCAGAGAAGAAGGCCCAAATATCGATTATAGGTCCAGATTGAAAACGTACAATTACTATAACCACTCGATTAAACACAGAACACTATTAAATTTTTATTATTTATATGTATTAAAATTGAATATAGCACAAGAAAAGTGTTTTAGAATCTGTATTTCTTCAAGATTTTCGTACTTCAGGTAGCCAGTGTCAAAAAAACATGAATAAAACTTGAAAAATTAACATCCGCTTACAGTGAGATGTTATACTTTACGACCACTGAGCTACGTCGGTGAATTTTTCAATAAAAGTTAGACGCTCGACTTCTGAACCTGTAATCGATATTTGAACCTGTTTCTCCGGTGAAACGGCACATTATATGCGTAGGAAAAAGGTAAACTTTTTAAATGAGTATAAATTTTCATTAGAAAATGGTTTATCAAACACTAAAAATAATAATTATTATTTCAAATTTAAGGTGTAGGTACCCTTAAAGCCTTATAATCCATCATAGCAGAAGAATACAAAATGTTATCCAATTAGTACACAATTTAAGCTTATCATCGCTAATCAAAATTAATAAAAGAATGATTATCCATTGTTTTAGAGATTTCCTGAATCTTTCAAGTAGATTTATTAAAACCTGCTTTTATAATCCTGTAGTAAATGAACGATAATGGCAACATTTTAAGTCGTCTGCTTTGAAGCTTTAAGAGGGATTAAAACGAGATAATGAGATCTTCTAATAATATGTGTCAAAATATGTTAAAAATACCTTATTTTACGCAAATAAAATGTTGAACTCTCTAAATTAAAAAGAAAATTTTCATTCCAACTGTACATATTACTTACGTTACTTTTCTCAATCAATTAACGAGCCGCTAAAACGTTGAAAACACCCAACGATAACTAAGCAATCTTTTTAATAAAATCACAGAAGTCCCACCTCAACATAGCGAATACATCTCCAAAGTCACCCACTTCGCACCTTCCACCTAATACCCCAATCCTCAATTCACACTATACACACACGCACCTGCATGGGAATGGTCTTGGTGGTGACGATCTTGGCGGTGCTGCACTGGGCGATGCTCGTCCCGTGTCCGCCGGCCTGCAGCAGCGGCAGCTGATACGTCGTCAGGCCCACGACCTCGATCAGTCCGTCCTCGGTCGTTGGCTCGCGTCCCATGCCACCGCCCCACGGGTGCGTGCCCCCGCCGTACGACGCGATGTTCAGGAAGAGGATGGCGTGCACCCGGTGCTCCTTCAGCTTGGGCGTCATGTCCTGGCCGTCGCACTCGAGGGTCACGTACTCGGAGAGGTCCTTCCAGCGTCGCACAACCAGGTCTTTGCCGCCCATCTGCCCGTAGAACATCTTGTTGCGTAGACGCGAGTTGAAGCGCTCCGGATGGGCCTCTGCAATTAGAGAGAGAGAGAGAGGGGTTTTTTTGGCTCGGTGTGAGGTTATTGCGGATTGCGGGAAATTAGTAGTAACGTTATTATTAATTTATTAAATTTGGTTTTTGCTTCCGAGTGTCGCGACAAGGGGATTGATGTACAGTTTAGAAAATGAAAATCTACGTAAGAAATGAGCTATTTACTTCCACGACGAAATATGGTGAGTGACAGTTGATTGATTAATATAGTGTAGAAATATTGAATGATTTTAGAAAATAGAAACGTTCAGTAATAATAGGCATAGATTATACGTGATATTTTTTTCTCAAAATTGTTGAAAAATTGAATCATTTGGAGTTATGTCGGGCAGATATTAAATTAAGACGAAATGGACTTCTACGGCCTTTTGATAAACATACTGACCAGACGAGTGTTGCAGCGACACGATTTTGAAAAGGAAAGTAAAAAAAAATTGATTTTTGTTCTTGAAGATAAATAGAATAAATGTCATTCTATAAAATTACAATAGCTATTATCATTTCTTCGAAAAAAAAATTTTATGTTATGTCCCTGGGAATCTACTTAGGTAGATCTTCATATACCCCTTTAAATATTTTTAAGGTAAATATTTTCTATTTTGGATCCGTTTTTTTAAATCTTTATTGACGTAATCAAATTTGTAAGAAAGTATCAGATATAATAATTGAAAATTAAAATTTGAATCCACTTTGATACACTATATTTACATAAAAAAAGCTAAATGTCTTTATTTATTTTCCAAACAATAAACCTATCGACACTAATATAAGCGAGGTTGAAAAAGAGGTTAAGTAAGAAAATTATTATTATTATTATTATTATTATTATACAGGTCAAATAGTAATGATACGTCCTATATTATAAACACGGCGGATGCATCCCCAATCAGCCCGACACTATCCGGTTGTGCGGACCCAGTCGGGTGTGCCTTAAATGGCATTTCCTACATACCCTCGAAAAAAGAAAAGAAGCGATGATAGGCATCAACAGTGCCTGGAGGACAACAGCTATTACATAGTCTTTATGTCGGCTGATAGGCGTGCTTGCATCGTCACCATTGCTATCATAATTCCTTGTTGGGACTAGCTATCCGTAGCTGTGTAGTCCATAGCCTTGTTCACACAGTCGCGCCATCTTTCTCTATTGTTTGCGAGTTGCATCCAATCCATCTCATAACATCCTATTTCTCGTAGGTCAATTTTAATATAGCCATCCCACCTTCGTATTGGTCTGTCTGGGGGTCTTGCGCCTGTCGGTTTCCCTACGAGTACTCTAAGTGCTGCTCTTTCATTTCCCATCCTAGCTACATGCCCAGCTCATCCTAGTCTTCGAGATTTAATCTCTCTGGTAATGTAAAATTCTCCATTCTCTAGTAATCTCATCTATTTTACCCCCAAATATCTTTCTAAGGACTGTATTCTCAAACACCCTAAATCTATTTTCTTCCCGTTTGGTTAACGCCCACGTTTTACATCCGTATAGAAGTACTGGCATTATGATTTTTCTATATATTTATAATTTAGTCTTTCGCAATAGTAGTCGTGATAGTATATGAAAGTAAAATATATTTTTGAAAATATCAATAATTTTGACTCTAGAAAGTTTCGGCTTGGGTCACTTGAGTCACAACAAATATACAAGATAATTAACTTTTAAAATTATAATTCACTGGAGGTTTAAAGAAGTTATTTGTCCGTAAAGTCAAAAATTGAAATAAAAACGCTAACATAAATTATCAACAACTTTAAAAAAATTTTAATTGATCGTAAAACTTAATTTTGTGTTATAATTTGTATAAATGTTCACAAATGAAGATTTCATTAATCCTTTTGTACACTATAGGATCTGAAAATCAATAAAAGATTATGAGGCCCACTAAAGAAACCGCACAATAAGTATACTTGCGTGCAACAGCCATCTTAAAACGTTCGTTTGCAGTCTACTAGTACGTGAGAATTTATTTCAGTTGCAAAGAGTGTTAATAGAACGTATAAATGGGGCACTTTACTGTATAGGATACGAAAGATTATCTTTATTTTTTAATTTTATTGTAGTTTCTGGTACGGAAAGTAATATCTACTAATGGATTTGATTTATTAAAAAAAGTTGTTTGCATTGTCCAATAGTTAACAGACTCGATTTTCACAATTTAGTTAAATTTAATAAAAACTTGATATTTCTACATCATTTTAAGATTTTAAAGAATACCAAAGTCGGTTACATAAATTGTTTCATTACTTTTCACTTTTACAATGACACGAAATATAAACAAATTTGAGATAATTCATGATCCATTTCTGGATTATGCCGTCCCGAACCTGTTGAGGTCATGGAAAATGTACCTAAAAAAGAATTTGCCCCGATTCGAACAAATAACGGAGTTATAAAAGTCTGGATGGGAGAGCATACGGCGCGTATATTATAAAACTTTAAATGCGTTTTTCTCAATACAAGGTTTTCTAAGTCGGGCAAAATATCTCGAAAACTTTTACCAGTAGCATTTTTGCATATATGTTTATAACATAACTTTCTATGGTTGGAACCACGAATAAGTTTTTATCTTGCAAGGATAAATTTTTATAGACTGAAAACAATAATATTTTTTATTCAAATATCAAACCCAAACTATTGCAAAGATCAAATACGTTTCTTCAAAATTGTTGTTATTTGGTAAACTTTTATTTCTGTGGTTCCAAATGTAAGTTACGGCAACTTATTTTGTAAACTTCTATCTTTGTGACTCCAAGTATAAAAACAACAACAATTCAGAATAATCACATCCTGGAAACATCGATGAACAATATTTTGAAAAGTCTAAATTTTTTTGCTTCAAACATATATTAATTTATAAGCAAAATATTACATAATATATGCATATACTTTTAGTTAAAGAAAGCTTCCGAAATTAAACACCCAATATTGTCTGATTATCAGATTTTATAACAATTAAATCGTGTCAGCTGTCAATTTGGAAATATGCCCAAAATTAACTTTATAGCCTACAAGAGAAACTGGCAATAAAATGCGATTTCGGTAAAATTTGCTATATCAATTTACATGCAAATTTTATTTCGATATTCCCGTACCATTTTCAAGCTACACTTTATACTGTACGTATACCGTATGTGTACATCCATATGCAACGATCATGCCTATAGACATGAATAAAAAATTTGTATTTGAATTTACTGTGGCGTTGAATTCTTTCGACATCTAAATATTTGCGTTTACAGTATTTTGTTAAAGTCAATTCACAACACTGTATACTTTTTTGCATAAAACGTTAATGGTATTTGTCTTCAACTGCTATATCTCGATAAACCGTATAGTTTATTCGATTCAGTTATTTAAAAAAATTCTAAAAATTTATATCTATAATCAATTTATATACAATAGTTTTAAATATTAAACTAGGGAGACGTTTATATGTATAGAAGCTAATATGTATATATGCTTAGCTATTCTTTTAAAAGCATTCAAAAAGGTAGCTTTGACCCATTTCCCAGGGCTGTTTTAAGTAAAGCACGAAGTACTTCATCAAATTAAATATTTCATAAAATCCTTTTATTATGGATTTCTAAGATGGCCCAAACACTGTAGAAATAAAAAAGAAGACCTTTCAAAGTCCCTTAGCAAAACAAACAACGATACACAGTTGTTGTATTTACGTTACTGCGCAGATCTGTATTTACTTACTTGGAAAGTACACATCATAAAGAGCCGTGTAAGATTTTATAGATTCGAAGTATTTTCGGATGACTTGCAATGTATTTTTACCTCTTCACTTTTTGTTAAGCTTAAAAAAGATCCACTTTATAAATCGTATAAAAATATTTTAAATTCAGTGAATATTTTATTAGGTGGACTTCAACGAGGTGCAAAAGACACTAAATATTTTACGCGCCATGTGCTGCTTCTATTTAAAATATTAAGCATTTTTCAAGGATCAAAGCTGGTTTTATCGATCGAAAGTTGAGTAGCGCTTCTTTAATAATTTCTTTTTTTTTTGTCTCGGAAAATTATACTTTGATGTAACATTTAACTCTTTGTAGTCGAAACTTTTGTTTCTTTGCTTTGTTCTTTCTACAGTTGAAAGAATATTTTTCAGTTCGAACAGCGAAACCCTAGTCGTGTCATATAATAGTCACCCCACGTGATAAAGGACGGAGGCATTGGGCCGAAAAAGAATGTGAAAATGTCATTTATATTCTACGTCGCACCTACTGCATCTTTCAAAACTACTAAATGCAAGAACCCGTGTGAAATTTCAGGGACGTGCCTCGTATATATTCCTCGCGCCATGTAAAAATAATAATATCCCTAACATTCGTACGCCCTTTTGTGAGAAATAATTCAGTAATGTCGTAAACTGGTGCAGTACTTATGTAATTGAAAGTAAATTTATTCAATCGTCGCAATATACCTTTTCACTGCTTAGCATAAAAGTAGCAAATATTTTATTAAGTTTTAAGAAATTTACTCGTTTTATACACGTAAGTAAAATTGAAATTTATTTTTTTATCATAAATACCTATTTATACATATAATGCTTTCGAAACATCTATTTATGTAGGCAAACAGTTATTTCCATTTCTTACGCAATTTTACGCAACATATCATTTTTGGAAAATAAAAATAATTGACAAAATATCTAAGCGCTTTAAAAAAGATAATTTACTACAACAAAACATTTGGTATTCTAAGCCAAATTACTCTACAAAGGCTTAATTTACGGTATAACTGAATTACTCCTCTCAGTGCAATAACGCTCGTGTCGATCGCACTTTCGACAATAATTTGATTTGTGTTCATTACTACTAGCCGTACTAAATACCATAGTAAAGTGAAATGTAATTGTGGCTATCCCTTGTAGCTAAACGCACTATATTTTGAGCAGCGAATACGAAAATCATTTTACAATTACTGCAATTAAAAGCAAAATTCTATCTATAATCACGACTATTGAGAATACCCATGTCTAACTGAACCATCGAACAAATAAGATCAAAAGATGTAATAGAGGACATGTGAACATGAATGGTTACGATTTCTCAAAGTGTCATTGAAAATCATAGTGAAAATCGTGTAAAACGTAATAAACGAAATTCGAAACATTTAGTATAGAAAACATTTGCACACATTTCTTTTTTAAAACGAATGATAAAATCTTTCGTTGAATACGATTGAATTTAGTTTTCCAATTTGTCGTTCACACGAAAATCGCATCTATTCTGCACCAATGCACAAAGTACAGTGCACAGCGACGTATGTTGTATGTATATCCGCGATTTTCCATTAGATTCCGTGAAAATTTAGAACGTAAAAGAGGAATTATCAGTCAAAAAAGAGATTTAAAACTCAAAGCAGTAAAATATTTTATCACCAGTAAAAGTGCCTCACGTTTACCATGAACCGGATAATTTTTACTGTACATTTTTCTGTATAGAATAATAATAATAATATAATAATAATGATAATAATAGTAATAATAAAAGATTAATAAAAATAAACAAAACAAGGAAATTAAAAATCTGAAAACTGACTTTTTGAATTATAAATGTTTTAAAATTAATTAATAATTTCATAATGAGCGCACAGAATTAATGCTAATGCTTCTATAGAAAATAAGCTGGACAAATATTCAGGGTATAATGATTAAAACTCTACATTAGTTGGAAGCGCGACGAGCCACTGATACGTTAATAATTAGTGCATCATATTTGCTTTAATTACGAACGTATTTAAATAATACTATATATCGTTTTTTCTTAAATTATGCCACTTCCAATGAAAAAATGGCGCTACCTATATATTTGTACTTAGGTTTCTGTAATTCTAATTCTTCCAATGTTTTACTCGAAATAATAAATGATATGCATATTATTTGTAACATTAAAATTTTAATGTTAGTAATGTCTCTAACAACACCTTTATTAGCCAGTTATATATATTTTCCTCCTTTTATATATTATATTTAGAGTGTCCCATACACTCTGCAATTAAAAAAGCTTATATATTTCCCCCCTTTCTTTAAATATATTGTATAATTAATATAAACAATAAGTGATATTTTAATAATAGTATATGCGATACTTTTTATAGAGGCCATCGCAATTCTATTTCATAAAAATAAGATCCAATTTCATTTTATGTTATCATACATTCGCTTTATCGATACATACAGAGAAATTCCTGATAAAAATTTCCTGGATGGAAATGCTAGTAAATGTGGGACATCCTGACAACACGAAAGAAATTACCCTATAATGAACGTTAGAAATGAACGTTATTAATTACAATTTTTACCGTGAAGAAGGATAAATTCTACCAGTAAGCGATAGTTTTCGTAATGCGCTCAATATACTGATAAATAGAAGCTCTAACTTTTGTCATCGAACAACTTTTGTCCTAGCTTTTATACACATTGAAGTCAACCTTATAATTATCATACGAAAATAATTGAACACTAAAAGTGAAATAGAGCATCTATCGATCGGTACGCGGAGCAAGGCTCAAGAAGCATTCATACAACACATCGAAGGTGAATTTTCATAAAAACTTATCCTTCGCCTAAGTATATCACACGAACACCCAACACTTCTCACCGTAACGATATCCAGTCCTGCAACTCTACCATCATCGTACTTCACTCTCCGCTTTTCATAATCGTCCGTAATAAAATACACCCCGGCTACTTAGCCGCGCAGGATATACCCTTACCGCCTCGCATAAACAGCCCCGGCATCTTAGATTTCCGCCGCGAGTACCCGGCTGCAGCATTAAAAAGAAAAAGCCCAACCCCGAGCTTGCAGCTTAAAAGCCCGCCGGCGGGCAACGGCGCGAGCACGTATCGCGTGCACTGCACACACTGACACACACATGCTGCACTCACCTCTCGCCTCGTGAAACTCGAGGGCGATGTGGGCGTCGACGCCGAGCGAGTAGTAATTGTTGACGACGTTGAGCGGCAGGTTCTCCTTGCCCTTGGCCGCGTCCTCGTCCTGGCCCGAGGCGTCCGGGTTGCGCTCGACAGCGAGCTGCCACCTGTCCAGTATCGAGATCTCGCTCTCGGCGAGGCTGCTCAGGATCTTGCCGATGGGCTCGTCCGTGTAGCCGCCGCCCCAGCCGAGGGCACGGGCCAGGTCGTTGCCCGTGCCGAGGGGCAGGGTGCCGACGGCCGGGGCAGGGTTGGCGCCGATCTGGTCGAGGACCGAGAGGACCCAACCGACCGTGCCGTCGCCACCGCAGGCGAGGATGCGCAGGTTGGGCGCCTTCTTGAACAGCTCGAGTCTGGAAGCAGAGGACGCGGGACGGAATGGTGAGCGAGAGTGGAGATGGAATGACAGAAGGATGTCGTACACTGAGAGAATACATCGGTCAGGCTTGCTGAAATGTTCGGTAGTTTTGACCAAAGTGAGTTCGGTAGTGTGTATACGGCAAGAATGGCGGAACAAGTTCGGCAGCTGAGTCTCTGTAACCTTACTTTTTCACAAATAATGAATATTTTAATGAAATTCTTATTTTTTGTTACTGTAACCTTTTTATATATGATTAGTTAGTCAAAGTTACATCTTCGATGTTCTACTTTAACCTTACTTCTGTTTTACCTTATCACAAGCGTGATAATGAGGCTACAATAAAGCGCAACACCACACATCACTTTTAATACACATCCGCCAAAACAGCCGAACTGTTCCGCAGTTTTTACCGAACTCCTCAGTAAGTATGACAGACTATGGCCTCCGCAAACTTAGCAATGCGACTTCGGCAAGCCTAACTGAACCATTCTCTCAGTGTAGATTTCACATAGTAAAATTAAGAGATCGATTTGTTATCCGGTGAAGCGAATTCGTTTTCATCCAAGATTGGATAATCATGGGCGTGGAAGCTGCGCGGAATATTTCGTCTCTTAAAACAAATTGAGCTATTTAAAAATGTATTTTTAATATAGAAATTAAGATTTCAGATTGTTAAGTTTACGGTAGCATATTGCATCTGATGATGAATAATGACGATATCAACGTAAATTCTTACGATATGATGTTGCGTGAGTTGCGATATATATCGTGTACTTTACGGAATAGTTTTCTCAGTGTAAGGTGTTGAGGTGAGGATTTAAATTTTTCTATTTTATATATATGAAATCAGGGTTTTAATCTTAGGAAAGAGGCTATAGTGTTGTTTTAGAGAAATAATTTGTTTTCAATGGTAAAACAATTTTTATTAATATAGTACGATCATCTGTATTGTAGCACATGACGAATTCTACAAAAAATCGGCCAATAAGTAGTTTGAAAAGTAACGAATAATAAATAATGAGGCACGTCTCAGAAACTTGATTTTTTCTTGTTGTATAGGATGTAAAATATACGAGAAAATTTCAAACATACGCAAAAGACCTCGTGACGCAGTTTTACATGTATATCAATTTCTCTTACGGGAATTTAACATAGGAATTATGGACACAAAACGTTCACCATTGGAATAACAATCACTTGGCTCCTAAGGGTGCAACAAATTTTTTCATGCGAAAGAATATAAAGTAGAAAAAAGAGCTTTAATTTGAGACGTGCTGCGGTAAAGAAAATTAACAATATCTATATTAAATTTCATAATTTCTCATTTTTTACTATTTTTTCATGTTTATTCACTACCTTTGAGCATTCATAACTTTTGATATTGTTAATCTTTTTTGCAAGTTAGACATTTTTCTCCTGCATTTTAGACCCTAAACAACATGAAAAATCAAGTTGCAGAAGCGTGTCTCATCATTTATTTTACGCTCCTTTGCGAACCACTTATCGGCCGATTAGATTTTTTGTACAACTAGAAAAGATTATGGATTAATTAGTAATTGTATTTGTTACCTAAAACAAAAGATTTTTGTAAATTTTCATAAATATTTAGGCAGTATACCCTTAGTTATGTACAAAAAAACTAGCAATTTTCAATGATAATAAATGCCTATTACAATTAGTAGTTAACATATATTGAATGAAAGTTATTTCAAAAATTATTATTTAGTACATATTTTCAATAAGTGCAGTCGGTATAATACGATAACGTATTAGATTTCAGATAATTGCTTTGTCCAAATTAGCCCCGGTCTCTCCTACTTATCACAGTGATGAATCTGAGCTATGTGAAAATATAAAAACGTACTTTTATTTGATTTGGTTTAAAAATAGCTTAGAAAATTTTGTTGATGAAGTTGATGAGTCTAGAGACTTGACGACAAATCTCCTTTATTAAACGGTTATTTTTTATGGGATTTAATGCAACTTTATTTATAAGTTCAATAATTAGGAGTGAAATGACTTCAAATTTTATGAAAAATTCTATTTTTATGTAATAAATTAGTGACAACATTTTTTTAATTATTTTATATACTTTGCAGCTTTAATGTATTTACTTAAAAATTTACTTTTATTACATGTGTAATAAATTCCATGCTCTTATTCTTGAGTGTCCATTTTAATCTATAAAATATTGCCTGTCCTATTTTCATTTAATTTTGAACAGAGTATCGAAAAGTAATTGTTTTTGGTGAAACAAGAACAGCGAAATCATGATAGACCAGATAGACAATTTATCGTTTACAGTCGAGTTGTCGAAAACAAAGAATTTCGCGTTACCGGGGAATATTGCGCACCGAGAGTACAATCATCCGCGCACGGGAATAGCATCGATAAAATATAATTTAATACACCTCCCCTTCTCTTAGAATAATTTAACCACTCCGTCGGGCAATAATTGCGTGCATAAAATATCAAAATGTCTGAACAAAATGATCTTTGTTCTTTTATTGAGAATTTTACGATCGGGGGGAGATAAGGTCGCGCGATGTACCAAGTATGGTTATGCTTATTCGACGTTTCACGAGAATATCGATGGTAATAAAGGTAGAAAATATGATTAAATTTGGGAATAAACGGCTAGGATAGTTTTCTGTTGGCAAACATAAAAAGATCGTCATTTTTATCATGTTTATCCAGTCTCCAGAATGTTTGTGTATTAAATAGTATAAATGTATCTAAGTGGCATAATATAATGTACCGCTATTATTCGTGAGCATTTTTCTGTTTGAATTTTTAGAACACATTAAACATCACTGTCAATATTTACGCATTACCAATTTAAGGTTAAAGTTTGTGAACACGGAATAGCGAATTAATGAAGACGGAAAACCTTTACCTAATGTATTACGCTATGAGAATTCTAAGAAATATAATAATGCATCTTGCGAAAAATCGATACTTAAGTAACTGTCATGGTTCGTATGCCACACGCGGATTAAAAAGAGCATGTAATGATAAAATTGTTGACACAAAATCCAAAGATCAACGAAACCTTTTTCGTTCTGTATATCAAGAAAATATTTGTTTGTAAAAAACTACTGTGTAATTTATCACCAAGATTCCTATTTTACGTAACAATAATTATAGTATTTATCTATTGAATAGTTATTTTTGTATTTGTTATATTTAAATCGCATAACATAACAATTTATTGTTAATATTTTGTTATTTCTTTAAAGCACCGAGGGTAATTCATTGAAAAATCGATTTAATGGTTCACTCGTACATAGGGTAGTTCAAATATAGTAATGTAGAAGTAGTAAAATCGTTAATGTATTTGACAGTTTCAGAAATGCATGTACATTTCATATATTCTTGTCTATTTTCGAACCTATTATAACGCACCATTACTATTATTATAGTAATTAGGTGAAATTTCTTGTGTGCATCGCGAACATTCGGAAAATTCCCTTATGTACTTTAAATACAAATTAAATAACTTTTACTACGCTGTAAACAAATTGCATAGCTTAAAGACAAAAATGTAATTAATTTATTTAGTCGGAAAACATTTTCTACACATTAATTAATAAATAAAGTTATAATTAGTTAAGATTAGTACTTTTTAAAATATCTATATATTTAACGTGAGAAAATTTTTAACAAATATGTCGCTAAAGGAACTACCAGTTGTCAATTTCATTAATGTTTCACGGAACGCTATTTCATCAAGTTAGATCAGTGTGAAGGCAGTCCTTTCCCTAAGGTCAAACTCGAGAGAATTACCCGAATCATGAATACGTCAGATCCACTTTATGAAACGCTTTAATTGATATAGTTCCCTCATGCAAATCCGGACGAACTTCACAGTGAGCGCAAGAGAGCAGAAGTCTGCTTTTTTTTTATCCAAGCAAAAAGGGACGTATGACGGATTCATCATATCGCGTAAAGCGCGCGCCGCGCGGGGATGTAAGAGCTCTCACTTGCTTTTAATTAAAAACAAGATTTACACATGCTCAAATTGGGTAAATAAAGCAGCGTGGCGGCACTCATCTTTGTTTAATGAGCGGGAGTTCATGCATTTACAATTAGAATCTCGCGCGCACCAAGTTTGTCCAAGAAAAACTGCTTTAATTATTTGACTAATTCGCGTACATATTTCAAATCTCGCTGCGGGTGGTGAATTTAATCGCGAAAATCCATAAGTTTGTGAGCTTCGTTAGCTCCTTCCGCTCTTTATCGCAGCCGTACAGTTCTCCGCCTCCTTATCCGTCGATTTTTGCGAATCACCGATGAAAGAATAATACATTTGTAGGGGAGGCAGAGAGTATAAGAGCGGCCAGAAAGTCCGACAAACCTTCCTATTCAATATTTTAGGTGGCAGAGTGGAAATAGATCGCAACAATTCCGCCTAGGCCTTAAGTCACTCATTTATTCAGGAGGTGGGGTCGAAACCTAATACATTTTACCGGAGACTTTCTATATTGGATCCCTTTTAGCTCTTTTCTTATTACTCGGCCCCAAAATTAACTAAGCATGCACGTAAAAATAGACAGAAAGCGCTTCTAACTTGATCAGACGTTTATTGGGTACACAAAGAGACGCTAGAAAAATATTGGCAGTAGCCGACTTCGGCGCTGCAGTGTCTGAAAAATAATCTAATAACGTCTGAAAATAAATCGCGATAAAGTATTGATAAAATGAAATGGTACACAATACTTTTTATTTTAAACGTTAAGAAAGAACATTTTCATATACAAGTTGAAAAATCACTAATTGAAAAAAGATTTTTCTAACACATGAGCATAAAAATGTGAATATCAGAGCTAGAAATTTAAATAATTGGACAGCTTTAAATTAGGAAAAGTTGCGGAAATTGCTTTGTATAAACTTTACATTAAAGTTTTTGCAAAACTCTTTTCAAGCATTACGGAAGTTGGGTGTTGTACAATTACCAACTTATCGTTAATTAGAGTGTGCAGTACTTTTTCTCGGTAAGAGAGAAAGAGAGAGAGAAAAACATGAAAAACCTCAATTTAAATGCGTTGAAAATTGAATGAAAAAGTAATTTGCATACTACGTGCACACTGGCTTGTGTTATGTATATCTTCGGCATTGTATTCTATACACTAAGCTTATTCATGAGATAAAAAGGTTGAAGTTTAAAATAAGAATTAATACCCGCAGGATACAGGAATTTTATTCTGAAGAAAAAGACTACATACTATGCTCATCAAAAAACGCGAACTAGACAAACAAGCAGTCAGTTAACTGTCGCGATTTTTACTCATTTTGTATTTCTCCCATTATTGTAGATTTTTTACAAAAATGTTGTCTTGTATATCCAATTAGTTAACGTTCAAAATATTGTAAAATGTTATGAAATAGATTAAAAAACAGCACGTAATAAATTTCCGTAACAGAAAATAAAACTTTCATTATAATTTTCTTTTCCATTTCTTATAACATATTGAAGAATTTAAAAAAACAAATTATTTATATAAAAATGTTTATAGATTATGTAAAATATAGATGACGTAGAATGTAATGGGTATTGATCGTCTATAAATAAATAAATAGATAAATAAATGAGTATATATAAGTGGTAGGTAAGAGCTAAAAGTACCTTGGTATTTTAAGGTACATTTATTAAATTTACTACAATTACTTTTGGACATTTATTTCAGATGTTGCTAAGAGATCCAATTTTTATTCTACCAGATGCGAGAATAATGTTTTTATACTTTTAATATACACATCGATGCTGAAATGAGTAAAAATTGAAACACACAGCCTCGCGTCAAGCAGAACGACTCTAGAATCAGCAAAGAAAAGGAAAAAACCAACGAGACTCACCCCATTTTCGGTCCTCCCTGCGTGAGATCGAAGACCTGCCTGGGATTGAGCAGCCACTGGAACTTCTGCAGCAGCTTGGCCCCCTGATTACCCCCCGACTTCGGATTGATAAACACCAGCACGGGCGTGACGTTGTTCGTCGGAATGGGCTTGACGACCCACAGCTTTCCCGGATCCTCCTCGTCCTTCTCGTCCTTGTCCTTCGACTTCTTCGGCTGCGAGCGCTTCTTCTTCGGGGACTTCCTCAGGCTACTCTTGAAGTTCCCCTTCCTCGGCAGCTTGACGATCCAGGAGGGCGGCACGACGATCGAGCCGTGCAGGCCCAGCTCGCACTCCTCCCCTATTCGCTGGGCGTTGAAGCAGGACTCCCGATTGTGATAGGCGTTCTTGCACCAGCTGCAGTTCACCGCGATGATCTCCTTCGAGGAGAAGCTGAGCTTCGACTGGAAGGACTTGCCGCAGTTGGTGCACTTGCCCTTCTGCGAGCGACGGTGCACCCAGTGGTGATTGGTGACCTTCTGCTCGCGGTACTGGCGCACGCCTACGTCCCGGAAGCTCGGCTTGCAGGCGAAGTTCAGGCCGCCCGTGCAGACGGAGTGCGCGACCACGCGGCACGCCGAGCATTTCAGTCGCGGACCGTGTTTCTGGAATTGCGGGGAGACAGAGAGAGAGGGGGATGGTTTAATGACGGGATCCTTGATGCTGGCGTGGCTGGGCTTTTAATGAAAATGTACGTTGCTTGTGGCGTTCTTTTTTGCTTGGCTTTTGGAGTTGAGGTGTGTCGATGGGTGATTAAAAGAGAATAGGGGAATTTTTCTTAGTATCCGGATAACATTTAAATTTAGATAGACAATTATTGGTCAATGAATATTTGGCAGGAACTTTCTGTTTTTAAAATATTTGCTTTAAGCTGTTCTAATTTCTTCTTAGCTACTCTGTTAAGATGGCTCCTTGTTAATATTTTTATGATTTTCAATATTTTCCATTTTTGGTAATATTTCTTTTAATAATATTTATTTATTTAGTTTCTATTAGTGTTATAAAAGATTTTAAACCCTAAAAATGTTGTTCAGGGTCATCGGCACTCTTACATGTATTGTTTCATTAAAGCCCAGATTTTAGACAAAATAGTCCTTGTGTATGACAAATTGAGAAGTCCCATAAGAGTTACTTACTTCATTGCAATGAAACTTTGAGATATATTAAAAAGAATTACATATTTATTTTTGTCTTGATTTAGTTAAATTATAAATTATATATCGCCTTTTTAATTTTACGTTATCGATTAATCATTCGCAAATTCTGTACCGTAATACGCAACATTCTAAAACAATAACGTCAGATAAATAAAATTACAAAGAAATTATAGTAGCAATATTTATTTCTACTTATACTAAAAATTTGATATCACTATAATTTATAACCATGTTTTCCTAATTTTTAAATAAAAGAAGTTTACATCATACATTGGAGGATTTCTCTAATGTAATAATAATTCAATGTGTTAAGGTGATAATCCCACTCATCACAGATGATTACGAGGGCTCACTTTTGTTATTTCATTTTCAATTTTGTAAATACCTCTGTGGAACGTTGTTGTCCTAATCAAAAACAATAACTTTCCAGAGAGATATTTTCTTAAAATTGAAAATTAATTTAGAAAGTCACTTCTCGGTATGTATCGGTAACAGGGGGGGTTTAACATCACCTTAAAGTAATATTTGAACTTCTTTGTATGTTATCAACATCAAAAAAATCAATTAGAACAATTTAATTCATACCGTTTTATTACATACCCATTTTAAGAAGTTCTTCATAGTAAAATTTGCAATGTATATTGTTAAAATATTGTTAAAAAGTCAATAAATACATCAAACTTTTATTAGGGAAAACAATCTGCAGCGTCCTTATTCATGGAAAACAAGTTGAGTTTTGTTATATCTCTAAAAACGAACATTTTATCACATATGCTATTTTAGGAATATACGAATATAATAAACAGCAAAATTTTGTTTTTGTTAGCTTTGCAGATAATTGAGAATTCTCTTAGAATTGCACACCAATCTCGATCAATGTGATATGCACAAGGACTATTATACATATGCCGCATTTTTTTTAATTTCGTCGCTAAAAAATAGCATGTTATCCAGAAACCCTGAATATAATTTTCGTTTGAAACTGGCTGCGTAACTTCATATTATGATGAGAAATATCCCATGCAAATCCCAGTTCACGGAAATTATGAGAGTTCGGATTTTAGTAATTTCTCCAGGGAACCATCTTAAATTGTTAATAAGACAAGTTTGGAATACAAGGCACCTTGAATACATCACGTAATTATGTTTGTCTTTGAAAATAATTACCTATACCGGGAGAAGGCAGTTACGTGAAAATCGTTCTAAAAGGTAAAGTAGCGCAAACATTAGATAGTCAAGCCAGGCGTCCGTCCGCCTTCCGGCAAACTTGTAGGGGGTAAAATGAGCGTGATGTGTGTGTGGCGAGAGTGTGAGAGCGCGCGTGAAAGTTTGGCCAAGGGATGAAAGTCTTAACTCACCGAACAGTCGTTGACGTAACAGAATTCACCGGAGGCCGCTGTGGGCACCCAGAGATGTTCTCCATTCAGAGCCGTGTTGCTCCAATCGGGTGTTGATCTTGGTTCTCTTTGACCGGGACCCGAACCCCCGTCTTCTTTGTCGCTGAAAAGACACAAACAACATTTGCTCGTGATAAAATTTGCACGCCCTGTGAAGAGGAGCGGACTCGAGTGCGTCTTTGTTTATTTGCCGGGATCGAGGGTCATTTCCCTCGGCGTGCGTGTCGCGATGCAATTGTTTAGAGAACGCGTTGACAACGCGCGTCTAAACGTTCTATTTACAAGCCGTTGTAACGCAAGCGAAATCGATGAAAAAATATTAGTAAACCAAATACTTTTTACGTCCGAAGGAAAATGGAAAATATGGAGCAGTCCTCGCGTGTATTATAATTTGGATTACGACTCTTATAAAATTAGCATAATAATTTATAAATTATTTATTTAGAGCTCCATTTGAGTTATGATGGAAGTTATAAATCTCTTCTAGTATAATTTTGCATCGCTTTTATAGTTGGCTATTCTATTTAAATATAATCTTAAACTTGCATTGATCGTCTAGTATTATAATTTCCATGCATGGTTGTGTAATGGAAGAAAATCGCTGCCACTTCATTGGCACTTAGCTTCTTCAAACTTTAAAGAATGTTCAAATATGAAATTGTTTATTCTATTTAATACTGGGGTGAAAAATAAAAATGACAAATCTATTGCTTCTTAATATTTCAACATATATATATATATATATATATATATATATATATATATATATATATATATATATATATATATATATATATATATATATATATATATATATATATATATATGTTGAAATATTAAGAAGCAATAGATTTGTCATTTTTATTTTTCACCCCAGTATTAAATAGAATAAACAATTTCATATTTGAACATTCTTTAAAGTTTGAAGAAGCTAAGTGCCAATGAAGTGGCAGCGATTTTCTTCCATTACACAACCATGCATGGAAATTATAATACTAGACGATCAATGCAAGTTTAAGATTATATTTAAATAGAATAGTCAACATATATATATATATATATATATATATATATATATATATATATGTTGAAATATTAAAAAGCAATAGATATATATATATATATATATATATATATATATATATATATATATATATATATATATATATTCAGTAATTTAGTAATTTAAACTTATGCAAAAATGGAGCATAAATTTTGAAAAAGTATAGTTGTTTAAAATATTTTTTAATGTATATAATACGTACAATTTTCACAAATAAATTTAAGATGAGATAATAATATGTAACTAAGAAAATCTTAAAAATGTTCATTAAGTGTAATTATTCGAGTTAATTATTCAAAATAGTTTCTTCAAATTCATTTTAACTGTGAACCCAAATTTTAACTCTATTAAATTTTATTCCTAACAAATTACATTGGAATATCATAAAATATTGATTAACTAAAAAATGCTCTGCAGTCTTCCTTTATTTTGAAACTATTCAATACAAAACTGATTGGAGTAAAAGCATATTTTTGTGATAAAGAGAAGAGTATTAGAAAAAATGTTTTTACGCACATTTATTATACAAATTTTATTTTAAAAAATTGAACAACACAATTTTTTCACTATAAATAATCCTATGTCAAAGTATAGCAGTTAAAAAGCAACTTAAAAAGTTTTGCATATAAAGTTACATTTTTTCCAATTGACAATAATAAATTTTGTAACACTATAATTATTGATTAAATTTTATTTATGAATATAATGAATGCATTCTACTTTTAAAGATTAATTTTTTTTGTAATTTTGTTCGAGTTTATGAACAACGGATTCATATATTTCAAAAATATCATATAAATGAAAAAAGTTATAAAACAAAAACAAATTGATAAATATTAAAATTTTCGTTTTTACTTAAAATCTTCATCAAATAACGTATAAAATAAGCTTTGTTTGGACAAACATTACTGCGTAATACGCAAGAAATCTACGATCAAAGAATTTTTGAAAAAGATATATCATAAAAAATGTTATAAAACAGAAACGATTTAATGCATCTTGAAAATTCTTTTTGATTTTAATTCTTGATCAAAAGAGGAAAAAATAAACGTTCATTGGTAAACAAGTACCGTGTAATACCCAAGTAATAACCAATGAAAAATATTTTAAAGAAAAATATAACCTCGAATATCTCGAAAAATAAAAGTCCTCCTGATCTGAGTAAAGAACTTAACCGGGATATAGTAAAAAGCTACCTTTTTAGAAACTTTCAGAAGGAATATTGCCGTTTTACTCAAGTTATCGTTTGCCATAGGAGATAATTTTTTTTACAAAATGATTTTTTTCTCATTTATAGAAGAATAAAATGTCTCAAAAATTTTACAAATAATCTTCTCCATTGTCCTAATTACCTCAATTTTATTCAAAAAGTTTCCATCATATTTTTCCGAGAAATCACTGTTTAAACATAAAGTGACGATTCAGAGTATAACAAAACAAAGGAAATACCTTATCAGAAATTTCTGGTGGTAAAAGATAGGTAATTTTATGCGCGTTAAAATGCATTTTCACTGGATTGATGATATTATATCTAACGTATCAAAAGACCCGAAAAACT
Source organism: Gastracanthus pulcherrimus (assembly GCA_949152435.1). Lineage (NCBI taxonomy): Eukaryota > Metazoa > Arthropoda > Insecta > Hymenoptera > Pteromalidae > Gastracanthus > Gastracanthus pulcherrimus. The sequence goes on along the minus strand of OX424574.1, from coordinate 6,112,652 downwards.
AAAAGCCACAAATAAAAAAACATCTAATAACAAAAAAAAATTCGGAAAACTATAAAACAAAATGAACAAAATGTGTCCTGAAGCATTAAATGTTACCGTGCATTACTCGAGATATGGATGCATACATACACATACACAGATACACACATCCATACGGAATTTTCTAAAAATAGTGTATTTTGATTCCTTATATCTCAAAACAAGTTTCTAACATGTTTTTAGCAAAACCTTTTTTTTACTATCACAAAGTTTTCTCTTTGAGGAAGTAAAAAATGTTTTACATTGTTTATAAGAATTTATATACAAAAAAATACGACATAAATACGAACGTGAAGGAGGTAGAGATTTATAGCAGGGCTAAGCCCTATACAGGGCATGCAAATTAATCATAGTCAACGAAAAATGATGGAATGCCGTATGAAGAAGGATTGGAAACATGTTATTATAATTGGAATCACATTTCTACGTTACAAATGAACCCCTACAATGAGAAAGACAAAAAATACGTCCTACGGTACTTTCTCCGGGTGGCTGGAAAGATTGATTACAAAACGAGAACGTCGGATGAATAAAGAGAGTTTGCCAACCAGGATGATACGTGCATGTAACAATTATTAACTACGACAAATACCAAACTTTTGCAGTCTAACAAGTTTTCATCTTTCAATCTACAGTTCTGCTCTAGAATACAAATGTGGATGTTACAATTTGTCCGTTCGTGCACATGCATATGAAGTTCCGAGCAACCCTGAAAACGTTCCGCACAATAACTTTTGCGCAAAGCAGGAGTATGTAATACCCGCGAGTCTCCTGCGTGCGTAAGTTAGTAGTAATTTTCCAACAAACATTCAGTCTTACGTACACACGCTCAGAAGCGGGACACACATGACAAATCGAAAACACAGAGAATATGCAAGAAGTTCTCCATCCCCAAGGCTCGGTCTCTGTAATCCCAGCTAAATCCCGGAATAAAAGCCTCCCGCGCATATATCTCACCCTCCGTAAGAAAGCCCACGGAGCAAGACACATCGATAAACGCAAAACAAACGCTCCTAAGCGAGGATAAAAAAAACATTCCCGACGGAGAAACACACATCGACGATCCAAAAGAACCTTACAACCGAAAGTATACGGATAAACGAGCGGAGAAAAGAAAGAGACGGAGGAGGTTTGTCAGGTTTGTCAGGTTTGTCAGGTTTGTCAGGTTTGTCAGGCACGTGCTAAGTGAGCAAGACGTACCTACCCAGTAAAAGGTCTGGCCTCTTCGTTGCCGGGCAGCAGAGCCGTGTACCTCGTCTGCACGTCCGTCGGCAGGACGATGTCGACGCTCTTGGACCTGACGCTCTGCTGGGGCACCGCGAGCGAGTAGCAGGTCTCGATCTTGCCGTTCTTGTTGTTGTTGAAGCAGGAGTCGACCGAGGCGGCCCGGTCGCGCTTCAGGTCCGGCACCGTCAGGAATATGTCCCGCACCACGAGGTTCCCGGCGTTGCTCCCGCCTCCACCGCGCGTCCTGTCGCTCTCGTCGTTCTCGTCGTCCTCGTCCTCGTCGTCGGGGCTGCTCTGGCCGCCGGCCTCGTCGCCGAGGACCGGCGGCGTCACCCCGAGGATGGCCGGCAGCTCCGGGGGAAAGGTGGTGAGGGCCTCCTGGCGCGAGAGCGACCTGCGCCTCTGCCGGTTCCGGGGCATCAGCTCGCTGCCGCATCGCGCCTCGCCGGCGGAGTCCGGCTCCGCGTCGGTGCTGGACTTGAGGTCGGGACTGGGGGTCAGGGTGACGCGGATCTCGGGGCTGCCCTCGCGGCGCGAGCAGTCGCTGCCCTCCTCGTCCGCGTCCTCGTACGCCTTCTGCACGACGACGAAGTAGTAGCCGTTGTCGGCGTCGCGCTCCAGCTGGACGCGCTGCTGCTCCTGCCGCTGTTGCCGCTGCTGCTCCTGGTCGACGCTCAGCTGGCTGTCCAGCTGGTGCTCGGCGCCGCTCTCGTACTCGTCGTCCCCGTCGTCCTCGTCGTCCTCCTCGTCCTCCTCCTCGTCCTCGTCCTCGTCGTCGTCGTCGTCGTCGTCGTCCTCCTCCCAGGAGTCGTTGGCCCCGATGGAGGTCCGGTACTCGTCGACGCAGGCACAGTGCCAGCAGCTGTAGGCCTGGGCCGGCGGATTGTCGCGCTCGGCGCTGCTCCGCCAGCGCGAGACGTAGCCGTAGCCGCCGGTCGTGCCCGCCGAGGAGGAGGACCTGTCCAGGAGCGTGGGCCCGCCGGAGCCGCTGGTGCGCTCCGCCACGTCGAAGCTCTTGGAGCGCTGGCCCGTCTGCAGCTGGGGTATCCTCAGGGTGGTGAACTTGCGGTAGGCGCCGGTGGCGTGCTCAGCGTTCTGCGATCGGCCGGGCGAGTAGGAGGAGGAGGAGGAGGAGGTCGTGGTGACGGGGCCGCTGCTCGTCGCCATGGCGATCTTGGCGATGGACTTGAGCTCGGCGTTGGCCTTGGACTCCTGGCGCTGGGCCTCCAGCTGGATCTCGTCGAAGGAGGCCGAGCGCACCTGCTTCGGCACCTCGAGGCTCGACTGGGACTTCATCTCGGCGCCGGTCGGGGTGCGCGACCTCTTGAACGTCGAGCGCAGCCTCTGCATCTCCACTACCTGCCGCTGCTGCTGCCGCTGCGCTCCCGCGACCTCGGGCCGGCCGCTACTGCGCCGTCTGTCCTCGGCGCGTCGGAATGGACCTCGGCGGCAGCTCCGCCGCTAGGTCCCTGCCAGCTTGCTGCTGCTGCTGCTGCTGCTGCCGCGGACGATCTGCAGCCCATCCTAAGTGCCGCTGCTGGATGTCCCCCTCGTCTCCTTCCTCCGGCTGGCTCTCGGTCGCTCGCGGCGGCGGCGCTGATCGCATCGACGCGCACGTGTTCCTCACCGCTCGAGAGTTAGGAGCGCGCTTCTCGGAGGGAACTATTTCGGTGCGCGCGCGAGTGGCTCTCTCTCTCTCTCTCTCTCTCTCTCTCTCTCTCTCTCTCTCTCTCTCTCTCTCTCTCTGCTTCTCTCCCCTCGCGGCTGGCGCGCCGCTGCACGCACGTGCGTGACTCTCGCCGGATGGAGGCAGGAGCGTACTGGCGAGCGCGCTGCGCGGCACACTGGCACAGGTGAGCTTTGGCGGCGGCGGCGGCAGCGGTGAGCTTTGGCGGCGTTCCGCTGCGCAGAACGTCGGGGGCGCGAGCCTAGGGTGCCGCGCTCCTCTTCTCCTCCTCCTTCTTCTCCGTGCACACGCGTGTGTCCGCAGCTGTAGCCCGAGTTATGTACGTGTGTATTTCAAGCTCTCTCTCCCTCTTTCTCTCTCTCTCTCCGCGTTGTATCCCACTTGTGCGAGTATAACTCCGGCAGCGGCAGCGGCAGCAGCAGTAGCAGTAGCAAAATCGATCGAAGAATATACGAGCCAGCCGCGAGCGAGCAGCCGACCGAGAGCTGGAGCCCCCTAACTTAATTTTTCATCTCTCGCGTGGTTAGCCCCGTTCCTTCTCGCCAGCGCTCTCCTTATAAACAAACCGCATTATTCGATCGCTCTCCTATTGCGCGCAATTCCGCCCCCCCTCGGCCTCCTCGTCCTCCTGATCCTGCTCCTGCTCCTGCTCCCGCTGCCGCTCGTCGCTCGTGCCTCGTCGCCTGCGGCCGCTGCCGGCTCCTCGGCGTCGCGTTCCTCCGGGGCAGCCCTCGGCGCCGGCGCTGCTGCTCATGGGAAGCCCTCGATCATCGACTGATCTCCATGATAAAGCCCTGGCATCCGGCTCTCCCCTCTCGGCTCCTACTACTGGCTGTACCCGTACGTCACGGTAGACTCGCGCGCTCTCGCGTCTTGCACACTGGTAAACACGCTTACGGACAGCAGCGCTGGGCTGATTAGGCGATGACGAGCGCGTCGGACGAGGATGGAGATCCCAGATGACGGCGGCGGCGACACGCGATGATATCTCTCCGCGGGCCGTGCAGCCTCGGAGCTTCGACGGAGTGCGTGCGTGCGTGCGTGCGTGCCTGCGCAGAGAGAATTCGGCGTAGTCCCTCGTGTGTGTCAGCGTAGACTGCCGCTGCTGCTCGAAGCTCGGCCGTCCGACGCGAGAGCTTGCGAAGCGCGCAGGAGCCGACTGAGGCTCTCCGTCTGTTTTTTTGCTATACTCCTCGCTCGCTCTCCGCGTGTGTGTGTATATATATATATATAGGTGCGAGAGTTGGCGTGTTGGAGCAAGAGAGAGAGAAGGGAGGACCGCGGGAGCCAGACGAGGAGGGCAACACGAGCCGTCTACGTCGGTGGCGGCGACGGCAACGTTCTGGGGCGCCGCCGTTCATTCGGTCAGGCATGCGCCGTTTCGTAAATCCATCCTCCACGCGAAAATCGCGCGCGCACGCCTGCCCGTTTCTACTGCCACTCTCTCTCTCTCTCTCTCGCTCACTCGCTCTCTCTTGGGCAGCTTTTTTTTTGTAATACTTCGTCCCTCCGGCACGCTCGCTCTCTTTGCAACGCAGCACGCTTACTCGGACGTTTTTCCGCTCGCTTTTAATGCCGCGTTTTTATTATTTGTGCAGCCCGCTGGCTCTTCTCTCTCTCTCTCTCTCTCTCTCTCTCTGCTGTTACGGCGAGCTGATTAGTGCCGGGGAGTAAAGTAGAGTAGACGAGTCTCGGGGATACAGGTATACAATATAATGCGAGTGGCCTCGCCGAGAGCGAAGATAGCGCACGTTTTGAAAAGAGCGGCGGGGGCTACAAGGGGGGCCGCATGACCGTGTCTCTAAAGAAAGACAGAGAAACGTGTAATAGAGACAGAAACAGCGAGCAATAATGCATAATGGAAAATGCGCCTCGAGAGCTTCCTATATACATACATATATATCTATACACACTACTCGATTCGTCCGAGCGACTGTATATATATATATATATATGTGCACACGCGATTCGCTGCCGAGAGAGAGAGAAAGAGAGTTCGGTTCGTACCTGGCTGGGGGGATATCATGCGCAGGCGCCGATACGAGAACGTGCCCGTGTGCGCGCGTGTGGGTGTATGCACACCGTGCTCGAGTGGCGAGATATAGGCGATATTTACGTTTTAGTTCGGCGAATCGATGTATCACATATAGGAGCTATGATTTTTTTTTTTGCTCGTGCTACGTGATGCTCGTCGACTCTTGTTTTTGTTTGCTTTAGCGCTCGGTGGAATGAAACTGCAGTGTGCGCGTGCACGCGCAGCAGGGGGGATACATATGCAGGTTTGGAACCCGGATAGGCGAGGGGGTTTTAATTTTGCGAGCTTGCTCAAATGGATCGTCCGCGTCGCGAGTGTGTATACACGCGTATACATCGGTAGTTAATCGCGAGAATGGCTCGGCTCGTTAGGCGGGAGCGGGAGCGCGCTAAAAAATTAAAGCGCTCGCGCTCGTATCGCGCGCACCGCCGGGAAAGCTCGGCCCCGCGATTTTCAGAGAGCTCGCGAGGTGTATCGTTCTCAACGCGCGGGGATTGATGATTATTTAATGGGACCGATGCCGGCCGTCGATACGAATATTCGGAGATATTGAAATCGGGTAAAATTGTCCTAGACGGACGTCATAATTGACAAAGTTTTGTTTTCGTCGAGGGGTGAGAGCGTCATCGCGTTATTGTACGCTTTTCCCCCCCGCGCGCGCGCTCGTATGATATATTGAATAGCTGCTGGCCCGCGTGTATACGCAAACTTTTGTCAATAGCTTTGTTGTCTGTGTCATTGGGAAGGCGAGAACTGCGAGGCGTGGAAAGGAATATATACACAAGTTGGACAATACGTGTGTGCTTTTTGATCGCTCGCGGCGGACTTTATCCCCGACGTTTATAAAATATATATTTGTCCCGATGCACGCTCTTGTGAGAACTTTCTTGACACACTCCGAGAGGAAGAAGCTCCTTCTCGCTCTCTTACTTTTTCTCATTTCTCTTTGGTCGGCACCGCGCGCGAGCTCAGCTCTTTTTATCCATCGAGTAACTCGCTTTGCGAGCTCTTATATATATGTGCAGGCCGTCGCCGTAGCCGTAGCCTCCGCTGCTGTCGCGCGGTCCTTGGTAGCAGTTTAATTCAATTAGGGTAATCTTATTTACATATTTTTAGTTTAATACGCTGTGTACACTCGGAATGCATGAATTTAATTAACGAAGTCGCGGGCTGATGAAAGAGCGCGGAAAAGTAAATAAGAAAAAAAGCAAGCACGAAAACACGTGCACAGCGAAATGCAAATCAAAAACTTTTCATTAGTCGTAATAATATGTTTAGGGGGGACAATCCAGTGATTAAACACGAAAAGCAATGTCAATATTTTGAGTTTAATTTTTTTTCCTGTTTAATCCGCACTATCAACATGTTTATGGCTTAAAATGGGATTAGTCTTAAAGGCCCTTTTAAGAAGTGTACAGGGATCATCTATCTGTTTTTGTTGCTTCGTAACACTTGGTGACGATAAAATACAAATTTTAGTATCAGAGTTCATCAAGTGTACGATCGTATCAGCAACTTTAAGTAAATTAACTTGAAATTTTCAGGCAGTTAGAAAATGAAAAAATAATTACTAGAGACGTGATATTCATTAAAATCAGTAAAAGTCTGTATAATGCGTTTTAAAAATTTGTACTAATAAAATAAAGTTTACATCTAAACCTAACGTTTTCCAAATTCTGTAACTAAGTATAACGCTCACTTTGCAGAAAATGATTTTCTCAATATTTCCTACAATTTTCAAGTAAATCCGTTAAAATTTGATTCTACAGTCATGCACCACATTAACGTCGATGCTAAAATTTTCATCTCAACGTTTCCAAGTATTATACATAAACCAACAAATACAGACAAATGGCCCTATACCTTTTAAATAAGAACCTATCAGAAACCCTATCTTTTCGAGTTTAAGCTCAATCCCGTCCCCTGAATAAAAACAAAACCAATTGTCGAGCAAAGAAAAAGGAGGCAGTTTGAAGTTGATGTTACTCACGCGTTTACATTCGTGCCAATCAGCGGCGGCAGTTGCATGTGTGTGATATGGATTATTATAAAATAGCTTATCGAGGTGCGCTGCGTTATGCGATGATGCGTGCGGATGTGCGTGAGATTGAGAAAGCCAACCTGTCTTCAGGTTCCGCCTCGTCAGGCTTCGGGTCTTCGCGACAGCGTAAATTCGTGCCCGCCTCGAACTGCACCTTGTAGCCTAGCCCCGGTGACATTCCGAGCAACCTATAATGCACACGACAACACCGTATTCTGTATTTCTGTTCTGTCAGAGTCTTTTTGTTTCTTTTTTTTTCTCTTTGCACTCATCGAGTTTGCGATTTTACAATGATGCCTGTGTTTTTCTACGTCTGTGTGTCTGAGAGATTGAGATAATTGTGCGTGTGGGGCTCGATTCTCGACTCGTATTGTACGTCCTCTGCGGTCGTAGTGCCAGTGTGTGGGGCGTGCAGTGCAGTGCTGGGCGAAATTCTGTTCGGATGTTGTGCGAGAAAACATTGTGTGGTATATGATTAACGTTGAATAAGAGAAGATTATCCCACCCAACGCTAATATTGACGCGAGAACTTAAAGGAGTATTACTGATTAAGTGCTGTGTTTTTGAGCGATTTTTTATGAAAGGAGAACAAAGTTATAGCTGGTAAGGTAACAAGTGCTTAAAAAGGAAAAGATTTTAAATCGGTCAACGAGTTTTCTCAGAAACTATTGAGCGGATCAGGATATTTAGCATACATATTCAGTACGTGAATGGCTATTCGTGGAACTAACATGACTAAATATTTTGTCAATTTTTTGTTTGAGAATTTCAGCGTAAAGAAGTACTTTAATCTTAGTATATTTAATAATTCTAGCTCAATCAATAAGCATATTTATGTATTAAATATGCGTGCCGAATAGTCTGAATGGTTCAATAATTAGTTTTAAGTGGTCATTCGATTTGAAGCTTAAATTACTTCAAACAAATTTGAGAACTTCTTTGAAGAACCTGCGCACATCGGCAAAACCAGATAAGTTAAAGTTTATTGTCTTTAAATAATAAATTCCCGACAAATCACTTAAAATTTTCACATTATTAGCATAATTTCATAATAGCTACGCGAAAAGCTATAAATATAAATAAGATTTATTCGTTTAATTAATCAAAATACCGAATAAAATTTGTTACACTTTGAGTGCATCTGCGCAAGTTCCAATGCGTGTCTGACCATGCACTGCCATTATCTACTTCGCAGAACATGAGTATGCATTCTATATGCAACTAGCAAACTTTAATTTATTCCTTCAACTCTTTTAGCGGATAAAACAATTAAAGTTGAAAAGAATGTAATACAATTTTCGATGTAATTTTGTTAATTTCAGCGCTAGATAATTATATGTTGTATTAATATATTTTTTTAATTATTTATTTATTTATATTTTTTCTTTATATATTTATTAATTTATTCATTTAATTAGTTATTTGTAGGTAAATGTTTGATGCAGCTCGCAAAATATGCAAAATATACTGTTTGTTATGTACTTTTAATTAAGCTTCAAAAAATATACTCCGAAAAAGCGACTTTGTTCCAGAGGCTAAAAAGGTAATTATAATTTCTAATTCAACAATCCAGCTAGAGATTTTCAATTAAGTTGTGTTACACAACATTATAATGTTCCTTCATGCATATAATTACATGTAAAAAGGAAAACAAACTGTTTACCTTTCAAAATTGTAGTTTATGCAACTAGGGCGTAAAGTGAACTTTTCGCACGAGTGCCGCATCAATCACACGAGTGCGAAAACGTTACGCCCGAGTTGCATACAATATTTTTTGCCCAGGTATGCGTAAAGTTTGCGAAGCGGTGTCTAGAATAGGTAACCGAATCTTGATGTTAATCTTCGTTAAAATCAGTTCGCCGGCGGACGAATGATATAAAAATTAAATTATTCCTTGTGGCTTCTACAATTCGTAGCAAGTTCAATATACTGTGAGAGTGAGTGAGGCGCATAAAGAAAGTGAGAGAAATGTTTGGATCTATCTATCTCACGTTATGAGCGGTATAGGAAAGAATCCCCTAGTATAACTCCCCTTTCAGTATGACCACCAATGGCTATTGGGCTCATACCGCTAGATGTCAGTACTTTATATGCTGGTTTAGATGCATGTTACAGTTCTATTAACCCTTTGTGGCTTAGTGGCTATTATAATAGCCACCTCTTTCGTCTAAGATTTTTATGTATAAAAATTTTATTTATAGGTGTATACAAATGATTTTACATTCTTCTATTAGCTAAGAGGTTTCTCTATAGTACTAATTAACACAAATTCAAATTCGTAATCAGCGACCCCAAAAACCCCCGAGTAACAATTTTCAGCTTAAAATATTGAACAGAAAAATGTGGGCCACAAAGGATTAAGTATTATCGGAGTTTCTTGTTTTTAAATCACAACTCCGAAGATTCTCGCAAGAATGACGAAAAACCCGTTAATTTCCGTGTCAATAGTTATTTCCCTAGGGTTAAATACATACATAGTATATACGCTAATTAAATACTAATTAATTCATATATGCTATGATTTAAATTAAAATAGATTTAAACAACATACTATTTTATAACTTATACCTCTCTTTGAATCACAATTTTTAAGCATTTAGAGCAAAAATACTCTGCTTTAATGGTTAGCTGGTCACACTGGGAGACCCTTCTTCAAACCTTCATTTTTCGTTATTAAGTAATACTTAACTCAGATTATTAACTTTGTCCAAAACTAATTTACTACGTCAAAAATAATTCCATTTTTAAATTTTCATTTTCAACTTGGTACACAAAAGTTACAGCTAAAATAGCTATGGTTGGTCATACTGGGGTACTCTCCCCTATCGTGCTGCATAGTGATTTCCGCTACTGTTCTTACTTCTCTTAAAAATCACTTTACACACACTTCAATTACTTTACGCACGGACTTTACGCACACCCTTGCAAAAAGGTATTTTCATAATTATATTTTCACAGGGTTCTTTTAATTTATGAGCTTCAATTTCCTCTTCGGAGAATCATAAAGAAGCTTCATACCAAATCCAACGAAAGCTTTTACCCGGGGCGCAGCCAACAATTTTGCCTTCAAATGAAAAGAAAATTCAATTATTCACTCGAAATTTCCTCCATCCCCGTGATCGCGCGCCGCTTCCTCGGGAGTGCTCTCGCGAAACAACACATTCCACATTCGAAATACGAACTTTTCAAAAGCTCATACCGGCAATCGTTTCGAGCTTGTGTTTACAAGAAAAAAAAAAGAAAGATCCTCCTAAGGTTTTCAAGGCAGCGCAGCACTACCTTTCTTTCAAGTAATTAAAAGCCGGTATATCGTGCAATTTCCATCTCTCCTCGGCCGGAATTCCGCGGGGCCGGAGGAAACATTTATACACACACACACAGAACACAAACAAGCGGAAAAAAAACAGCCGCGCGAAACCGTTTTCCTTTCAGCTCGGCTCGAGGAGCGGCGGAGGCGGAGAAGAACTATTTTTAATTCGCAGTTTTGCGCCGCGACGCCGAGCGTTTGATGAAAAGGAACGCGCACACGTGAAACGATAGAACGGCTCTCCCTCCCGCTTCTTTTTTTTTTTCTCAGCGCTCCGGCGTCAATTGAGCTATTGAGGGTCGAAGTTGAAAAGAGGAGCGCGCGCGGGTTAAAAAAAAGGACGGGACGAGGGCGAGTGCGAAAGTAGTGAAGAGGATGAAGCCAGTTGAAAGAAAAGAAAGACACGCGGCGGGGAGTGCACGAGAAGCAGAGCAGACACGAAAGTAGCTACCAAGTTTTCGTCATTTTTATCGAAGAGTTGCACTTTTGCGGATCTGGCCTACTTACGAAACTCGCGCGCGTGTGTGTGTGTGTGTGCCCTCGCGCCCCCTGCCTCTTTGCTTTGCTCTCTCGCATGCTGCAGCAGCCGAGTTCATCAAGGAGAGGGAGAGCATAAAGCGGCGAGATTTCGCGTGCGCAGGGCCCATTCTGTGTAACGACGTTACTTAAATTTGTTTATTATTCGATGTGTGCAGAACTAAGGGAAAAAGACAAACGGCAATGCCCGAAGCGATTTTTCGTACGTCTGGACCAGTCAAGGATGTTCAGTTCTTATCTCATAAATATTGTACTTTTAGCAAGTGGTACATCATTTTTAAATTTGAAGAAAATGATGTTCAAAGGTACGTATATTTTTATGCTGATAAATATTATCTTATATAAAATTATACGTGTATATGTTTTCAAGCTATTAATAAAATTTATAATCATAGGCAATAGATACTACACATGTAACCGAAACAAAACTTATCTTTCCTGGAAATTAATATTATGAGTGCAACAAAGAAAAGCAGTTTCATAACTAAAAGCATCTATATTCAGTATCTGAATAACATCTAAATTAGATAAACAGTATCTAGATGTATTTCTTTCAAAACCTGTTTAATTAATACATTTAAAAAGATACTTGTACCTATATAGCATCTTACATACTTAAGTATCTTATATCTGTATTTTTTGGAAAAATAAAATAAATCTTGTTCATGACTTACTAGAACAGTGTCGGAGGTTTGGAAAAGGATAATTGTTAAAACTTTGAGAGATATTTTTTGATACCTAAAAATGAAGTATAGCACCTTTAGTCATTTTACTAAAAGTAGACAAAAAGAGGTTTAACATTTGTTTCGTAAAAAACATTATTCTGGGCCAAAGTTATTATCTATCAAAGAATGCAATGAAAATTACACTAAAAATCACTGTATTTAAAAAAGTTAAAATCCTTAAATTTAGCGGCATTTTTCATGACGTTTTTTGAATGTTAATAACATTATTACAGATCAACATTTATTTATGAAGCAAAGATGAAATAAAAGCTCTATGTGTCTACTTTTAGTTATGTTTGGTAAATGTTTTCTAGCATAGAAACTTAAAGTGCTATGGTAAGAAGTAGAGGCACCATTTTTTACTAAAATAGCGCACAATTAAGATCAATTACTTGATATCTCGAGAATAAGGGCCCATTGGAAAAAAGTAGAGGTGCTACAGTCCATTTTTAGGTGTCAGTAACCTCTCAAAGCTTTATCAAATAACGTTTTCCAAACCTCCGACACTCTCCTAGTTAGTGCGTTAGATCATATAAATATAGATATTAAAAAAAACGTTTAGGATGGCTTTTTTTGTTATCGGTGTAGAAAACTGGTGTTATAGCCATTCTATATGTGTACATAGGTACATACAAGTAGATGCTCGAACAATCATATTAACATCTAAATATTCTTAAGAATATTCATAAATATTTAGAAACATTAAGAAAAATTCCCTACAATAAAACAATTGAATCGAGCCAATAATGACAGAAAATTATACTTCTTTATTGTTAGTAATTATATAATTTTAGATTGTTAGTAATTATATGATTATATGATTTTAATAATTATATGATTATATGATTTTAATAATTATATGATTATATGATTTTAATAATTATATGATTTTAGAGAAGAAAAAAAGTTACTTATTATAAAATCTATCTACGAGACTGCAGCTTCAATATTGGATGAACGACTTTGGAAGACCAAATGAGATAGCAGAGTTTCATTAGCAAAAACTATTTAATTTAAGATTAATGAAAATGTTTTATCTGAAGAGAAATATATCTACTTGCTGTCTAAATATCCAACTCAATTCACGATGAAATATATTCATTAAGCGCCCGTGTAGGCTCTGTGCATTTATTGGTCCCAAAATTACAATATTCGTCGACATGCAAAGCTACTTGGAGTTCTGCTCATATCAAATATAGGCTCGCGGTTGTTTGAACGCGTAATTTTTATATGTATTCGAATGGTCGCATTAACTTTATGTATAAATATTGAATACAATCTAATGTGAAGTGGTACGTTTATGTATACATTATGAACTTGAAATGAAATTTAAATGGAATGAAAATAGCTTTCTTATAAAGATACTTCAATTTGCTGCATGACATTTGCTAAAGTTTGTAAAAGATGATTATAGGCATTTCGTAAATTAATTTTATTCCCTCGAGATATTATTTTATAATTTATATAAACAAACCTTAATTTTCATTTGAATAATAATTATTAAAGCGTAATTATGGCACATTTTTATGGATCGTATACACATCCATTTACTGACATTAACTGCCATTTCATTACGTTAAAATTCAAATTGTATATTAATATCGAATATTAACAGTTGAACACACAATATTATATGAAATTTGTTGTAAAGAGTTGTTCTTATTATGCTTATTAGAGCTGAAAGGAAATTCGACCCTTTGATTTGTCCGAAAGACACGAGTTAATCAATAATTATTTTCGACCAAGTATACAGAAGAGCCAGCACTCGACTATTAATAACATTCTATTGATTGCGCATAACGACCCAGTAAACTCTTTTCCTCTGCTTCTCTTTCTCTCTCTCTCTATCTCTTTCTCTTTCTCTTTCTCTCTCCCTCACATTCTCTTTCATTCTCAATTTCCAGTTTCGTCTAAGAAACTTCTTTTCCCCCTTCAACTTTCTGTACTGCCCAATCATGCGAACTTTTATACTATACTAGTTCTCAAGAGCGGAGATTTCGAAAAGTTACAACCAGTGCTCATCCGTCGCAAGTTTTTTAATAACCGAAGAGCGCTTTATATACAGCAAAAGAGAAAAATTAAGTAGCCATTATCGATACACTTCCGAATACTAATTTAAAGCCAACAGTGTCGACGTTGTCTGTTGTAAATGGAAATGAGAATATATGACTATAGCATAATGCTACACTACTACTACCTAAAGAACTCGTACAACGTTGACTTCGGTCAGTGGTAAAATGTGAGCCCAGTGAGAGGGTCGTTTGTATTCGAGTGCTCGCGGAGTCTATACATATAGTGGCTGGTCGTAAGTGTATCCGTGTAATGTGTGTGTACACACATTAGGCGATTATATCGTTGATGAGTATCAGCTCAAAAAACGGGGTTAAATACGCATTTGTTTCACTTTATTTAATTCAATTAAAGGAGAATTATGTTAGAAAAGAATGTAGCACAGAATTCCAATAATTTTCAAGGTTTTGTTTACTTTATAGTAATAAACGTTATATTAATTAATTTTTTTTGTTCAATGACAAATTTGTTATTCATTGTTATGCAACATTTTTTTATTTTTCAATAATATTCTATTTTAATTTTTAACACCTCACGAACAATGTAAATTAACATTACATAAACGTTCCTTATAGCCAAGAAGAAAAATAGAGAAAATTAGTTTGTGTACTTGTTTACGAGAAGTATAGTTCAAAAACTATGACTGAAATATTCATTGTATAAAAAAGTCCAGCAATTGTTTCAAGAATCTTTGCCTTCATAATATAAACGACGTATAAATTGAGTAAATACTTGTAGGAACTAAAATAAGTGTAAAGAAAACAAAGTATCATGCACCTCGATGCTCATCACGACGAGTAATAAAAATATAAACGGTGTATGCTAGAAGGTCGTTTTTACCTCTTATTATGTAACTATGCTGAGAAAATGTAACAATATTTCTCTTTTGAAACAAATCTTTTCAGTTAAAATCAGTCTTTTTTTCAAATAAATTTCAATACTTATACGGAATAATTCAATCAATCATTTATTATACCAATGGTGATCATTATATATATTCTATTGATACTATATTTAATATAACATCACATTATATAAAGGATTATATAAAGTCGATTTCTATAATGTTGTAAGCATATGTTAATTTCATTTTGTGAATACGAATAGTATAAAATTGCAAAGCAGTAATAAATTGAATACATTTAACGGATTTTATTAAATTCATAAAATTAATTTTAATCCGAAATCATTAAAGAACGCTGCGGGATACCGCATGAACTGCGCATAAATAACCAACATTATTGTATAAACGATATCATTTGCAATTCCGCATACCCACCCATCCTCATTAAAAGCCGAAAAATATTCCGCCAACTTTCCCCGTTCTCCCACCACCTATAATCAAATGAAAAAGCTAAAATCCATTTTTAACTTTATTTCAAATACCCCGGAAAATTGGCGCACACCGCGAAAGAAAAAACGCAAATTCGACTCCGCGCGTGATTGAAGTGCACTTTCGACGTCCACGCTCCGCGCGTCAATCTCCCCGTATCCGTCAAAATTTTCCAATACTTGTCTCGCATACCTATCCCCCCCCCCCCCCCGCGATGAAACTCCATACACCTACAACACTGTACTCGCGCGCGCGGTTAGTCCTTAATTAAAACTTGGTACAAACGTGCGGGCGGGCGCCTCTCCAAGATCATTTCCGTGCCCGCACGGCGCGCAACTCGCTAAGTCTCCTCTTGACTCTCTCTCTCTCTCTCCGCGCATAGTCCGCTTCTATAAGTCTATATTAAACCAGACGCTCTCGGCGCGTCTTGCGCAAACAGAGCTGGAGCAGACGCGGCCGGGTTTGATACAAAAGTGCGCGTACGGTGCGAGCGCGCGATATCCCATGGAAGAATATACGAGTACTCTCGGCGGAATACTGTTCGAGTATTAGTTGCCGACACTACCAGTACTTGCAGACGTTAGCGGTCCAGCACTGAGATGTAGCGGGTATTATAAGAACGGGCCAGTACAACACTTTTCTTCTTGATATATTCAAAATTGTACAAGAAATTAGGGCTTCACGATACCAAGACTATTAATACAAGATTTATCCAAAATATCGTCTTGGTATTGCAAAATATCGCAAATTAAAAGTCTTGTATTGGACTTGTACGTTCTTGAAGTAATATATAATTGTCTTGTCTTGATATTGTCTTGGTCTTGACGAGAAAATATTGGTCTTGACGTTAAAATTTAAACTATTGAAAAAATCTTTTTAAAAAGCCATATGTATGCATATATGGTTGCTTATTTTCTATCGGCATTATCAAGTTTTCATTTTAAGCAGTTAATTATGACTTTAATAAAATTTTACGATTGTGCGCATATTCTTAGTGATAAATAGATTGTGCGTACATTCGCGAAATTTAAAAATCTCATTTATGCATTGAATATAACGATAAACTGCAATGTCGATATCCGGTATCCCCTTACTAAACAATTAATTATATGTAGAAGAAAAGAAAACAATAATATACTACGACATTGACGTAAAAATGACTAATGAATTTTCTTAAATATATTTTTTACTAAACTTTAAAATAAAATCTTTATATTTTATAATATTCGTATATCATAAATTTTACATATTCATTATATAGTTAACTACATAATATTGTAAAGTTTACGAATTATATGTAATTACCATTACTATATAGTTTTTCTAATGTATGTATTAATTAAAATAAGAAGAAAAAATAATAAAAGATCTTGTTACAAAAGTATTGTCAAGACAATATTCTTGGTACCTGAGATATTGGTCTTGTCTTGAAATTGTTGGACGCAGTCTTGTCTTGGTATTGTCTCGAAATTCAAGATAAGACAAGACAATATCAAGACAAGTATCGAGGTCTTGGTGAAGCCCTACAAGAAATATACATTTTTAGACATGCGAGACACTTCACTCAAAGTTTAGTGTAATAATCATAACTACAGATTACTATCGCGCGGCCGAAAATTTCACGTAATGTTAGTAATTGTACATTAAATTAATAATTTGTTAAAAACTAGCCTAAAAAATAGGTTAAGTGGCGCTTGACGATTTCGCGATGTTTTGTTTTCTTTAAATATCGGCAAAAAGTATTGCACCGATTTTTTCTACTGGCCCATTCTTATCAAACCGATATAATCCCTTTATTCTTTCAGCACCGAAAAATAATTTACCGGCATACAATATTCATCCAGAATCGGCCCGAGCTACCACTACTGTCAAATTCTTTCATGGGATGATCGTTCCAGTTGAAAACTCACGTGTGCTCCGGCGGCAGACTCCTCCATGTTCCTGTTACGTTGCGGCCGGAGCCGGCGAGCGATTCCAGGCGATTCGAGGAGCTCGAGAGCCTCGATGATTTTCTGCGCCAAGGACGCCGACGCCAGCATCTCAGCCAATGCATTCAGTATTTTGATCGAGTTTCTCGGTGCGCCGAGCTGCGGCCGCGCGCGATCGCGGCTCTTGTGGTCATTGAAGTATTGTGGAAGGTCGCGCGTTTTATATTTGGTCGGAAATTCAGGTTGCTATAATCGATGCTCGCTTCGGTCTTATGGGTATGACTCATTGATGTTTACTCCAAAACATGAGAATTATGTTTCTTTGCGTTGTTCTTTGTAATAATGGAAAGGTTTCTAATCGACTGAATGACGTCAGTAGTCATCACTCGGTATGGAAATTATAAAAGCAATGACTACTTATACCTCTATGCTAATCGTTATTTAAGATTTTTTTAAATCGCATTAAAGATCACAGAATTATTTAAAATTATTTTGTTAATCAATCCTTAATAGCATCGAAAACAACAAATCTTCGTAGCTATTGTCTCTGCGATTGAAATTAAAAAGAATATTGTTCACGATTAAAGCATGATAAAATTTAACAGGAAAGGAAAATTCGTCAACGATTGCACTATATATTATGTCACAAAATCACGAGGATCTTCAGCACACTACAAAACGACTTGACAAACTATACACACGATCACTAATTAACACTGCCAACAGCGACGCAAAATTTCTCCCAAATCCAAGAAACAAACACTATATACTCCAGACGGAAGCATATAAAAACACTGTACTCGGAGTCAACTCGCGAGAGGCAAACAACAGACACAATACGAGGAAAGGAGCAAATTGAAAGACGGCGAGCCGCGCGCGGTGAACGTAGCTCGAGCTGCGTGCTCCAACACCTACGAGAACATTCATACGACCAATACACAATTCATAAATGCACACAAGTATACAGGCAGAGGAGAGCCGCGAGATCACCGGTGTGTATCACATCGCCGCCGCTGCTAAGTATTGTACATATATATATACGCGAGATGGAGAATACATAAGCAGTGGATATGTGCGTGGGGTCGGAAAGGTGGTAGGAGGTAGGGAGCGAGACACAACCGGTTTTTTGCATCGGCTCGCGGACTCTCGTCGACTGTATACTCCAGAGCGCGCGCGACCTACCTTGTCATCGGCGGCCTATTGTGCTGTGTACGGAAAAAATGCCGTGATACACATTAGCGTTTATGTTAATTGATGTTTACGAGGAGCGGTGTGAGTGTGTGTGAGTCTCGTTTGTTATGATTTCGCTATTGTCTGTATCCTGTTCTTTTTTTAATTTCTGTGCTCCGTCGTCCGTAATGATCGAAGCTTATTTATAGGGGCTAGGCGCTGCTGCGGTGGGCATTGTCTTGCGGTTCTATTGTTTTCGGAGGATTATTCTCTATTTCAATGTGCGATAAGGACGAAGGTATTTGTGAAAACTTGCAGGCGGGAGTCGCTCGGTGCATATATGTGCTTATATTGTAATAATAAACTGTGTATAGAATGAGAGGTCTGGAGGCTTCTGTCGAGGATTTTCATTTTTCATAACGCTTCCGCGCGAATTGAGAATGAAAAGAAGCGCTGATAATTGCAAATTACGCAGGGGGAAAAAGCCCACGTGCTGCGGATTGAGGATGTAATTGGAAAACAATTTGCAAATGGATATCCTACTGCGGACAATATACGCAAAAGCGAGGAAAAAGTCACTTTTTATTTTACTCATTTTAACTTTGGCATTGAGGAAACTGTATATAATTTTAGATAACGAGTATATCGAAATTAAATTTAAATCAGTTTCCCGTCTCCACGCGCGACTAAAATTCACTTTTCATTCTTTTCCGTGTACGCATGTACGAACTCACGAACGAAGTAAAGAATCAAAAATCAAACAGGCGCGAGCGCGCGCAAAAAGAACTCAAAATCCGCGGAGAAAAGAAGAATTCGCTGCAAAGTAAGGCCAACGGATATAATAACGATGATAGATGATAGGTTATAAGTTGGACAGCCGCGCGAGTGTTAGATTGCGTGTGCGATGATAGAGAAAGAGAGAGGGAGAGAGAGAAAAGTGTACACTAGTCTATTTTCATCAAAAGTGTTCATCACCGTGGCGGCATTATAATGATAAACAGACACAAAATACCGCAGCGCGAGAAGAAAAAAAAAATCAACAATGGCGATCTCGTCGCCCGCTCACCCGTCGTCGACGACCTCCTCTTCCTCCTGCTCCTCGCGATCGTTCTCTCCGGCCATCTTCCTCCCTCCCGGCAACCGACCAACAACAACAACAAAAATCCTCTGCTCCTCTCCTCTCCTTCAGCGGCTGCAGCTGCGATCTCACTCGAAAAGCACACTCGAAGATCGCGTCATTCACAGCGCGGCCAAAGGGAAGTCGAAACAAACCAAAGGGAAAAACTCGTCGACAAGGGGACGGAAGAAAGAAGGCGCACAACCACACGGCCGCTGGCACTCGCGAGCAAACTGAAAACCAACGCGGAATCGGTGCCAGTCTCCCTTGGGCATCATCCTCGGCGGGTATAACCGCGCATTTTCGGGGCTTCGCGAAGCCCTCGCGCCGCGCGCGCAATTCTATTTCGCCTAATGCCTCGTAACGACATTAGCGCGGGCCGACGAGGCGCATGCACCAAGTTCTACCTGCTACGTGTATCGAGTTGCTTCTATGGCCGCGAGTGCGGATGGAATTTCATTTTTTGATCTTTTTTTTCTCTCGGTTTATGCTTCTCTCGGCCGCAGCACGTGTGAGAGAGTCCAGGTGAAATGTTGAAGTTCCGAGTGGATGGCGGGGAACCGGTGAAACGTGCTCGTCGGGGCGCGAGTGTGACGTTACGTGGACGGCGCGTAGGAAGGGAAACCGGTTTTTGGAGGAGATCTTCGATGCTTATTGGCAAGCGAATCTTACCGTGGCGCGGTGCACGAGGCCGATCCGCGTTGGTGGATCCTCGGCCGGTTGATTTTAGTAATGATGCTGGATTAATGAAAATATATGGCATTCCTCGCTTTTCGAATGTGTGTTATTCAGTTAACGGGAGTTTACGGAATAAGAGATTGAATTATGATTAAGAAAGTTTGCTTATTTTTGCTTTTTATTGTAGGTGAGAAGTATGTTCGATCATAGCCGGATGATTCCGTTTTTCTCTTGCTTCCTTTTTGACACGAAGTTAAATGAAGAATTTATTTGTCAAAGAATCATTTTAGTTGGAAATTGTAACTTCGACATTCTTTTCATGACCGAATACCGAGATTTTTTGATAAATACTTATTATGCATTAAAATGAGTCGAGAACTTTCGATGCACAAAGATTGTACAATCATATTCTAACAAAAATGGGATTATCCCATTTGGTTCGGACATTCCTCTTTTACAGAAATAAAGAAAGATCGTTATAAATTATTTTAATGATAAGACAGACTATAGTTTAGTTAACGCCATTATTTAAAAAAGAAGAATAACACCTATTGCATTATACTTTTTTCCGCCTCTTGTATCAACCAATAAAAAGCCTAAGTAGCATAAACTTTTAACATAAAGGACATAACTTTTAAAAGCCATAGCGATATAAAGCCATACAATACTGAAATGCACAATGCGAAGTTACAATAAAAATTTAATGTGCGCTATAATTTTTTTATGTGTGGCTGGTTTTACAAGAAAAAATAAAAAAAAAGTTCTATTGCATTAGAAAATGTTCGGCCATTACAAATTTAATTGAACCTTCTATCTAATAAGAAAATTAAAATATACGTTATCCCTTCGTAAATTGGTGCATACTTTTATTTTCTTTATGAATTTTTATAATGTACATTAATATAACAACATTATATATGTATACGGTTAAAATTTAAGGGTTGACCGCCTAATACTCCATTCCGGTGAGCTGAAATATTTCTCTTTGAAGTAGCTATTTAACATATGTAAGCCCTACAGGGAGACCGACGCAAAGCGGGTTTCTATATAAGTAAAGTGAGCTTTTTGATTTTCTTTTGGAATTTTTAAATGTAACTCTTCATCGACGATGGTCATTTCTTTCTTGATCTATTTTGAATTTAGCAGCATTATTATATACGATGAAGGGTCTACAAATTCCGCAATATAGGCTTATTATGCTAATAGTGTAGCTCTTTCATTTACAAATTAGTTTGAACTTATAAGTAAAACAGATATAGCTCATTTTATTGAAACAAATGTTTTCTTTTAATTTGTTATTTTCGTGTACAAACGTTCAGAATGGCGGACCCAAAATGTCGACCGAAAGACCGAATGTCAAATTAAAAAGAAAATAATAATGTTCTAAATCTACTGATTCTAGAATCGGAATGAGCAATTTAAAAAGAACTATAACACTATATATTATATAGTTCACGCATCCAGTTCCTTATAATACGGATAAAAACTTTTTATTTTCAAAAAATAAAAATTTATAATACATATATTTTTAACATTTTCATCCGACATTTTGCGTTCGCCATTTGGAAATTTTTGAAAATAACCATTACTATTTTTATGCTTAGATACTCTTAAAACAATATTTGTTATTGTTATTGTTATTATTTATTCGAGGTCGAAGTGCAAATTAACTTTTCAGAGGTCATTTTTTTACCTATACGTATTAGACCTGGTTCCGTATAGTCATAGATGAAGTGTGTATGTATCACAACTCCAATGTAGGTACTTGAAAATAACGAATTACACAAAACAAAAATGTACCTGAAACTTACAATTTGTTTCAATAAAATGACATCCCATTGGTTTTCAAATTTTAAATAATTTGTGATGCACCACCTTTATCATAGATAGAAATATCACTGAAGATATCAGCATACACTCAGCATTAAAGGATTTAATGCCCAGAAAAATTTGACAATATACATTTCAAATGATGTACAGTCGAACTTCCCGGCACTGTGAAATTGTGGACTAGCTTCCCCCTGGTACTGTAAATGGTGCGTCAGCCAATCAGCCTCGAGTACCAGGGCCGTATCTAGGCCTCATTTTAACTTTCCCCCCTACCTTCACCATGATCAAATTTTCTAAGAAAAAGTTATTTATAAACAGTTTTATTGGAAAAATTGTTTCTATAGAAAATTATACAATTCTTTTTTTCAAAATTTTCTATTTATTTTTTTCGGTTTAAACTTTGTAATAAAATTTTACTATAACAATTTTTTAGTTTGAACCTTTTTACAAAGCTATTCGCTTTGAACAGTTTTATATTATAATTAAATAATAAATTAACATAGTAATCAAAAAACAAATTACTAACTCATCAATAAATTATATAAGTATATCGATTGATTTTAATTTATGAACGTAAATATAATAGTATAAA
This sequence comes from Gastracanthus pulcherrimus, assembly GCA_949152435.1. Taxonomy (NCBI): domain Eukaryota; kingdom Metazoa; phylum Arthropoda; class Insecta; order Hymenoptera; family Pteromalidae; genus Gastracanthus; species Gastracanthus pulcherrimus. Next base: position 6,090,336 of record OX424574.1, on the reverse strand, counting down.
TACAATTTTTAAATATGTTAAAATTGTGTTTTAATAAAATTTGACTACTTTTTAAAGTGAATGAAGTTTAAATGTAAATAAGAGTGTACACAAACTTTTTTTCTCGCAAAGTTAGAGTATGGGTCCCTGCACATGTATAGAGCCGACCCTGGAAAAATCACAGTGCCGGGAGTTTCACAGTGTCGTGAGTCACGGTGCCGGGAGGTTCGACTTATTTGTAATTACTTCTGAGCAATCTGCAAATATGTGATAAAGTAACCCTACCTCTGTGCTCATTGCATTTAAATAAAAAAATTATAGTATTTTTAAAGCACTCGAAATAATTTTGGTTTTGCTTAAATATTTCATAAGGTCTATAAATCTTATTTATCTATAGCACTCAATCAAGACCAAAGATCAAGACAAACAAATGTAGTTTGTTGGAAAGGATTAAAAATAATGAAATAAAAAGTTAATATATTTCTTTTGATACATTTTCTTATATAGCATTTTCAGAGTTTATTCTCAATATGCTTTTTTGATATATTTTTATGTAGTTGTACCCTGACTCATGTTTAATACTTTAAGAGATACGAGGATGGATGACACGCTTATATCGATACGGTGATGAGCTTCCGAACTCCTCCACACCAGCATATTATCATAATACTATGTATGTTCTTTAGGTATAGGTGTGGTTAGTCTACTCTGCAAAGAAAATTCATCTAGACATACAACATAACAACTCATAGTTGTCTAGAGCATGCGTATGAATGATGATCGCACACTGTTAAAACTCATCAAGAAACAACGACACAAATACTACTATAATCTCTATCTGACACAACACTACCTTGGTGAGGTAGTCCCCATTTCAGACCGCCGAACAGCGACTACACCTGGCAAGCTGCAAAATTAGGGTCTAGACATTTTGCATGCAAATAATATTCTCTTTGACGATCATCGCCTTAAATCTCCTGGAACTCTGTAATATGTTTTATTATCACAAAATATCAAATGCGTAATGCACATCTATATTTCTGACCATAACTGTTCTAGGAATTAGAAAAGTAGATGGAATTTCTCTAATTTAAGCTTTGTATCATATAAAAATATTAATCTAATCATGAATCAATTCAGTTATTTGTTCTTCAGACCACTAGTTATATTACTTTATAGCGTAAAATATATTGGTAATATAAATAATGTGAAAATCTGACAAAGACGCTGAAATTGAAACATGTTATTATTAACTTTTGTTTATAGATAAGCAGACAGTATATAATGGCATATATTTTTTATGAGTATATACCTAAATATACTATTGTATTTCTTCTTTTGAATTAAATATATTATATTCTTAATCAATTTGCTAACTATAATATTATCTACCGATTTATAAGTTAAGTCGTTATAATTTTAAGCGTGTAATTATGCATACCGTGATATTAAAAGTAGTTATTCCTTGAAATCAAAAGTCTCTAGTAATTAATCGAGCCTCGAGAAACATCTAAAAACCTCGGAAAAATTAGATCAAATTCTGATAAAGCGCAAACGTTCATTCCCAGAAGCTTGTTCATACATTAATAAAACAATATTGTCTATCGATCATAACTATGCAAGACAAAAATTGATGTTACCCTTTAATATTCCATATTTTTTCATTTAATTGCATTAAAATAACATGACAATAACTCTCTTTTACTTACATCTCTTTTACTTCATTAGCACCTACCTTCCTCCAACCTTATTAAATGTTCCAATAAAAAATTATTTTTTATTATTTAATTCTGTATTAAAAATTCACAATGACAAGTCCATTTTGCTTAAATGTCGAGATACTCATACAAAAATTAAAATTTTTAAATTGCTATTTAAACATGTGCAAAAGTATAGCACAGACTATGAAAAACTATTTAAATTGTATAAAAACTTAACAATAATTTGCGTATCAGTTAACATTCTTTTCAATTGACAATAAATTTTGCAATATTATAAAATTATTGATTAAATTTCTATTTATGAATATAGAAAAGTGTGGTTAGATGAATTTATTATAATTTTAATTTCTCTCTTGTTAGTGTTTTCAATTACATAAGCAGCAACATACTAAACTTATGAATATGAATATAAATTTAGAATGACAACAATCCGAATAAAGCAATCGAGTCAGTAAAGACAATGATGATGAGTTATAAAATGTATAATATATATAACCAGTACCAGTCTGATACTGGTTCATAATTTTTATGGAATCACTGAAAGTACAATCGTTTTATATATTTATAGTTTAATGTTTTATATCACAAAAGATACGTTAAATAATATTAAATAATATTTTTGAAGATTATTATTTTTATTAGGCAAAATCATCGCGAGTTGAAATGAAACGAAAAATGCGTCGTATTTTTTTGCGTGTAAATTCTGGTATTTCTTCATTTTTTAATGTAAAAACGGACTATATGGCTTGGTGTGTGTGTGTGTGTGTGTGTATGTGTGCGCGCGCGCGCGCGTGTGTGTGTGTGTGTGTGTGGTTTTTTGAAAATTTATTGATGAATAAATGTTTTTTGAGAAACGAATTTCTTTCTCAATATAGTACTCGTAAAACCCTTTAATTCAAGACAGAAAATAAGGCAAAATGTTCCATTTTTCATTTGTTATACCGTGTGTTTAGAATTTTTTCTAACGTCTATAACTCGAAATTTAAAGGATAAAATTTCGGTGGGTACACTCCCTTAAGGTAAGAGTACACCCATTTTAGTTGAAAAAATCGATTTTTTTATTCTTTAAATTTTTTTTTTTTTTATTTAACGTCGCCACGTTTGTGCTCTCTGTGGTGTGTTTGTAAACAAAGCACATGTAATTTTTTACAGTGGTGCTTGTATCAATCTGCAGAGACTAGGATTCGAACCCGGGTCACCGGCGTGGGAATCCGACACTGTACCGACTGAGCCGCCGCAGGCCCCATTCTTTAAATTGAAAGTATATATTGTTAGGAAACTTTATCCATTGTTAGTTTAACGAAAAAATTTTTTTTTTATAACACGTGAATAAAACAGATCATTTTCGGCGCCTATAAAGTGCAGCGAAAATAGAGTTTACCGAGCATCAAATAAAGGGTACCGAAAATACTTATTTTCGCTATCTTGTATTGGTAGCGGAAATACTCATTTTCGCTACCTTTTATTGGAGCAAAAATACTCATTTTTGCTACCTTTTATTTTCGGTAGCGAAAATGAGTATTTATTTATTTTTGCTTCATTTCCTTAATAAAGCTTTTAGAAAATTCTGGAAAATTTTGGAAAATACTGGTAAATTTTGAACATTTTATATATATATACATGCATACATACATATATATATATATATATATATATATATATATATATATATATATATATATATATATATATATATATATATATATATATATATATATATATATATATATATATATATATATATATATATATATATATATATATATATATATATATATATATATATATATATATATATATATATATATATATATATATATATATATATATATATATATATATATATATATATATATATATAATATGTCATAAACTTAAGTGGACGACTCGAAAAACTCTATTCTCAATCTACTTTGTAGACGACAAAGAATGGCCTTCTTTATGCACTTGTTATAAAAAATACGGTACGAAACTTGGGGCAAAAGGGTATTTTCAGACTCGAATGATGATTTTGAGCACTCGTGTACGTCTCGGGCGCCTTCGGTGCCCTCGACTTCCACTCGTGCTCAATCATCATCCTCGCTTGGAAATACCCATTTTCGCCCCTAGTTGCGTAATATACTATTTCTAGTTTAAAATGATTTTAGTAAAAAATCTGGATTTACTCGTATTTTGAGTTTTTTTCATTTATCTGTCTGTAATAGTTTTAAGAGCTAATGAAGTTAATGAATCAAACTGTGATTTATGTCTGATATATAAAATTATATAAATCAGTTAAAATGTGATTTAAATACACGATTCTTATTTTTTAAGAAAGTAGCATACCTAAAATTATCAAAAAATCGCATTTGTTTTTATAGCATATTTTCAATACTTGTATCATAATGAAACGAAAAACGAGGTATAGTTATCTTGATTTTCATTTTATAGTTTGGAAATAAGAGCACGCAATAATTTATCGATCAATCTACTGTTACGAATTGCGCCTGTTTTATCGGCGAACCATGACAGCATTGGCAGCTGCAGACATCTGATTCGAATAAAGCATATGGCGCTTTATGAGTAATATCGTGTTTATAGTGTCATTTTTATGTGAGATCATGTTAATAAACATGTAGAACATGCGCAAGCAAAATTCAAAAATATCAGAAAACCAGATAAGTACATTATTTTGTACAAAATTAATGTATTTTGAATACGTTACTTTGTATTCTTTTCTTTTGCAGGAAAAGAATCATTTTAAATATTTGAGCAATTAACCAATGATTTAATCTCAAAAAAGTTAAAGGAAATTTGATAAAATATATCAAGAGAGGTGGGACAACAAAAGCAAAATGAGTTAATCAATTGTCTACAGCCTAGGGTATAAGTTTCTATAATATATGCACTCGTATACTTAAAATAATAATGACTAAATAATATTTGTTTAGGTCATGATGAACTTGTGGAAATGTAGATTATGATGAAGAAAATAAAAACATACACCAATAATATATTACATGATCAAGTTGAGTGCGTTTTTTGTATATAAATAAATAATGATCTCATCTAGTAACATTCTTTGATGCACAAACATTAATTATAATTCCAAAAAAATACAATAAATAACTGCATATTTTGACTACGTAATTTTCGAAAAAGATATTGTTGTGCAATATTTTGAGGTTAGGCTGACACCATTACATTTAGTATTTATTTAGTAACATTATCTGATGTAAGTACAAAAATTATAAAACAGAAAATACCAAAATCACATTTTGACCTCGAAATTTTCAAAGAAGTGTTTTAGCAGAATTTTTAGGTTAGGTTAATACTGTTACAATAAGCCGTTATCTAGTAACACTCTATAATACGAAAACCACCATTACAACACAGAATACAAGAAAATATATATTGTAACCATGAAATTTGCAAAGAAAACAATGTTTTTACGATATTTTGAGGTTAGGTTGATACCATTACGAATGGTACTCACCTAGTGAAATTCTCCTCCTAAAACTGTAATCAAACTCAATTTTTAACCACAATTCTTAGTCATATACTGAAAAACCTGTATTAAAATAGCAAAAACCGAAAATTTTTCAAAAAGAATTATTTTCTGAAAGTTGTATTATTTAATTTGAAGATACTTTAAATTTCTATTATTATACATTCTTTGGAAGTTTCTGTTGGAACGTAAAAATCCTTTAAAATATTTATTTAATGAAACATGCGGAAGAATTCATTTTGTTTATATAAATTACTGCGAATTTATTTGGTGTATTTTGGTAAACCTATTATTACTGGAAAACGTGTATCTAATATCATGCTTTTTTGCCGATGTCCATTAGGAATGTATTCACTCTAAAATAGAGTAAGATTCCACTATACTTAAGAGAGAAATATTTCCACTTTATTTTTAGAGTGGAAATATACTCTAATTAGAGTGATTTATTTCACTCTATCCGGTTTAGCGTGTGACATCGTTATAATACCTATGTATCGTCGGCCTTTCAGTAGCATAGTTTATTTTATTATTTGTCATTTTAGTACAAGACTGAATGTGTCTGTGCACCCATTCTACCCAATATGACCCATTTCATAGAAAGCATAAAAATTTTAAGTTTAGTGATCACTCTTACAGCTTTTTAAGCTTTTTAAGGATAGGGAATGTATATTTGCCACAAAAGAGTCATATTGTTGATCAATTTATTATGCATTCTGTGTATTACTTATATTCACAAAGAACGCGTAATGGACTTATAAGAAATCAGCTACCCTACTCCAAAAATGCATTATTTCATTAAAAAGAGGAACCTTAACTATTAATTATAAGGTTCCAATAGATAATAAAAAGGCGGAATTAGCTCCAGTTTCCCTGGTAGAAAACTAAACTGGTTTTAAATCAGAAATTAGCTAATCTTTTACAAATTAGCTTACTTTTACTTAACTAATCAGCTAAAATCCGCTAACAACGACATGCTATTTACCTAATTTCTACCTAATACTAATTTTTTTATATATTTTATAAAATACATATGTACATTATATTAATTAAATTATAATAGTGTAGAACGACGCAGAAACAATAAAAGAAGTATAATTAACCGATTAACATAACATTATTTACACGAAGCTTATTTATTTGTACAATTTTATTATACTTTCACTGCAAGTAATGTGCCAGGATTTTCTTTTCAAAACGGCGATTGGTGTAAATTTCTTAAATATTAAAATTGATTTATTAATTATTTAATTTGCGTTTTGAAATAACAGAAGTAGTTATGGGAATAAAAGTTTTTAAAGTTTGTTTTGATTAGCCTGACGCTTTAATTATCTTAACGGGTTCTTAATTAGAAATTAGCTAAGAATAAGCTTATTAACCAACCCAACTAGCTTATTTTCTAGCTTTAATCGATATAAAAATATTAATCTGATCCAAGATTATACAGAGTTAAAAATACAATCAGACCTCGTGCACTATTAACTCGCGCACTGTTAACCCCTGCGCACTGTTACAATATAATTCCATGTCCAGGAATGTATCAAGCTCACGGGGCTTCAAAAATTTTTCTTTATTTTAACATTATATATTGAATAAAGCTTGTTTTCATTGTAGAATATGAAAATTTTTATTAATTACGTCACTGAATTAAGGAAAGTTATTGAAGTTCTACTGTTGTAGATATATTATTTGTAAATTTTAGTATGAACCTGCATTCAATTTTCTATTTATACAATAATAATTTATATGTTAAAATCAGTATTGTAAAGTCTGTGATTCCTCTAATTTATATAATTTACATTTACAGAATTATTAATTATGAAATAACCTAATATTGTAAGAAAAAATATAAGCTAATTTTTTCTAAGGCTGCGGGGGTGTCAAAGTCCATTTTTATTCTCCTTACCTTACCGACCCGAGAATTTTAAAATATTGTCTATAATTAAAAGAATAAACAGAATTATGAAAAACTAAGAGGTCATTGTTCTTCGTTTTGTAATTATCTACCACTGTGCAAAGTTTCAAGTAAAAATTTTGCGGCTCATGGTTTGACACCCTCTTAAGGTGGGTCTACACTGATTTCTTAACAAAAAATTGAAAAGAAATTTATGACTCTTTTGAAGCTCTACATTTGTAAGAAAATTTTGGAACCTGATAGAATAAAAAAATTTCATAATTAACAAAGTTATAAGTATTCAAAGAAAATAATTAACATTGTTTTTTATGTAGAATTGAATATTTACATGCGTTAACCTCGAAACTTATTTTTCCAATTTCAAAAAGTTACTCGCGCATTTAGAGTCGATGAATCTAGTTGTAACTTGTAGCAAATATTCCTATATAAGGATTATTTAAAGAAGTTAGTGTTTTTTGTCACAAATTGCGAACATAAAAATGTTATTTATTCAAGCTATTTATGATAGAAAATTAAAATAATAAATACTAACTTTTGTTTGTTACGGGTTCTAAAGTAAGTGAGAATTTATTAAGTTAATCTTGTCAAACTTAAATACGCAAGGAACTTTCTAAATTAACATCTGTTTTGACTACAAAAAAGTGCATTTTATTCAATGAATTGGGATTTGGAAAGTGAAAATTGCTCAAAATTGGTATATATTCTACTTATTTGTTTAGTAATAACATATTAAAATTTTGAAATAAAATTGCGGATGTTTAACGATTTTGAAAAAATCAGTGTAGACCCACCTTAAAAAAACTGTACGGTGTATATTTCTATAGTTTTGAGCTACTTAAGTATAGCACCTCGGTTTACTGAGATCGACGAAAAAATACTTTAAACGCGTTTTTCTCGAAGCAACATTTTTAACCGATTGCTTTGAAATTTTAACAGTATCATTAGAAATGTATTATCTAGGAAAATTCATAGGATTCTTTAGATACATAAAATATTTTTTCATCAATATTTTTACAAAACCCTACCTATTTACCTAGATTGTAGAAAATAATCTAGTTGGATCTTTGTTCTAACTCCAAAATTGCGTCCTCCAGAGGCGCTACCTTGGAGTACCTTCTCAAAAAGGGCTTTGGATAAATCCATTGTATAAATGCATTGGATAAAATGCACTGTAGCGCCATTTTACATAAAAGAAAAAAAGAAAAAATTCTGAAGCTTCTTCAATATAATAGGAATAATAAAGGGCTCGTAATAAAATTACGGTGTGTATTTTTATTTCTGTGTAAAAATTTTTGAAAGTTGCGCCTTCCATTTGACCCTGCAAGTAAAAACGTCCATAAAACATAAAATTTTACATTTTTCTGTTCAAATTTTTGTATTAGTCGGATTCGTAAATGTCGTCATTTTTTATTATTTTAATTGACTCAGAATAATATTTTTCAATTATAAGTTAAAGTAATTTCTACTTTCTTTTATTGTTTGTTGTAACATTTTTCTCATAGCCGAATTAATCCGAAAGAATGGTAAAATCGAAGACCGAGGAAGACTAGACAAAAATCAGATAAAACCTCAGAATTATTTGTATGTAGTTGTGTAATAAGAAGTAGAACGAAAGTACAATTCTGATACAGCGTACGTGTTAGGAAGTCGTTTAAAAAAATGGGGTTAACATGTGTTAAATATATGTAAATAATACATATATTATTATAATAAGTAAAAGTAGATTGCACATGTCAAAGTAGGGTTAATATAATCATAAATGAAAATCGGTACGAGGATCGTATATAAAAATGTAAAACAAATGTTAAAAATGTGAATATTGTGATTCAGTTCTAAGAAAGCGTAGATTAAAAACAGTGGTTAATTAAGGGGACAGGCCTGGGTTAAATAAAAAAAATATATATTTGTACTAGTCCAGGAGACTTTTTATGTTTATAGGCTATCATTCTGAAAATATTTATACGGAGAGACAATCAAGTTTTTAATAAAATTGTATTAATATTCTTTTTTAAATTGATTGGATCTCTGAGAAAGAATAATAAAAAAATTTTATCGAAAAAGTGCTTCGCTTAATTTGTAATACATGTCAAAAGGAGTAGAATACCGTCGAAAAAATTTTGTCGCACATCATGTCACCTAGAATCGTGTGAAGAACAAAGTTCCCTTAAGGTGATGCTAAACCCCCTGTCACCGTCAAATACGGGGAACCACTTATTTCATTCAATTTTCAATTTTAAGCAAATATATCTCTGGAAAGTTGTTGTTTTTAGTTAGGACAATAACGTTTCATAAAGATATTTGCTAAAATTCAAAATTAAATGAGATAAGTGGTTCCTCGTATTTATCGGTTACAGGTAGATTTGTCATCACCTTAATAAATATGGTATTGAAAATAGTAAATTATTGTCACGTATAGGATTGAGATTTTGAGATTTTGCGACGGTAACATTGAAGATATTACTAAGTATTTATAGCATAAAATTATTTAGAATGATTGCTTTTGAACATAAAAAGTATTCTAAACTCGTAAAAAAATATTTTTTTTGTTTAACCCAGGCTAGCCACCTAATGAACTGGTCAAAATGTAGTAAACTTTTTTACATTCAATTTCTTATTTGTTAATAAGGTGAACTTTGTTTAAATTATCGCATAAATAAACTTATACCAAATTACGACTATATATAGATATGAAACAAATGTATTCATCCTATTTATTTAAAAATAATTAATACAGATGCTGATTTGACTCTGTTTTTGAGGTTAAATGCACCTTTTTTGTGTCCGTCAAACATTTTTCTATTACTACAAAAATTTTTCACAAAAACTGAACGATCATTGTTCTAATATACGTAAATGTTTGTTATTTCCCAAATAGGACTGCATGTTAAACGTGTGATAATGAAAATGCTATTAACTTTTCTCTCACATACTCTCGCTTTACAAAAATTTATCTAAGTAACATTTAGACGAATATATTATATCAGTGGTATCAGTGGGTGCGGTGAGGTAGGAGGGTCTCCTCTATTTCCCCGAGCGCCGCTCCGCACCCCGCGCACCGTCTCGCACATCAGCCTACAAGCCAGAGTTTTTGATTACGAATTCATTCAATAGATACTCGGAATTAAATGCTGTGACACGAAGTTCAAGTTTTGCACACAGCTTCGTAATGAGTTGCTCGATAACGTACATAGTTTTTTTACTTCATTCTATGTTTTTTTACACACATCGCACTCTACGTCAATCTGTTTTAATAGCCGAGTTCCATAAGAGCCCATGTATAACAAGTAAACTTCTAAGTCGAATATCTTAAGTGTAACATCGGTAACATAGATTGAAAAAATTAAGGGAACTTCTTGATGCTCTAAACAATGATATGTGTGAGTTTCATTACAATCTCTGATTTTTTGTAAAACCCCCGAACCTCCTTAAGGGAACCTCTCTGGTGAAAAATAAAACTTCCGTAGCTTTAAGGCTAACAAAATGATATTTACATGGCATACTTATAATGATCAGGTGAGCTAATTCAGTATTTAACTCTTTAAAATAAAATACAAATACATTTGGGTTAAAAAATTTTATTTTCAAATACAAGTTATTTAAAGAATATTTTAAAATATATGATTTTTCAATGTATTTAAAAATACATTATTTTAAATACATGCATTTTTAAATACATTTAGAAATATATTATTTTAAATATATGTATTTAAAATATAATATTTCTAAATAATACGGATATTTTTATTTTATTTTAAAATCCAAATAATTGAAATACCTATAAGTATTCAAGTGTTCGAAAGAAATGCATTTTTCAATTTTTGTTACCAAATAACAAATGCTTGAAATCCAGTACAAAAAAACATTTTTAGTGTTTTCAGATCCTCACAAAAACACAAAGTAGTAAAATTAAATTTTCTAAATAGCATAGATTCGAAATAAGATCCTATACGAACAATTTAAGCCCCGTAAAACTTACATTGGTTGATCAAATGAATCTGTAGGTTACGTGAAAGCAGAAAAAGGTTCGAAACTGGATATCTCTGGCTCCAAATGGATTTGAGGTCTGGCTGAGGGTAATATAATTTAAAACACTAATTACTTACTTTTTTATTTTAAAGCCAAAAATACAAAAATAGAATGTATACCCTCTTAATTGGAAATAGTGAAAATTCACTGTTTCACAGTGAAAACTCAGTCACTGCATGAATTAGTTGCTGAGTTCTCACTGCGAAACAGTGAGATTTCACTGCTTTACAGTGAAATTTCCGAGGTTTCACTATTTCAAATTAAGAGAGTAGGGATACTACTCCCTTAAAACAGTAGCAGCTTCGAAATTGTGGTCGTTCGTGTACCCACGAGTAGGGCACAAAATAAATTCAGCCAATCAATTTAATCGTTCCACTGGCGCAGATGAGCATAAGTGTTGTTATAACTTGCAAAGGCTTTTCTGACATTGGGATAATATTTTAGTCCTTCAACAGACTCATCTGCCTTTACCCTTAAAAGATAAAAATCATCGCTAATACAGAAGTCTCTTTTGATCAGTCCTCTGCGCATATTTTCACGCATTACAAACACATTTGAAAAATCTTTTCTTCTGTAGCTTCATCAATATTTTCAGGAATCCATCGGAACTTGCTGCTACGATTGCTTCTTTGTTAATATCGGAAAATTGAAAAAACTGTTCAAATATATGTTCTAATGATTCTTTTAAATATTCTACTATTGTTTTCGTATATACGTATTAGACTGATTCTCTTGCATTGATGAACACGATGCAATCATAGTCACTTGTTTTATCCCTAGCTTCAAATTAAACTGGGTTCCTGAAAGTGATGATGGTATGATATAATATATACGCATAAAGGCTTTATTAAATTTAGATGTAAACGTAACTACTGAAGCATCTCAGACTCATGAATCTCATAATACGCCGACCGATATTCATAGTTTCATATTTTTTAAGCAAAATATTTTTTAAGCAACAATACTCTCTTCGCTCGGGCTGCAAATTACGCAGGTGGCATTAGTCGGGAGCAAAAGTAGAGACGAGCATCCGCATCGCAGTTTCTAGAAGTGAGGTTATGAGAGAGTGTAATTGTAATGTGTACAGTGTTACTAAATATTTGAATGTACGAGACAAGCAAGGATATTGTAAACAGATGTAAGAGTCTATACAAGGAAAATAAAATCCAATACATTTTCCTCATAAAAACGTGTTATGATTAGATGTTAAGGTATTCCACTTTTTAAAATAATGAGGAAAATGTGTCAATACCCGTAGAGCTTTTCAACACACACGAGAATAAGTCATTTTAAAATCAGTCGCAAAATCGAGCTATACTCATATTAAATAACGAGATCAATTATTTAAATATTTATACCTATACATATATATCCCAAATATGTTCATTTGAAAGTTTCAGAAAAAAATGTGTATGTAGAGTTAGGTCGAGGGCTAGGTAAAATATATGTATAGGCGGACACTTCCTAATACCGGACAATTAGCGCTCAAGTATTTCCCGATAGTTGGGCAACACTGGTAGTTAGGTATTTGAAACTTCAGTTACAAGTATGCTACTAGCTTATATTTTTGTTTTAGTGCAAATAAATAAGCCCTGATATTTTAGTACAGGTATATTGAATGGCACAGTCGATATTTCTATAAGACTACCAAAAACTAATACTTTTTGAAAACAGGCTAAATTGGCAAGTCTTAAATTTGCGATATACCTTTATTAAAGTTTCTTTGCATTCAAACAAATATTTAAGCACTGTTTCAGTTATACACCTCATTAGGAAAGAAGATTACAGCTCTTAGAAGGCGACAAAGAAAGCTAACACCCAAAGTTAAAAGTTTTGTAAATTTTTCCATATATCTAGTATATTTTACAAATGTAATTGTGTTTGCAGTTGTTGGTGAAATTAATTGAACGTATGAACAAAATTTCTATGTGCACGCAAGATTAGGTGTCCAGTGTAGGTACATTTCCCATATTTGAAGTAGCACTGCTGATATAGTAAGAACAAATGTCCATTAAGAAAATGCTGAGACACGTGTCTAATATTTTATAATAACAAACATATTCCAAAGTTCCAGGACCGGCAATTCTGACACTCTCTAGTTAGTAAAATCTACATTTACTTTATGAACATATAAATATCACACAAAATACCTAAATTATACAAATGCATATTATTTATATATTTTACACAAATTGATCAACTATCATTAAAAGGCATACAAAGGTTTAAGTTGATTACTATAAACGCAATATTTTTATGCTTTGTATAAAGTGACCCATATTGGCTAGAATGGGTGTGTATAAAAAAAATTGGTCTGGCCAAAGTCTGCAAAATAAGTCTGACAAACGTCTGGTAAAAATCTAGTGATAGTCTACCGTTAGCCAGTATTCCAGACTTTTAAATGTGTTTATTCAACAAGTCTGGCAAAAAATCTAGAATATATTCCATATTTAATACTTTTAAATAAAGTATTTTTATCGATTGTCTGAGAATAACCACCAGATGTAGTCCTATATACTTTTATCCAGTATTTTTTCCAGATGTCTTACGAATATTTTTTATAAACAATATTTAATATCATGTTTTTATAGATAACATGTTTCCTCTACAGTTAAAAATTTTGTTTGAATGATGCAAAATCGTTTGACTTATTAAAGTAACAGCTTTATACAATGACTTTAGTATATAATTATATAGTCCGGGGCTGGGTATTTTCCCGTGTGCATCAAAAGGGGAGTGGATATAAAGTATGTATTCTTATGTATTTTTCCCCGTAAAATACGAATACACTGGTCAGAATACACCAAAACTGGCATATTTTGCTTAAAACGCAATTATTTAAACAAATAAGAAAAATATATTATCTAGATCGAAAGTATTTTTTTTCCAAAAATATACGTAATTTTAAACAAAAATAAGCTTGTATGGTCCATTTACCAAAAGTGTAATCTAACAGAGTTATGATTTTATAAAGATTTATTTTCATCATTATTCATCAACTTTGAGCATTTTTTTTATGAAAACTTAAGGTACTACGTTAAATGTTTTAAATAAGTCAGAAAATCAGATAAAATTATTTTTTAAATTTGAAAATAAAATTGTTTGAATTTTATGAACCCGCTATAGATTTAGATAAAGGGCCTTAGCAAGAAATTTTATCAGAACTTAAGTACTAAAATCATTTTGGATAATTTGTTTATCAATAACAAACATTTATTTAATGGTTCTTCGAATCCAATAATACTTTTATTATTGTTATCTTGATACAAAGCCGTTCGAAAAAAGTGTGGTGTCTCAAACACGCGCGTGATCGCGTATTAAATAAACTCTTATACAAGTAGAACATTATTGATTATTCTTCTTTAAGTTATGATTACCCCGTTTATTATTAAAGAACGCTAAGTCTGTAAAATTATCTCAATTTTTGAGATCCAGAATCGACCTATCCGTCAACAATTTTTTATACATCACAGTTATTCGTATTTTTGGCTTCTATTGAAGAAAAAGTTTTATTAACGCGCGAGCATACGCATGGCGTTTTTGAGATACCACACTTCTTTCAATAATAAAAGGGATATAAATAATTAAATACATAAATAAAATTAAATTTCATAAATATTGCACTTTCTCTCTGTTTTATTCAAGTTGTAATATTACTATCGTCTTTAGATGGACTTATAATTTTGCATAAGACTTGTGTTAGAAACACTTTTCAAGTTTTTCATTAACAATACGTATTCAAATGCAGAAACTATGCATTTGAACTTTATCATAAGTCGAATGAATCCTACACTTGCTTCTGACTTTCTGAGTAACGAGAATAAACAAGGGCTATGATTTACACGACTCACACCATCGTCAGTGATTAGGTCAACATAGACATATTATTGTTAAATTAAACAGTAGCATCTCTTTAATGGTCAAGGTATAATTTGTTACCCGAGCTATTACCGTAGGTGCGACACAATTGCCATGCGTCTGAATGCTGCCACGCTACTTCTGCCGTATACCCCGCGAACAAGCGGCTTGCGATTAGTAGGAGTAGAAAAAACCAAGAACGTGATTTTATTTTGTTCTACATGCTTCAACTTTCCAACAATCATCAAGCACTATGATTAGGTTTGTCACTAGGCTAATAGACGTTAATTTAATTATTATCGACGAGCACTGTTGTTATTATGCCAATCCCTTTTCTGGGTAAAACTATAACGAGCAGACAGGTTATAAAAAGTGCAATAATTTATTTGCAAAAAGCCCACTCATAATTATAAAAGTGAATTAATTTAAATTAATCTTTATGTTTTTTAAAAAATTGGTATCTCTTGTGATTTTATTTTATATTGTACTTGTAAGATAAAAGAAATGTTTACAGGTGTAATTTATTGAAAATTTACATTCTTTTAGCAATAATCTGAGTTTAGATCCACTTTAATACTAGTATTAAAATGATACAGCGCATTTGCAGACAAGTGATAAAATTTCTATTAAATGTTAAACAGTAATAGCACTGTAGATCAAACTTGTCACTAAGAAAGAGTATTGTTCACTTTTTTTCCCGGATTTAGAACGCCAAAAGCATTTAGAAAAGCCTGGTTTGAATGGTATGCGATCAGAATTTTTTTGTTCGAATTGTTTCAGTTTTTCCGTGGAATTGCTCACATAACTACTTGCTTAACACTATAATGACCAATTAATTAAGCATTTACTAGATAAAATCAACAGACATAATTGAAATTAGAAAATTGATTGAGAATACATTATAAGTAATACAAAAGAAGAAATACAATAGTATAGTTATTATAGTGTCTGTCTATTTATAAAATTGTACATGACCATTAAAAAATTAAAAAAAAAATGTTTTAATTTCGGTGTCTTTTTAAGATATTCAAATTATTTATACTATATATAATTATATACCTTTGTATACTTATGCTAGAATGTAGCATAATTAATAGCCTCCAGAATATATAAACCAATTTCTATACCCAAATGCTTCGGTAATTTTCACTCTATAACTTAACTGTACAGACGTTTAGCTTCGAGCAACGCGTAATCCAAAAAAAAGAAGAGTCAAAACCCGCGCACCCTGTCCTCTTTATTTTCCTACGTTATTACAAATTCAGCTAATATAATAAAGAGATCGCGTTATCCGCGCGTAATCGTCTACCGCAAGCGAGCCCGCGCTAAAATAAATAACCAGCGCCCGGCTGAATTCTCTTTTCAATCAAGCATCCTGATAAACTCCGTAAAAAAAAGCTTCGTCCCGCGCGCGCGCGAGCGAACACGCTTCCATCCGAAAATCGCTTCGATTATCACGGCATAAATAATGCCCGACTCGCGCTCTTCGTCACAATTAGGCGCAACTCTCCCCGTCTCTCCATCCTCAACTTTCCGCGTGCGGCCGGTAATTCGACTTGGAGCTATATCCTCCCTCTTGCTCTCTCAATCACCGCTCGCATACGCGCTCCGACATCATCAATTTTTATTTATTTGGACGAAGCCGAGCTCATCGTGTGCAAGCTCTCTCCTTTTTTCCCCCCCTGCGTATATACGGCGCAAATCGAAAACGCGCGCGAGCGTGCTTGCGCGGGCCGCCTTTGTGCGGGAGCGAGAGAACATCGGGCGGGCACGAGGGTATCGAGAGGGATTTTCGTTGCGGGGGAGTGCGCGCGGGCTCTGGCGTTTTGAATGAAAGCGATAATTGGACGGACGTGATCAACGAATTGCGTTGTGTTTTTCTGAGGGCTCGCGCGCGCGCCAGGTTATTGCTGAATGGGGGGATCGGAGAGAGCTTTCCTCTTCTTTTTTTTTTGTTCTCGTGCAACGTAACCGTGATGCGCGTATTTGTTTTCGAGCGCTCGCGGGGATTGAGTCATTAGTGGAGAGCTTTTCAGCCGAGATTCGATTGTTGTAATTTTGTAAATTGAGGTTTTTAAATTACTTTGATGGGATTTGAGGTGCTCGTTTGAAGTGGATATAGATATAATCGGCTGGTTTTGTATATGTATATCGTAATATATGGAATACATATAAAAGTTTCTTTCGATATAAGAGGATGAACGCACCAGCGAATGAACATTTAAGCTCAATGAATAAACAGGTCACATAAAGTTTTCATTTTCTTAAGAGGGCAGGCCTCGGCTGAATCTTGAAAATGAATATAAATGTTTAAGGCTTCACTAGAATTTTTCTTTAAAACCTAGACGTTCAAATATTTTTTAGAAGATATGTGACATTTCGTGAACGTTTTAAGATTTGATGTGCAAGTATCTTATTTAAGCAAATCACAATTCTCTGAATTACTCAAATTCAAGTTTTATCAGCAACATTTACGCTTCACATGTTTTCGGAGCCAGTTCTTAATTAATCGATCTGAAACTTTGAGAAAATGTTTATTACGCGTATTACCATGTAATGAGCGAGAAGATTTTAAAGAATACGATGTAATCCATATATATACCAATCAAAACAAGTTGTATTGGTATTATTTAGAAAACAACGTTATTGAACATAATTATTGACTGGAATAGAGTAAGTATTTCTTAAATTAGAGAATTCCTTTGTAGAATTACATAATAATTTAGTATGTATCATCAAATAATTTTTTTGTTAGTACTATTAATGACAAAAATATTATTCATCTCAAAATTTTCTTTTAGTATAAAAATTATAAATTATATTTGTAATAAATTATATCTTGCAACAATAATTAATTATTAATGCCTCTTTAACAAGGAGAGTGCTGCGTTATGTTCCGTTGGTAAAGATAATTTCTTCAAACGATACTTGTCAACTACCGACAACTTATCGCACGACGGTAAGGAAGAACACATTGTAGCAAGTACATAATTATTTTCATTGATGTATCTTTTATGATGCTCAGCATTAAACATGAAAAAATGAATATTTAAAATTTTATATAAAATAAGTAACGGACATTTTTAATAAATATACTATCCTTTTCATAATTTCACAATGCTCTCGTAAAAAAATGTATAATCTACAACTTAATTGTATTTTTCATCAAATTATTCAACACATTACTCCACCAAATAAAGAAATTCCTCTTCTCATAAACCTTAAACATTTCCAACTCTACAAGAATAAAAAAAGAAACAAAGGAAGAAAGAAAGAAAGAAAGAAAGAAAGAAAGAAAGAAAGAAAGAAAGAAAGAAAGAAAGAAAGAAAGAAAGAAAGACTTTCGTCGTCACTAGAGTGATGTCACTCCTCGCGCGCAAACATCCTCCTTAAAAAAAAACCTCTACAACAGTAATCCACGAAAAGAAAGATTCTCGCGAAGTCTTCTCATTTAGCAAAGCCATTATATCCTCGGGGCGCTCGCGCTCGCGGGCTTCCCATCCGCGCCGCGAGTAACATGACTTCCGAGAAAAATCCTCCCACGGGCCAGAGTTCACGGTCAAAGCGCGCCCGTGCGCTTGCGATTCTTATCGTCGTCGGCGCGGTTTCTATGGGGCTCTCTCTCTCGCTATCTCTCTCTAGCTCTCTATCTCTTTCTCTCTCTCTCTCGGTGTAGCTCCCATCCGCTACGCCGATTATGCGCCTTTGCGCAATCTGTTGCACGCGCGCTCTGTACAGCGTAATCCCCGTGTACACCTTGATGATTAATAAATTATAGGTGAATAAAGGTGTAATTGGCCTTGGCCGTGGGTAATTGCGCGATGGGAGACCTTTGTGTCGTGTTGATGTCTCCGCGGTTTTTCATGAGGGAAGAGTGGTTTTTCTGGGCTTGTAGTGTAATGGTATAGCTGAATTGAATTTTTTGATGACTCAGAGAAGTAAAGACATTACTTATTGTTGGGTTTAAATAGGTACTATATACTTTTCAATCTAATGTTTTTGAAATTTTATATAAGGGAGGTGCAGAGAACTTTCGATTCCCAGTAGATATATATATATATATATATATATATATATATATATATATATATATATATATATATATATATATATATATATATATATATATATATATATATATATATATATATATATATATATATATATATATATATATATATATATATATATATATATATATATATATATATATATATATATATATATATATATATATATATATATATATATATATATATATATATATATATATATATATATATATATATATATATATATATATATATATATATATATATATATATATATATATATATATATATATATATATATATCGGGTTTTGGAGCTTCGGAAACTATTGAGACATGTTATTTGAACCCTTAACTCTAATACCTCATGAGTTTCTTAGCTAAAAAATGACTCTGAATTTTAATTAAAGACGTTCAACCAATTTCAATCAGTGTTGGTAAAGTGGCCACCTATCAGTTCTTATGGTAAAGTCTTATAGTAAGTACTTCAAAAAGTCAAGACTAGCCTAGCAAACTTTCTTTATGTGTTATTTAAGAGGGTGTCAGCCATTCAAATTTCATTTAAATGATTAAAAACTAAATCAAGGTGATACGTTAAACATATTATGTACTACTGAGATAAAATTTCATGAAAAAATTTCAACTGAAAACTGAACACCATTTTAGAAGAAAATTATAAAAATTCTTAAATTTAACATAACAGTATATTTTCAATATTTTTGGCTAAAATCTAAGTGGAGGTATCATACTCTATGATAAAAGTAAGTACTCTAATGCGTGCTCCAAAACAGTAAAAAAAATCTATTATAAAAAAATGTTAAGCAAAATATTACATACAGACGACTATTTTCGCTTAAAAAAACGTAATTTTATAAATTTTCAATTTCAGCACGATTTTGTCTTGCTTTTTCCGTATGTCAAAAGTAGGTAGCATAATAAATGTACACTAGAATTTTAATGCAAAGCTTAAGGGGGCAGACCTGGGTTAATCCCAAAACAAGACTTTTTGTTACGAGTCCAGAAAACTTTTTATGTTTAAAAGCAATCATTCTGAAAATTTAAATGCTATCAAAGCACAATTATATCTTACATTTTACCGTTGTAAAACCCCATATTCTTGATCCTACACGTCACAATAAATCATTATTTTCAATACCATATTATTAAAGGAACTTTGTTTCTCACACAATTATAGATGACATGATGAACGAATTTTTTTTTCGACGGTTATTCGACTCATTTTGACATGTAATGCAAAAGAGCGGAGCACTTTATCGTTAAGATTTACTTTATTATTTGTTTCCAAGATCTAATCGATTTTTTGAAAAAAAAATTTTTTATTTTTTTTATCAAATAGATTGGATCTACGAAAAAGAATAATAAAAAAATTTAACGATAAAGAGCTCCGCTCATTTTGTAATACATGTCAAAAGAAGTCGAATAACCGTCGACAAATTTTTTGCGGTCATCATGTCACCAGGAATTGTGTAAGAAACAAAGTTCCTTTAATAAATATGGTATTGAAAATAGTGATTTATTGTGACGTTAGGATCAAGATTTTGAGGTTTTACAATGGTAAAATTTAAGATATTATTAAATATTGATCGCATGAAAATTTTCAGAATGATTGCTTTAAACATAACAAGTTTTCTGAACTCGTAAAAAAATCTCTTTTTGAGTTCAACCCAGACCTGTCCTCTTAAGTTAGACAAATAGTTAAAATACAATAGTTAAAAGCTGAAAAATAAAATTTAACCTGCCAGTAAGCGCACTTATCAGCGAGCTTATCAGTGTATACCATTGATCATTATAGATCAAGTGAACTATTTAAACCGAGATATATTCAGGCAAT
This sequence comes from Gastracanthus pulcherrimus, assembly GCA_949152435.1. Classification (NCBI taxonomy): domain Eukaryota; kingdom Metazoa; phylum Arthropoda; class Insecta; order Hymenoptera; family Pteromalidae; genus Gastracanthus; species Gastracanthus pulcherrimus. Next base: position 6,069,451 of record OX424574.1, on the reverse strand, counting down.
ATTTTTTTCTTTGAAGCATTAAACATTTGCAAATTTATTTGTTATTTTTTGTTGTTTTGTTTGAATAAAAAAGCAGTTCTAAAAAAATACTCAAGTTGGGCTTCAACACAAAAGAAGATTGTTTGCTACAATCTGTTTGAAAAAAGCGTGGTGTCCCAAAGGCACACGCTCGTACACTCTTGAGTTAAAATCGATTACGTGTCCGAAAAAGTGAATGCCCTTTAAAAAGGACATACTGCTTTGGAAGGCGTAATTCTGTAAATGCTACGACTTCAGACCACAATTAAACCAAATAAAATGTTTGAAAATCCCTGGAAAAGAAAAACACACAGAGCAATCTAACAACCCTGACTAAAAACACCCATCATCCATCATTAAACAATCGCACGCGAATGCGCATTATAAAACCACATCAATCCCTTAAACCCCTGCTATATCACACACGCATCGCGCATCAACCTCACAAGCCACAAAGCGCGCGCATATTGCCCATCATCCTCCTGCTGCTACCGCCGTCTGCAGCCAGCAGCGAGCCGACGACGAGAGGAAGAAAAACAATCCTTTCCGTAACATACGACGCGAAATACCGCGAGAGCCGCGAATAAAAGTGCAGTGCCTCGTCGCGCTCGAGGTAACGTCTGCCATATGCCGGATCGTAAAACCGGCCTGGTATAGTGCGCGACTTTTGCGCCGCGCCGCTCCGCCGTTGTCGTCGTCCTCGCGTGTACATATATGGATGATTCCACCGTAATTTGCCTAAAATAAGCGTAAAAACGGCGGATGAGTTAAAATTGTCGATTTCTACCCCCAGGGTAAAAAAGGATTGAATGCCTTTTATTTTGATAATACTTTTCATAGGGTGTTAAGGTAGTTGATCCTGTTCTCGATAGCTTAGTAACAGACTCAACTTATTTCGCTATAAAAAATGCTTTAATTTTAAAAAAATTGAAATTTTTTGTTTTCAACTATTAATTAATATACTTATTTAGCAAATAACTCGAAAAAGACGAAATTTTAACGTAATGTTTACTTCTAAATTCAATAAACCAAAAAATAATATATCATATCGATATACCAACAAGCCCATTATTCAGGTTAGGTTCTAGGTTATGTCAAAACTTGATTGAATAACATACAGATTTTGATTATTATAATTACATAATTATTAATTAAAAGAGTGCTTAAGTACTTTTAAGCATTGAAATAACATTTAAAGAAAAATTTATTTGTATTTTGTATATATTATCTGACTATCGACAACTGGGTACGTACGAATAATTAAGACGGAGTTGTCGATATATGAATTAAAATAGTTATAAGTAAATAAATCAAAATTTAACTTTTTGATTACGCTTATTTTGTTGAATTTAAAGCTAATCTTGGCTTTATAGTTTTTTAAAACGTTCTATTTATTACAAAAATGTCACTTTAAAGTTTACTGTTTGTTACGGTCGTGATTAAGGAAACGTCGAGAAACTCATCAAATCTGAGAGTGCCAAGAAGTGTGAATTTCTATTTAACAAGTAGCGCTAACTGAGTTTTTATAATTCAAAATATTTATTCAGTTCTCGTACCGAAAAATTGCTCAAAATATATCTAAAATCGTATTATTCCTTCGAGTTATCGACAACTGGGTACCTATCGAGAACTGGGTCCACTACCTTAGTGTGTTGCGGAACTGACCTGTTATGGAACTGACATTTTACGTTGACACGGCTCTCAGAACTCTTAGACTTAACATGCGAACTTTTTTACAAATAAGTTTTATGTACTTTAGTATTAAGTAACGAAAAACACTTTTTACTTGTAGTCAAACATCTAATAAACAGTAGCTAGATAGTAATTTAGTAGTGTTACGGAACTGACCTGTACTGCTTTTTACTGAAATCTGAAGTGAGAAAACTGTTTATACTCGCGAAATTTTTAATTCCCAGATCTTTTTCCGGATACATTTGATGAGTCATAACATATAGTTTGCAAATCCACCATCAAGATAGTCTACTATAGCAAACTACTGCGCTTTTTGTCGTAAATACTGTTGTCGTCAATATTTTATCGCAAACTCACGGACAAAAAAGTATGCACCTTGCTTTAATGATAATTAGCGAATTTTGAGTTTAAAACCAATACAAATGTATCTTATTAACTCTATGTACATGGAGGAATTTTTTACCTACCTTACTTATGCGTAGAGTGCCGTTTTATATCGACATTTGAGTTTCAGACATGTTACACTCTAAACCTAAAAGATTAAAAAGTGACGCAAAAAAGATTAAACTGAGAAGTTTACTCATTTGCAAAGAATAAACTGCTGATTCTCTACTTTATAAAAGTAGAAAATGTTATTGTAACTTTTAAAAGAGTAAAGTAGCAAATTTCGGCATAGTGCGTTTCTTACACATAAGAATTGTACACGTAATTATTGTGCACAATTTAGTATTGGTCAAATATATCTATATATAATTTGACCAATGCTAAATGGTGTACAATAATTACGTGTATAATTCTTATGTGTAAGAAACGCGCTATGCCCAAATTTCATCTTTACGGAATGAGTAAATACCAAGATTTCTACTTTTTTAAATATATCTACGCACATAACCTCCTTAGTCAATTTAATGATTTTTTTGCTTAAGATACTACTTAAATTCATCTTTATTATGGATCAAAGCATTTATAATTGATTTAATTTTATTTTTGTACACTGTGATCCATAATAAATATGAATTTAAGTCGTATCTCAAGCCAAGATTTTATTAAATTGACTAAGGAGGTTATGTGCGTAGATATATGTAAAAAAGTAGAAATCTTGGTATTTACTCATTCCGTAAAAATGAAATTCGCTACATTACTCTTTTAAAAGTTACAATAACATTTTCTACTTTTATAAAGTAGAGAATCAGCAGTTTATTCTTTGCAAATGAGTAAACTTCTCAGTTTAATCGTTTTTGCGTCAATTTTGAATCTTTTAGGTTTAGAGTGTACGGAACTGACATTTGAAACCTAATTTATTGTTTTGTTTTAAAAGATGGCACTTATGTACGTATAAAAATTAAGAAAGACTTTTTTTCCGAATGTATAAGTGTCTAAGAGGCCTGGACGCAGAGTGGGCAAGTTACAGCGGAATCACCCATATACCTACACACATCCTCGCGTCGTGATGCGGCCTCTCTTCTTTGTGTATGAGCGCCAGCGCCAGGGTTAAAATGATAAAAATGCCTACGTAATGGCCCCGAGGTATAGACGTAGACGTACGTGCGATAGGTATACAGAGGGGAGGAGACCGAGCAGAGGCTCCTAGGAGTCCGTCGCGCTCTAACAAGACAGAACTTAAGCGCGCAGGGCAATTAACGAACGATTCCGCGAGGAGTATACATACACGGTCTCTCTCTCTCTCTGTTCTCCGAGGGATTAGCGATTTTTCTTCTTGCTCATGTGTGTCTCTCGGTGAGTGCAGCCCTCGTGACGTTTTAAAGCGCGGCCGGGACTCTAATGAGAATGGAGAGAGTCGTTACTTTAATTGATTAATATGTGCGCGAGGATGGCTCGGCTGTATGGCTGAAGGGATTCATTTTTGTCGGGTGTGCCTTCTGTGTAGGTACGCGTGTTCCGAGAATCGACAAGCGAGTTGAATCGGCGGATTGCATTCTAAGTCGTGTGTATAGTAGAGGATCGATTTGTGTTTTGTACCGGGGAGGAATGGTTTTGTTGCTGGTGGGGTTTTATTTGTTGGAATTGTGTAGCGTCGATGATGATGCTTTTTGTGAATTGTAGCGATCGGTAGATTATCTCATTATGTACTGTGATATTAGAGCCTCTTTTAAATTATAAGAGCGAACAATGCGGAAGGCGATGTTGTATTTATGCTTCTATAATATGACACTTTGTATTAGAGTACCCGATTGACTTGCAAGTAAAATATATTTTAAGGGAGTACTATCAGTTTTGAATTAGTGTTCAGAAAAATCTAAAATTTTGTATACTAATACGTTTTGACCTCAAACTTACTCATATACATTTTTAGAAAGCTGCACCAACTCAGAAAAATGATATTAAGAATTTTATATTTACATTTTTTACGTTTTTAACACGTAGCCTTATGGAAACTCACGTTTCCGACCGTTGCAATCGTGAAATTCATAAAAACTGCTGTTCTGATTTCGACGAAACTTTGAGAAATATATATTTAATATTCCATAAATATAATTCAAAAATCCAAATGTTGATTCACCAATTTGGAGAGCTAATATAAGCAAATGAATAAACATTTTCAGGCTCGCTTAATCATTTACGCACACGATTTGGCCTACCGCGAAAACGACCAAACACGTATTTGACTCACGAAGTACCGATAGTACTCCCTTAAGTATGAGTTAATTAATTTTACAGATTCTATGAAAAAGAAAACTATACAGTGGAAAACTCCTTAATTCGGAAACCGCTTTCGAAAGAAAATCAGATAATTTGAATGTTTAAGCAAAATCTAAACCTGGCATTTGACCAATACAATGTTATTATTTTAGTATCTGCAATTTGAAATTTGTTGTATAATAGACAAATATTCGGATTTTTTTTCTTACACAGAATTGAAAGATTTTGTTGAATTTGTTATTGTTTATTAAATACGTTTTCATTTAATTTAATGATTTTAAATAATTTGTGTAGTACAACAGATTGTCAAAGTTGATATCGGGTAACTAGAGATTTTTAAAAAATCCAGAAATTTTGTTATCAATACAATAAAAGTGAGATTCTCAGTCGGGCTAGATTTATTCTCATAAATAAAAAATTAACAAAATGGCGGACATTCAAAAATTTAAAAAAGTAATATTTTCAATACCCATTTTTTAACGCGCGCAATGCTGTTATTGCATTCTCATAAAGCAAGTTTTATAATGGCCAAAAAAGTTTCGCTTAAACGATTAAAGAACCATATTTTATGCCATATCAAAATACATTATTTCAGTGTTACTTATTAGGATAAATCTGGTCACACGAAAATCGTACTTATGTATCGACAAATACAATTTCTGGATCTTTCGGATAACTTTGAACGCCTGTTACACTACGTTAATTACTGTTAAATGAAAAATAAAAAGTGCTAAAATACAGTTTCAACACTACACCATGTACCTCGTGTATTGTGATTGGTGTTAATTTATATTTCGTACGGATTATTGTAGTTTATCCACAAAAGTATAAATAAAAAATCTTTACAATAGACAAAAATGTCCTTATCTAGCCTTACAGGATTTCGATATATACAAACCCCACGCCACAGCATTTCAACGTTGTTTCTCAGTTAAACTTTCTTCGGTCAAGTCAGCCTCTAAAATCCATACATACAAAACGGAGCCATAAATGTCCTCTCTTTCCCACGAGAAGCACCGCGCGCGGCCGCGACACTTTCCCATCCCCGAGAATTCTACGCACTCCCTCGCCCATCGCAGCGTTCACGGCCGCACTCGCACCTCTCGCGCCTCTCGCGTAATGACCTTCTCCGTCGTCAAAGCCCCGCACCGAAGCACAGCGCATCTCGCCAGCGACACATCCGCGCGTCGAGCGACACAAAGATTTCCCATAAACGATATATCAAAATGACCCATAACCGCGCGCGCGGAGTGCGGACGCGACGAGGGACTTCCTCGAGAGTGATTTCCGCGCAACAATGCGCGCCCCGTGCTGGGTGGAGGGTAAAAGTTTTGAAAAATAAAAATTGGAAAAGGTGAAATTACGAAAGTTAAAGTTTTGAAAATGCAGATTAGGAAATAAAATAATACCTACAATGAAATTTGGAATTTAAGATTTAACGAAAGGGAAAACATAAAAAAAAATAAAAGTATGAAAATAAATTAGTTTGTAAACTAATCAATTGGAAATAATGTAATTTTGAAAAATTAAAATTGAAATTCTTTATTTTTATTGAATTCTTGACAATTTGTATTAAAATAATAATTATCCTTATACTTAAAAAATTGTTTTTTCAAAATTTATTTTTTCAAAATATATGGTTTATAAAATTTTGTTTTCATAATTTTATACTTTCATAGATTAAAATTTCAAATATTTTTAATCAAATATTTTATCTTTCCAATAATTTTGTTTTCATAAATTAACCTTTCCATAAATTTAAATTCAAAATTTTTTTATTCAAAAGAATATTTTTCAAATATTTTACCCCCTATATAATATACATCCTCGTATCCGTTTCGTGTTCTCGGGTTCTAGGAACGACTCCGCGAGGTCGTTTGCACGAGACTCGCGGCGCTCGATCTCCAGTGTCGCGGTTCGCGCGCAAGAGCAGAGGCGCGTGACGCGAGCGTGCAAGCGGTGCAGAGGCTGCACAGCGATTCGTGGGGCTTAACCCTTCGCGAGACGAATTTAATCTAAAAAATCGAAGTTTTTTCATCTTAAACTATTGTCATAAATTATTATTAACGATTCCGCGAGGGATGATATAAAAATATACATATAAATGTACATAGAAATGTTCACATATAAAAAATATATTATAAAATATAAAACATTGTAAACGATTTTAACAATTATCACAATAATCTGATATTTATAACTAATTATATAAACAAACATTTGTAAATTTAAGCTCAAGATTTTATTCCTTAGGTATCTAAAAATCGAACAAAAATCGAAGTTTGTTCATCTTAAATTATTTATAACTAATTATATAAACAGACATTTGTAAATTTAAGCTCAGGATTTTATTTCTTAGGTATCTAGGATTATAAAGAAAAATATTTCAGCGATATTGAGCTCAAACTATCTAAGTTATGCACAAAAAACTGAACAAAAATAGGGTGCCACTATAGTGGCAGCCGCCCCGTAAAGAGTTAAAGCCTCTTTTCCGGATTCAGCGACGCGGCGTTGCTGCCGCCTTTCTGGGGAAATGGATAAGAGGGGTAGAGGAGAGGCGGTATAGAGGGACGATGCACCTGCGATACTGGATGCGGGATGTGTTGTTCGTTTTGTTAAGAGAGAGAGAGAATGGAGCTTTTGGCGTTTGTTCGGAGATGAGTGTTATGCCGCTTTGGCTATTATCTCATCGGATAGTGGGTTTGGTATTCATAACGGGATCTATGTGAGAAAGTAAATTTCGGTGTAGCAATCGATGTGTTTAACACGTAAGTTGGTTTACTGGGGTAATAATACCAGTGAATGACTAATTAAGAAGTTCGCAAATTACTTAACTCTATGATTTAAACAACAATTTAAGTATGACAATACTACAAACCGTTTGTGATATGATTTTTAATGTTTTGATCGTGGATTTTTATATTTAGTTAGAATAACCGTTATTTAAAAATAAGTAAAATATAAGAACAAAATACTAAAATTGAATATGGTACTCATTACATTTTTTACACGAACATTTTATTTTCATAAAGCTTATGATGTATTAAAATTATAAAATAAAGTAGTTTTTTTGCAAAATCTATGTTTTATTTTGTACACAAGCGTACATACATTGGTAAATGGAATAATTTATCGAACAATTCTTAATATGATGATACACAAAATGCTAGAGAGTCAAATACTTTTGTATAAATTAAATATTTTTCAAGTTAAACGAAATAACTTTGTCACGTACAAATAGGTTACATTATATTATCAAAATTGCTTAGTCATTAATTTAAAAACAAACAAAATATTTTTCTATTTATAATAAGTTACACTTACAAAAAACTAAAACTACTATTTGCTAACTTATTTTTTTAACCTAATAGTAACTCAGTTACTAGAACAACACTCCAACCTACATAAATAAAACAAAAGCAGAAAAAGTTTGAAAGCTTACATCAAAGCAGGCATCGACAAATCTTCCTTCTTACCACTGTCATCGTCGTCGCTGCTGCTGCTGCTGCCGGTGCTCGAGCTGGAGGAACTCGAGGAGCCCGAGCAGCACGACGATCCCGAGCACGAGCACGAGCTCGAGGAGGAGCCCGAGTCCGACTCTGAGTCCGAGGAATCGGCGTCGCTCACCTCCGGTTCTATCACGAGGTTCACCGCGAGCGGGTCTACCGCCTCTAAATCCGGCGTGGACCTCTCGACTTTCGCTACGCTCGGGGTCATCGACACCGCGATTTCGGACTCCACCACCACCACCTCCTCCTCTTTCTCCCAGCTTGGTGATCCCGCTTCCTCCTTCAGCTCCTGCTTGATCGACGCCACGGCGTTGTTATCGCCCGGCCAAAAATAGCCTTGCCCGATGTTCTCCGCCGGCGAGTCGATCGATCTTCTCTCCTTCTTTATTTTAATCGACTTCGAATCGAGCCCGTCCACGTCGGACGGATTCGACTCGCCCCAGGAGCTGTCGGAATTCATGGCGTTGAATAATTTCCGCTTCTTCGCCTTGGGCTTGGGGAACCAGCTCGTCAGTTTTAGGGGACTCTTGTTGGTCATTTCGGGAGCGCGCGTTGACTTTGGATTTACGCCGTTTGAGATTATGAGCAGTTCGTTGGGGCTGGGCAGTTCTCGCTTGATTCGGGGTTTCGGAAATTCGAGCTCCGAGTCCTCGCTGCTGTCGCTGAGTTTCGAGCAACTCTGCCATTTCGGGACCTTTGGCTTTAGAGGGTCATTGTAGTTGATCGTACGCACGCCGTACATGTCGCATATGATCGGCTTGTCGCTTGTGACGTCCACTGGTTCTGGTTTTATCTCTGGCTCTGTTTTCACGACTATTTTTGGTATCCTCTTCTTTCTTTTCCGAGCTTTTCTTTTCTTCTTATTCGAAATTTGCTTTTGATTGGGAGCTTCGTAGATAGAATTCAGGACTGAGCGAGTCAATGCAGAATTGTAAGGATTTGGTGATAACTTTTCGAATTTCCAATTAATGTTTTCGTCAACCGAGTTATCTTCAATGTATTTTTCCGGTAGTATGTTAACGTTTTCCTTATCATTTTCATTAATTTCAATTTCAAATAAGTCTGATAATAAACACGGTGCTTCATAGGTAAACTCAAAATTATCAAATTCATTTTGTTCATACTCTTCAGTAGCGTTCATGAAATGATTTGCACTATTGATGGTATATCCTTCTAATTCAGCCTCTTCCTCTGAGTCTTCCTCATCGTCACCATCCGAGTCATTTTCCATCTCTTTACCAACTTCTTGTTCTTGTTCCTGTTTCTCTTCATATTCTAATTCAGAGTCTTCAATATCATAATTCATCAAATACTCTTGTTTGATGAGAAAACTAACATTTTCTGGATCAGAATCACTATCTTCATCAAGCACCTTGACAGGCTTAGTCACTTCTTCAAGATTCACAAGATGATTTTCATTATCAACGCAAGGTTCTTGTTTAATATTTAGTATGGTCAAGTCTTCATTGTTATAATTGTTAACATCAGATGTTATTTCTTCTTTTATTTGAACTGTACAAACTGAAGAATCAAGCAATCGTTTTTTTACATCTTCTAAAGATTCACCTGGGAACCTATAAAGCTTCCAAAAAGTGTCTAATGTCTTTTTACTTTTTATAACTCTTTTCACACCAAGGACTTGTATTGAATCATCATGGTCTTGCTCAGCTAAACGCTTATTTCTTTGTTTTACTCTTATTCGTTTTCTTCTGCGTAGAGCATCTTCAGCATCAGAGACGAGTACGTCTTCATCATTCTCTGATACATTTGGCTCAACAGCAGCCTGAAAATAAAAAGAATTATTTGTAATTTTGCCAAAAATTAAAATATATATTTTAGTAAAACTGAATGATCAAACAATCTATATTTATTTCGCTCTAAGACCATTGAATTATTGAATTCTTGTTACTCACAAATAGCGTAGTGCGTGACCATCACAATCATTAGACTAAAAAATAATAAATAAAATATATATTATTCATATCACACTCACCCATGTACTTTTGTAATACGGGAGAGGCACATCTTTTGAAATTGGGCGCTGCCATACTACACAATTACTTTTATTATTGTAGTAAAATGATAACTTAGAATTGCTCTTAGATTCGTTCTCAATCCAAAAGTAGTTATATTCTGGGTATCCAAAACTGTTGATAAAAAAAATGTATAAGTTGTGCAACCTGGTTATATTTCTATAATTTCCTGGCATAACCACTTAAATCCATTTTTATAAATGTTGAAACATTGAGGTTTGAATTTTTCAATTGATATTTAAATCTATGTTGAAGAAAAACACATAACATGAATTATAAAAAATTAAATATCAGAAAAATTTTTGCAACTTTTGACTTTTCATATGAAAGTATGAATTTTCAAAAAAGTGGACTTAAGTAAGTGATTGTTGTGGAAAGCCACAGATTTAAAAGTAATTTTTCTTTATTAATTAATAATGTAAAATTATATCTACCAGAAAATAAGCTTTTGCAAGCACATTATTCATGTAAGTAAATATTTCTATTTCAGTACACATGGAAAAAATGAAATATAAGACTTATAAAAATATTTGTCAAATTAAACAAGAAGTTGGTAAAATTTTGGGTCATTATGACCACTTTTTTGACTAAGTTTCTTAGCTACCTTGACAAATATTCTTGTAAAACTACTAAGTATAAGTAAACCACTCTAGTTATGTGGAAACAAAATACTTTATAATTTGCCATAAACATAGACCGCTTTTTACCAAGTAACACTAATATATAAACAATTAGTTTTTTCAATTTATAAACTCTTTTTCATAAAAGAAAATTTACAAATCCTTGTCAAACAGCAGAAAGAAGCACCAACACCCAGCTATAAACGGCATTTAAACAAAACAAAAGAGCGCTATAGCGAATGCTGCAAAAGAGCACTATTCCAATGCAGCTTGCAGCGTCGAGCCACACGCAATAAAATATTCGAATAGCAGCGCGCACTCGTATAGGTATGCAGGTCACCCAGAAATCGCGCTACTGCCGTCGCCGCCGCTCACTGCTGCACTGCCCTTTGTTTTCAACGGAACACGCGGCGTCGCGCGCACGTGTCCCCTGTCAATGCAATGCGCATTGTTGCGCACGAGCCGGCGAGTGTAACGTCTGACATATCGATATCACTGCAGCATTTTATTTCGTCACTCGTATACTTATAAGTACAGTGCGTTGCCGAGAGAGATATAGGTAATATAAAAGAAGAAAGGTGGACTTACGGGCGAGGTTTCGCTGCGATGATAGTGCTGCAGGAGCTCAAACTCTTGCCCGAAGATGAAGACGATGCCGAGGACGAGGAGGACGAAGACGAGGAGGAAGACGAGCACTCGGAGGAGAATCGGCCGGTGGACCCCGAGTCCGAGCCGCTGATCCGCTCGTAATTCAGCAGGGATTCTTTCGATAAATAAGATGGCACCGGCATTTTGCATTATAAGTCAGTCTCGTGTGTTCGTACGATTCTTTTTTTTCTTCTTACGCCGTCGTTCGCTCTTCGTCTAGGGTAGAATTCTTCGCAAAAGTCGTGAGTAAGCTGTTAAAACTCACTCGCAGCTCGCGCATCCAAGCGTTTGTATTACATATTACCGAACTGCATGTAGGCACTTTGTAAAGTGCGTTTATTACACTCTTGAGCTCGAGAAACGATGATTGACGCGACCGAACAGTCGAAAATCGCGCGACAAAATAAAGCGTAGCACATTCCACTGCGACTTCGAGAATCGTACTAGAAAATACGTCCGAGCTTGTTAAACAGTCGTGGATGATATGCATCCGTACCGGCCGCGAGACGCGGAAAACGGGAGAGTAAAGACAACCGCGCTATAGTTTCTTGTGCGAGTCGGCGCTCGCGAGATTTGTAAACAACGGAGTTCGGGGAAGAGAGCGATCGGCGCCCCTTGCGTGGCGGCAAATAGGTGTATACTCGCTTACTTATGTGTAAGTATAGGATAAGAAATCGTCCGTGTGTGTTTGTTCGATTCGGATTATAATATTGTGCCTAACATTGAATCATTTGTGTGTTAACAAAGGGTTGAAATTCTACATTCTGCCGATTTTTGAAAAGAAATGATTGCGTTACTTTTTGTTCTGTTGGTGAATTATTTAAACGAGAAAATACAGTTTTGTAACAAAGAGAATGTGTATTTTTCAGGTATTTTTATAAGAAAATCATAGAAACTATGGACCTCTGCCGTACTTCGATTATCCTGATTGTGCAGAATGTACGAGGATTGAACGAGGTTAGTGGCATTTTTTCATCATTTTCATAATTTTTTTTTAATATGATTGAAGATTAAAGCTTGGGTATTCATTTCTAAATTATTCTAATACATTCAATTACATTCCAATAACTCGTTAATGAATCTTCAAAAGTTGTAAAAATAAATTGTAGAATTGTAAAGCTAAGTTTTTTTAGGAGTGACCAACTAGAGATTTAACTCTTTTATTTTATCATGTTAAAGTAAAGTTTTATTTATACTTACTTATGAAAATTATGTTCTTATTTTCAATGCATTTTCACAAGCATTTTTAATATTCTACGTTATAATTTTATTCTAATATTACTATTATGTGTATTTGTTAATAGTTTATGTGTGTGTGATTAGTCTTTTTATGAACGAAACGAATAAACAAAACTCTCCTCCCTGCGTATTACATACAAATCAGCCGATAGTAAATTTGTTAATAATGTTTCAAACCCACAAGCACTGCTACTTAATTGGATGCAATTTATCTTTCAATTAACTTTATTAGCAACTGTATTAGGGTATCGTTATATTTCAGAAAACATTCTGAACAAGTTTGTCGGTGGGCAAACGCTTCAATAGCCACGATCATAATATACTTAAACAGATTTATTAAAAAGAAAACTTATCGGCCAAAATTAATTAAAACACTTTGTCATTACAACATATTTTAAAAATTATCCCAGCATCTGCATTCAATGCATCTCTACAAATCCATGTATTTAGCTCACAGATTCTAAAATCACCAACTCTCAATACGCTATTATCCCCATTCCGCATAAGTAATGCGCGGGCGCCGCAATTTGTATACGCACAAGGGGCTAATTGCTAAAAGCCTGATTAATTCCCAAAGCCAGTCCATTCCCGCACTCATAGCATATAACAGTTTTCGACATTGTGATAGAGCGACGCGACGGTTCACTTATACCCACACATACACACACACAGAAACCCAGCGTAAAGCCAATTTTTATCGAAAAATTTATCTAAATACGAGGCCGGTCGTTAATTACAAAGCCAAGGCGCGATTATATTACGCGATAAGCGGACCGCGGGGACAAAAATAATTCGCCCATTGATCGTTCGGCGATACAGCCCGTGCGCGCCTGTGCAGGAGAACCCGAGTGAAATCGTAAAAGTAAAGCACCGTATTGGCGCGCGGCTGTAGGTACGCGCGCGAAGCTGTAACAATTAATGACCCGCGTATCGCTGCAAACGAGTTTGGCGCGGCGGCGATCGGTGAAAAAAAGCTCCCACGTGTGCGAAAGCCAAAAAACCCTTATCCGCTGTCAGCCAGCTCGCGGATAGAGTTGAGCCCGGCGCGCTGCTGCTGAACCAGTTTCGGAAGCGGGTTTTTCGTCGGCAACGCGCTGCAAGCGCTGGTAAGAAAACGAGCCAAACAAGGTACAACGCGAATGTCGCCGGCGTTGACGGGTGGAACGTTAGGTGGGTAGGTGTGGCTTGTGTGTAGGTCCACGCGGACAGGCGTAAGTGCACCCCACGGGGTATACGATGTCGGTGTACGCGTGCACGAGCGGAAAAGCTTTTTAGTCGCTGACTCGGGATTTTGTTATTATTTATGTGGGATAAGAAAGTTTAGAGGGATTACGTATATTTGATTTTGTACCTTATTACTTTCTCGGGGAGTAGGAGAAAGTATTGTTTTGATAAAAACTGTTTGTGCTTTTTAAGTAGGAACGTATCTGTTGCTTGAAGGAATAACCACTTAACTGACTTTTTCAAAATTGAGTTTACATCGATTTTAAGATGTTTTCATAACCCTTTTTCGTTTAATATATGCCTACATATATGCCAATGCCAGTCAAGTGCATAACCATCACTTATTAACTGCATCTTCTTGCAAATTGTGCCCGGACTAACCACTAAAGTTCATTCTAAAATCGTTCATGAAGGGTTTTAATATTCTTTAATAGTACATTACGATACGTGTGACCCAATTAGTTCTTTACAGCACGGCCTGTATTAGCGCCGGAGCTAAACGCCGTGCTATGAAGGACGACTTTTGACACGAGTATCGTATACTATTTTATAGCACTGCTTGCCTAAATCCGCTGTCACGCCTAGCCGTGACTTAACTGCGGACTTAGGCCACACAGTGCTATAAAATTTTATAATATACATTTTCCCCACACCTGCATCGGAAGTACCACTTTTCCTCCCGGGCGCCTGGAGAGAAATGTGTATTTTCGATGCTGGTGTGAGGAAAAATAGTATACGCACCACGGGAGGTAAAATGGCGACCCCATAGCACGTGTAAAATGCCACCCGAGCCAAAGGCGAGGGTGGCATTTTACACGTGCTATGGACTCGCCAATTCTTTACCTCACTATGCGTAATATACTATTTCAACAAAATATTGTTTATGTCCTTCTCAACGAAAATGGCCACTTTTTGCCTTGAAAAGCGAGACCAAAATTACTGATTTTCGATTGTCTTTTAACAGTCCATTAATACCTCTTTCCAAGTCAAAAAGTGACCACAGTTGAGATGGGCATAAAGTACTATATGTAACTCGAGAAACAAGTCGATTTTTCGACTTTTTGCCCTTGTTGCATAATGTAAAATTATGAAAAGGTTTATACTACTTAAACTATTTTTTAAATAATTATTATAGAATTTACAAAAATGAAGCTACGGTATTCCGGGAATAACAACTTGAGGGCCGCAGTATGGAAACCCATGGATATTGGGCTTCTACCGCTACATGGTAGCATATTACATGTTAAATAAGATGCACATTTTAGTTTTATTAATCATAATCCGAGGTCGCTGCTTTTAACTTACCTCTCTGTAAGTTCTCGCAAAAATAATGGACAAGTCACAATTCACCGTGTCAAAAGTTAATTTACGAAGTTCACCCGTCTCTCTATAAATAAATTTTTCCCTCAATAGTAATGAGTAAATAATTTTTAGTACTTTATTAGGGAGAAAACATGGCACCGATATTTTATTTTTCTTAAGTGCATGGATGTAACCTAAAATCGTACAATGTAATTGTTGTCCAGTATGAACACCATATTTATGTTTTTTTATTCTCGAAATTGAAGTTTTTAATATATGAAACAATTTTTAATGTAATAATTAGACATATGTCGAATAAATAAGTCAACTTAATATCAACTATTTAATAGAACATGATTTATTTCGTATAATTAATTTTAATTATTCGTAAAATTTGTAAAATTTTAAATTATAACTTAGATATTTTTAAGATATTACAACTATATTATTTATGTGTTAAACATTCTTAGTAAATATACTACTGTTCTCTAACTTACACGAATGTTTTATATACAATTAGTAAGCGTTTAGGCACAAAGAAAACTCAAAATATTATTTTTTTGTATTTTATTAATACTCATTCGGATAATTAAATTATAATAAATCTAATTTACTACATCAAAAAGGAAATCATAAGTTTATATTAAACAATTTTTTTCACTAAAACGTGATTTTTGGCTGCATATTAATTTCTAATCACTTTCATTGTCAAATATAAATTCATTTAAAGAAATAACATAACTAGATTAAAATTAAAGTAATATTTTACTATCGATTACAGGATCTTGAAAAAAAAATTTAGATTTAAATGAAATCTCTGATAAAGCATGATATCAATAATTTATTCTGTTTTTAAATATGATTTTTGGCTGCAAATTAATTTCTAATCACTTTCATTGTCAAATATAGATTCATTTAAAGAAATAGCATGACTAGATTAGAATTAAAGTAATATTTTACTATCGATAACAGGATCTTGAAAAAAATATTAGATTTAAGTACAACCTCTGAAAAGTATGATATCGATAATTTATTCGGTTCTTAAATTTAAATTAGCTGAACTCTCAATTGTTTAATCAAAAAATCACAATATACAACTTAAGTTATCCCACACACCTTGAGCTCTTACACACCAAACAACTTGAATTTCCAAACCAAATCCTTATCTACCTAAACTCTGCAGATAAAGAGAAATTTTCTTCAACTTTCACTCGTACCCTCGCGACATAAAATCTCCAAACTCTCACTGCCATATAACACTCGCAAATCAGCTCGCAAGTAGCAACTGCAGCAGCGGCAGCTCAAAACCCAGCATAATTTAATTTCCGAACTTTCGCAAGACTCGTGCACCGAACGCACACAGAGCCGTCGGACGTATACGACCGACCCCCCGGCGCACAACACGCGACCGGCCGCATGCGCGCGCGCGTCTATTATTCCTCTTCGCTTCAAAACGGGGTCGGTTTTTCAGCTGTGCCCTTTGCGCGCGTGCTGCAGCAGCAGCCGCAGTTACCCCCGAGTGAAAAGAAGAAGTGTACAGCGGTATGTAGGATACATCTGACCTGGGCGCAAGGTCGACTTCGTTTCGTAATTTACGAGCACGTACTTAGGCGAGACGAATGCGTGTATATATATTACGCGGGGGATGAGTCATCTCCCCCGCGTGTTTATAAGGATCTTTCGGTTCTTCGGACGGTGGATGGGGATACACTTACCTGTTCTTGCTCTTCCGCAATGCTGAGGAGGAGCGTGAGCGAAGTTTTTACGGCGTTTTAGGGGGGCGTCTCTCGGTGAGCTCGTGTACAATGGTTACTTTTTGGTTTTTTCATTAGCGCAGTTTAGGAGGTGGTGCGCAGGCTTTTGTGTGCTCCCAAGACCACCGAGTGGCGCTTTTCTTCTCGATTGTCACCGCCGTCGAGTATCGTTCGTTTTTGTGCGAATTGTAGTGCGTTTATTGTGGGATTGTAAATTATTGCTACCATTTTTGCGTGCAGAATTTTTACGAGCGTTTTTCATGCTTTGTTTTGGTTTTCGAGTCATCATTTGCACCATTCGTCAGATGCGAAATTTTGACAAGTGCTCATTATTGTTTGAACGTTTATGACGTTGAATACGTACAATGTGGGTAATTTAAATACAGCAATGGATTGATGTTGTAGTAAATTATCTGTAATAATATAATTAAATCATTTAAAGTATTTATTATGCCGTATGTCTTGAATTTAAAAATGACCGTGAGAGTTTGCAAAATGTTTATAATGAACGTATTCCATTTTAATTTTGAACGATCTTTTTATTACAAAAAATAATATAATAAAGATATGTTTCAAAGTATGCAATATAATTACAGTTTGCTCCTTCCGAAATAAATAAGATATTACGAATGCCACTCAGGCCTAATATAATAACAAAAGCTTTAAAAAATGTTTTGCACAAACAGGAGATAAATCATTTATTCTAATCGCATCGGCTAACCACGCACAAGAAAGAATTGCACGACAAGAGAAAAAAACATTTCTCCCAAGCCCCCCCACGTATTCTAATATACAGTACCGTAATAATTACACGCTTGAAAATCCTAAAATCATACACACAAAACAGCGTAATTGGCTTGCCCCTTCGTCTCTCACCAGCAAAAAGGAAGATAAGAGGGAGAAAAAAAGGCGAGGCAGTACCCCACTCGCTTCTCCAGACACTGCACGTATACATATATATACACGCTCGTACACACGACTCCTATTCATGCAGGTACAACGCACTTGTCGAAATTACCATTTTCTTTCAAAAGGGAGGAAGAAGAGAGGCCCGGACTCCTTTGTGCAGTGGCATTCCCGGAGGAGGCGTTTAGGCGGAGGTGCTTCACTTCTTTTTAACCCGAGATTTCGATGCTCCACCTTGCACGCGCACAAAGAGATAAAAGAGAGACGAGAAGGAGGTAAGAAAAAAGGAAGGAGCTGGAGGAGGCTTACTCCGATCGCGGGGGGAATCCACGAATGCGTAAATTATACTTACAGTGTCGCCCTTTCACGCTCCGGGGCCTTCGTCATCGCGCGGGGCCCACCATTAAAGGGAACAGAGGACGTGTAATATCGCGAGGCTGCGTTTTCGTAAGCCTGTGAGAGGGAGAGCTTCTTAAAAGTAATATATGCGGCGCGATGCTTTATGCGAAATTCTTTAAACGACGAATAACGAATCGCCGTTGATTTGTTAGGATTAAGGTGTGAGTGTGAGATTTGGTCCGATAAATTGCGAGCGGGGTGTGTCATTTGAACGGCGATTTATTATGACTGTTTTTTGGATTTTTATGTAAAATAAGTTTTATACATTTTTTCTTTCGTGAATTTTGTGAAAAAGTTAATATGCAGTTCTTTAGTTGCTTTAACTCGTTCACTTGAATTTCATGTTACGAGGTAGAAATATTTCTTCAGTCATAAATTTATTATCACGCATTGTTAATTAGTCAACATTCATATTTTATTTTGTTATGAGAAAAGAATTTTTTTTGAAGGTAGGTATAAATGACATATCTAAAATTTAAAAAAATTCGATTTGTATAAAGATTTTTTAGCGAAATTTTATTAAAAGACAATTTAAGTGAACGGGTTAAATTATTTTAGCAGAAAGTTCAATGTTTTAAATTGCACCTCGATCTCAATTTCAGTCTGGAATAATGTATAGTAAAACTCCCTAATTCGAAAACTTCGTATAATTCGAATTCGAGCTCGTTTCTCGTGAACAAGGCTCTAACTTTTAAACCTTCATTTAGCCTACATAGCTTTGAAGTTTCCGAGCGCGATCTCTAGAATTAGAAGTTTTTCAAATTCAATCAAAATATAATTTGTAAGAATAATAATACACCTTTGTATACCTTGATTTTATTCATTGCTGTAAATATATATGTCGTATATATATAATTCTTTGAACAAAAGCAGTTTTAAGCGCACCTTCTGCTTTGAATAAAATGGAGAGCACATCAGCTCTAAAAATACAAATCTAAACTAAACTAATAATACAATATTTCAAGTGCTTATTTCCTACGTATTAAGTTTATTCAATAATTCGAAATTTTCTCACTTGACCTCTCCAATTCGAAAAAGCGATCCTTTCCCGCGAGTTTGGAATCAGGTCGGTGCCCCTACATTTCTATATTAAATCGTCAAAAGTAATGACACCCTGTCCAAAAACCAAAATCCCAAAAGCAGTCTCTCCACTTGTACATCCGCGCGTATTTCCACCCATACACCTCCACCCCTCGCGTGCATTAATAAACACGCTCGCATTCGAAAGGCTCTCCTCGCGTGCACTCGGTACTTTCTCAATTTTCTTATCGCGTGTCGCGGCTTGGCGCGTCTCTTTAATTTTCGAAGCGACGTCTCGCTCCGAACACCCGACGGCAAAGGATCGAAGAGCGAGGCGAGCCCAACTAGTATAAGAAAACACGGCCAAAAAGGAGCGAAGAAACCGTGGCTTCTTCTGCCTCTCACTCGCGGCCACAGGGTTGAAGTATATACAGGTAATAGCCACTGCGAAGCAAAGGAGAAAGAGTAGGGGAAAAACGACAGTCCAAAGAATAAAACACCGACGACGACGAGGAGGAGAAGGAGAAGGAAGAGAAGAGGAGAGAGAGGACAAAGCTGCTGCTGCTGCTTCTCGAAGAGTGAGAGGAAAAGACGAACACACACACACACACACACACACACACACACACGGAGCTGTTGCTGGTGCTTTTTCGAGGAGCAGAGCGAGACAGCAATTGAATGCTGATAGTGGTAGTGGCTGGTGCTCGCTGGTGGAGGCGCGGACCGTTAGTTGGCCCCAGCCTCGTGGGAGCGTTGCCCGGGCATCGCGAGCCGAGCGAGCAAGCGAGCGAGCCGCGGCATGATTATGCCTTCTTCTCCTTCTTTCCCCTCTCTCTCTCTCCTTTTCTTGCGCCCGTTCTCTTTCGTTCCTCTCCTTCTTGCGCGTTCGTGCTTCTCATGGTCAATGCAATATCCGCGAGACTTATATATAGTATATGTATATTGTAGATACACTCCGTGTGGCGGAGTATGTGTGTATTCACTTATAGATATGAGGCTCTTAGGTTATCCACGGCGAGTGTATAAATAATACATAAACACGCGGCGTCGTACGGATGAATGATGCATAATTTTTTGACTCCGGCATTCGTCTCTTTTTTTTTTCTTCTGGTTTAATGGTATGCGCGTAGGAGCTATTGTCTATATTAATTGTTTGGATTCGCGCTGGCGTCGAGTACAGGTGTACGAGTGTGTACACGAGTTGGATAATTAATTATCCGCGATATCGCGTAATTACGCGAGCGCTGGCTTGATGGGACAGTGTTGTGCTGGAGAAAGAGAGGGAGAGGGAGATATAGAATGGAGGCGCTGCGTTAGATGTAGGAAGTGAGAAATTAAATTGTGAGAATTTCCGTGGATGTCGAGGCGAGCGTATATGTATATATATATATATATATATATATATATATATATATATATATATATATATATATATATATATATATATATATATATATATATATATATATATATATATATATATATATCTATATATATATATATATATATATATATATATATATATATATATATATATATATATATATATATATATATATATCTATATATATATATATATATATATATATATATATATATATATATATATATATATATATATATATATATATATACATATACATATCCATATATATATATATATATATATATATATATATATATATATATATATATATATATATATATATATATATATATACATATACATATACATATACATATATATATAAATAAAGTTTACGGGACAGGTTGTAACTTTAAGTGGACGGAAGGGGTATGATGAATACCCAATTTGCTTCTTTTATTTTTCCAGAGAATTAATGGTTGTTAATGTCCAATAACTTGTCTCATATTCATGGTGATTTTGCTGATTGAATCAAAAGAAATATTTTTTATTCCTTAAGGGGAAACTCCAGTGATTTTTTACCAAAAAATCGAAATTTTTTTATTACATATTTTTTATTTTTATAGTTTTATGAACATTTAGAGACCTGCTGTATGTCAAAACATTTTGTTATACCAAAGTTATAGAGAGTTGAATGAAACAATTAACATTGGATAGCATACCAAATTAAAACTTTAAATGCGCCTTTCTCGAAACTTACTTTTCTACCTTCAAAAAGTTCATTGCGCAACCCATGACCATGGATATTTTTTAAACTATCGGTTAAAGTATTGTGAAAAGAAGTTAATATTTTGTTTTTAGGTATTTTGATGGTAAATGTTTTATTCATCCATTGAAAGTGTTGAGGGATGCAATTTTTTATGTTTTTTTAAGTTCAAAAAACGTTTTATTTATTTTAGACCATTAATTGAGTTTAAACAAATTCCAAAAATATTAACTTTTTTTGTTCATTTTAAGTTGAAAAATAGCCTAAAATTTTTTAAAATAGAATTCGTTAAATTCGTATACGCAAGGAACTATTCTAAAAACCATGGTTTTTATTACAAAAATATGTATTTTCTCCAATAACTAATAAAAAAATTTTAGTGAAAAATTTTCAAAATTTTTTTACAACTTTCTTTAATCATGACAAAAAAAGTTACCGAATTTTTAATATTATTGGACGAAAGGGAGAGATTTTTTAAAAATCACTGGAGTTCCACCTTAATGCTAATTAATTAATATATTACAAGGAAATTAGATGTTGTTGTAATGTAATTACATTGAAAGCATATTAGAAAGTATACAATGTGCTTTCATTGAATAATTTCATTGAATTTGTTCCATGCTGTTGAAAGTCGTATTATTATGCATTGTTGGGAAGAAAATTTCTCCACAAAACCGTAAGTTACGCATTACGTATAATGTAACGATCCCAGCTAACGAGATCAATTAAAAACATGCAACGCAAAGTACACCGTTACAGCAATCTGCAGTCATGAGGTTCAAATTCAAAGAGATTGCCAAGAAAAAAAATTTTTTTTCATTCAGCTTCTGTCCACCGACAACAGAATGCAGTGCAAAAATCTCATTTATTTAAAAGTAAAACATACATTTTCCAATAATACAAATTGTACTACAAATTTCTAAATGTCTACATACCTCGTGGTACTAATCTCCAAGCCGAGATAAAGACAATAGTAAAGGCCCATTAAAGGCCCTATCTCCCCATCTATACGAGCAGCAATGTCATTTGCATCGACTATACGTATACGTATGTATATACGAGCTCGTACCTATCCGCGCGTTGTCGATTATCTCGATTGCCTTAATCTAAAATCCCCTAATGCATCCGACAATATAATGAAGACGTGTCCCGTCGATTTCCCATGCGTCCCTCTCTCTCTCTCTCTCTCTCTCGTCGCTCCTTTATCGAGCTGCGGTATATACGACTGACTGCAGCATGCTGTTGCCACCGCTGCTCTCGAGCTTTTATCGAAGTCCATCAATAGCCCGAGCGTCGAAATAATTCGATTCAGCCAGGTAGATCTACTCGCTCTTGAGTTCGTTACCGAGTCAGAGCCGCGCTTCGAGTTCGCTTCGTGACGGCAATATTTATGTGTATATATACATAGTGAAAGAGAGAGAGAAGCCTTTGGCTTGGTCGTTCTTCGCTGCGGGTTCTTCTCCGCAGGGCCGTGCTCGTGTTCGCGCTCTTGTCGTCGTTTCGCTCGAGCGAAATCGAGAGAACATGCACCAGCGCGTGGAATAGAAGCCACGGAGGTTGTATCAAGTGGAATGCAAAACGACATTATGCAGAGAGTGAGCTTCTAGGTTGTTGCTGACTGCTGCTCTTCACGCTGGCGAGTGTCCACGAAAAATCGAGGATGGACTACAGGAAATCGACGATGATTGCTTGCTATGGAAGATAGAGCTAGGTGAATAATTCGGGATCGTGTGTTTTTCTTTGGTTTTTTATATTTAAATAGCTGCAACTTTTTTAATCTTTTGAGACTCGGAGTGAGTTTCAGGAATCATAAAGGTCATAAGTTTTTTTCCAGAATGACCAGAGAATATTTATTAGATGTCCAGTAAACGCAATTATTAAGTAGGACCTAAAACTATTCATATACCGAGAGAAAAAATTAGTAACCATTGTTAGACTGTCTAGTTAAAATCCAATACGATGTAGGACAATTTTACTTATTACTATGAAATTTAGGACTGAATACTAGACATCTTGTATTGAGTGTCAATTGTACCTTATTTTGGTTGTACGAGACTCAGTGCTAGACATGCTTGTAATGATTATTATCCTGCTAAGGAATATATACTATATTATAACTTATACATAAAGGCTCACACTGAGAAAAAGGATTGGGTATCACATCAATGCTTATATATTTATATGATAATTATACCTGTAGTGCTCGAGTAACCATACATATTGCTGTTGTAGCTGTATTAGGGTTGTCGGTGATATTGCATGGTTGTCACAGCAAAATAATATAGATGTGAGGGTAATAACAAAGTATTGTTGTAGCAGCAATACGCAGTTTAGTTCAATCAGCCAGATTAATTTAATAAATTAAAATAATCGCACTCAGTCTTAGTTTGGCTGTGAATCATTACTAACCGTACCACATTATATTTTACTCCTAGCCAGTCTAGTAATCATTTCTACCCTCTGGTAGTAATCGTTATTACTTTTTCTTCTCCGTGTAGGCACTTGTATGTAGTTACAGGATTTTTTTGTCAAAGAACTGCGTGTATAGAGCTACTCTTTTGGCTTTAAAATTTTACATTCCGGGCTAAAGAAAACCAGCCAAAGGGTTTAAATATAAATTTTTTTAAAGCTCTGTATACATTTATAGTTTTTTACACGAACGAATTACAAAAACAATCCATAAAACACCTAATCTAACAATTTTGTCATTTAAAAATCATTTGTATTTATTTTTACTGGAAAATTAATTATCTTATCTTGATACACCCACGAGTTGCTGTCACTAATTTATAACAGTAGGTTTTATTTTGATGCACTGGTGCATCCGTGCCACTGTAAGAGTTAAAGTAGAATTATTTTATTTATCGTATAAGCAATAGCTACACAATTCAAAGTTACCACTTGATATACGAAATTATCTTATACGTTATTTAATGACATCAACTTTAAAAGCAATATTTTCAATATGCATTTTCAGATTAAATTTACAAAAAAATCATATTTCCGAATTTGTTTGAAAGATTAAAAGGTCGATTTTATGCTTTGAGTCTCAAAGGGTTAAGAAATGTTGTAGACTTAGTACATGCTAGTTAATAAGGTTAGATCTACACTATGATTTCGGTAACGGCCTGATATAATATCAGCATCCATCATGTATTGTATAGAACTCATCCTATTGTCCAGTCATCGAGATAAATCGACAACCTTTCTCCAGCACTTTCTTCCACACGCCATCTCCAAAGCAATAAAGCCAAATATATGCCCTCCAACACACTATTTACCATAGTTCACAACCCCATAAATGATATTGGATATTGTTCCAAAGCATCCAAGAATTGAATTCTACATCCAGTTTACGGCAACAGCCACCAAAATTTATCTAGCCCCGATCGACCCCAAAGATACAAAACCCATACTTACCCAGTAAGTGTCCACGAGCAAGACTTCTATCTCTCAGCTTCAGCATCCATACCACATCGCACAACGGACACGAGAAAATTTGCAAGCGCTCGATCTTTCTCGCGACCCCTCGACTGCACATCTGTTCCCACAGATAGCCACGTACAGCAGCGGCTACCGCTCCGAGCCGGCACCCCCCTCTCCGTGCAACACACCGTCGGTGCAACCACGTTATGTACCCGCACACCACGGAGAAAAACACCTCACGACCGCGTCGTCGTGTGTTGCGCCTTCCGTGCTACGGCCGGCTATCTTACGGAAGTCTGGAAAACCTGCAGCGAGCGCATCTCGCGCGAGTTTACGACCTCCCCCGAAACGAGGTCTGCTCTGTTCTGTTCTGTTCCGAGTCGAGTGCATTATTTTCGTCCTCGTCACGCGCGTGTTCAGCACGTTGCCAGGGAAACAGAAACACAGCCGCGGCAGCAGCGAGATAAAGAAAACGAAGGAAAAGAGAGAAAGAGAAACGAAGGATATATACCCTTCCGCTATTTTACGGCGCGATGCAATAAAGATCCCGAGGCAACTGCAACTGCAAACTGCAACAGTGGCTATACGGCAACAACAGCCGGGGCACTTTTAACGGCACGGCAATTTGAGCGCGAGCCCCGGGCTGCGGATTTTATGTACACGCGCGCGCCGCGCTTACCTCTCTCTCTCGCTCCTTTTTCCTGTTTCTTCAACGCCATCCGCGGAGTCTTCGTCTTCAGGAGCTTTCCGGGAAAATTGGAGCACGCCTTGGCAACAGCCGCGCCGCGTGTATCCCTTGCGAGTGGCGGTGCCGCCAGCAGCAGCAGATCGTAAAACCCGGAGTCTTGGACAATAAAAACCTTAACCACTCGTGCTGCTGCTGCTGTTGGCTTTTGCGGCCTGCCAGTGGTGCCCGGTCCCTATAACGGAAGGAAGAAGAATCAAGTTCTCTCTCTCTCTCTCTCGTGGTCAGGGTTTGCCCTTGTTCCGCTCTCTCGTGTCACCACGCAAGTCTATATATAGCCCTGCCCTCGAAATTTCGCTTCCTCGTTTTTTCCTTTCTTTTTCATAACTTCTCGTTCTCCGCGGCGTGCGGGCGGCCCTTTTCTTCTCCGTCGTCTCGGTTGAAATTGGATCGACGGGAACCTGTTATTTGAAGTTTCGTCTCTCCCCCTACCTTGGATAATAAGCGCGTGCTTTTCTTCGTTTTTCGCGTGCTCCGGTGCGGAGGATCGCGCGAGCCCTATAAATACCGAGAGGGACTCGCTCGGCCGAGTGAACGAAGCGAGGGAGTGGGACCGAAAGGAGGGGACGAGTGGAAGGGAAAGAAAGTGCTCGTAGAGCAGTAAATGTTATGTAAGCGCGAGGGGGCAGGCATTTTTATTGTCGGTTAATATTTCAGTGGGCGACCTTGGGGCTCGCGCCAGAATTGGGGCAATTAGGCCTATACGCGTGCGCTGCGCGGGGCCCGTATTATGTAGGGTAAACGTCGGGTAAAAGTGTTCGAAGAAGTATACAGGCATGTCTACGGAGTTGCAGTGTTATGTTGCCGGAGCAAATGGGCCGTGGCTGCAGCGCCTCTCGTAAGGTCGGGGCACAGGCGTCGCCTCACTTGTACACTCCTTTGGCATGAATTCAATGCTTTCGTTCTGTATGAGATGTTGCGAGTGACTTTTTTTCGGAATGTTGTGAGTTATGTATAGGGGCAAATTGATGGATGTTCTTATCGAATCAATGCAATACGCGTTTATTTTTAATTATTTTCTTTTTACTTTTTGCTTATGAAATGGCTTATTTGTGAGTTATTGTAGCTGGGAACATAAATAAGAATCAAATATAAGTTCGGGCTTTTTTATACTGACAAATATTTATTTCCAACGAAATTGAATTATATTGTTCATATCATTTATTTAACATATAGATGTTTAATTATTTTTTAATAATATTGCTGCAATATTAATATACGAGACCGAGTTTGCATAATAGTAATAATAATAATAAATCTATGTAATAGTTTTACTATACAATATGGATTGATTTTTTTGCAGAATCCACATATATAATTATAAAGTCTACAATTATGAGGGTAGGAATGATATTGAAATTTCCCTTTTTTAAGGTTTCTTATCGATCAATCGTTCATTTGTGAACACCATTTTAAATAGTCTTATTTTCAGTACACTATTGTTGCAGAAATAGATTGTACGTCAAAACTGACCCCGGAATCCAAAACAGCATACCGAAATACCTCTGGGCTAGTTTATTCTTAGAGCAAATTCTTATTCGGTTTCTTAAATAACGTCAGCTAAATTATAAATGCGCGATCGATTGAATCTCAACTTTGACCTCAAATTTCTCGAAGCTATGGAAGCATAGGTATAACTTGAACCATTTTTATTCCCACCCTCCGTAATAAAAGAAGCAAGTTTTTAAATTATTCCGATATTTGTTTTATAAATAGAGTATTTACGATCAAAATGAAAAATGTTATACGCGTGTCATTAATATAAACGAGACTCTGACGTCACTCTTAATATAACACTTTTAGTATTATGTCGTCGTGCCTGCACAATTGATATAACATGCGTATTACATACATTACCCATTTTTAAGACACTTATTGACCGAAAAGAAAATTTATGGTTAGAACATACAACCGTAAAAAACGAATGAATTAATAATTACTTACTCTCTAAATCTTTTAGAGTGAAATTCCGTCCTCATCATAATGGACCACCAGGGAGTCTAATTTTATATTCACTTATACGTGCAATTTAAAGTCAAGTGAACTCCTATTCAAATATATTCAAAGTTCACATTCAACGACAGGTTCAACTCTTAAATTTCACTCTAATATATATTTAGAGAGTACATTACCTCAAAATACATTCTATCCGAATATAAAAAAATGATCAAATAGCACAGTCCCAAGATATACACAATAAAGAGTCCGTCCCTAATACTGCACAAGTATCCATTTCTCGAGTCCTACCCGCTAACACACTGACACACCGTTGCACTTATCACCTCGTTCTCCAATTCTATCTCGTCCCCGTAAAAACACACCAGCGCGATGCATCTTCTAAGCAATTAACCATCGAAGAGGTAGAAGAAGCCAAGATCCCGACGTTCGGCCGTGGAGGAGGCTCGGCTGTTGGCCAAACGACATTATTAAGCGAACTGAGATCGCTGGGCCAGTGGGTCCCGTGTCCGAGTCTCTCTCTCCGCGGAGCGAGACTCTCCTTAGCCGCGCTCGCGCTGGATATAACAGTTCACGGCTGTGTACCGTTCGCGCTAACGTTATCCGCGTATACTTTCTTGCTCGTTCGAGTACTCGCATAACTAACGAGAAAGCGAATCGATGAATAACAGAAAGCGAGGGGGACTCTCGTTGGCCGCTGCCGGCTCCTTATACTTGTACTCTCTTCTTCGCGGCGGTTGCGCTTCTCTTCTCGCCCCCGTAAGCGACGAAAGTTACATCAGTGTACCGGTAAACGCGAGAGCGCCGTTTGGAAATACGTGCAGTCGTGAGTGTATGTTTTGGTGATGAAAGAGAGAGAGAGAGAGGGAGCGGGGTTGTTGGGTTTGTACTGCACTTTTTCACGTAGATGACTTGGTCGGATGGATTGTTTGTTTCTTTTTGGTCTATTGAAATTTGTGATTGTTAACTGTTAATGAAAAAGAACATAAGAAAGATATTGACAGGGTTAACGCTTGTGGTCATATACGTGGATAAAAAAGGAGCAAAATTTGGCAATTTATTTATTGACAGCAATTTAACTAATAATGGTTTTACATTCTTTTAATAAAATCTTAAACGTATTATGAGCTATAAAAACCGCTGCTAACTGCCTTAGTAGCATACTTTCTCAGAGAGGTCCTGATTAATCGATTTAATTAGGGATTCTTGAATGAAAATTCGCAATTAATCAATTAATGCTATAATTAATTCATTAGATGCAAGAGTGTAGGTATTATTAGTAAAATATTTAAAGTATTAAAGACGACAACAAATATTAATAAAAAAAAAATCAATCCAAAGAAAATTATGCCAACTTTATGAAAACGTATATAATCTTGACAAGTTCAACGTATAAAATGACAAAAAAAAATTTGTTCTCTTTCTACATTTTTTTAAACTAATATTTTGATCTTATTTTACAAAAATAAGTTTAAAGTTATTATAAGATATATTAATCGAAAGGAAATTACGTCAACTTTATGAAAACGTACATATTTTTGACAAGTTCAACTTATAAAATAACAAATAAAAATTTTCTCGAGTTTTACAATTTTTTACACTAATATTTTGTTATTATTTTACGAAAATAAGTTTAAAGTTATTATAAGATATATCAATCGAAAGGAAATTACGTCAAGTTTATGAAATCGTACATATTATTAACAAGTTCAACGTGCAAAATAACAAATAAAAAATTTTCTCGAGTTGTACAACATCTAATCAGCTCCAAGTTCAAACATATGTAATATGCCTGCAATATTTCAGCGCGTGATATGCTTCCTTTGAAGAGTTGTGGTGGACATAAATTTTGGTTTCATACATACGCATATACATACATACACACATACATATATACAGATAGACATTTTTTGAAAATCCATTTTATTGTAAACCCATTTTTCGACTCAAGAACCTCGAAAACATCAAGATTTATCGAATCTTAAAAAAAAATTTATCATCATTACAAATCTTCTCTTTGAGAAATCAAAAAGAAAAATAACAGGTACCAAAAACCAAGAAAGTTAAAATAATAAAAATTCGAAGAAAAAATCTAGAAGAAAAGGGTCGACTGCTGAACAACCAATCATAGCAGAGAGTTGACCTCAAAATTTCTCCTTTGCTACCTATAGGGCCACTATTCTTCCTTAGGTTCCTCATGAAAGGTACTCAAAATCTCTATAATTGACTAAGTATACATTTCCTACATGTTTAACTATTTAGTTTGTGATAAGCTTACGTCATTGGAATTGATAGTAAGAAAGAAAAATTTCACCAAAACTGGGTCCTAGAGGGTCAAAGTTCTACATGCTGAGATTCATGTGTTGCTTGTTTGAAATAATGACTGCAATGAAGAAAGCAATTATAACATATTTCAACGTCACGTAGAATGATTCTAGTCATTATTGTACAACGCATTCTACGTCCATCATGCTTTCAAGGGTTAACGACCGCGTGGAACCACATCTTAGAAACATCTACGAAAGCAATTTCGACAGTTTCCAACGAGAATTCAACGCCCACATCGGTGAATCTACGGAAAATCGTTCTTCCCCCGACCTTGCTCTGTCATAACACACGCCTGCACGATCATCATGCGAAAACCGCTCGTTACACCGGCGCATCAACAGCCCGCGGCTATGCATAACATTTGTGTGGATACGAAATGCTAAGCATCGCGCGACACACAGAACGCGAAGAAGCAGCAGCGCGGCCTGCACTCGCTGGAGACCTTGACATTGCCGCGGCGTAATATAACCGTTGGCTCGCGTTTTGATCGTGGACAGAAAAAAAAAAAGAAACACGGAGTCACGGGTTACGTAAAATGGAAATGCAGCGCACGAGCGGCGTCAGCTGTTTCTCGAGTTTAAATCATCGCCGATCGGTTATGCGCCGCTGCTCGGCTGTTGTTTGTTTTATTTTTTGCGCGTTAAAATAGGTGAATATAGTGGACGGGTTTATCGGGGAAGTTTAGAAATTGCCGCGGAGAAGGTAATGGAGGAGGAAGCGTTTTTTCAATGAGCTGCGCTCAGGTAAAATAATCCGCTTGCTGCGAGGATTTTTCGAGCTCGATGATGACCTGCCTCGTAAATCAAGACCTTTTTGCCTTATTTTTCTTTCGCAAAAAACTAATGGGACGATAAAATTAGCATTCGATCTTTTGTGATAGCTAAATGTCCTCGCTTATCTAGGCTTATAAATATATAGCTGCGATCATTTATATATTTCAAGATAAACGGGACAAAAAGTTAATCTACTTTTTTATCAAGAATCACAACCATTCTATCAATTTTCCTATATGCATAAATAAATTGTTTCTAAACGACTGACCCATCGCTGCATAATTTTCTTATTCATCTCACGCATTCTCCTCTCTGAATACTTTTACTCAACGGCCAAAGGTCACCAACCCGTAGCAAAATTTTACAACTCATTCCTCCTGTCGATACCTCGATAAATAACTCGCGTTACTGCGCACCTTTCGAAAAAACAAAACAAATCTCGGCAAAGAAAATTTCCACGGAAAATCCACGCCTCTCTCCAAGCCTGTCGCACATCCGAACAGGTGTCACGCGAAGCCACTTCTACAGTCTCGAGCTCGACTCCCGGTGCGCGCTCGCGACAACCAATGCGTCGTCCTCCCTCGAAAATCCTTCGAAAATCCAGCGACGCGTGGCCGGCAATGGACTTGTGCCCTCGTTCTTTGAGGCGCTTCCCCGGCGCCGGGAGAAAGATAAAGAAAGTAGGATCGTCCGGGAGATTTTCACTCTCTGTGTTTTCGATTATGTAAGACGGACAGAGCCGCAGAGAAAGAAAGACGCGCAAGCATGAGCTAAGGCCCCCGCGCGTTAGCTCCTCCACGCCACGGTTAATAAAACAGTTACGTTCGCCTACTTATAACCTCCCTCTCTTTCTCTCTGCCGGAGCGAGAACGCGCTCGCGCGCGTGTGTGTGTGTGTGTGTGTGTGTGTGGTGTGCACTTATACCGTTCCTCGCGGCGAGAACGCGCGCCGTCTCCGTCTTGCTCGAGGTGCAGGAGAAGGAGGAGGAGAATCTCCGCGCTGGTGCAGCGGTGGCGCGGACGGCGACGCGAAAGGAGAAGGCTCGAGAGGTATAGAGCCGGAGCCGATCTTGGCCTTTTACTCCTCGAGGTCAAGGCGATTCGAGGCGATTCTTGCAAGAGCAAGAGCAAGAGCGGCTGGATGTAGCTTTGCCAGCGAGGTTTTGCGGCGTGCGGGTTGCGGAGCGAGCTGGCTTTTGGGATTTTGGAAATTTCACGCGAACGAGGATCGTGTACTTGACTTTGATCTTGATCTTGATTTGCGATGTTTTTTATTTTAGTGGGTTTTTAAATTTTTGTTTCTTTGGATCTTTGAAGAAGATAATTTGGCAGAATTGTAGATTCTGACTTTTGTTTTGACAACTGATGATAAGAAAACATTTGTCATTATGTGCACTAAGAGAAAAAATTAGTAATCATTACTAGACTCTCTGGTAAATTCAATACGATGTAGGAAAATTTTACTCATTACTATGGAATTTAGGACTGAATACTAGACGTCTTGTTTTGAGTGTCAATTGTATTTTATTTTGATTGTACGAGACTCAGTACTAGACATGCTTGTAATATTTACTGCCCTGCTAAGGAATATATACTATATTATAACTTATACATAAAAGTTCACTCTGAGAAAAAGGATTGGGATCACATCAATGCTTATATATTTATATGATAAGTATGCCGGTAGTGCTCGGTTAACCATACATATTGCTGTCGTAGCTATATTAGGGTTGTCGGTGATATTGTATGGTTGCCACAGCAAAATAATATAGATGTCAGGGTAATAACAAAGTATTGTTGCAGCAGCAATACGCAGTTTAGTTCGATCAACCAGATTAATTTAATTAATTAAAATAATTGCACTCAGTATTAGTTTGGCTGTGAATCATTACTAACCGTACCACATTATATTTTTCTCTTAGCCAGTCTAGTAATCATTCCTACCCTCTGGTAGTAGCTGTTACTACTTTTTTTTCTTAATGTGCACAAAAGTTTTCTGAAGACACAATTATTTAAAGCGTTTGACAGAATATTCTAGATCTTTTAAAATCATAATTAGTTGTAAAAATTAAACAAAAGTCAGCTGGAAGTTATACTTACAATAAATCTTGCAAAATTCTGATAAAACATTTTTACCTAGTCATTGCTAATAATATGAAAAAATAGAAGGAGAAATGTACATGTAGCACGCAAAGCTCGCTTTCATTCGGATAAGTTATACCTATACATTTATACTAAATTTGAATTCCACTGACAATGAATTTATTAACTCAATTACAATAATAATCAACCTAATCAGATTATTATTGCACACTCTAAGAATCTGTTATTAACTACACGCATATTTTGCTTAAAATAATTTTGAATACGGTTACAAACAATTATTGTTACCTGCAAACGGAAATCCACTTACAGCACATAGGCGACAGTTTCCTTTAATAGATTTTTTCTTGCTCGGTAACAGAAATCGTTTCAAACCATATTCAAAATTATTATGCTTGCGACAAGCACCTGATTTTTAAAGTGTATAAGGTATAAAGTACTAGCTTATGACCAGGTATGCAAATGATATGCATTTATTATTTAAAAAATGTTTGAGGTACAGGTCTCGACTACATTGTTAATAGCACCATTAATAACAATTTCCAACGCAGGACTCTGGACTAAATAAACACACTTGACCCGACAATTTAAATCTGTTCCAAATCCCCTAAAAAATGCGGCAACGAATACAAATATCCCTACAGATAATCAGTAATAATAATCCAGCAATTAAGCTCAAGAAAATAGGGGACAACTCTATATTTCCCAGGAATCTGTATGCACGAATAATCCGCACATCGGCCAAATAATTAACGATCCTCCAAGCATATCCGCACATACCAATACTTTCGCCTCCGCCTATATCATCTGGCGAAGAATAATTTACTTTTATCTAGATACACCGCGCGGCAAAAGCCCGCATCCACTTAAATCCGCTAATAAACTGGATGTCCTCCGATAAAACCTATACCTCCATTCAGTGCCCCACGAACTCATATACCGCACGCACCGCACCACACAATCCTAATCTGGCATCATATTGTGAAGTCATTAATTCTTTCGCGGCAATTAACGACATTAACGTTATATCGAACTGTCGCTGCGCTCTTATCGACCAAACCAAGAGAAAAAGAAGAAGAAAAAGCAGATAACGCGAGTAAACAAATAGTTCACCGCGAGCCACGATAACGATTTTCTCTCTCCTTACCAAAGCTCCGGGTAGCCGTGCATGCGAATTCTTTCCTTCTCTCTCTCTCTATCCTTTCATCTAGATTTATCAGCGTTTCGGTTCGGGGCGCTGCCGCGGCAGCAGCGCGGATCCGGTCGATCGGCGCCGCGCCGCCCGGCGAGAATCCAAGCGTATCGGGGTGATCGGTGCGCCTCAAATGAGGCGTCACGCGCCGCAATCCTGTATACATGTATATATATGTATAACAGTCAGGGTCAAGGTGGCCCTCGGCGATTCAAGAGAGATAAATAGACGCGTACATCGAGGGCCTTTGTATATTGTTATAATCCCATTGAGCGCGGCGGTGCGTGTGCATCGGATCTCGCGGATCGGTATTATAAAAGAGAGGGCGCTGCATTGTTGCGTTAGATTTTTATCGGGCGGATGGATCTTTTCTTTTTCGGTGTGTCTCGTTGAAATCGAGGATCACGCGACGACATTGAGTCACGCCGCTGGCGGCGGCCACGAGCAAAAAAAGGCTTAATGGCGAGAAGGCGGCGTTGCGATTCTTTTGTTGCGCTATGGCGTCCTGGAAGAGAGGAACTTTGCCGGGGTATAAAGGGATTTTGGTCGCGAAGAGAGAGGATGGGGATTGAATGGCGGGTAATGAGTCGGTTCTTATTTTTACTTTTGTAAAACGTATTTTTTTTAACGTTTTGTGTACATTTTTTATCTTTATACTCGTGATACTATTAGCAAGTTTTTGTTTATTAGCAAAAAAATAATAGAGAAAACTTGCATGTCGATGGTCTTTATGAAAAGTAGCATGTTTTTATGCTTGCTGCATGAAGACTTGCAGATTTCAGGAAGATTAGTGCGAGTCATGACTTTGCTACAAAGTCATGCATTTTTTAATTTTGCAGCGGAGGGGAAGATAAACTAGCACGTTTTAAAAGTCAATGTAGAAAAGAATAGACCCCTCCCGCCTTCTTTGGATTGTAGGGTACTGTCCAAGTAATTTTCCAATTAGACCTTCACCGAAAATTGCAACGTGCTAGACTTTCTAGCGAAATTGCGAATCGTGCTAGTCTTCGTAACAAACATTCAAACGTGGTTATCTTCCTGGTAGCAAATTTACGCCATTATACCCAGAGAAAACTCTTTGTAGCAATCTCAATTGTGATACTCTTCCTAAGAGCCATCAATATGTTCCGGATTGAATATTTAATTAGTCATAATCAGTGTTTAATATATATAACTGTGAAAAATATAATATTTACGTATATACGTATTACGTGTATACGTATTAAGGAGTTTTGATTTATTACGTTATATTTTCAAAATCGAAGAGTAAACTTGTAATAGTGAAAATTATGAAATTGTTTTAATTAGTTAAATTTTCAGTTTGCATTTAGAGAAATTTCAATATTTAAATAGTGCACGGAGAGAATTTTCTAATAAAAATTATGACGAAATTCGCAGTAAAAATTACCGTGAATAACTATAAAGCTGGGACACTCTAACTTTCCGGCAGTTTTTATTGATATTTACGATAAATTTTACCGTACTGAAGGGTAAAATTTGCCTGCCGTAGAGTAAAAGTTCCCTGTATAAATCTTAGAGAAAACCAAAATTTGTGGTAAAATTTGTATGAAATATTTTTTAAAAATCTGGATTTTCTTCTAATTGTTGTAGCACAGTATCATTAATACTTAAATAAGTACATTATACACATTTATATTTAAGTTAACCTAAAATGTGTACACGCTCAGTTGTTTTCTTTATCAGCTGTCTTCTTTTTCTCAAATCAGGCAAATTTTACCATTCAGTGCGGTAAAATTTATAGTCAATGAGGTAATTTTTATAGTAAAATATCAGTAAAAAGTGCCAGAAAGTAGGAGCGTCCCAGCTTTATAGTTATTTACGGTAATTTTTACCCTGAATTTCGTTATAATTTTTATTAGAAAATTCTCTCTGTGTGAATATCCAGTATTTCAACTTTAGCAAGGTAAAAGATCATGATGTATAATGTAACTGTAAAAGAATTTCAAATGTGCGTCACGTGAGTGTGACATCACAACCTCTTTTTCAGCTATCCTAAATGTTGTAGGGTAACTAGCACTGCCTAAAAAAGTGTTGTGATATAACAGCCATGTTTGAAATCATACAATACATGTTTGAAATTTTTATTCGGTTTATCTTGAATTGCAATTGCACATAACTTTGAAATTACTATATGTGAAATAAATGTGGTTTTTAGTTAACTAACTATCGATTAAAATTGGAATGAAAAATATCCCTATTCTAAAACATTACACAAAGGACTAAGATCCTTGACTCTTACAATACATTATAAACCTGGTATAATCCTATTAATCGCAGTTACAATCAAGATTCATTGCAGCGTAATCAAGAGAGCACAACTCATCCACACAACCGAAATGAGTTTAAAAATGAAAAAAAAAAAATCGTTCATAGAACCACCAAATTAACTACACGTCGACGAGAGAAAAACACTGCATGATGCAACTGCCATTCAAGCTACCCATCAGTACTTCATTTCATAATAATCAAAGCGATGATTATTAAAACTCCAGAAGACGCTGTTCGATCGAAGCCGAAAAAAATGCCACCTTTTCATCGTGCCGAGTATCCCCGATAGACGGCGGGAGATTCAAAGCTCGCTGCGCGCGATGACGAGAGATCGCTCTCGCGTTACGCAACGCGGAAACGTAACTCTCGTAAAAGTGTTACACCTTGAATGGACGCCGAACGATGGAATTTCTCCCGCGGGTAATCCCGTCTCTTTCTCCTTTCTTTCTTCGTCGCGGAGGCGCGCGGCGCTCTTCTCTCCGTCCTTTACTAAAAGAAAGGCGCGCTTGTTGTTTCTCAAGACGAAAAGGCATCGCGTGTTACAGCTCGTCGTTGGGCAGAGCAGCGCGCGCTGCACTATGTCACCTTGAACCCTCGGCCTACATCGCGGTCCTCGAACCCTCCGGAGCTTCGATAATTAAAAAGGAAAACACGTATGCGCTCGACTTTTCGAGAATGATGCTCTGCGTTGCGTGAAAAATGCTGCGCATGAAGATTTATGCCGCCGTTTGCGCGCGCGTTGTTATACTCTTCACGTTTATGCTGGATGTTATGCTATTTTTCGTGTATGCAAATTTTCCGAGTGTATTATTTCTATGACTCGGTGAAAATGTCAGAAAGATTGTGTTATTTTTGTGAAATATTATTTATAGTGCCATTACGACAATGATTGATGATCAGATTAAGTCAATTTCTGATCAACAAAGATTTTTATTAAAATAAATCTTGCAAAACAGTTTAAAACTGTAGTTGACTGTTTTGCAAACATAACATAAACAGATATGAGTGCTTCAAATTATATTTTAACTTAGTTGTCAAATTTCGATGGAAATAAAAACACGTACAACTTACGTCAAACCTAAGTTTAAATTACTACTGCTACGTATGTTAGTTGAAGATGTTTTATATACTGATGACACATCTCTGTGCGTATGTATATCAGTACCGTCTAGTGGTGAAAGAGAGAACTAGACGGTGGTTCATACTGCTTTGTTTATTCTAACATTATTTATTTATGATATTGCTTGTTTATAATAGTATACTCAATACCTAATCTTATCTAAAAGAAATTGATGATTGGTTAGGAATTTCAGCGCGAAATTCAAATTTGGCACAAATTGGTACGTAATATAATGAAAAGAAAGTGCGCGAAGTGTGATAATAGACTTGTAGTAGTAAAAACTTTAAGAACTATGAAATAAGTAAAAAAAATGTATACTATTGCTTGCTGCTAACCTATTCTTCCTACAGTTACCAATCTTAAAAACAATTTTCCCCACACACCCAACAAGCAAACCCAAGCACTCCACACCCATTTCCTCAAAAAATCCATACACCTCGCTTTCCCTGCTCGTCTCCGCGCAATAAATCCCATACTCCGCGACTCGCGGGCGCGCGCGCGCGCGCTTGACACTGTGACCCTGCGCAGCAAATTAGCAACGACGCCTCTAGAATTTCAAATGCACGAATGGAACGGAAAACTTCCTTCTTTTACTCGATATAGCGTCCTGGTACCAAAGGCACAGGGAAGAAAAGCATCCGACGCACACACACTCGCGGCGTGCGATGACGAAAGGGCGGTAACTTAACGTAACAAAGTGTAACCGCTGGAATGCACGCGCACGTACGCGTTATACGTATATATCCCCGTCATCGCTCCCTCCTGTCTCTCTTTTCTTCTCTCCTAGCCGTGTGCGCGGCTCGCTCGCTTGCGCGTAGTTCGTATGCGCGATGGTATATACCTAAATAACGGTACAAGACGGCGTCGGCCTACTTACATACATGTAGCCGAGCCGCGCGGTGTAAATACCTGCGCACACGCGGACTCTCCGCGGCTACTCAACGCGCGCGCGCGTGTGTATGTACTCTCGAGATAATACCACGGTGTGTGTGTATGTGTGTGTGCGTGTGTGGAAGAGAAGCCAAACCTCGAGACCACGTACGTGGCTGAGGAATCCGCGAGTCGGGCTGAGTACGAGTGAATGCTACCGCAGCTGAGGCTGCTGCGATGTTTCGCGCTGATTCGTCATTTTTTTATGTGTGTGTGTGCGTGTGTGTGTGTGTGTGTGTCTGAGGGAGAGGATGATAATAAAGAACGGCGCGTCAAGGTCTTTAGCATGTGATTCTTTTCTCTATCTGTTCGTCATTATTGGCGTTTTTAAAGATAGATCTGCGTGGGCTTGGTTGATGCGCAGTTACGATTTTATCTTGAGAGGCTTGTTTACGTTTTTCTACGCTTTCAGGTGAATTTTGAGTGGGACTCTTGTTTTTTCTATTCGAGGCGAGGTGAGTTTCGTTGGTTCACTATCGTATGACGGAATGTTTTGATACTGCGCGTTATAAAAGAAGGAAATCTCGGATTCTTCTTTAATTTATAATTTGACCCTTTTATAAGAATGATACAATTTCTTGCGCAGAGATCAAACGAATGAATCATCCGCGGCGACAATCATCTTATCCCGAGAAAAATCGTCAGCATCCACAGCAATCGTCATCATGTATAACACATAATTATGCAATTCATCGATATGCGTTAGTCACTGAATATTTTACTTTCAAGAACGGGATAACGTTTTTTTGAACAAATGCAGTGATTATCAGCATTCCTTTTTCATAATTCAAGTTTATTGAAAAATGGCTATGCACTTCGGAAAAATATTTTAGAACACAGTATTTCACAGCAAACAATTGAAGTTATATACCCCAACATCTTCTTCAAAAATATACGCAAATCGTTAATAAATACAGTCCTCTCGTCTACGTAATATAATCCAAAATTACACGTTTCGCGTGTATAAGAATATAACTGGTCGAAATTTCATCCGCCATTACTCCTAATTTCGCGATTGTTTCGAGACGTTATCTCGAGCGCCGCGCGCAGCAGAGGCTGAGAAAGCTCGTCTAAAAAAGCAGAGAGGGTCGAGAGCGCGAGTCAAGGCGCGAGCGGTCTTCTACGCGCAGGAATTTCGCAATTTCCAGGAGCAACGCAGCTAGAAGGTGAAAAGGAGTATACGGGAGAGCATGCCGGAACCGATTCGTTCCGACGTTGACTTGCGCGAAAAGCAAAGTTGTGGGTACAGTGCAGCACTTTGGCGAAAACTGAAGTGATCGCTGAAAGAAAATGATTTATTCATTATAAAATTATTTTCAGTTTGTAAAAGCAACATAATTCTTACGATAGAAATATAATTTGAAATCTATCAGTTTATACATAAGAAAGCCTTCTATGATTGACGAAAATAAAAAGAAGTCGGTTAATAAATTGATGTGTCTTACTGAAATAACGACTGAAGTCCATTTATTTATAAATTGAGTTTATATTAAATTTTATATGTTGCAGTAAGCTGACACGGAATCCCTGTGATTTAAAATCATGAAAACAATGTATTGATTGGGATAGGGTTATTTCTTTATCCAAAGAATAAAGGAATGCATGATTTCTTTACAGTTTACATGGCAGTTTTGGTTCAGGAAATAGATCTTTCCGAATATTGGGGTATAGACACTCTAAACTATGGTACAAGTAACTTTTTGTTCTTTTTTTCTTTATGATCGCAGTATGATTACAGTGCTAATATAACACAAAATCAAGTTACTTGATTCTCGGAATAGTGATTTAAATTGACATTTGTTCGTAGGTATGTACTTTTGCTTGTTTTGTCAACTTTTGAGTTTCATACTGCTGTAATTATTATATATTATATTTGATTTATTTACCTTATTCAACAAGTATAATTTTACTTGTTATTTTGTACGTTTCATGCAGCAAATCGGAGTAAACATTAAAACCTCATCATCTCAAAAACACGAAAAATGGATTTAAATCATTACTTCAACAAGTCACATAATTATTTTATTATTTTGAATTAAACAAAAATATGAAATCATCATACTGTCTGAAAAAGATACGAGATCTTGTTAAAAAAAATTATACCAAGAATGTTAATATACGCAACATATTCTTAAAAGAATTCCTTTCTACTAATAATATTCTCCGATTCTCTCGCGACTAATGCAAGCTAACAGCACAAACAGGCATTATAAACCCCGGCATTATCACAACTAGCAGGTGAATTATAACCGTGGCAATGATAAAAGCATCATCGTTAAGAATGATTTATCATCCCGCGCGCCCGTCGGCCCAAACAACGGAGAGAAAGAAATTGCAATTTTACGAATATAAAAGCGAGAAGAAGAGGCGCGCGGCCGAGCGCAAGATTCTAATCGACCATCGACGTGTCAATGAACCCCGTGAAAAATTATTCACCGCTCGCACAAATAAGACGAAAATGAATTGGCAGCAGCAGTGTAGCACCAGCAGCGGCCGCGCTGCCGATCATTAACATTGGCCATCTTGTATAATTCCCGACGATAAAAAGCGAGATATAAGCGCGACTCATTCTCGGGGCCACGTCATCCTGCGCCGCAGCTGACACCGAGTTGACGAGCAGCATGTGTGTGTGTGCGTAATGCGGTGCTTCCGCGTTATGGTGTGTGTACCTATATAGGAGCGCGAATCGCGCTTTGCCTCGCGTTCAAATCACCGTCGCAGCCTTGCCTTATGTTTTTGCGTGCTGCCTTGCGAAGTGTATAACTGTTCTTTGACGAGTATTGTTGTTGTTGTTGG
The DNA here is from genome assembly GCA_949152435.1 of Gastracanthus pulcherrimus. Lineage (NCBI taxonomy): Eukaryota > Metazoa > Arthropoda > Insecta > Hymenoptera > Pteromalidae > Gastracanthus > Gastracanthus pulcherrimus. The sequence continues at coordinate 6,028,637 of OX424574.1, read as the reverse complement.
TGTCTTGTTGTTGTTGTTGATGATATTTTTACTTGATAGATTTGAAAAAGTATTTTGTGTGTAGTACGTTTGTTGATCACGGTGTATAAACACGTTTACTTTGCTTGTGATATTTGTGAAGTATGATTTGGTACGAATAGAGTAGCTTCGGTTGATATGCGGGTCAAGAGAGATTGATTTTGACAGCGGCAAAATAATCTTGTTTTTACGGAATTCGCGGCAGACTGACTTTCGGATGTCAAAAACGTCTAGAGTAGGTTTATTACCTGTATAATAAATCTCTTTGTTCTATATTCTTTAAGTTCAAAGGTTTCGTATTTCCAAGATGAAGATAACATTATAATTTATATCTAAATTAATTCTATAATAAATTTAAATACATAAAGCACATCAGAATAAGTTTCTCATTTATTTTTAATTCACCAAATAATATAATTTTACTTATAAAATTCAATTTTACTATTTTGTACCAAGTTCTTCTTATCGTTTGAAAAATAAGTTTTTATTATATAATACACTGAGAAAAAACTATGGGAAAAATTTCCAGTGTTTCATTGTAAGTTTGTAATATGCGATAAAAAAATACTTTTTATAATGCTACCTTTGAAATTGTACAATACTTGAAGTAATTATTACAAGAGTTATTTGTAAAGAGTAATATGTAGCATGGTAAATATTACCAGTTGTAAGAATTCCTATGTTGAATTATAATGGTTCCAAGAAAGTGTGTAAAAAATTCTCATTCTGAGTTGTAAAGTTCGAAATGCTGGAGAAGATAGAGAGCTTTCTAATGCAGCATGAGAAAAAGCAATAGTGGAGCTTGTAACTTGTCTCACATAACACAGTAAATATTGCTTCCAAGCATGTATTAGAAGTGCACATAATATTGGTAATTTTATAATTCGTTTAAAAGTCAAATCATCACAGTAATTCGGAACGTGTATGTGTGTGCGCGCGTCCGCGCGTGGGTGTGTATTCCTCTATATCTCGAGTAATCCACAGTTAAATTTAATGTTTCAGGGCTCATTTTTTTAGTTTTTGACTCATCATTTGAAAAAAGTGGACTTGTTGTTTTGCGTTTTCACCACTGAGCTGAATAGAACAAATAATATCATATTTGAACAATTAACACTGAGAAAAGAATAATAATCACAAGTCTATTACTTTTTAATATGTCGAAATATGTATATATATTTAAATTTTGTAATTTAAACTTTAGCAAAAGTATTACCAATATAAAATATAAAAACAATAACAAATTACCAATCAGCATAAGAAATCAGCGATCAAAAGTTTTTGAAAAATAAAATATCATAATATATCATAAATAAATATTTTAAAAGGGCACCAATATGCCTGTATGTAAATAAATAAATAATTAATAGATAAGAAATGAAAAAACGATATAAAATAAAAACGATTTGAGGAATCTTAAAAATTCTTTTTGGTTTAAAATCTTCATTAAAGGATGAAAAATATAAGCGTTCATTGGTAAAAAATTACCGTGCAATACCCAAGAAACATACGATAAAAAATGTTGAAAAAGAAATTCAACCTCCTATATCTCGAAAAATAAAAATCCTCATGATCTGGGCAAAGAACTTAGCCAAGCGATAGTAAAAAGCTACCATTTTGGAAATTTTCACAATTCGCAATGAGCCCAATAGCCATGGGTGGTCATACTGGGGGACACTCCCCTATATTTCTTAAATTTTTTAAAAATTTTTCGATTTTATCAAATTTTTATTAATTTATTTCAATTTCAAAATTTTTCCAACTTTATTCGATTTTTACGAATTTTTTTCGATGTATTATTTTACGCGTTCTAAAACCATGCGTAAAATCGTTTATTCGCATACTCTATCGAAAAGTGTCATTTTACACACCGAAATCTGTGCGTAAAGTCGCATTTTTCGCACACTATTGCAAAAGAAAAATTTCTAGTTTAGTATATCTTTAAAATTTGTCATTTTTATTCATAAATGTTATATTTCTAAAAGCATAAACAGAAACATAATTTTCGATATGTGCATTGAAAATGTTTCAAATTTTTTGGTACAGACTTGCATATTTTCATATTTAATAATATAGGTATTTAATAATTATATACCGGTTTATTCTTAATTTTTTCGATGGATCTGTTTTAATCATCTACTGAAAACGTGCTATTATTATACAGGACGCGCGTGGCACGAGAGAGGGAGATAACCCTTAATCCCGAACAGCGAAAGAAACCGCGTATATAATAGGTTGTGAGCTGTGTTGGTGTTAGTAAATCATAGTTGCTTCTCCATTTTTTCAATTATTAAATTATCTTTTCAATATCTTTTGCTGCTCACGTATAAGTACTGACAAGGGGGTGTCATACCTCTAGAAAACAGATTTCTGTGAGGCTTCAAGACGTGTTTTGTGGAAGGTAATAACCATGTGATAAATTTTGATATAAACTTGGTATTAATCACCAATTTTGTGATGTATACCGTATTTATCTCAGGATTTATCACACAAGCATTTATTTATCACCTAATAGTAAGACCTCTGGTACTCAGAAATGAAGCCCGTTATCCTTAGTTTTTGTCAATAGATCCTTGTTTTCTAGATATGAGATATTTTACTTAAAATATATTAAGTTAATCTAGTAAATTAAGGTAGTTCTTAAATATAAATTTGCGCGCATTAACACGAGGAACACGAGTCAAAAGAAAAAATATTAATTCGTTACATAGTTATCATTATAGTTAGTGATAAAAATAAATAAAAATTCACAGAAACGCAAGCCTTGAAAAACTCTTAAAATTTAATGTATTTTTATCACTTATTTAATCTTTAATCCTCAAGATACTATTCTACACTGAGAAAGATTTGCATGATCGCTATACTCGTGTAGCGCTATACATCGCCGCTGCCATCGTACATATTGGTATCGTAGCTGCATGACTGATGTTGTTATTGTATGCTTGTTTTAGTGCAGTAGTATAGTTGTGAGAGCAATACCAAAGTTTAGTTAGAGCAGAAATAAACAATTTGCTTCGTTCTACCACAATCCGGCTGCTGGAACAATGTATTTTTCTTAGTATATTTCCTATGTTCACTTGAAATTGCTTTAAGTGGATGATTGGATATAGACAGTAAACCAATACTACTATTATAGATAAAAAATATAATTATTTGCTGTAAAATTGAAACTTTTTTATAATTACCATGTTAGAAATTAAAATTTAATAGAACTATAGGAACTGATTTACTTCAACTTGATTTTAAACTCTACCGCTAAAAATTATATTTAGAGTTTGATTTTAGTTGAATAAGCTACTGGAGGTATAGATAGTAGGAACATTTTTAAGTTAATAGGTTGCCGTTTCCTATTTATTTATTCGATGTAAAAATGACTCTGAGCATTAGAGGGTTAACATATTAAATTCTATTTAGAAACAATATTTTGCGGAATTTAGAGTTGTACAGTAAGTATAATTCCACTAAATTTTGTTTTCTATCCAGTGTGAAGTATATCTCAGAAACATACTAGTTAAATGGCTTCGCAAATTATTTTTTAAAAATACAAGAAAAGTTATTTTAGAATTTGTAAATGCTATCTTGTTCTAAAACACATGCTGGCAATGGGCTTCATTTCTAAAAAGACGAGTGCACAAATTGAAGCTCGCGATTTTCGATGAGGTTGTGAGAGCTAGATGTTTTCAGGTGCCTAAAATGAATCCCAGCATTCGCGGATTTTTGCCTAATGAGTCCCTATTATTGAGATATAACCAATTGAGTCCCAAAGACCGATTTTAGTGAAAAAATGATACCTGACTTTTAGATCGAAATTACTCACTCACAAAATATAATTCACAAGTAAGGTATCTAAAAGTAGACAGAAAGAATTTTAATTCCCGCTTTGTTTCATATAAATATATTAATTTAATGCAAGTTATTATAATTATCAAAGAAAGTGATGAAAAGTGCATGGAAATTTAAGGATTAAATAAATTGCTTATTTTTCATGAAATTTATATAATTTGTTTTATAGTTAATAACTTTGCAAGACATTAACGAAATAAAAATGGTAAATCAACAACTAAATAAAAACTTTATAGTGATATCAATTAAAATAGCTCAATTATGACATAGGAACTGTTATTTATCGCATAACACATTTTACATTTATTTCAATTTCTTATTCTTATAAAAAATGATTTCCAAAAGTTGTTCTTTCGACCAACCTCAACTCAAGGATTACCTTAAATTTAATTTTCAATTTCTGCATAGTATTTACCTGGAACGTAGCTCAATAGAAGAAAAAACAGTTCCAGAGATATATTTTCTGAAAATTGAAAAAAACTTGAATTGAAATTGAAGGGGTAACTCACATCACCTCAAAAGTAAAAAAAGCACGCAGACAGCCGCGCAAAATAGTTTTCATAACGTTAATACTACTATAATTTTTAAATCCCGGTTAGCGGGTTAAAAAGAAAAATCACGTCTTCCGGCTCAAGAATAACGAGCGCAATCAACGAGTAATTCCTTTCCACGAATGCAAATTTTTGCATGAAAAGGAAGAATAAAACACCCTCTTCCGTTGACCTCTACGAAAAACTGTCTTCGCCACTAGCGAGAAACCATTCCACCCATCTGCATCTCTTACTCTATAACGACACGCGTGTAAACTCGACTAAAAACCCGTCATAGAGAAAATCTCTCTCCGCTTATACAAAACTCTACCTACACCGACATCCTCTCCCTCCCAGAAAGTGCGCGAAAAATATCCAACGCGCGTCTAGGAAAGAAACGGCGCAAGTACAGGAAACGTCGTCTCCTCGCGGGCAAGGGTACCAAGATGGCGTGCCTGGTGCCTCGCTCTTGACTCTTGGAAGCCGGCGAACCTATATACGAGAGAAAGAGAGAGACAAGTCGCGATTGTGTAATGGCGGCCGCGCTCGCGCTCCGGCGAACGCTCGCTCGCTCGCGCGCTCCGCGAGAGAGGTGAACGTCCTGTGCGCACCGCGTTGTGTCCTCTCTCTTTTCTCCCTACCTCTCTCTCTCTCTCTCTCTCTCTCCTTCGTATTCCTCCTTTTATCTCGCGCTCGCCTCGTGCCCGCTTCTTCTTCCTCGCTTCGTGAGCGCGCGCGAGCTCCAAGCTAGAAACGAACTCCAGTAGAAAAATACACAGGCATAGAAGAGAGAGAGAGAGAGAGAGAGGTGGTATAACAATGCGAATTGAATTTGCAGCATCTGCGTGGAAAAATCTGAATAACGAGAGTCACGAGAGAGTGAGCGGCGCGCCGCCACTGCTTCGAGCGCGAACTTGAAATATAAAGATGGCCGTGACATTCTACTCCGCGGTGCTGTGCGCTCTCTCTCCGTGTGCGTGTGTGTACCTGCGCGCCGGGGTATACGTAATGTATTATAGGCTCTAGCGAGCGAGCGCGAGCGCGCAGGATATGAAAGGGAGAAAGAGATACGGGTGTATGTATAGGAGGTGGAGGCGAAGAAAGGATAGCGAGGCGATTGTAATCGCCTGGATATCGCGGCCATCTTTTCCCTCGCGCGTCTGATTGTTTTGCGCGCGAGAGCCGAGAAAGAGACTGCCGAGGAGGTAAAAATTCTCGGCTCGCCTGCTAGGTTTATGTTAGACCGAGTGAGCGGATAGAGGCTATAGGAGTGAAATGAAGGGATGACGGGGGGGGTGGGGGGATGGACATTGTTTCGTTATTAATGGATGAGCGCGAGGCTCTATGAGTCGTGAATTTTGCAGTTGCGAGCGCAACAGCTGGAACGACGCTGCCTCACGAGCGGCTGGGATTTTTTAGGTTTTAGATTGTATAAATGCCTCGATAGATGCGCGGTTGGGGATTCTTTGAGCGCAGGTTGCAGTTGTTAATTTTATGCTGAATTTCATTTTATTTTAATAGAATGGAGTGATGTTGTCTTGAATCCTTGGAAATCCTTGCTGGGGTTTTCTGATACGTGACATCGTGCAAATTAAAAGGCATTACAATTTTCCAAATGTCATTTGAAAGTTAGAATTTAAAGCGTTAAGGTAGTCCTATAGCAAATTTTGACAAATTTACTAGTTACATGATACAAATTTTTTAAATTGGTGGTTATATTTGTTACCTACAAATAAAGTTTTTTTGTAAATTTTCAATAATTTTTAGACAGTATGCCCATAGTTATGTAGGAAGAACTAACAATTTTCAATGAAAATTAATGTTTTTTCAAAACTGCCCCTGCGCATGGGAATGCAAGTATTGCATTTGAAAAAAATTAAATATTATTATCTGACACCTGTACCACACAGAACTTTGAACTACAAATTTTTAAAAACACAATTATAAAGAATAATAAAAATATATTGTATTTTCATTATAAAAATAACCTAAAAAAGACACATTTTTAACTCTATTCATGGGCAACACTTTATTAGTAATTTTCTCTTGAAAAATCGTAGTTCATGGTTGTAATGCAAATAAATTGAATAAGATATCCTTAAGGTTTCAAATTCATTCATTGTAATCCTATGCGTATAAAACATGCTGAATATTAGATAACCATAAATGGAGAAAACCACACTTTTCTAAAAATAAGAAATTATTTTCTGATGATTTTAAAACAATTTTTCTATTGCAGAATGTCGATCAAAATTTTTCTGAAGTTTGCCTGCATAGTAAACAGTAGATTTGAGCACAGGTTAGGATTCGGTTAATCTAGGAACACGCTAGATTGGGTGCAAAATAGGTCACAAAAAAATTCGTATAAATAACTATTAAGTTCATTAAAATGATTTCTATGGCCAATATTGACAATACAAAATCATTTTCTCTTCAAAAATATACAAAGTATCAGAAAAAAAAATCGTTTCTCATCAAATTTTACTTTAGGACCACCTTAAGGTCACATGTTGCAATAAGTTTCCAGTATATTTCGCATTATACATTATGTGTAATTTGTAAAATCTATTTAAATTTTACGAAATTTGTTAAAAAAGTGACTAAATTAAGGGTATACATTTATTAAAGAGGTCCTAATCGACTGTCTCAGATATCATAAGAAATATGGTATCTCTTTTTAAACTGAATTTTTTAACTTATCGGTACATTCTTTTTCTCAAAGTAATGAAGTTTAAAAATTTAAAGGATCAAGAAACCCTTAATTATCCCCATGGCCTCCTAAGGGTGAAGAGAATAGAATTTTTCGATAAGATCAAATTTCTTTTAATTAAACATTAAGCACATAATATCTTTTATAATTCTGAAAAAAAGTATAATATTTTCAATCTTACCAAGAAATTAAAACGACTTGGTTCACGCGAACCTACTACATTAAAAAAAAGCCTCGCGCATTACCTCGTAAACAATTCCCGTATAACGAGTTCACGCAGTTACGGCACCGCGTAACCTCAAGTAACAGGGAAACAAACACCAATTTTCATTTAATTAACCACGCGCGTGCGCTTGAGTCCCAACAAAGGTCGCTCGAAAAAGCGCGCCAAGATCGCTCGCATTCCCGTAATTCACGCGCGCGCGAGAAGCACTTTATATATACGTATGTACGAGTAATCACGGCGAGGCGGGAAAACGCGCGACGAACGTGGAAACGCGCCTCTTATAATTAGCTCCTGCAAGAGGAGCCGCTTTATCGCTGCGCGCGGATCGCATCGGACTCGCGCCTGCATATATATACAAGATCAAGGGGGGTTTGTTTTCAGAGGGCCTAATTGATTTTTCTCATGGTTTAGTGTAATGGGGTATCTTCCAGGATCTCTTTATGCAAGAATCGGGCCCTTTAGAATTCTTTCGGCGTGATTTAATTATAAAAAGTTTTGCAGCGCTCATTAACATTGGGGATCATTAAAATGAGTGACGTGTTTCATTAAGATGATTTGATCGATTTTTTATCACGTCACGTTTTTTAATACTTTGATTTGACTTTATACTTATACTTTATGACTTTTTCTTTATCAAGTAATAAGCAGTTCTTTAATTTCATACTGATTTAAATATTTTATCGTAGGATAAAAATCGGAAAGATGCCATTCGCACATATTGGGACACGTATCAAGGAGTTTTATACCACGAAATGTTATGTTTGCAAGAGGTAGGAAGCGGGGAGGGAAGGTGGTGGGTTTTTTACCTGCGTCAGGAGACTATTTGTTATAGTAATATTTGTAGAAATTTAAATAAGGATTTACGCCACTTCTTTTGGAAAATTAAAGATTATTTTTCATTTTTACAAGAATTGCTGCTCGCTCATAAAATACATTGCACAAAGAGGAAATTGATTTGTTTGATGCGGATAAGGTAGAAATAAATGATATAGAAAAATTAAAACATGAAGTGTAATGTACTTGCACTTGAAAAAGTAATTATGGGAAAATAAGTTTAACGTGAATTAGTTTTATAATGTAAATGAGGTAAAAGTATAAATTATAGTATAATGATAAATAAATCAATAAACATATATAAATATTGTATAGTTTTTTATCTAATCAGTCATTGATTTTTAATTGTAGTGATATGTATAGATGGATGTTTACGTCATGAGACTGGCGAATTTTTATATCATTGTTTGTCACAAAAACTGTCAGGAGGGGAGTATCAAAAATAAAGAGTTTTGTGGCCGGTCCTTAAAAAAGAAATATTTTGGATCATTATTTTCACCAATATTCAATTTTTATGGAAACATAAAAGAAACAATAATAAAAAAATATAATGTAAACTTTATTTTTATATTATGCAAAAATTGTTTCTGAATTGACTGATCGTTAAACACTCACATTCTACTTAGCAATTTCTATTAATATATAAAAATTGATAAAATGATATATCTCTTGCACCGTTTTGTGTGACAGGAGAATCATTTCTAAAGCAGAAATAATGTTAACAGTCCATTCAAACTGAAAGATTCAAAGACTCAAAGCATATAACTTAATTCCCCCAAAAAAGCAATGACCACGCTCTATCCGGCATCCTGTTAGTTCACTTCTGCGCAGCAAAACTGCAGCAGCCCGATAAAAACCGAAAATACGCTACGCGCATAAATCAGCCCGCTCGCGCGCACAAAACCCTCTCGTATATCTCAAAGAGCGCTCTCCGCGCGCCGTACACAACTCCTGGCAAAGACGCCCATACATCCCGAGCGAAATCGAAGAATCGAAAGGTTCTCCGCGTATACCGCGTGTGCATATGCGGAGAGACAGAGAGGCCACGAGTCGCCGCGCGAGTGAAACAGAAAGAGGAGCAAAAAGCCGACTTTGGCCCCGCGACCGGCCGCGCGTATGTGTTCTATACACGCAGGAGCTCGCGAGAGGAAAGGAAAGAGACGGGGGCCACTGTCACTGCCAGGGCCCGCGTGCACCGCAGCGCGCACCTATATACATACGCGCGCGGTGAGGTAATATCGGATTCCATGCCACGAGGCGCAAGCGAGCGAGCGATCGCAAGCCGTCTTGATGTATTCGCTGGATATGCCACGGATACATGGTGTATGCGCATACGCGATGCATCGCGGGTCTTGTAATTTTATCGACTTTCCAGAGCGGAGGCTGGGCTTTGGAGGAGCTTTGCTTTTGCCATTTGATATCCGCGCGGTGTGGAGAAGTGTGCAGCGCGAGGATATCGTTGTAAAGGCTCTGCGTTCCAAGAGCTACGGGTTTTGGTTGATGCGTACGCGTGTAGCGGGGAGATGGAGGATTGTGGCCGGTGCGTAACGGCGCGCTGATAAATTGCGATGTAGCTTTTGGAATGGATATGAGTTAGGAGCGTGTGCTGCAGCGTATATCGCGATATTTATTGAGAGCTTGAAGCTTGGTAGTGTTTTTTAAAGTGGCTTTTGACCAGTTTTGTTGAAAATGTTTATTTTTGGCAGGAAATAGGTTTTTACTGCTAAATAACCTATATATGGAAATGAAAACAAACTAGTAGAGAAAACAAACTGTAGCTTTTGATCTTTAAACTGGAAGTTAAAATCAAAAAATTGAATTTGTTTCTTAAGTTAAAATTGCTGAAGAACCAAAATCGAAGTTAAAATTGTTGAAGAACCAAAGTCCTCGTGAGCTTGAAACATTTCTGGACATGGAATTATATTGTAACTGTGTGCAGGTATTGAACCGTAACAGTGCGCAGGGGCTAATAGTGCGCAAGGTCTCATTGTATTTATGAATTTTTAATACCGCATAAATCACAGATGAAATAATATAAAACTAATATTCAATTGGGCATAAAAATAACTTTCGTCTTTACAAAAATCGGTTCAACGGTTTTTTCTCAAGTGCTTTTTAAAGTTTGCATTTGAATAAATAACAGCGAAATATGTGTCTCAACACTACTATGTGAATCAAATATGGCCTTGAAAGTGCAGGCATCTTACGGTAGGCCATTGCTAGTGAGAAACTTATGGTGACCGGTACTGGGCAATTAATGTTATTGGGGTGCTCTCCCCTACTTGCATAAAATTTATGAAATGTGATGAACATTAATTACTTGATTTATTTTTTTTATAAAATAATGGATTAATTACAAACAGAGCTATCATCCTCCAGAAAACGGATTTTGATCAGGCTTTGGCATATGTTCTCGAATACCACAAAACAAACCCCAGAACCGTCAGATACACATTAGATTTCGTTTTTTTTTATTTTAAAAAAATAGCCCCTTTACTTCTGTGCATTACTCTTTGCTTGCTCTGTGCATTTATTTCATATAATCAATCACCGACGGTGATGAAAAATGCCTAAGAACTTCATAATTTTAAATTCTTTTATTAAAAATTAAAAACCGCTGCCAATTCATTGGCACTTACAAGGAGAACAAACCCTGCGGAACTCTGATTTTGATGAGGCTTTACGAGGTGCTTTCTAGTACCCAAAAATGAGGCTTAGCACCCTTAGGTTATTCTAATGGGTCCTTGTATTCGAGATATAATCTATTTTACTTCGAATATACGTTATTTTAGTGAAGAAAGGTACATTTTCTAGTGATCATAAATATGCACGTATTGACACTAGAAAAAAGGCTTAAAAGATAATAAAAGTAGGTAGAATGAGATCTAATTTAAGATCTGTAATGTTAAATAGTATTAATCGGAGCCAAAGTTATTAACGATTGAATATGGTGACTAAAAATGCATAAAATTTGTAGAAATTAAACTGTTTTAATTCCGTGGATTTTTTATACATTTTTAGGCATCATCTTCAATTATTAATAACTTAGATTAATATTTTTTAATGCTACGGGTTTCAAATTAAAAATTCCGCCTACTTTTATAATCTGTCAAACCATTTTTAGGTTAGTACCTAGAAAGCACCTCCCAAAGCCTCATCAAAATCCGAGTTTCGCAGGGTTGGTATTCTCCTTATTAACTTAGATATTACCATTTAAATAAAAAGTTACGTTTTCATGTATAACAAAAGAAGGTAATGACCTTATCCAAACTTTCAGGACGGAAAAGTTATGTAATCTTATGGTCTTTCAAATATTTCCTCTAAGGTATAAAAAAAACGGAAAACTGAAACTCAGAAATCGAAAAACCACTAAGAAACAAAAACGCATCGTAAAACAAAAAAAAATATTTTTGAGCCGCTTTTCTTCAAGATAAACAATAAAAATGAACCCTAAAACATTAATTTTTACCGTGGATTACTCGATCAATGGTGATATATATCCATACTTACACACACACACGCACACACACGCACACGCGCGCGCACGCACGCACGTACATATATACACACACCTCCACACACATCTACACACATCTACACACATCCGTACGCACATTTTCTACAAATAGTGTATTTTGATTCCAAATGACTCAAAACATATTTCTAACATGTTTTTAAGATTATAAAGCTTCCTTTACGAGGAAGCAAAATTTAATTAAAAATGCTTATAATGTGTCTTTTATTAACTATTATTTGATAATAAAATAACATTTTGAACGAAAATACTTAATACACTATCCAGGAAAACATTTCAGTGCTATCAGTGAAGTGTAGGCCATTTAGTTTATTTTTGATTCTTAAATTTTTAAATATTGTTTACATATAATCAGCTGGTAAATACAATGAATTAGATACAATAACACCGACCATAAATCAAAATTTCTGATTGCTCATTGCGTCAGCGTACTTTTTACTTCTCGAAAAAAAACCACCACCTACTTTTCTGAGTGAGTCATTTGTTTTGAGGAGGAGCAGCAGCCAACAGCGAAATAACCTGGAACTCGAGAAACGAGCACACAGCCAGCGAAATTATTTACGGGTTTACCCCGCGCGTTATTTCCTACTCTCTCACGTGCGTATGATGTATATATACGTAGAGAAGAAGTGCATGCCACACGCAGGAAAGAAAGGAATTCCTCGACATATGTGCAGCCAACAATGCCGAATTTCTTCTCACGTAATGAATGAGAAAAAAAAATGTCGTGACGTCGTGACCGCAAGGAACCCTGATGATCGTTTCTCACTTTTGCAGGAGTGTAATTTCACTCTCTTGGCCGAAACGCTCCGACCGACATCTCCGGCTAAACAGCTGTATGTTTATGCATTTAGACAAATCCGATAAACACATATGTATCTATTAAAACAAGTATAATTGCGGTTTAGCATATGGTCGCGGGGACCACTGTATTCTTTTCAACTTTTCCATAGAGTATATTGCGGTCAGTCGGTTTTAGGGCGTATTGTACATTTGTTTGCATATAATTTTATAAACACACTTTTATTAGATTGCATTCTACAGTCTACAATTTTTTAGCATCTCCCCTGTAATTTAACCCTTTTTAGACTAATTCTAAATGTTCGCTGATTTTGTACAAGGGTGATTTGCACCAAGCTGTTATTTGTAAGAGCAGAAATGCAAAAGAACGACACTATGTATTTCCAAAGCTATTTAAATTATTTTCTTTTGAGTGCTGTGTAAAATTCTAATTTATGATTGGAATAATTGGAGAATTATGTATTGAATATTTCAGTCAATGTATTTATCACCTAATTAGTACGATTCCGTCGAAGGACAAAGTTTAAACAATATTTACGAAAATTTAGAATTTTATTTGAAAACGTTTTAAGTTGAAAATTATTGATCTGTTGAAGTAGTTTAAATTACAAAAAAAATCATCTTTTTAAACTACTGCATGAAGCATAATTGTATAAAATTGCGTGGTTATGCCACAGACGTGTCGTACCACCGAAGTCACATTTAGGATGTCTCGTGTTTCGACTTGATTTAATGAATCAGAAATATGAAAAAAGGATGTAATTTAGCATATGATACGCAGCAAATGCACGCACATGAAATCTGCCAGTCTCGTGCAAATCCACCTCACCATGAAACGTCGCAAAGTGCTTCTAACCAAGTCCACAGCTGTCTCCACTTCGAGGGGCTGGAAATTCCACAGCGACAACTAAACCGAGCACGCGTGCGCTTCCTCGTAATCGATGGACGATCAATCGCAGCTCGATTAATAAAACGCACGCACCAGCTGTCGTCCAAAACGCTCTTCGTACGACTGTGTGCATTACCGAAAAAGGCGCACACACCGCCGAAAAGTCGCCCGCGCGCTCCTCGGCATTTCCTCGCTGCTTCCGCCGGCAGGAAGCACACAACACGAAATAATAATACCTGTATCGCGTCTTCCAAACAATTCACAACGGATGAACAGGCTAAGGAAATCAAAGCGACCTCTGGTGCATTCGTCATATAAAGGGACGAGAAATAATGTACAGACAGACGGACAGAAGGAGGAAGCAAAGCGAATTAGCCATCGGCCGACGACGACGGCAAAGAAGGTGCACGACCGAAAATGAGGCCAGCGCCGCGCGAGGAGTAAACAAGTGCCTGGAGAAAGAGAGAAAGAGAAGAGAGTAGGGACCCCCTCGAGAAGCCATCGCCAGCGTGGCTGTATGTATAGCTGAGAACCAGCTATGGCCTAGCGACCAGAACTCTCCTCGTGGCTTCTGCGCTGCTCCCACCCTGCAACACCTCTCTCTTTCTCGACTTCTTCTGCTTCTTTGACTTCTTCTTCTTCTTCGTCGTCTTCTTCTTCTTCTTTTCTTTCTTGGTTGGCTTTCCATTCCATGTGGCTGGTGCGCTCGAATGCACGGCGAACCAACCAGGATCACGCTTGGTCAGGTCGAGCCATCGCGGACGAGTTTGTCAGGATGTGTTGATTGACTGCTGCTGGCGTGTGTAGTGTATATACTTGTATGGTCTGCAGGCTGATGCCTAAATCGTCTTGGTTTCGTTTCGCAGGACATTTTTGAATGTATGACCGCTTTTTTCAGAGGGAAATTACAGGATATTTCGTTCATTGTGTGGCTGGATGTGTATTGTTAGGTTTAAAGGTGTTATTACCTGAATATAAACTAATTTATGGCACTAAACATAACAAGAAGCTGGTCCTAATTGTCAACTACATTAACAATGAAGATGTTATATCAAAATATTTATAGCACATTTTTCTTTCTATACTCTAAAGTAGTTAATTTAATTCAAGATGTTCACGTCTATCTCAAGTTCATCTTCACTTCTAAAATAATGTACATAATACAAAGTGAAATTGTCCACTTTGACGCTTGCATCTTAATGCCACGAATCAAGTTCTCCTCGAATTAATGCTGTATATTATCATGTACTATGCGAATAAAATTCGCTTTGAAATTCAAATCAAGCGCAAGGTGTACACTTAGGAGGCCGAAAAGAATTAAAACTCCATCAGCGTTGATGACTCTGGTTCAGCGTTGCGTTGTAATAACGTGGGCCCGAGTCACTGTTGGCGCTTGCGTCTACCGACAATTTGACGAAGCCCAACTTATTAAAGCGAATCTTAATGAACCGAAGCACTGTTATTTCGCTAGGCAAAAGATAATGACTTCATTCGACGCGTGACGACCTTCATATCCGCTAAGGTACACAATTCATCATCTTCATATGCAGAAGCGCAAGCGCGCCAGTCGGCGGCGTCGCGCGCGAGGAATGCAAATAAATCACTCGATAACTCAGTGCAAGGTGTTTTTTCCTTCCCCCACCTGCTAGAAGTGATTTTTTCTTTCTTGCCGAACATTGTGACGATTGGGTACGGAAAAAGAGGTAATTTTGCAGTTTCGTGAGCGAAATAATGATGAAACTTGTGGTTGAGCTGCTTTGCATTAAAAGGCCGGCGAGTGCTGTAATCATTCGACATTAGCGTGATATTTCAAGATCAAGGTTGCGTCGACGAGCAGGTGAAAAAAAGGAGAATCGAGCGGTTAGCTGGAAATATGCATATGGTTACGTGTATCAAGTTTCAAATGCTGGAGATTATTTTAATGAAGTCTTCCAGTTATAAAATGCCTCTTAAAATTCTTGAGCAAGAATAAATTTTAAATTCTCGTCAATCTGCTATTTGCAACCTTGCCATTTTTCTATTTTATCATATTTTAATCTTATTTTTGTACGGTTAAGATATATTCTTAAAATATTTCGTTAATTAATGTCTGGAAACTGACCTGCAAAAGATTCTGAGAATCATTCAAATATAGAATGTAATCTTACATTGTCATAATCATGATTAGATTTAATCTAAAAAATGTATGGTCTCTTGCGACGTCTTTCATGTAGAATTTCAGGATCCTTGCATGTCCATAACTCAACTTTTTTGTATATTAAAACATTTTAAAACCAAAAACATCTACTCTTAATTAATTATTTTTGATTCTTCAATTAATTTTAATCGCAATCCACAACAAATTTGCTATAAAACCGTCCGCACAGCTATACCAAAAAACAGCATAAAAAATTAATCGAAAATTTTACGATTCATTTTCCCATTTTACCTCAATTTTCTCAGGAGAAACCGGGAAACACATTTTACCAGTGCGCTAAGCGCGCACAGGATGCACCTCACGATCGCCGAGTCGTCAACAGCGAAATAGGTTTACGATCGCGCTTTCGTATTCCTGCACGTATGTACGTTCGCTAGAACCGGGTGCAGTCTTCTATCTCTCACTCGAAATCCGATTTTTTTTGCTTGTATACGCAATGCAAAGCTCGAATCTCCATAATCTTTGCTTCGAACGTCTTGCTGTGATAGCGTCAAGGATTGTACGATCGTGCAGTTGGTCACGTACTCCATATATTTTGGAATCTTCAACTAGGTTCACCCAATAATTTATTTGTTAGCTTCATATTTAAAAGAAAAGTATATTGAATTTATTAGAAGTTTAAATTTGTAGTACCTAAGTTTAATATATGTATATAAGCAATCATATACTTCATTAAGAAGAGACTACTGAAAATTAATATTTAGCCATTTATAATGTCCTTATTTGGTATTATAAAAAATATATACTAGTACACCCATTTAACAAGCTTTTAAAATTATCTAAGGAACATAAAAAAGTTGCAATAAAATATATTAAATATTATAGAAGATAAAATTTAACACGATTTATTTTTATTAAAAACATGCTAAAAATATCTATTATAGCATACTAACCTCAAAATGCCAACTTTATTGTCGATTTTGAGGTTGTTGTGCTATAAAATATCGTATGAGACTGTTGTGGGAGGTGTTTTTCTACCTAAGGTAGAAAACCATCTCCCACAACAGTGTCATAATATACTAATATCTTCACCTAAACGTTTTCTTTATTGAAACTATCTTAAAATGTGTCTTAAATGATTTAAAAAAAACAATTCACATGGGTTTGGCAATATCTCTTGTAGACCTAAGGAATAAATATATAAATAGTTAAATAATTGAACTTCTATAGTGCACTGAAAAAAGAGAATCGCTCTCCTACCATTATAACCCTGAATATACTTTCGTTCGTTACCTTGATAACCGGTATAGCTCCTAGAGCAATACCGATTGCTGTGACAGCTTTACGTATAGCTTTGGCGTTAAAATGTTTTTAAAGTATTTAGAAGTAATTATGCGATTAATTCCTCCAATTGTCAGTAACAATATGCTGTTTAAATAAATAAAATTTATTTAAAATTTTTTTCAACATTAGTTTATCAAACACAATGTAAAAGTTGTTATATATTAATAATTGTTTTGGTTACTTGTTAAAATCATAACCATAACAAAATACTCCTTGGCAACGCGGTGTTTATCAGAATTTCACCGCTTTGAAATATGATTGTAGCCACACGATTTTTCAGTCCTTAATTAATTTCAACATTGTAACGCGCGTTAATTTATTTCCAAAGAAAAATCCTTTCGGCAAATTGCTAGCTATATCAACTATAATATTATTCTATCCAACGAAGTGTAACCTATAAACAATTAAGAGTTTTTAATACTCACTAACTGTATACTTAAATATAAAATGTACTTCATTATTCTATATTTATGATCTTTTTAAGATAATTTATTAAAAAATTATTTAAGAATGATGATGTAGAAACTTAATTTTATGATTTCTTTTATATTTTCATTTTGCATTTTCATATATTAAAAGATTCCTTGAATATTATAAATCCGATTATAATCATATAATTAGATGTATTAATTATTGTAATTGTAAAATAAAAATATATTGTAATCGTCTCGATTTTTCCAGCGTATATATTGTTCTCTTAACTATAACAGTATAGCTATTATAGCAATACTGAGTCGTTTCTATGACATCCAAACTTTGTATTGATTGCTCGGCGAGAATCTAGCTGACTAAGCGATTCTCTTCTTTCAGTGTGCTTCCTTGGTGGAAATTACTTTAATTTTTAGACTACAGTGACTGATCAATTTGATCTTCAAATGTTCGAAAAATGGTTCTTCCAGTGTTATAAATGGAATCGCCAGTCTAGAAATTTTTATTCGAATTTTACTAGCTATTTAAAGCGCTTGTACCACCCTTGAAAAAAATCTAATCTAGTTGCAGGCCAATCTTGAAGATGTGACTAGGTGTATTTAAAAGTGCTCGAAACTTGAAAAGATTAATATGTATACGAGTTTTTATTTTTAAAAATAATCAATTTTTAGTTCATAAATGATAAGGTTAAGTAGACGAATTTTGAGGTAAGAGAAAATTTTCATTATTACCCACATACAAGCTATTTCAGACATTTCTAGCCATACAGGTACTTGTTTCTGGGCAATTTTAAATGCTTTCATTAATTTCCACCTGGGTTTTTCTTAAATCTCTTGCCGAGACCTATAGTAGTCGGTCAAAAATTAGTTTGCTAATCTAAATATGATCTAACTGAAATAAATCAATAGTTTTGTTAAGCCGAAAATCACTACAAGAACGATTTGCTAGATGTTACATAAAAATAGCATGTACTGTTTTGAAGACGATATCATTTTCAATTTTTATTAAATTTTATTTAAAAATATGTTAATTTGAATTTAACAATGATGTTTGTTAATACGTGCAATGAATGTCTCATAATAACTCGCAGTTATTTTTGTAATCTTTTGGAAACGCGCTCGCAATATTACACCAATATTCTGTCAAGATGAAATAATAAATTCGACTTCTCGTCTATTGCATACTTTCTTCTATAATTATAACAGAAATATATGTCGGTACATTCTCCCCTTTCCAACCGATGAATTTTTATGAGCTCTTGAACTCGTGTATCCCTCGCGCGATCCGAGATATCGTAAACTTTGATTCAAAGCCAACCAATCATCAGATTCAAAAAACCGATAAGCGACGATTCAACCTGTCATATTCCCAACTTTCCAAAAGCTCCCGACAGCCACTCCCATTAGCATTTTAATAAAAATTTCAAACGTCCTTGCCCGCGCCTATAAACCATCGCTCATTACGAATGCGCAACGCGGAACAGCAAAATCTGCCACACCAGAGAGAGAGAGAGAGAAAAAGAAGAATCAGCAAAATCGGCCTCACCCTCGTGAGCAGCCGATCGTATATACGGATATCTATCACGCGGAATATTTCATAAGACATCTCGCTGCGAGACTTCTCTCCCCGATCCTCCAGAAACACACACGAGAGCGAGCGCAAAAGCCGCGGTTTAACACGCACGCGCGCTGAGCAAGCGAGCGAACGGTCAAGGCCACGGCCAAAGCTACGCTCGTGCATGCCGTGCACACGTGTGTGTGTGTGTGTGCATGTGCAGCGAGAGGCTCCGGTGCGGTGTTGCAGCGCAGACTTGCGGAACCAGCTATAGCATTTTCCTCGTGCCGTGGTGTGTATAGAGCGAAGGGAACAGTAATCGGGCGTCGTTGCAGAGGCGCTGCTGCCGCTGCTGCTTTTTAGTCCTGTAACGAATCGACCTAGTACATATATAGGTTGTGTTGCCAGCTTGATTCATCGGTATTGGCTGGCTGTGGGTATTAGAGGGCGCGGAGGCTGGTAATGGCAATGTTTGAACTGCAGCGTGAGGTATGGTGCTACACTGCCTGAATTATGCTTCGCTAAAGGTTGTTAAGGCTTTCTTTTCGTGTTTTCAGGACGAAATTTATCGGCAGGTGTAAGTATCTAAGGATGAAGGCAGCGTGTACTCGGGTATACTAACGCGAAATAAATTAATCATTTATAACTTTTAACAAGCGGCAGCATGGAGATACCGAGATTCTATGTTAGGTTTTACCAGTTGCGTACTATTTGAACTATATTTTGCTAACTGTAGTTAAGCTTTTGAAAAGAATGAATTATATTGGCCAATAAATTAGAATTGACGAGCTGTCGTTTGTCGATATGTAAATGAATGTTAATCGGAAATCGTGAAAGAAGAGAATTTAAATATTGCGAAAATTTCGGAAGCTTAGATATCAGTTGTACACAGTAGCCGCGTCAAACCTCGAATTTCAAATTGCACAGTCGAGTGTCGAATTCTTAACACGGACTGTTCGAAAAGTTCGACAGTTTCGAATTACTTAAGGTGGTCCTATAGTAAATTTTGAAGAATTCGCTAGTTACAAGATAAAATTTGTTTAAATTGGTGGTTATATTTGTTACCTAGAAAGAAGGTTTTTTTGTAAATTTTCATAAATTTTAAACAGTATACCCATAGTTATGTAGGAAAAACTAGCAATTTTCAATGAAAGTTGATGTTTTTTCAAAACTGTTCTTGCGGATGTGTATGCAAGTATCAGCATCTGAAAAAATTATGTAATATCTAACACCTTTTACTACATAGCACTGTGAACACCAAATTTTTAAAAACACAATTATAAAGAAAAATAAAATTATATTGAATTTTCATTGTAAAAATAACCTAGAAAACCACATTTTTAACTCTATTCATGGGCAACACTTTCTGAATAATTTTTTTTGTCTAAATCTGAGTTCATGGTTGTAATGCGAATAAGTTGAATAAGATATCCTTAAAGTTTCAGATTGATTCATTGTAATCATATGCGCATAAGACTCGCTGGACATATGAAAAGCATAAATGGAGAAAACCGCACTTTTCTATAAATAAGAAATAATTTTCTGATAAATTTAAAACAATTTTTCTATCACAAAATTTTTTTTTAAGTTTTCCTGCAGAATAGAGAGTAGATTTGTATACAGGTCAGGATTCGGTTAATATAGGAACACGCTGGATTGTGTGCAATAAAGATCGGAGGAAAAATACATATAAATAACTATTAAGTTCAGTAAAATGATTTCTATGACCAATATTGCCAATACAAAATCATTTTCTGTTTCAAAAATGTACAAAGAGTCAGAAAATGAAATAAAAAAATCGAGTTTTTCGTCAAATTTTACTATAGGGCCAACTTGAAACTTGAAACATTCAGTGTCCATTCCAATATCAAGGTCAGTAGATTGAATTGATTTATTAGTTCATGTAATTCAATAAGGAAACACAATATTAAATGATGCTCTACATATGTTATTTTTTGTATATAATTTAAAGATTTAAAGGAGTACACAGATACGCGCCCTTTACATTAAATAAAAAGTATATCACGTACATAAGAAATATAGAAAATTTAAAGATAAAAATATATTACGTAATGTATATTTCAATATTGAATCTTATAATTTTTATTAATTAAATAAGAGATTATTAATACAGGAATGACAATGAAAGCTATTAAATGTTATTAAATAGTATTTACACTAAAAACGACTCTTGTTTAAATCTCGAAATCAATTTTTCGTAGCACTCTCAAACATTTGAATAAATCAACAAACGCAAACACCATTAAAAAAAAAGCCACACTTTACTTTTATTGGCGTGCCCTTGAAGGTACACAAGAAAATCCAAAAGAAACCTTAAACAACGGGTTCGGCGCGAGCTTAACGACTTTTTGCCTCAACGGAAAATACACACAGTGCAGTTTATACCGAGCGCGAGCAGCACATCCTCTTTGCGGCGCCATTCGCCCCACTGATAAAGTCTCCGCCGGTGCAAAACCACGGGTCGGCGGAATGTCCATAATCAAAGAATATCGAGCGCAGGGCTGCAGTTGTTCGAGGAACGTCCAGCTGCAGCCGCGATAAACGTTATAGCCGACGACGACTTTTCTCGCAGCAAATAAAGATCATCGCGCGCGCGCGCGCGAGCTCGGAAGTTAAACAGCGGGTATTGGTATAAAGAGTCGTGAGGGGCTTTGCAAGTGCGAAGCGAAGACAAAAGGAAGGATGAAGTTTAAAGTGTGAGGTTCTTGCGAATACGGAGATGATGATTCTCTGGACACGGGAAACGGGAATACAGGGAAACACTATCGGCAGTGGCGCGCAATCCTGTAATCAACCTTGAACAACTTTGAAGTATCAAGTATTTTAGATTTTACTGTGGCTAGGAGCTGTAAGGTTATAAAGTAAAATAGAACCTTACGATCTGGTGCTGTGGTATCGCGTCTGCATTCAAATTCCTGCTAGCGAGTATAGCGCGTATCGTATAAGATCACAAGATCTTCTTATCTCAATAATCCTCAACACTGAAACAACTTCTGAAAACGAAAAACAAAGGCTTTATCTCGGTTCTTTACTTTTTAAATAACAATAATCTTCCGAACGTATCTTCAGTCTTTATATGTTAGCACGTGCCTGCAAATTTTATAACTCGCGCATTACCTCGTTCACTGTACCTTTTTTCTTACGTCAACTAACCTGTTATTCGTAATTATTAAAGCACAGATTTAAGTTTCAATACTTATAAATATTATTAATTTGTGCATTAAAATCCAACGAAAAAAAATGTGATTCCTCATCATAAACTTGCTCTATAGAAGTACTATATATAATATAATTTTCAGATATGAGATGTTCTATTGGTAAAAATGCGCGTATAATACTATAATTACATATTTATAAAACAATAGAATAGAATACAACCATTATTAAAATTTGTCTTAAAGCGTTACATATACATTTATAGTGGCCGCATTCTGAGAATTCTATATAGACATAAAGGGCGTATACTTGGTACACCTTGAAAACTTGAAAAACTCGAAAAAGAGCTTGAACGACTGGAATTTCCTTGAATTCTAAAACCAAACATAGAAGTTACAGCGAAGTGTATACATCTCCAGACTTGATCAATGTTGAATATATCCCCAAGGTTCCTCAAAACTGTTAACAAAAATAAATCTCAGTGACAGCAACATGGAAATCACTAGATTGTGCTCTGATTAAAATGAAGAAGTTGAATGAGCCTTTCGTCCAATTTTGACAGTTTCAATGGGATTTAATTTGATTCTATTTTTTTGTCAGGCCTTCTTTCTACCAAATCAGCTAAGTTTAAAACTGTTCCAACCAGCGTTGGGGTCATTTGGATTTCAGATGACACAATCCCTATGTCCTAGTGATAAAATCTGACATTATGGTCAGCCAAGTTCCGATCGTTGGTGCGAAATGCCGCGGGGTATTCTCAAACCTATCCGACTCCACCCGATTACCTAACTTGTTGAATTTCGTTTGTTTTGATGTTTTTGCATCTTGCGCAGGTCGGATGGGTTTGAGAACACCGTGCGGCATTTCGCGCCAACGATCTGAACTTAGCTGAGCACAATGTCGAATTTTATCATTAGATCCTAGGGATTCTGTCATCTAAAATCCAAATGAGCCCAACGCTGGTTCCAACCAACATTTTCATCAACAAAACCAAAGAAGCGCATCCAAAAGCCCAACCAGCCACAAATCTCTCCCCTCCAAAATCCTTCATCTCGTCAAAATCTTTCCCCGTACCTCCGTGCACGCTTCACGCGCGACAAAATACCCCTGCTTACACACGCGCGTACACCGTACCTGCACACCCGTGCACACCGATACTCCACTCGTCGGTCGGTGTGCGTGCGACGCGGCACAAGCGCGAGGAATGCGTCGGTCATTGACTGGCCCGTGCCTGCTCGGCGATCCGCGAGCGGGAGTCCAAGGACAGCCGGCCGTGTGGCTCGCTGACTCGCTTGCTATATACACTCTCCTCTCCTCTCTTGTGCTTCGCTGTGCTTCGCTGTGCTTCGCTCTGCTCCGTTGTATGTGTACCGTGAGCCCAGAGCAACGCGCGGAGCCTCCCCCCGCGAGAGCGCGACGACCGACAGACCGAGCGACCGACCAACCGACAGCAGCGGCAGCGTGCCTTTCCCTCGCACCTTGTATGTGTGTGAGAGAGAAGAGTGAGAGAGCATTTCTCGGGAGAGTCGCGAGGATCCCCCTTGGATGCAGGCGGGCGCTGCTGCGCTTTTTCGAGACGTCGGCGGTGCTCGGCTGCTGCAAGCGCCGCGTGTATATAGCTGTTGAGAGAGAAACCGAAATGTCCGCCGAGTGGCGGAGAGAGAATCTTGTGCGCCGCGGGATGGAGAACGGAGGCAAGCGACGCGAGGCCGGGGATTCAGGAGGGAACTGTTATGTTGTGGCTTGGGATTGAGGATTGTAGTGTGCGGAGGGAACGGGTATTTGGTTTTACTTTTTCAGAGCTGGATGCTGTTGGGTGCGAAGAATGCAGGCCTTTGTCGGAATCATCATTGGTATATGGGTTATTTCTTTAAAATCATTTCATGTAGGTATATAAGGTAGCTGTAGTATACATATGAGAATATAAATAATATACATTATACGTTTCTGCTTATTATAATGCTGAGAAATTACATATTGTTTATGTTAATATTATTATATGATAAATGTTATTTGCCTCATACTAGTTACAATACAGATATATTAAAATGTTCTATCTGAATATTTTGTTTGTATATAGTTATAATATATACGAATTCTAAGATTACAAATATTGGGCGAGCTTGCGCAATTATTTTATATTTAGCTTCAGAAAAAGATATATAAAATCTATTAAGATATCGATCATTCTTCAGTATCTTCTTCATATATTAATTTTTCATAAGATTATATTTTTCTTCATTTTAACTTACTCAATACTCACGATGTCCAAGTCCTCTTTAGTCGTATTGAGTAAAAGAAGTTTTAATTTGTTAGGCTCGGTTATAAAACACGGCAAATTAATCTCAACTATTTATTTTAAAGAGGATCTTCACTAATTTTTTAAAAATTTCTCCTTTTCATCTAGTTACATTAAAATTTCGGTAAGTTTCTTTGACATAGTTATAAAGGCCACAATTGATCATTTTGTACTAAAAGTTATTGGAGTTAAAGCATATTTTTGTTATAAAAAAAGGCTTTTGAAAAAGTTCCTTCCATAAATTTATTTGACAAAATCTATTTAAACACCTCATGAATATTTTTCAACTTTAAATTAACAAAAGTTAATATTTTTAAAGCTATTTATCGCTATTTATATACTCAATTTGCGATATTAAATAAAAAAATAATTTGTTAAACTTTAAAGTTATAAAGAAACTACATGTTTTAAAACTAAAAATTGCTGTCTAACTGACAGTGTAACATCTGTATTCGCCAGAAAAAATATTGACTTTATATCGAAATATTTTTATCGACATTTCCTGCAGATTTCAAAAATATTCATTCACATGAGATGCGCACGGTACTTTTTGAAATTAGAAAAATAAATTTCGAAAAAAACACGATTATAAAGTTTTTATTTGGTATGATATCTAATATAAATTGCTTCACTTAACTGTCCATAATTTTAGTATAATTTCGATTTTTCACATTCAGCCTTAAAATCTTCATAAAACTATGTATCTTCATAAATATGTATGTAATACAAAAATTTCAATCTTTTGGTAAAAAATCTGTGGAGTTTCACCTTAATTATATTTATAATATATAATACTTTACAAGGAAAACATGCTTCTGACATTTCATTGTCAAATATATTATACGGGCAAACTAAAAGAGCAAACACGAAAATCCGTTAAGATACACATATAGCCGATGACTAATACCTGCATTAAGAAGTCCTTCGATCATCCACGAAAATTCTCACCGCTGCGACGCGACACATCTTAATTTATAGAACGAAATTCCTATGGTAATTCTACAGGTGTCTACAACGCGTTTCCCATAAATTCACCTCCGTATTATGATATAATTTATACACCCCTACGAGTCCGCCTCTATTTATAATCAAAATCAAGCGGCCAGCATCCACGTCCAAAAGAATCGAGCATAATGCCTACCCACATTGCGAATCCGGCAGTTATTTAACGCGCGCAGGTTATTCACATCGTCCAAATACAGCAGCGGCAACTCCTCTCGTTCTCATTGAATGCCCAAGATCCTCGCACCATAAAAAGAACTCCTACAGCGGGAGGTAGGTGTCTTACCCCGCGTGATTCAGGTGCGCGTAAAATTAGAATACCCCGAAATTCTCAGGTAGCTATATACAACGCACGCACACTGCGTTTTTGCCGTTCGAGTACAAAAAGGGACTCGATTCTTGGATGCCTGTACAACCCACACGTATAGACGAAGAAGTGGGTGAAAGGGTGACCTTGCGCTGTATACGGGGGTAGTTAAATCCCGCGTGAATATAAAAGCCCGGGCGTCGCGTATAAAGGCGCGTCCGCCTTCTATCTTTCTCTCTCTTTCAACGGTTTGCGCGACGTAAGAGTGGGAAGAGATCGGATGAATTTCGAGCAGACCAGTTTCGATTTTCGATGCGCGCACGGTTATAGGTATGCCTGCGTGTGTATACCTGCGCGCGCCCGCAGCTCACGGACTGAAAAGTAAAAGGTCCCCCCCCCCCCCCCCCCAAAGGACCTGGTCCCGCGCGGTCCTTGCTTCTTCTTTTTTTGAGAGAGAGAGAGCTCGGTTGGATGCTGCGCGCCCGTTAAGAAGTTTTTCGCTTTTTCTTTGATTTTTTCGCTTGGGTATACTCCAGTTTTTGCCGGCGTAGTGGGAATTTATTTCAGTGTCTACGGGCCGCACCCGCATAAATTGGGAGTATTAATTTTGCAGAACGGGACGCGGAGTACGAGTTTTTTTTTGCGTGTATTCTATTTGTGTGTTCATTGGTTCTCCGTGCGTGATAAAATTTTTTACGTGTTTATTGTACATGTACATGCTTTGTTGTATCTGCAAACTGAATCTTCGAATATTAACAACATAAGAATTATTTAATAAGTCAGTTGTACATTGACAAGACATTTTTTTCGTAAATAATCTTGATTGAAAATATTTAAAAAATGATCACCCATATAGTTTTATAGATTATTCTATACATAGTTATATCACGTGGCAGACGAGTAAAATGACTGTGCTAATAATGTACCGATTTATATTATTGTTACATATTCTTGTAAAAAAATGTATGTTCACCAATAAATGGTAATAAATGAATAAGTTAAATGTATCACTGCACAAAAATTTAATTTTATTCAATTGCATACCTCTGCAAATAATTGTTTGAAACACTTCTTTGAAATTTTGATTTTTATCAAAATAAAACATCAATCTATCTATCTATCAATCTAAACAAATAATATTTATTTTATTTTAATAAACATATACTTACTAACTGTACTTGAAATAAAGAATTCCCAAAAACTTATAAATGCTTATTATTTCCAAAAAAGCGTTATTAGCAGTACACACTGCAACGTCTATACACGCTTAACTTAATTTATTTTTCAGTGTGTACACATTGCAATTTGACTCTCTACTTAAATATCAAGACAGTCGTCCACCGAAAGCCTTTGTACAACCCAATCCCAAATAATCGTCGATAATAACCCGCGCCTAATTCGCTCTCGCCCTCGCAGAGAAACTAGCACCAGTCGGTATATAGACGATGATTACCGATCGCCGTGTCTCGGCCCCATAGTCCGCGCAATAATCTCTTCCAACCCTTCCCGCAGGCACCGCGTAAGTCCGTTGTAAATTATGACCAGGCCGAGCTTAAGACGGATTAGGAGGATGGGGTTAACCTCTTCCTCTGCACACAGGCCGCACTCTCGCAAATAGATCGACCAGCGCGCGCGCGCAAACGTAGAATATTCATTAGCCAGCGGCTTCTGGTGCCTCTGCTCTCTACTGGTGCAGCCTCGCTTATTCCATAATTTACAACTGCGAGTGCACTTCTCGAGGCAAGGCTTCCTGACGCTGCTGAAAATAAAGGGGTTTTAATCCCGTTTCGATGATGCGAGAGGACTCATTGTTTACTCTTTGTGGGTCAAATGCTAATTCCTGCTTTTCGGGCTTGGAAGGTCCTTTGTTTTTGGGCTGGAACAGGTTAATGGCTTTATTTGGATTGCGTAGCTTAAGGGTTAGCGTTGTATAATATTGAAAATGACCCTTGAATGAAGCCAATTTCATTGTTTTTTTTTGACAATTATCTATTTATATAATTAATTTATTTTTAAATGTATCTATTAACTTTCTCAAACTACCATTTTGGTACTCAAATGAGTTTTATGTTAAGAAAAACATTCTTATATACACAAAGTTTTGCATAAAAGCATATACCGTCACGGACCCAGTTCCTGATCATTTGGTTATATTTATTACTATTTTGACTTTAATGTATACAAAATTTGTTTTATAAAATAATTAGTAATAGTAAACTATTTCGCAGTCATGTATAAAAACTTTAAAAATGTTAAAGTTGGGCGTTGTCGGCAACTTCATGATTTACATCATCTTATTGCAGTTGACTACAAGTGAGCATGCAAAGAAATTTACATCTTTTCTTTAACATTTTGTAATGGATCATAGAAAAACGTATGTAATTAAATTATTTAACAGTTTATTTGTATAAATCACTTAAAATATTCATATAAAATATTATTTTTATTTGTAAAAACGTATGATTAGAAATAGGGTCCAAATTCTTATCGCTTGACCAATTCCTGATCAGTATTAATAACATGTTTTATGTCTGTTTAAAAATCTTAAAATACACAAATATTTATAATAACACAATTCTACAAAAGTAGCACAAAATGTGAAAATAAATGAAAACATTATGTGCATTTTATAGGTTGTAATATATGCTCGCGTCTATATCGTGCAGTAGACAGAACACGAATAACCAAACACTTTTACTTCGCCTAATTTTCACATTTATAATCACACAACCATAAAATCAAGTGTATTAGTATTGCTTAATAAGTTTTTGTTTATCATATAAAATACTTACGCGATCAGGCATTGAGTCTTAATATGATCAGAAACTACTCCCATACAAGTCTTAATCGATCAGGAATTACTCCCACAGCTTTCTTTCTCTTCTTTATATTTAGTATAATTTTAATTATGTATTTTTAAAATTTTATACTACAGATTATAAGAGTTATATTTGTTACTAGAAATGTTATTTTCCATGAATACCTCGTTTTTATGTTTTGTCACAACAAATAACGCGACGACGTGCCGTAACTGATGAGGAACTGGGTCTTTGGCAAATATATAATAAATTTCGCTCGTAAAAGTCGCTAGATTCATCGAATCATTCATTGATCTATAAAAATTGTCAAACGATGGAACCAGCCATACAACCCTATTAAATAAAATAGGTTCTCCTTTTTCTCGTTAATTCACATTCTTCTTCGATCACAATAAAATTTCATTAAACCGGAATCCTCCAATAAATAAAAAAGAAACCTCCATCGCACCGCGACATCCCTCGCGAATATATATATTCCCCCTTCGACAGAAAAAGAAAAAAATTACAGAACTCATCCCGCTCGGCATCCGCGGCGCGAATAACGATACCCTATACCCTCCATCTCGAGGGAGAATCCCATTGTACATCTACACACACACGCGTCCCTCTACCCAGGATCCGTTCTTTTTGTATATACTAGGTATATACCGCTCTCGCGCTTATGAAAGTCGGCTTTTTCCCACAAGCTGCCGCCGCTGCGCCCCCGCGGAATATGGAATCCATATATATATATATATATATATATATATATATATGTATCGGTCGGATGTGCATGCGATGCGTGGCGGGGCAAGGTGCTACAGAAAAACACATAGGAGCCTCTCCGAGAGGTATATAGCGTATGAAGAAAGAGCGAGAGGCAAGGGAGAAAAGGGCAAACCGTAACTAAGAGCTCCCGGGCCTTGTGCTCGCGCGCGTCCCACCACATGTCCGTCTCTCCCACGCTATGGGAGAGAGGGATGCTGCGGCCGGGCTGCGTCTCGTGCCGATCCGCGCGGTCGAGTAGCTTCTTGCATCGTGAAAACGGAAAATCGACGATCATCCTTTCTTTTTTATACTTGTATCGGGTGGGTATCCTGTTCGACCTTGCGGATGAGGCGGTTGGCTGCGGGGTACTTTAAATCGAGTGTAGGTGTTTTTGAGGGAACACGTTAGGTACTGTTAAGGTGATGATAAATCCTCTGTTTACCGTAAAATACGGGGAACCACTTTTTTCATTCAATATTTAATTTTGAGAAAATATCTATCTGAAAAGTTGTTGTTTTTGAGTAGGACAATAACGTTTCATAGAGATATTTACTCAAAATTAAAAATATAATAAGAAAAGTGGTTCTCATATTTGTCGGTAACTGGTGGCTTTAGCATCACCTTAAGGTATGGAGAAACTTGTCTGTAAACAAATTTCGTTAAATGTTGGTGAACGTTATGAAAGTTTTTTCATATAATTATGAATGAAGGTACAATGCAGATTAATTTATAAGGGTTGTAAAAGTTGTTTATCTTTATTTATATACAGCCTCATGTTATATACATAAAGTACAGAGCCTGTTTTTGGTAAAAATTTATTTACCATCTGATTTTGGACATAGTTTTTATGAGATTAACTTGAAGATTTCAAGAAAATACCATTTCAATAATTGTAATAATTACCTATATAAATATTTCTTATTATAAATTATAACATTAAATATATTCTGAAGATAATTTGAAAATATTAAATCAATCAAATAAAAGTCACTTACGAAATCTTGTCGTAGGTAAATGATTTTGATAAAAAACCTACTTTACATTTTATACCACGGAGACGAAGAGATCGATGGGATAGCGATAATAAATAGAGAAGTAGCGATTTTTATACCACGGAGACGAAGAGGTCGATGGGATAGCGATAATAAATAGAGAAGTAGCGATTTTTATAACGGCTCAGAGACAGCAATCACTAGTTCGTTTTACCGAAAGAGTTTATAACTTTAGCTAAAAATGTGATTGTTGTAGTGAATTTCATTTGTCTCTCTCAGCGATTCGCATATATTAGAATATTTTTTTGTATGTAAGTACAATCACTCTGTATAAAGAGATACATAAGTTTCGCAAATTACAGGCTTGTACTATTTTTAGGTAAGAATAGTTCTACAATGCCTATAATTAATTATACATCCAAAGCCATGTTAACAAATATATTTTTGCTTTTTTTTCATGTTTTGAACGTGGTTTATTCCCCGAATAATTTTTAGGTTTATCTTTATTCATAATATAAAAGAAAAAATTCCTCGTATAAATTGTCCACTTTTTATCTGAATGTATTTCTTCAGAATTACATGCATTTACGTAAATTCCCGTAAAATTTCGCAAACGCGTAGTTTAATCACAACACTAAAAAATGTTTCCTAATTACAAATTTTGAAACTAAACTCTACAATTAAACAACATACCTAGTCACAGAAAATATAAAATTTCCGCGATACATTCCATGCACCCACATACTGTACACCTCTTCCTATTCGCACTCACCGCGCGCACCTACATACCCACGCATTCGTATATAGGTGTGCGGTTGTTCTCTCCCTTTGCTTTACGCTCGCGCGTCCTTCCTCTCCCGCGTGCTTCTCTCTTTTTTTTCCCCTCTCTTTCTCTCTCTCTCTCTCTTTGCAGCGCAGTGCGTCGATGCGAGGTCGCCCGCGTTTTGTATTATAAAGGACGCGCGCGTATGTAGGTATACGGGATATACGGGACTACCGTCGGCGAGCCCGCGCGGGATACACACAACAGCTATGCGCGCCAGTGGTATAGTTGTTGCTTTTCTTCGGAGGGAGAGACAGGGAGAGAGTGGTTTCGATCGAATTTCCATTTCACTCTTTTTTTTTGTTGTTGTGTTCGACAGTGGCAGGATCCGTTTTGGAACTGGGGAGACGGAACGGAGGTGGTGCTGCAACGCTTTTGATTGAATGAATGTAGATTTTTTTATCGGGCTCTTGTATCTGTTCGGTGGGATGGGTGTATATTGTGTATAACCGGGGTGTACAGGAAATATTTTTTAATTTGCATCGGGTTTTAAATGTGAATAATTGTATTTGAATGTTTAATAATTATAAGTTGTGATCGATTTCATTTTTAGACCTTTGGTTTTTATTCTTTTTCTTTTGCTAGCTATCAAAAATATATTTATTCCATACCATTGTAAATATATTTCTATGAAAAAACAAAACGCAAATACACGTATTTTGATTCAATTGCATTAATATATGTATAGTAAATACAATTAAAATAGAAAGATTAATATTCATTTTTTGAAAGAATAGTGGCTAAAACTCATTATATAATATTATTCTACAACCACATTATATTATGTTAAGAGATTTTGATAAAAATTAAATAACTTTAACGATCATCAAGAGCTAATTTTAGTTACTTTCATTCTCTTTACTTCTGATAAGCTGAAATCTTATTATTTTGCACAAATCACCATATGAGTTCTTGATGAAAAAAAATCAAATAATTAAAATACAGAATTAAAATGAGAAAAGTGACTAATATTAGCTCTTATTAAGACTATATATACATTCATTTAATTCCGAGCAATAACCAATAATTAAAAGAAATATGGCAAAATACTACATTCATTAATTCATAACATTCTACACTTAGTAAATGATAAATCATTTTGAATCTCGAAGAAATACTTTTCAAAAGCACGTATACTTCAATACAGATGAATATAAATTAATAAAATTATGTATCTCTTGGATTGCTCTTATTTTTTACATCGTGCCAATAACTCTTTAAAAGTATTTATACACTGGCAGAAATAATATGGTAGAAATTCCCTTGTACATCTAGTAGGAGTGAGTATAAGGGAATAAAAATGTAAAATTGTAATTTTTGTGATTTGATTATATTTTATGCTTTATTCAGATAAAGTAATGTACGATGCAAAATTAAACAATCATAATACAAATTTTTTTAAACGTATGGTTCCTTATAAGCCAAAATCGTACATAAATATCTATAAGTGATCAGTGGTCATGTGGTAAAGCGTTTGACTATCAACCCAAAAGTCTCGGGTTAGCGCCCAGTCATAAACTTCATTTTCAAAATCGCTCAAAATCACAATAGTAAAAATTACAAGGTAATATATAGGAAAAATTCCGAACCACATAGGAAACATTAATTTGTAGTCTCGTAGATGTTGCGAGGATGGCTACCGTCACTACTACCCGATGAAAAAAGGAATTTCTACTAGATTATTTCTGTCAGTGTAATTATAGAACAATTAGCTTTAGAGTCAGAGTCCCAATTACTGACACCTTGTTCTTATTAGCTAATACCCCGATATTTTTCCGCATAAAGTGAGAAAATCGGGCACTTCTCGCACAGAGTTTCAAAAATATATTGAATGATAGTTTTTAATGAAACCAATCATTTAATCCATGTGTGAAATGTTTTTTCAACTTTATATAAGAAAAGTAGCCTGGTATCAGTAAATCCAGACCGGGTGTCAGTCATTGGGACACTAATCCTCTAACTAATTTATTGTCATGTCAATCAATTAACAGAATTTTAATAATATTTTCTATAATTAATCTCTACACTTTAAGTGCTTTAAGAAAGGTAACACCGATAATCGAAAGCCTAAACAACAAACAAAAAAATATTTTGCATTCAACAGTTTTAAACATTATTTAATATTTGAATGACAAAGGAAATACTGGTATTAACAGCGAAGATTACAGATGCACGAATCCACACGGATCCCAAGCATTCGGAAATCCGCTAAACAGCCGAGCGCCCAATGAATAATTCATTCGGAACAAAAGCCTCATATAAACAATCCCTCCCTAGCCGATCGCCGACAACAGCAACGAAGCCGTCGAACCAAAGTAAGGCCGCATTCAACAGCAGTGCGAAAGGGGGCCCCAATAAAAGTCAGCCTACAGGCCCAGTGATTCCAGATTTTCCCGTTCGTTCCGTCTCTCCCTCCCTCTCTCTCTCCTTCCACAAGTGCGGGCGAGTGAAAAGTCGCCAACAGCAGCAACAGCAGCGGAGTGGCAATAAAATTGGCCTGGCCTGCGTGGGCTGGAAAGAGAAAAACCCCCCAGAAAACTTCGCCTCTATATACAGCGCATCCCTTTTTTTCCGCAGCGTGCAAGCCTTGCCTAGTGTCGTGGTGCGCACGGCGGCATTTTTTCGGTCAGTAATAATCGAGCGCGAACCCTTTTTTTACGACGGCCTGTTTTCTCTCTCTCCTCTCCTCTACCGGTACAATATAAATGACCGGGTCGTATAACCCATGCGCGCGGAAAATGAAAAAAGAGAAGCTCGAGCTGCGTGCGGCTGCCGCCGAGAAAAAGAAGGAAATATTGCTCTCGCGCGCATAAAACGTTATATTGGAGGGATAGAAAGGTGCGCGTTGTACGTCGGATGCGTTCCATTGTGCGTAGTCCTGCGCGCGGAAAGTTCCAACTCGCCAAAAGAGAGACGATTTACGGATTGAATGGAAGGGTGGTCTCGCAGCGGCGACGGTGCATTTACGATCTCCGATGCGCCGCATTTTCGGAAACCGGATTTTTTAGCCTTTCACGCCGGGCCACGAATGGCTCTTTTTGGAACGTGCATTGTTGTCGTTCGCGCGCACTTTTTGAGATGTACATGTGTGTACGTGTACGCGGAAAAGTTGGAAACGACCGCCACATGCGAGCGATTCACGCTGTATTTTTAGAAGGCGTAGGTGTCAATTGTTTGGGGGGCGACGAGTGATTCAGAATTTGCTGCTAAAGCGTATTTTGAGTGCTTCGCGGAGCAGCGAATTGCGTCGCTGAACTTTTATAGGCAACGGTGTTGTTCACGTGAGTTTGATAACTATAAAGTTAGTAGTACAGTCATTATTTTTTTTGTATATTTTTCATTTATTTACGAATTTTTAATAATATTGTACAAATACGAAATTATATAAAGGTACGAAAACAAACTTTATGATGAAATGACAATTCTTTCGCACTAAACAAATCATACAAATACGCGCGTGTTTCTGGATAAAGAAACATTTGTTCTTTACTTTCCTGTATAAAACCACAGCTCTTTTGTACTACCGATTATAAAATATATATTACAAATTCAAGTAATCATCCGAATCCCTGTAAACGCTCTTAAACAACAAGAAAAATCTCGCGCGATTGAAGCAGCAGTTGCCTCAATCACGCAACATTCGCCGCGCAAACAATCTAAATCGAGCCATATTGAAACCCGATGCTACCATATTACGTCTACACCCTGATATTCGTAATTTCCTTATACAAATAACGCACATATCTGGCTCACATCCGCGCACACAATAATTGCGAACAATTACGCGGTCGCCCGTATAGATAACGCACATGCACACGTATCGGACACTACACAATATATTGCGTAATGCGGCGGAAGATTTCCGGCTGTTGTAAAGACACGTACACGCGTATGTGCACTATACATACGCACAGTGCGCGTATGTAGCATCCGAGAGAAGAATGATCCTCGCTCTCTCTCTCGAGTGAACTCGCGGAAGTGGGCAGACCGAGGATCTTTCTTCTTCTTCTCCTTCTGTGTTTCCCTCCTCTTTTTTTGCTCTCGCTCTTTCTCTTTCTTCATATCTTTCCCTGGCACTCGACTTTTTTTTCCCACCATTTTTTATATCGGAGAAAAAAACACGTGAAAAGGTCTTTCACCTGAGAGCCGCGAGGCGAGAGGCACAGCAGCAACAGTCGGTACGCGCGGACCTACCTGTTTGTTACAATTCGGCCTTCCGGAAGTACCCGCAGGTGTGTAAAAAAAAAGAGGATATGTGGAAGAAAGACGAGTGGAGGTTTTGATTGTAATTACGAGTTCTCACGTGCTTTAGTTTGATAATTTTTAGCTAGATCGATCGTCAACATTTTGCGGCAGTATGATTGCAGAAGTATATTTTAAGGCTGTTTTAGATTTCTTGTATGTACAATACAGATTATAAAAGAGCTAACTAAAAGTTCTTTTTTTTTAGATTTTGAATGGCGTTTTAAAGTTATTATTGGTCCGCGATTCCAAAAAAAAGAGATTCTACAATTTGATTTTAGATAGTTTTAACTCTTTAAAAAGAAATAACTATTTCTGCGTATCTAAAGCTGCGATATTATAATATTATATTTATCTCCTTATAAATATAATATAGGATTATAGAAAAAATCTTAAACGTATAATATTTAATTCGGTTTGGGAAATAAATTTGTATCAGATAATTTCAACAATAATTGTGCAAGGGAGATGCCGCATGACTGGCGCACCTAATCTTGATCATCGATTATTTAAATGAAAAAAGCATTAAAGATAAATGAAAGTGTAAGTAATGCTAGATTAACATGTTTTCTTTTGCAATAAACTTTTGTTATTTATTTATCATTTATAAATAGTCGAACATGAACGAATAAATAATGAAAAATAAATTTGAGCCATCCAACCCGCTTACGGCTCGGTTGGCGCACTCTTATTAATGATTCAAATTTCTATATAAAAAAAATAATTTCTGTTAAATGTTGGGATTAAAATAAGTAATACAAGTGGTTGTGAATTTAATTTAATAATTCTAAATACTGCAAAGTTAATTAATTATGTTATTAACGTAAAGATGTTTATCGAACTTTCTATCGTGTCACGTTCTTAACCAAAGTTTGTTCAAAATTACTTTTCTCTGTTTTTCTCAATGACTTCTATGAATATTCTTTTATTTTTGGTATAATTGCTATTTTAGTACTAATCGAATAAGCTAATTTTAATCTTAAAAAACGAAAAAGGCATCAAGATAATGAGGTGCGCAATCAAAGCCGCTGCGCCAATCAAGCCGCTTCTCCCTCAACTATGATAACAATAGAAAGAATTAGAAAGCTTCGATAAAATAACGATCATCATGTGCATCGTCATACTCTACCCAACTATAAGAAGCGTCCCGATAAGATCGTAGATTATGTTTCGATTGTACATCACGGGGCACCGTGAAAACGAAAATAAATGACCGACATTGACTAATTACACGCAAAACGGTTAATGGCGTTTGAATCATATTCGGTAAACAAAAGTACATTTCGCGTTCGGCGAAGCCCGAGCTTTTTCAACGAAACTCGTGGACGTTAATTTAAAAGCAATTTGTACGCTTTTACGATGACGTACGCGCGCGTGTGTGTCCGTGTAGGCGACTTGCGCCGAGTTTTCAGCCAATTAAGATAATTTTTGTATCTTATAAGTTTGACGTTTTAAAACGCGACAAACGCGCTCGGCGCCGAGTGCGCTCCGTTTTTCTTTTTGGAATACGTAATGGCTAAGTAGTATTTATCACGGAATACGATTTTTCATTGAATATAAGTAGCCGTGCCATTAAAATTTTTGCTTTGTTTCTGAAGAGATAAGAGCTCGCATCGGGCTCGCTCGGCTCTCGCACAAAGTTTCCGCTCGCCTCGATTTTTCAGCCGCGTAATTTTAATAGTCCCCTCGTTAGCCAAGTGATTTTCTAGACGCGTCCACTCGAGAACCAGAATTAATTGGGTTTACCGCTGTAATTAAAAGTACATTAGAGTTCGCGAAAAATCATATATGTATCACCTCGAGCGATTAAATGCGCCAATATTATGCACATTTTTACCCGATCAGCGAGTACATCGCGTAATTACAAATCTTTTATCCCCCGTATAATACAGTTATTACAGAACTATTACGAAACGAGCGCGAGTACCGCAAATATTCCACAATCTCAGTGACCGACATTCGGCCCCGTATAATAAAACGGCCCGACAGACTCCCGAGCTGCCGCTTCTGCTGCCTCTTCCAATTTTTTGCCCCAAAGCGCATTATAACCAAGCGACGTCGGCCGCGACGACGCCGACGACAACAACCCGCAAAGAAAAAAAGTTGACTTCGTCCCAGGCGCGTTAACCCTTTCCGTCACTGCTCGGTACAAGAAAAAAATTTAGTCCTTCGAGTCGATTGCCGTCCTAAGCGATCCGATTAACTTCCGTCGTGGCTTTATAAGCCGAGGGACAGCGGCGGCAGCAACGAAAACCGAGAGGTGGAGGACGCGCCGAGGAAGGGCCCCCGAGGCTGGTCGTAATTATGGAAATGATCGTCGCCGAGAGCAAAAGGGTTGCTGCTGCCGCTGAGCTCCTCGCGATAATTGGATTGGCCGGGACGGAGAGGAAAGAAAAAAAAAGTTGACTCGCTCGGGAATACTCGGAGTTGCTCGGGGGGCTCTCTTTACAATCCTTTTAACTCCGAGGGAGCTCGTGAGCGGAGGAAAGGATTGTAGCAGTAAAGCCATATCTCCGGAACTTTCTCCTCTCAGGGCGAGCTGCAGTTGGCACGTATACCTATACACGGAAGGAAGGAAACGCACGTCTCCCTGGTTTATGGTGTTCGAAGGGTTATTGGTGTCCGAAGGGTTTGTTTTTTTTGCTACTGCCGGGACGGCGAAAAACACTTTTTCGGGGATTAGCTTTCTAAGCGGTGTGTGATGGCCGTATCGAGGAGATTATAATTTAGAGAGGTGAGAGGGTTGTAATAGACGGTGGAAAAAAAATGTTTTTTTTTCAGATGGCCGAGTCGCGCGAAAGGATTAACTCGAATTATCGGTCGTTTAATGACCTCCGCTGAGAAGAGAGTCAGGGGTCAGTTTGGGCCGCCTGAGCTTGGTACCTTTTTTCTAATTGCCCCGTAGCGGGCAACGACGAGCTCGAGATCCGTGCGCAGGGGTTATTTACTGCGGTACTGTAGGCGACGTTTGCTTAGCGGGAGATGTTTTGTCAATTTGGCGGTTTTGTTTGTAAACGCATTTTTTTCTTGAAGTTTTTATCAATATTTATACGAAATAATAATTATACAAGTGTAAATATTTTTTATAAT
This sequence comes from Gastracanthus pulcherrimus, assembly GCA_949152435.1. NCBI lineage: Eukaryota > Metazoa > Arthropoda > Insecta > Hymenoptera > Pteromalidae > Gastracanthus > Gastracanthus pulcherrimus. The sequence goes on along the minus strand of OX424574.1, from coordinate 5,990,292 downwards.
GTTGTATGTCATCATTTGTTATTATAAATTCATAACAAATATGTTAACTGCATTAACAAATCGATTGACGTCAATGCTTTACTTTAATCTTAACCAGCTTAATTTTTTAACGTGTTTTTTGGACATATTTTGAATTTTTTGTACATGCCGTCTTTATCGGCCATTCATATTATTCTACACCAAATTTAAATCTTGGCAATCTTTCTACATAATAGCGCTCGTCATAATTTTGACGTTACGCTTCTTTTAATAATCTTCAAAACCTCCTTTTTACAAAAAATAATCAACGCAATTTCAAGGCATAATTTTTATAAGTTACGCATCAAATAATAATCCATACGTCGATAAAAAAAAGATACCTAAAACCATTTTTCAAAATGTCAAAGTAATCCCCCCATGCAAACTACATCGTAAATCTATCGATCTCGCAAAATCGTTCGACCGCCAGAGCATTCCTCTGGCACATACAGAGAACCCCCGGCCAGCACCTCCTCAAAAGCACCACATATCCGCTATAAATAAAGACACGCTCGCACAATTCTCGCATAGTTACGCGCGCTCCACCCGCGGATCCAGCATTACATTACACCCATACACATCTATAAATCGACGCCACTCGCGATCGCAGATCGTCGCGATATAGCTCTTGCGCGGATTTCGTCGGCCTGTCGATCGACCGATCGATCGTTCTTTTCGTCATTTCTTTTTCCCTCCTCGCGCACACACTATACACAGGACGATAACGAGTTTTATTTTTAATAGGTTCATTGACATGTCTGCCCGGCGAGCGCGCGCGCACTTTCAAGGTCCGCAGCGGCACAGGCAGGTTTTGCTACGCGCCGTGCTCATCGCTCCGCGCGGCTCTTTTTCTTCCTCGTCTCGGGGATTATATAGACCCGCCGTTCGTTTTCTGCGCGCTCGCGCGCGCGCACAACTAGCGGTTCACTCGTTATATATCTCGGGGAGTCGTCGTTGTCGTCGTTGTCGTCTTTCTCTCTCTCTGGTTCGAGGTACGTTTTAATTAACGTCGTCCAGAGGTGGAGTGTGTGAGCCGCCTTTTAAAGTGACGCACGCTCTAGACGAGCGTCAATGCGTTAAGAGAGGCTCTTGTTGCGATGTATAGATTTGCTGGACTCGCTGATTTTTTAAGCAAGTTTACGAAAAACTTGCAGGATAAATACGAAAAATATTTGAATTTTTAATACTAATTACATTTACATATTTTATGAATTAACAGTTTAATTCAATGCTGGGAGGGGTATTTGCCCGCAGAGTAGTTGTTTCTGTTGTTCTAATAAATATAGTAGATTTTTTGTTAAAGAGTGTATGAGACACTCTAAAAATCTCGTCTACAATTTGCTGTTAGAAGCAATCATCGAAAGTATGGTTAATGTTTGATGGTTTGTTGTATTGAATTGTTTCTGATGTAGAATGAAGTGTAATACCATTATCGATGAAAGTTAATTATGGCCGCACAGAAAAATATTTAGTACATTCAAATAAGTGTGTCTAAAAATTCTGCTGCAAAAAATGTAGTTATAATTAATAAACATTTATTGGTTTGAGACAAAGGTTTGGTTTGTTCATCGAAGTATTTGCTCAAGCGAAATAAATATTATTTACATTTCGAATAAATACTTTATAACTATTGAAACGGTTCATTTAAATTTACTAGTACTTTTTGCAGTGTGCTATATAAATTTTAATATTTTAGTCTTTACTGAAAGATTTAATTGATGATATTTATGAATATTTCTTTGAACTTGTTTACACGCAGTGATTGAATATTTATCATTTCTCTCGTGTAGTTATTAAAGCACGCATATAAGAAGTAAAAGACATTGTTAATCATAAATGGAAATTCATATCTAAAAATAAAAACAAGTGCGTGTATGTCAGTATATATGTAAATTGTAATGAGTTTTGCATATAACTGTTACTTTCGTACGTATTGGTTTTGTATCATCGTAAGTCAAGAGAGAACAGGAATTTAGCTCTCATAATACTTGCTTTTTACATAAATAAAAATATATTTTCTATAAATAGTCAACGGGTGTGGCTAGCGCGGGATCTGTTTCCACAATGATCGGTGTCATTAAACTTTGTCGTGCGGAATCTACTTTGTCATGCAAAGGATTTGCTTCTTGGCCTCGGAAAAAAAAGAAATACTTACGATTTATGCAAAGTAGATTGCTAGTTCTTTTTCTAGCTAGAAATAATAGACAGAAACCCGTATTTATTTGAAACGCTCATTTTTTTAATAATTGTTTTCTACAATCATAAAACCTTATAAAAAACATTAATTCATAATTTTATGGTAAATATTGAGACTGTGAAAAATTATATGTTTGGTCAATGTTACTAAATTACATATTACATCCCTTGCTGAAAAAATATAGTCGCCGAAAATGTCCATTAAATATTAAGTTGAAAATTGAGTTAATCTTATTAACCACCTCTCTCGGTATAAACTAATGAAAGCACTCGTGGACAATTCTCGAGCTCTAAAACTCCAGCCTTAACGGTCTCTCTTAAAAAGTGTATAAAAACATCCAACTGAATACAAAATACATTGACCGAGGCTATCAATGAAATCCATTGTATCGAGTCTCTTTGTTTCAATTGCTCAAGGCTAATCGTCGAAATCAAAGCCTCTCTCTGTTTCGATCATCGATCCCTCACGAAACACACCGCACATCTACCATCCTACATCATTCAAACCGGAAGCCATGCATCCAGAGGAAGTGATTATAGAAAACCCATATCTGTATACTTACACTTTTCCCCGGCATCTTTTCATCCCGTTCGAAACCGGAAATCGACCGATCGACGCGTACGTACCGAACCACCGATCCCTTTCAACCTTCTCTCCCTCGTACGCGTTTACCTGTCCAAAAAAGGCCGTATCAAGGCTGTCTACGTGCGCCACTCGGGGGTTGTTGCCTTTTTTCATCCCGCTGCGCGCACATACGCGAGTGCGCGCACGACTGGGTTAGTGGTCCCGACCGCTCAGGTATACGCGTCCGATACACAATAATAAACGCGCTTTGGAAAACATGGATAGACCGCGCGGCGGCGGCAGAGTTGGACCCCTTTTCAGCCTCCGCAAGCGGGGGATCCTTTCGCTCGGATTTCGTATGGCGCTTCGCGCGCAACCCTTCGATGATCAGGTATATGGCGGATGCTCTTTTCCACGAAAGGAGATTTTTTCTCTTTTTTTTGTCGGGAGACGTGGGTGTGCGGTGCAGCGGACGATCGCGCGGGTGTGTATAACGCTATGTGGGCCTGCATGCGAAGGTTTTCCGGTTTTTGTGGGATGAGTCGAGCGTTTAGGCGAAAGAGAGAGAGAGAGAGAGTGTGAAGAACGGTTTGGGAACGATGTTGTGGGAGATTTATCATTTTTAAGGTGGTTCTGTATGCTTTTGTGTGCATTTGAAGAAAGCTTTTCAACGGAAATCTACTGTCAAAATGAGACGGCGCACGGATAGACATTTTTTATCGATAAAGCAGCGAAACGATTTTGCATAGCTGATACAACTATGTAATATTTTAGCTAAAATATAGCGGAAATATTACTTCGCGTAAAAATACTATTTTCATCAAATAATACGATTGTTATATGTATGTCCCTATATGGTATTTAAATACTTAGTCGCGAAAAAAATACGTTTGGGAGAAGTTCGGCAAAAGTTTGGGCCAAACTTTAGCAATGAGACAATGCCAAAGTTTTGCCGAACTTGGAATAATGCCAAATAATTATGAAAAAAAAAGAAAAAAAAAAAATTCGGACAAACAGATTTCTGATTTGTAGGCTTGCTCTATACCAACTGAGCTATTACTTATACTTGTTTCTGTCATCAACGATCGCAAGCCTACAAACCAAAAGTCCGCCAGTTCAAATCCCATAATTATTCCGCTTTTTTCAATGTTCGGCAAAAGTTCGGGATTGTCTCATTGCTAAAGTTCGGGCCGAACTTTTGCCGAACAAGGTTTTTGCCGAACAAGGCTTATGCCGAACTTTTTCCAAACGTACTTTTCTTTACGCGGGATTTAAATTTTTGCACAGACCTAAATTCTATACACAGGTTAATATTTACACATTTCTACGTGATAGGCTGATAATTACATGGCGATATTAATAACAGCTAATCTAAATGAGTTCAGGTGAAAATAGGATTTACAACGAACAGTTAAATTTCTGTAAAACCTAAATTGGTCCGTCGTGTTAGTCTATAAAAGCTACGCATAAGCCATAAATGCTTATAATCAAATTTTTAATACACTAACTACTCGTCTTTATTTTTTACACATGATACTTGTATGTAAATATTTATAAATACAGAAAAAAAATTAGTGCGATACCACTACGTACTTAAAATAAAAAGAAATAATAAAAAATTCCAAGTTCTCACATAATATTATATTTCCGGGACTACTATACGTTCCATTTTTTTCACATTTTTATGTGCAAATAATTGGCGTATTATCTTGTAAATAACAATGAATACAATCCCTTCTTAAGCGCTTGACCAAGATTGCTATTCAATACCCCATCGCGGGATTTCTCTCCGTAGATACACGATCGAGACAAAACCATGTAATCTCCATAATGGAAAATCCTCTCTCCCTCCCACGTTACATCATTCGGTACATCAAAGTCCATCATACCGTGGCGGTGCAGCGCGGCTTTCTAAGTCAAGACCTTGCCCGAGTGCTGCAGCACACATTCGTGGGCTCACGAGTCTGTGTGTAACGGCGATAATGAGAGGGAAAGAGAGTAATAGAGTGTGGCTTAGGGGCACGGCGCTGCGGTGCGCGTAGCCATCGAAATGTGCTCGATTCGTAGATTCATTGAATATCGATTAAATATTGATTAATGTGCTTTGCGAAGCAGAAGTTTCGCATTTTTATAATAAGTTACTTTTTGCACAGAAAAAATAGTTTATCTTATTCAGAATGTACTGGATTACAGTAAAAATCAATTAAAAATTAAAATTTCCCGCCTCTTATCTTATCGATCGAACGATAAAAAATTAGTTGTAATTAAATATATATAGATTAAATCCTATGAAACCAAAACACTATAATCCCTTTTTATATACTTATAATAATGCGTCCATAAATGACGTAAGGCTTTCTTCCCTTAAATTTTAAAGCTTCTACAAATGCCAATCGAATAAAATAACCTGGCCTGATTTTCGGGACCGTTCAAAAGGCATTCGTGGAAATATTGAAACATTTATTTGAATGAATGTTTGTAGAATAATAATAGTTTACTTGTACACACGAAAGGGCAATGCTCTCTTACAGTTTTGCATAAATCAGTCTATACACACTGAAAAAAAATTTGTTAAATCTAAGTAAACGTTTCCTTGAATCGTACTAAGAAAAGATTTACTTAAATAAAGTAAATATTTCTTAAATTTAGTAAACATTTATTGAACTGATGAATACCAGTCTAAACATAATTAAATATTTACTATTATCAAATAAATTTTTTCTTAGTACGATTCAAGGAAACGTTTACTTAGATTTAACAAATTTTTTTTTCAGTGCATTAAATTATAATCACGTATTTCGTTCTCATTCAATGATATCCTAGGCGGGAATTTTAAATTCTAAATAAACTTTGGCACCTTCGCAATGCTGAATCGCCAATTCTACATAAATAAACGAACTTGGCCTGTTACCAAGCCAGAGTTCAAGCACATAAATCCATGTTTACCTTTCCTTTTACAAATACAAATCTATAAATACCCCCAACAGCATCCTAATGCTCCCAACACTGTTCCACGCGTAAAATCCCGAGCACGCCCATAAAATTACATTACATTACGTAGAACCCATAGGCCGCGCGGGCCCAGCCTCGCAGCGCGAATAAGAAAAGCGCGACGCGTATACAGAACCAAGGCGGCTGAATACCACGTGCTCATAGGCGAGCCGATCGCGACAAGAACAACTCTTGCGCGCTGCCGCTTATACCGCCGCGAACGAGATAACTGTAAATTCCACTTCTCTCTCTCTCTAGCTCCTTCCTCCTATTACCTCTCTTCGTCCTCTCCTCGTCTGTGTTCCCTTCTCTCGCGGTCGCCGAGGCCTGGCGTCCGCCTTCCGTCTTCTTCTTGTTCCTTAGCTACGCTTTAGCTTCGCTTTAGCTTCGCTTTAGCTTCGCTTTAGCTTTGCTTTAGCTTCGCTTTAGCTTCGCTGTAGCTGCTATTCGCGGGGAGGTATGAATGTGCCTCTGGGCTTTTCCGCGACACGCCGCGCGCGCTCGTTGTGGGCTTTGCTTTCCGGATCCGCGACGCTGGGGGAGAGAAAGAAGGAGGCGGAAGAGGAGGATGCGAAAGAAAGAGGTATATAGAGGATGGGCTGGTCTGCGTGCACAAGCGGATCGGAAATTAGCTGGGACGACGGGCTTTCGTGAAGCTTGAGGAGGCTCGGGGGCAGTGAATCGTTGCGCGTGCAAGATTAAGAGATTCTTTTCTAGTTGGAGGAATTTGTTGTGTAGCGTTGTTTTATGTAGATTTGGATTTTTAGCGCTTAATGCATGGAGAATTCATAAATGTATAAATAAATTACGTGAAAAGCAATATATTTTGAGGCGAGTGCGAAGTGGAAAACTAAGAATCTCTAGGACTTCGTCAATCACTCTGAAATTCTTGACTTTTATTTGTGACCATAAAAAAAAACCATTTTGGGCAATATTCAACATATTTTTCAATATTGTTTGCAATAAACATTAATTATTATAAAGAATAAGTCTAATTAAACGTTCTATGCGCATTAGATTTTTTTCGGGCATATGTTTAACATTTTTTGCGCTTATTTTTCACGTTGAAATAGAAAATTAATGTGAAATTTCAAAATTACCAGTTTGAATTTTCTTTATCTTTTTATGTTCAGTCTAGATATAACTTAAATTCTCCCTTCAGCTTTTGTCATTGATCATGATGATCCAACATATATAAATAAATATTTCGCTGTATACAATACAAAATGGAGAAAGAGATTTTCTATTCATTGGACTTTTTAAAATAAATCTGATTTATAGATTGTATCAATTTTAATATACTTTAAATGTTAACCTATCCTGTGCACTAATATATTTTTGTATATTGAGCGAGATATCTCAGCTATGCTCTCAAAAGGGTTTAGAAAATGTTCAACAATAACATTCATATTACCATGTCAGTTCGATTGAAAAAATATAGATGGATATATAATTATGAATATTAAACAAATTTACTTAACTTATTTAATTACAAAATTTATCACAGATTTGATCGTATTTTTACTGTACTATTATTATTATTATTATTAATAATAAATTACCTTGTACGAATAATAAAATATTATGACTTTGCCAAACTAAATATATTTCTTTGTTCTTGTGATTACATGCCAAGTGTTACTTGATTTATTTATTTCTACAGGAGGTAAGTAAAAACTTTTTACTCAATGACATAAACAGAAGCAAAAGTGTCTAAGCGATACGCAAAGCGATTATGACCAAAAGGAATGCGGTTTTATTGCCTGTCAGATCACGAGTTGCGAACCTTTGTTTTGAATTAGATTGAACGCGGAATAAGAAATGAAGAGGCAAGGTGTGACGCGCGCACGCAAAGGCGTAACATTAGAATTATGGAAATGAGATATCGCGCCGGCTATTATACGCGCCCGTGCTCGATTACTCATTTATTTGTCGCGTGTGGCGTATTGCTAAGCTGGATTAAAGATTCGTCGAGCAAACATCATATACGTTTAAGGCGTAATTTAATGAGATGAAAAACATTGAAACAATTAAGTTTTCCTCAAAAAATTAAGCGTATTTCGCTACTTTTTCATTTTTTTCCAAGTTATTTTATCTCACGAAGTGAGTTTTACATTTTTTAAAACTCATTTTGCCGTAATGTATGCACGCCAGCATAATACGCGACAATAATATTTTTTAAAGCACCATCGCGTCGTCTGGAGTATCAAAGAAGGCATTTATGCAAATTCATGCAAAATTTAAATGAGTCACATTAAACTGAATTTTCAGCGCCAAATACGACACCACAAATCTCCCAAAAAATCATAATACGTAAACCAACATTCAACAATTATTACTACGCACGACGTATCCCCCTTTCCTATCAACAACTCGCAAATCTCCGATTTTCAATTCATCGAACTCCCCCCGGTATATTACAATAGTCGTCATCGGGGCTATCGATGATCGCGAGCAGCTCGCTACGTGACGAAACACACAAGGAAAAGCACGAGAAACCGTTAAAAATGTACGACGCCGTTGAATTCGGACGTTACCTCAGCGCCTCGGTCGTTCGGCGCAACGTCACATACACCTATTTTTATTATCCATTTGCGCGGGCGCGCCCGTCGCACTCGATATATAAGCATACGCCGTGCGCATCGTGATTTTTCGTGTGTATGTTATACCCTCATCAAACATTCACCTCGCGCTGCTCCGGTCATATACATTTCTCACTCTCTCTCTCTCTCTCTCTCTCTCTCTCTCTCTCTCTCTCTCTCTCTCTCTCTCTCTCGCTCCATCTTATTCCCCATACATACATACATACATACATATATACTTACATACATACATACATATATACATACATACACAGAGAGAATTTTCTAATAAAAATTATAACGAAATTCAGGGTAAAAATTACCGTAAATAACTATAAAGCTGCTACACTACTACTTTCTGGCACTTTTTCCTGATATTTTACTATAAAAATTATCTCATTGACTACAAATTCTACCGCACAGACTTCTAAATTTTACCGCACTGAATGGTAAAATTTACCTGATTTGAGAAAAAGAAGACAGCTGATAAAGGAAACTGAGCGTGTACACATTTTAGGTTAACTCAAATATAAATGTGAATAATTGTACGTATTTAAGTATTAATGATACTATTACAATAATTGGAAGGAAATCCAGACTTTTAAAAAATATTTCGTACAAATTTTACCACAAATTTTGGTTTTCTCTAAGATTTATACAGGGAACTTTTACTCTACGGCAGGCAAATTTTACCCTTCAGTACGGTAAAATTTATCGTAAATATCAATAAAAACTGCCGGAAAGTTAGAGTGTCCCAGCTTTATAGTTATTCACGGTAATTTTTACTGCGAATTTCGTCATAATTTTTATTAGAAAATTCTCTCCGTGTACATACTTACATACATACATACATACATATATACATACATATATACTTACATTCATACATACATACATACATACATATATACATACATATATACTTACATTCATACATACATACATACATACATATATACATACATATATACTTACATTCATACATACATACATACATACATATATACATACATATATACTTACATTCATACATACATACATACATACATACATATATACATACATATATACTTACATTCATACATACATACATACATACATACATACATACATACATACATACATACATATATACATACATATATACTTACATTCATACATACATACATACATACATATATACATACATATATACTTACATACATACTTACATTCATACATACATACATACATACATACATATATACATACATACATACATACACGCGTTTGTGAGCTCGTGTTATATCAGTCACGTGACGGCATCTGTCGATGTCGATCGTGCGATTGATCGCCGCTTGCATGCGATTGCCCTTCGTTCCTGTTCCTGGCTGCTGCTACTGCTGTTGTCGTCGAGTGAGTGCGGGAGAAGTGAATTCAGCGTGGATAATCGCATTCAAATGCCATTCCGCCGGCGATGGCGGCGACTTGCATCGGCTCTAACGCTTTGCATTTTCGACGGCGAGGCTTACGTGTGAGGTATAGGTTGTAGGCGAAGGCGAAGTGTAGATGGGATTTGAGAGTCTACTGGATGCGACGTTATAATCACGTATTGCTGCTTGACGTTTGGTTTTCCGTGGGCTGGCGCACGAGGTAAAAGGGAAATCTGGATTAGATTTTGTATGGATGACGGAAGTGGATTGGAGGATCAGAATTTTCAATTTGCAGTCGAATGTATATCTTGTGTTCATGATTTGTATTCTTTTGAGGTATTAGCAATTCTAGTATAATTTGTCAGATTTAAATGAAATTTTCCTGTACTTTAGATTGAGTATTAAAAGTGTATTTAATATAAAATAAACTCTAATATAAGTGACTATTTTTTTAACTTGTTTGGATGAAAATAAACTCAACATTTTCTTGTAGAAATGAAACGGTTTTCCTACAGACAGTTATTTATAAAAAGGTTTGTTTAAAATCGTAACTGGCTAGCTGTAAATTATAGTATTTTACAAATAGAAGACACATTGTTGAGTAAAGCAATACTAATATTTCTTGCCCAGGCATATTTATTCAAAATAACCGGTTATTTATTTTCAAATTATACATCTTCTAACGCAACAGTTTATATATGTACATACATGACGAACATCCGATGACGTGAAAACCGTGTAATTAATTGTGCTATTTTATGTTACATTTTAACTGTACGTGAATTTTTGTTTTTATAAAAAAATATGTATTTTTCTATTTTTGAATTTCAACGCTATAACTATTCAGTAACCAATTATTTCATAAAAATAGCCAAGTACCGAACATTTATCTAAATGTTTCATTTCCCGCGAGGTTTTCTTAACATTAAAAGAAATGTTCTTCAATAAACATGAAACATTTTATAACAAATCTGATAAGAAATCTACTAAAAAACCTATTTTGTGCACAATTCCTCTCAGATTAAAATTAAAGAAAACAGAGTCTTCATAGAATACGGACATTTGTAAATGTCCATCTGAATAAAAATTATTTCGTTAATTCGCACATCTTGAAAGCTCGCAATAAAAGCCCCAGCGCGATAAAGCAACGTGAATTGCCTCAAGAGTCGTCGGCGAGAGTACCGTTATGAAAACAAAATTAATTAGTATCGCGGCGTGTACACGCGAAAATTGCCGGCGCTCTTTTGCCACCGGCGAGCTGGAATCGCACGAACTCGCGCTCGTCAACGAAATCTCGGCCCAAACGGCCGACTATAATACGCACACGCATAAAAGTGCCTCCTCGAGGCGCCGGAGGTCTGGACAGCGAGAGGCAAAAAGATCCCGCTGCATATAATAAACCCCCTGCCAAATTTCCTCCGAAGCGCATAAGAGCCAATTAACAGCTGAAGCCCAAAGTGCGCACGGAACGAAGAAACAACGCAAAGTCCAGCCGCGGATTTTGCACGGCTTTTTTTGACTCTCCTCTCTCCTTTTCGCTCTGTTGGTGCTGATGCAGATACTTTTATTTGCGCTTCGCGGAATTCCCCCGTGTTTGTCGAGAGGTGTGGATGACCGTCAGCCCTGATTCATCCTTGAAATTCCCTTGTTTAGTCGGGAGAATCAGAGAGTTAAAAAACGGGGTGAATTCGATAGCAGTGTGTGAAACGAATTTTCGGAATTTCAAAAAGTTTTTTTATCACTGCAGCTGCTGCTTGAATCACTTCAGAATTTAATAAATTATATTCTTTTCGTAATGAATGTCTTCAAAGTTAATTGAAGTGTGTAAAAACAACGCCCAGAGAATGGTAAATAATTTCAAAAATAACGATCGGTCCAAATAATTGCTACACTCAATTCTGAAAATTTACAAGTCCAGCGCGAATATTTTTTAATTCCACTCGAAATACTTAAAATTCCGAGTCATTAAAAAGTTATACCTCTCGAGTCCTCCTCGCGCTTTGGGAATCCCAAGAAACTCTCGAGGAAACTCAACAGGAAACCTGCCAGCTTTTATGCAGCAGCCATCCGCGACCAACCCCGAGTACACCGGCTCTAAATCGATTCCTCGAGGGAACTCCACTGGACGAGAAAGACAGAGCGGACACGAAAAAATCACGCGGCTTCTACGACGAAGGAGCCGCGCCGCGAGAGAAAAGAGACACAAAAAACCACGAAGCCAGAGAGAGAGGTAGAATAAGAAAAAAAAACCGACAGGGAAAGAGAGAGGAGAGGAGAGGAGAGACGACCTAGATTCAGGCCGGTGATCTTGCTGGGCGATGACGCAACGGAGCTCGGCCACGAAAGTATAAAGAAGACGAGGCAAGCTGGCGATGGTGGGGGGGAAGAGAGCGACCAGCAGGACTAGAGAGAGAGAAGGTATACGAACGCTCGCCTGGAAACCAAAGAAGAAGAAGGCACGAAGACGGGGCTCGAGGAAGCAAAGTCACCTGACGACGCGCGGGAATCCAAATATCCATCCGACTGGAAATCAACATTCATGCCCTCTCCCGGGTGTCGTAACGCCGCGTCCGCACGGATTAGGCCACGACGCGCGCGCACACAGCGTTAGAACATCACGCCACACACACACACGTATAAAGAACACCATAGCTCCCAAACGGGTTATTCGAGACCCTGGGACTTTGACTCTCGTTTCGTCGTTAGAGCGTCCGACGTGTCTCGCCTTCTTGCGCAACTCCTACGTACCTCTCTCTCTCTCTCTCTCTCTACGTCATCTATGTGTATGTCTTTTTACTCTATCGGTCCGTCTCTCTTTTTTTATTTCAGTTGAATCACGGCCGTGCGCTGCGAGCGAGGCGGCGATCGTAATCTCCATCGCGATGATTGTCCTCCGCTGCCCCCCCGGCGGGGGACATTAACGCGCGTCTCTATGGTCGTCGGGGGCTCAAAGCTGTCGTGGTGGACTTGCGTTAGATTCGAGCTGAGCGACGTGTACAATGGACATGGCTTTTTAATTATGTAAATTATGACCTTGGAGAGGTCGGATGGGTGGACGAATGTCGGGGCAGGTTGATTCTTACCGTAATTTACGCTGGGTTGTTTACGAGGATTTTTCGGGATTTTGAGGATGGTGTTGGGGGAAGGTTCTTCTGATCGGTCTGTCAAATTCAAGGATCAAAGTGTGCTTTTCTATGCTGGGTTGAGGAGTGTTGAATCTTCGGATGAAGTATTTTCTTTCATCCTGGATCTTTGAACTATAATTCAGCTCAACCTGTTGGACTATTTTTTAGTTCAGAAGAATTTTGTACGTTTTGGAATATCGGATTAATTCAGGGTTAAAAAATTATGTAGAATACTCTTCTTTGATGATTGAATCAGTGTAATGTATTTAATGAAGAAGAAAATTAAATAAGTACCGATAAGTCGACAAATATTGAAAATATATTTTTTTAACCTTTACTTAGGTTCACATCATAGGGATTATTCAAATGAAAAAATGATTTTTTTTATGTTAAAATGTGCTCTTGCCCTAAACAAGTTAAACTAATTTAGTATGTCTGCTAATATTTAATTAAAATTAAGTACATAGTAAAGTAAAGATGTACCTAAAAACATAAAAAATAAAATATATCTTAGACTCTTTATTCTAATTTTCTTTGTTAGTACGACAAATATTACTTGAGTATTTGTAGATTACGAAAAGTGATGTTTACTTTCAAGGCGGAAAGTTAGCCTGGATGATTCAATCTTACCGAGCGTTAACGGTTTTTAAAAAGTAAAACTTCGGAGTATCGCACAAACAAGCACCTCTCGCGCAGCTTCGTCCGTATACTTTTGGTCTAGATGTCTGCGTGAAGTTTGACAAAACAACAAACGAGGCTGTTCGCCTCTTGAAAAAGCAGGAAGCGAAAAAACACATAAACCGCTATGAGAGTATCCTAAAGCCTCGGAAGAATCTCCGAACAAAACCAGTGATAGTTATCGTGCTCGCGTATAATTTGGGAGACTTGGGCAAACATATGCTTTTGAGAGATTGATTAGTAGTCACTGGGTATTCACGTAATATTTCGTTCTCAAGTTTTGCACAGATTGTGGGAAAATTGTAACAATGTTGTAGGTTAAAAGCAAAGTTGTTATTATTAATTTTCAACGATTAAATCCTACATTCTTATTTGTATGTTATCTACACGAATATCTAATATTAAAACAAGTGAACTTTGTCGCCTGACGTCAATGTAACCTGAATTTTCGAAAAATTCACACGTCGCTCGCTCGAAATATCAAATTTTCAAAACCAGAAACACGAGCAACAAAACCAGTTCAAAAATCACCCTTCCCATCGCCAAAACCAAAAAAGGTGAGAAAAAGGATTCGAGGCAAGAAACCACCTCCGTGCAAAACCAGCCGTGCGTCAGCTCGGTGGTGAATTTCTCTCTCTCTCTCTCTCTCTCTCGCTCTTTTGCTTACGTGCACACTTACACACGCATAAAGAAACTCGAACGCAAAGCTTTGCACGAAGCCCATCAGGAAAAGAGAGAGAGAAAGAGAGAGAGATGAAGAGGAAGAAGGAGAGAAGAGAAGGCATACAGCCAAGAGTAAGAGAGCGAGCCGTGCCGCACCAAGGCATAAGGACGTGGCTCTGTGTCCTCTCTCTCTTTCTCTTCTCTCTCCTCTCTCTCGGCCAGCCCCAGGAGCGTAGCGGGTTCATTGGACGCCGACGGCCGCGGATGTACCGTTACGTCTTCTTGGCGAAACCCACTGCGCGAGCTGCGAGCTCAAGAGCAACAGACTCGCTCGCTCGCATACACACACACACACACTCCTTCCTCCTCGCGGCGTGTATGCACGCGCACACGGGTGCGCTGGTGTACGGGCACCGAAACCCCTTGCCCCCGCGCAGCTGAATTCCAAGGAGTCGTCGCTGGAATCCCTGATACGCTGGCCGGAAGGAGAATCGCCACGACGATATTCAACTGCTGCTGCTGCGGCTGCTGGTATGGAGGTACAATAGTGTATGTACATTGGGGTGCTGGAGCAGCTCGCGGAAAAGTACGGAGCGAAGGATCGCGATGCGTGGAGCGAGGAAGCACGAAGAGAGCGAGCTTGGCCGATCGAGCGAATAGTCCGTGGGAGGTATACGAGAGAGGATGGAAGTTTTCAGATGAGACGATGGAGAGTTTTGTACATTGCTACGAGATGGTTGCTTGGCCTTTTTTGTTGTGGATGGGAGGTTTATCTGGGGAGACAGATGTTTATGCAGGAGATTAGGTTGTGGGATGTAGAGTTGGAATTAATTTGGATGATTTTGTAGGAAGTGTACCGTGATCTTTAATTTTAGAAAATTATTGAGACATTATCATATGAGAAGCGTTAGGGCATGACGTCAAACTTTAAAAATACTATAGTGGGTAGCTTTATAAGTACACTTTTTAGAGTATAAATTTTAATTCCGCGTTCAAACATTACTGACCAATAGAACAACGTTTATGTTGCTGACGAAACTGTGGTGCGAAGATCTTTTTAGAATAGAAATATGGCATAATAACAGCGTTATTTTGTTCGTTGCTTTTTAAGTACGGTATAATTCTGTCGTAGTTGAACTAACAAAAAGCATCGTCATAATTACAAGGTAGGATGCTTTCTAAGTGTGCACAAATATTGATTTGTTGCACATATATGTAGTTCACGCTCGATTTATTTTAATTTTCGACTTTTTTTCATTTATGTACTTTTATGACCGACTGCCAATCATAGGATGGAATGTGAATTATGAATGTAATTACGTTTAAGATGATAGATTGATGTAGGACATTACGCGAGAACTATAAATCATTAGGAAGATTAATGGAAAGATTTTTTTAATATTGAACGATATGCCTGAATCCTTAACTTTGTAATTATTATACTATAACACTGATGATATTTTTTAACGTTAATGTTATATAAATAGCTTTTTTAACTATTGATCTTAATTGTTATTTTAATTTAACATATTGATATAGTTAATGTATATGCGAATTTTCTACTACCGACTTTTATACACTCATTACATTATCTCTTTGGACATCAAAAATAATCTTAAAAATGTTGTTAAAAAAGTTATTATATATGCACCAAACTTTTCTTCTATTAGTTCACCAAGAATCATTTATATACAAGAAAAATTATCTTCTAATTATGAATGAAGATTCAATTTTACTGGAATCAAAATGGTGCTTAGTGAACTAATTAAAGAAAAGTTTCGATTTACAATGACTTTTCTCTTGTTAAAGATTATTCTTCTAGAAAAATTTCTAGGTTCCAGAGAGTATTTCTCTCATAGTCAGTGTTATTTAATTAAAATAAATCTAGCTAAATAATGTTAATTCGCTAGTAGTCGCGCATTTCTGTCCTACCTGAACATATGCCTGTAGGCCTCTGAGGCTAATATCACAAGTAAACAGTGTACTCAGTAATTAGGTATTATATAAATAAACTTAAATGCCAAAAAACGTCGGTTTTGGTTTTGTCCTACCTGAACATATGCCTGTACGCCTCTGACGCTAATATCACAGATAAACTGTGTAATTAGTAATTAGGTATTATACAAACAAACTCAAATGCAAAAAAACGTTGGTAAAAAAAAGAAACAAAATTTTTATCAATTTTTCCTTTGTTCTAATTGATTATCCGGTGCACTAAGATGAATATTTTCATCCAAACAGTTGTTCCCATAATCACAAGGACGAACATATTCGTCCTAGCATATTTTTTCATAACTTTTCATACCTAACTTCAAAATGTCTTTCATTCCGCAAATTAAAGCTTAATCTATCCTATATTATTACAGTGATTTAAAGTCCAGATTCTTATAAAAAACGTGGTAAGTAAGGACAATTGAAGAAAAATTACTCTTGAGAGTACAAAATTCCTGCATTTAAGAAGCGACTTCGCGGGTAGAGACTCCATTACAAAGAAGTTAAATCTTTAATAAAAAAACTTTCATGAAAAATAGATAAATGTATCAACCTGAAAACACTGTTTCTACCTACAAATTTTCGACACGTAAGACTTTTCTTTCTTTTTAAATCTAGAATGTTAAATATACCGGGTACACATACAGCTGCGAATCTGCCAACCTCATGGATTGTTCAACATTAAGAAGATGACAGGACAGGAATTTGGTTTCGATCAAATGACGGTAATGATTAATCTATTTAAAAAATTGTACCCGCTCTCTTAAAACGATCCTCATTCCGCACCCCACATCAATCCATCATACAAATCCTCCACCTCGCACACCAGCCATCCAAAAGCTTCCTTCATCCAACCTGAACTCTGCTCTCTTCCCAGCGAGCAAACAAACTCGGGACCTCTGCGCATTAGTGCGCACCTCCTCCACAAGCCACTACGTATCCCTCTACGGGCAGCTTTGCGCGTCGTTCCGTCAAACGGGGAATCGAGATCGAAACGACTCTCGGTTTCGTTAGGTGCGCGCGCGCCTCCCGGCTCCGCTTGTAACATGGAGGCGCCTCCGTTGCTCGCGGGGAAGTTCCTCCGCCGCGGACGAACGGTTCTTCGCGCGAGAAGCACCTGTTGCCGCGCCGTCGAACACATTATGAGCGTGCCGAGAGCAAATTGCACAACAACGACGGAGGGGAGAGAGGGGGAAGAGTCTGCGGGAGATGCAAAATGTGTGTGTGTGTGTGTGTAGTGGTGGTGGGGTACGTCTGACCTCTGTGCGCGGAGCCGAGCGAGGGGTCTTTCACACCGGTGAACCGTGATAATTGGCGCGGCGCGAGGTAGAGAGTTAGAATGCGTGCGAGGCCTATTTTTAACTGTTAGCGGATAGGGGTATACCGAGGAGTTTAACGCATAAGCGTTTGTGATATGGAAAAGTGGGTTTTGTTGTTTTTCGTTCTTTAATTGTTAGGTGGAATGTTTGATAAATTTAATGTTTACATTTAATTATTTATTAACAAGTTTGTATAATATTTTCAATGTTTTTTTTCATTTTTAATATAGTATAATATTATGCTAAATTAAGAAAAAAAACATTAACACGAATATTATTATTAATTTTTATATATGAATTTTATTTTAATTTTCTTTTTTTTAATTTCAATATTATATTTTATTAATTATGGTGATTTTATTCCAAATAATAATGTTGCTATAAAGTTTACTACAACTTGTCACATTTCAATTTACTAGAATAATGTATTCACAAATATTGTATATAAATGAGTAATTAAATTCGTATAATATTTATATTTTACAGAAATTTATCATTTTCATTTTATCAAACATTATAACTTTAGAAGGCATTAATCAAATTTGTGATTAAGTAACAGCGTTTATATATATATTCCTATCAAATAGATTCCTCCTATTACGTACGTACATTTCTTACGACTTCAAAAGACCTTTATTACATTTTTTCTACCATAAGAAAACCTCCAAGATACCATTATCCAACGATAGTAAAGCCTTAATCAATCCCGCGCGCATCTACTTGTCAGGCGTCGGCGAGAGTTGAATACACTCTGGCTCTTCTCATCAACTACTCATTAACCCTTTGCGGGGTGGGTGCCACTATAGTGGCACCCTATTTCTGTTCAGTTTTTTGTGAATAACTTAGACAGTTTGAGCTCAATATCGTTAAAATATTTTTCTATATAATCCTAGGTACCTAAGGAATAAAATCCTCAGCTTAAATCTACAAATGTTTGTTTACATAATTAGTTATAAACAATTTAAGATGAATAAACTTCGATTTTTTAGATTAAATTCGCTACTTAAGGGGTTAAATGACACCATGCATCCAACATAATAGTATATTATGACACTGTTGTGGGAGATGGTTTTCTATCTTGCTCGAGGGTTTCCGCACGAGCGAAGCGAGTGAGAAAATCGAGCAAGGTAGAAAAACACCTCCCACAACAGTCTCATACGATATTTTATAGCACAACAACCTCAAAATCGACAATAAAGTTGGCATTTTGAGGTTAGTGTGCTATAAAATAACTTTAATATCGCTCTCGAAAACCACTGTCCTTCGAACCTTCTCAACCCGCCCCTCCAAGTAAAAACAACCAAGCCAAAGAAAATAAAAATCCAAAACAAAAACAGAAGCGAAGGTACCATAGGAAAAGAAGAAGATCGCCGTGCACCGCTAAGCGTTTTGGCAGAGCCTCGGTCCCGCTCGGCGTTGCCAAGCGCGCGCGCAAGCCAGCAATAAAGAAGGAGATAAGTGGGAGGCAGCAGCCGAGAGAAGAGAGGAAGGACGAGATACATATACCCTAACCTCGCGTAAGCTGACCTCCGCCACCTGGATTCGCTCTGTTCTGTTACACCGCTTGGCTCGGTATTTAACGGCACTGCAAAGAAAGTAAAGCAGCGATGCCACGCCTGCACGCGTAGCTATATATGCGCCACCGAGAGAGAGAGACTTTGAATTCCCTCCACGCTTCGCCGCGGCCTCGTCCGCTTCGCCGCGGGTACGTGGTGTGCGGAGCGCGATTGCTCGAGGATCGATTTCCCGAAGATCGGTTAATCAATTTTTTGCCGATGGTCGCCCCGCCGCAGGTTCTTTGCGGCGGAAAACTCGCGGGGGTTTTTGCCAAGAGACACGCCTGCGCGCGTATTAAATGGGCATGGGGTAAAAAGAGGATATTGCGCGCCTGCAGTGGTGCGGGATAAAGGATGCGTTGGAAAAGTGCTGGGTTGGTATGCCGATCGATGTGAATATTGATTTATGTAGGTCGGAAAGTTAATGATATTACACTGAGAAAGCCATATAAAAGAATATAATAAAGAATTTTACGATAACAATGTCGTAAAATTTTCGTAATTATTTTTTTTTTCAAGTTAATGTAAATTTGCGTTATGTATTGAAATATAACTTTTTGCAAATTTTAGCATACAATCTTTACACAGAAAGATAGTAATAGACTAACATTAGCATGTGTAAAACATATTAAAACTTATTTCTTATTATTTTCTTTTTAATGAGAACTTTTTTATTCTAATTTTAAGGTAAATACTTACCTTTCAATGGAATAGCCAATAAATGCATATTGTTCCATACCTGTTGCTTCTTCTCTCAAATAAAATACAAGAATTTTCGTAATTTGATACCCTTATTAATATTTTATTGAATACCTTATTTAGCAAGTATAATTTTCGTTTCTTCTTTTATATTGCTATCTGGCTTATAAGTACAAATATTAAATAAGACCTGAATATTTCGAAAACCAAAAATGAACTAAAATCATTAATGGAAGCTACATGAGTACACGTACTGTTAAAAAGCCTTGTTTTTTAAAAAATTTTGTACAAAATTATTATTTCTGAACAAAATTTTTTACAATAAAAGAATAACAAAGCAAAAAAAAAAGAGTTAAAATTTACGACAGACATTTACACGCATATTTCTGCGAGACTACGCAGAAAGGCGCAAAAAAGAATTCAGAAATTTTATTGTCTGAAATATGTAGCACTTGCAACGGTGCGTCCGTAAAAGGGAAATGCATTTTTGAGGCTCGAGTTTCGCGCTCGTGGATTTATGCTCGCGCGCGTTCACAAGCGTTGCCGTCGTAACGACAGTGAAAACAAGAATGGAATCTAGTGGGATGATGATGCAGGTACCCGCTGTTTTTCAAGTTTATTTCGGCCCGTTATCGCGCGCTCGCTCGCGCAAACGCTGCTGCTGCTGCTGCTGCCTTCTGTACGATGCCGGTCCGAGGGTTCGATAACATTCTTACATTATACGTTTCTGTGTGTATATATATACATACCTGACTGCTCGTTTCCGCATGACGCTTTAGTAATAAAATCTTTAAACTCGGCCGAGTTGGAATGTCGAATAAAAACCGGATTTCAGAAGATCTTATGGGAAAACTCTTTGAATTTGATATTTATTTTGATTTATATTTGTCTCGCATTCGGATTTTATTACGATTTGTAATTTTCGATCTTTAAAATGCTTCAAGTACTGTATTTATTTTATTTCCTTGTTTATTGTACGTTTTCTTCAATAGTATTTTATGAATATTCATTTTTATAAAATGAAAAATCTTATTTATAAATGTTCACGAATATTACAAGAATATCCAGAAATCTTATATTAGCTTTGAGCATCTACAAACATTAAATTTGACTGTAAAGCATTATTTATATATAATACCATCTTATTATTGTATACATTAATTAATATTATTATAACCATTATATATTATTATTATGTTTATTGTGCGACTACTTTGTCAACGTTCTTTTATTTCGTCATTGTTGAATAAAAGTGAAATGAGGAAAGATATGAAAACTCCAATCTCTTGCTTACAAAATCCTTTACTAATATATCTACAAACACAATTCAACCTTGTTCCTTGAACCATAAATCCAAAAACATTCAAATTCCTTCCATCCTTCAAAAAGTAAAATCTTCACCAAAACCACCGCAAAAAACAATCAAAACCCCTTCAACCAACCGCAATCTCAAATTTTCCCTGCCACGTCGTCAAACCAAATATCCCTGCAGACCTCCCCTCCTTAAAAAAAAACAGCACCTGACACAGACTTGCGTGAAGCAGCCGGGGAGCTTTCCCATATTACGCCACACGGCAATCAGCTAAGCGTGAAGGCCCGAGCCGAATAATAAATTCCGAAAAGCCGGATAATCAAGATGCGCCGCAGCAATGGAGGGGGGGGGGGGGAAACTCGCTCGCTCGCGTGAGAATGGCCCCTCGCTAGAATCTACCGCAGCGCGCGTCAGACATATCCCGAGCATGGTGGAGTAGAAGAGGCTCTCCGGTGGAGGGCTCACCTTCGAGCCAGCGGAGCAGCAAGCGAGGCGAGCGGTCATGGGAAGCGACCATTTAAATGCGACTGACTTCCGCCGCTCCGTTGTTCTGTACTGGCTGGCGCTTGTTGCGCTGCTCGCTTGAGCTGCTTGTAGCGAAATTTTACTTTCTCGGGGTTGATTTGGCAATGGTGCAGATGCGTGGGTGAAACTTGAGAGGGATGTAGTGTGGTTGAGCTTTGGTTTTCATCTTTCAAGTTTCAATATTTAACTTGTGCAAGCTCTATAGCAAGCTTATATTAATGAAGCATTTTTATGTAGGTATAGTGAAATCTCGCTATATTGATGGCAATGTAACAAGAGACCACTGAAATATTTAACACGATTTTTTTTTCTCGAAGAATAAACTTTTAATTGAATTATAATGTAGTACATCTCAAAAATATAAATTTCAATCGAGAACAAGTTTTTTTCTCTATTTATATGTTGAATACTGCAAAAGCATCTTGTTAATATACAGGCAATATAGTGAAAGACTACTGTATAACTTCTGAAATTTTCTTAGATTTAAAAAAATACTTATACAGTCGAACCTCTCGGCACTGTGAAACTCCCGGCACTGTGATTGCGAAACATCTCGGCACTGTGATTTTTCTAGGGTCGGGTTTATACACGTGGGGTCCCCAGACTCTAACTTTGCAAAAACAATTTTTTCGTACACTCTTATTTATATTTGAACTTAATTTACTTTAAAAAGTAGTCCAATTTTATTAAAACACAATTTTAACATATTTCAAAATTGTGTATATATCATTTTGTGTTTTAAAGAGAATTGTAGATTGTCTAAATCAAAGTCACAATAAAGATTGGATGCATTAATAGATGCTATTCAAAATTTATAACATTATTTGCACCATAAATTTGTACCAAGATACTAGAAGTACAATTTTGCATAAGTTTGAACTAGTAGTGCATCCGGCGATTCGCTAAGGTAGGGATGAATGTTAAAATGTGGCCTAGATACGGCTCTGGTACTCGGCGCTAATTGGCTGACGCGCCATACACAGTGTCGGAAGGCAGCTAGTCCCGAGTTTGACAGTGCCGGGAGGTTTGACTGTATATTAACACAGTCTAACTATAAACATTATATATAAAACAAAAAATATATATATTATTAATACATCTAATACAACTGTGATACAATTTCATTTAAATATTTATAAGCAGCAAGTTTTGATTTCATTGTCGTTTTTCTTAACTCTCGATTTACCAAGGGGTTAGGGGGGGGGTAAATCGTAATTAACAACCCTTGTAGGGGAGAGAGGGGCAAAATACATACGAGGCAAAACTGACATATCCATTATTTAAAAACGTATTCATCGTTGATTGTACAAATGTAACAAGTTTAAGATAAGACATAATAGAATAAAAAATAAAGTGTCCATTTACTTCCAAACAACATCCCAAATTGCCTCACCTTGTTTGTCTTATTTGTTTTACATATAGTTGAAGCTAACATTAAATTCATAATCTGATAAATACTAACAGAAAGTGCTCATTTTAATCCGTAAAGTGTCATTTTCACCCCGCAAACTGATATATTTGCCTTAATTTTTTATATGGCTTGTTTCTTCATCAATGTCTATTTTGCCCCAGCAGGGGCAAGATAGTCACTTGCAACGTTTCAGATAGTGCTCTTTTCATATTAAGAATTTATCTAATGGTAATTATAAATGAGATATTAAAATATACTTTAGAAGTATTAATTTTGCTTAAAGTACAATGCAGTATAATGTTCAGTTACTCAGATCTAATAAAAACAAATAAATACTTCTTGCAAAAACTAGCACATTTCAAATTTCTAAAATAATTCTAATTCTGTTCAGATACTCTTTTAGAATCTCCGAAAAAGTTACAGTTTTTGACGCATAACCTAAAAACTACCAGTTTCTGTATGACTTCTTGAGCAAAATTTTGTTTTCAGCAATCTGAATTGCGCTAGTCTTTGTGTAGAGAGCAATATGCGCTGGTTTGTATCGCTACAACCACCTCAAGCTACAACCGATCCCGATCCTCTTGCTATCTGCTATTGGAAAAGGACGCGTATCGCTGCGAATCGAACGGCTGGCGCACGCGAATTAAACTTTAATTGAACGTACACAGTTTTTGGCTGTTTTTTGGACGAGTGGCACCGAGTATCCCTGTAAATGCAAATCGACGCCGCGCTCGCGGGGAAAGGATTCTCAACCGTCGATTCGTGCGCGCGCTCTCTCGCCCATGCAGCTGGAGAGTAGTTGCGCGCGGGGCGTTATAAAAGAGCGGAATGCAGATTGGCTGCATGAGAATTTTTTAAAATTTAATTGGCGTAACTAACCTCGTTTTATGAATTATGGAGGATAGCGTTTATTTTTTGAGCTTGAACGGTAGTGTTTATTATTATAGTAAATAAAATGTGGAAGATAACAACGTCCGGTTAACAATATTCCGAGAACTTATTTTGAATAACAAAGTTTATTGTTTACGGTTAAATTTTACACGGGAACTGCAGTGACGTTAAATGTTTCAATTTTTAAACATTCTTCTCATTTATCATGTTTAAGGGGAGGCACTACTGAAAATTGGTATTTTAGCTATTTATATTTTTTATTTTTGCATCTACAAAATATGCTAAACCCATGTGAGAAGCTTTGCTGATTTAAAATCAAATCATCTAAGAAAACATTTTAAAGAGTTTCAACAAAAAATATGAAAATTGTAGAGGAATAATGATTTTTAAAGTATCTTCTAAAGTTTTTAATATTATTTATGGGAATCTTTTTATTTGTCTCTTGCGTGAATTTTAAAAACTTCTCATATGGGGTTGGCACAATATTTTGTACATCGAAGGATAAAAAAAATATCAATAATAGACCAGTTTTCAACCGTACCTCTCCTTAACACCCTAATAGAATTCCGACTACATATATTTATAAAACTCTTTTCATATACTATAAACAAGCCATTATTTACAAAAACCGGTGAAAAATTGCTTCTCACTATTTCAAAAATCATTTCATCTAAAGTCGAAAAGTGCGGTCACCTATCTACCAAGAACCACTTCTAACGCAAATATCCATAAACCTTCCACGGATTTTTACTTCGCAAGCTCACTCGAAACATCCAGCAAACACATCATTAAAAAGCCAGCTCCATAAATTTTTTGCTCCCCGGCTAATTCCACTCCTCAAAAACGCACTCTGCCGAGCTCTCGCTACATACAGGCACAGCTCGAAGTCTCGAACCTCCGCTACAACAGCCAGCACACATATGCACGCGTGCACGCGCGCGGCAGTCTCGCGTATCTCAAAAGAGAACACGAATAAAACGTCCGTAACGCCAAAGCGCAAAAAGAGAACAACGACTAGCAGCTCGTGCACACAACGTATATATATATATATATATATATATACATTCTCGCACTTATACGTATATATACACGCACGCAGCTCGCGGACTGTTTTCATCCTTTACGGCCTTTTAAAAGCTCGCGCGCGCGATTTTATAAGCGCGCCTGCTGCTGTGCCCCGGCCTGCACTCGAGATTGCACTCGCGAGTCCGCTGGCATAAAAGGATAAAGCACGGCACACGAAGGATGGACGCGAGGAAAATAGAGGCTGACTATGTTGCAGCGCCGAGGATGTATATATAACAGCGTTCCCCGCGTTACCGCTCGCGCCTTCGCCGGCAATTTATATTTAATGCGCCTCCTGCTGCCGGTGCCCCGGTGTACGTGTGTGCGTGTGTATGTGGACGTGTACGAGCGGTGCGTACGGTGTAACGCCCGCGTCCTTAAAGGATGCATGCACGGGATGTACAGTACGAGGAGTATAGAGCGCAAGGTGCGCGCGAGTGCGTGAGTTATAGGTTTGATTGATTCGTTGAAAATATTCGGGGCTAGAATATTTTGAAATATACACTGAAAAAAAGTTTGTTAAATCTAAGTAAACGTTTCCTTCAATCGTACTAAGAAAAGATTTATTTGATAATAGTAAATATTTAATTATGTTTAGACTGGTATTCATCAATTCAATAAATATTTACTAAATTTAAGAAATATTTACTAAATTTAAGAAGTGTTTACTAAATTTAAGAAATATTTACTAAATTTAAGAAATATTTACTAAATTTAAGAAATATTTACTAAATTTAAGAAATATTTACTTTATTTAAGTAAATCTTTTCTTAGTACGATTCAAGGAAACGTTTACTTAGATTTAACAAATTCTTTTTTCAGTGTATACATGGCGTTTTATGAATATCAAGGAGTGTTTTGTACAGATTTTATTATGGGGTTTATAATTCTTTCGATTTTGTCTTAAATGTTGGCGCTATATATAGTTGTGGGCGTATTAACTTCTTGTACGTTGAGAGAAAGGATTCTTGGCGGCAAAGAATATTTCTTAATTGTTAAGCTTTGTGCATTTGAATACTGTTAAATGAATATTTCTTAAGAGTTAAACGCATCGTCTAATAGTTAAGAACTGAGTACTTGATTCGCTTGACAACGGCTGACCACCTGACGTTAAGGTTAACTGAAATTTTCATATTTCTAAGATGTTTATATGACCGTTACAATGAAATTGGACACAACTCTTAACTTATCGTTTGTGGAACTATATACAGAATATAAAATGCACCCATGTACAACTTTAGAGGAGGTAAAATTTTAAAAATCCTGGAAAGTATATATTCCAGCAGGGTGCATGTGAACTGAAAATGAGAAATAAAATTTTGCATGGAACTTGTGTTCGTTTTCCATAGATTTTTATGTGATTTCGCACTTTTCAACAGGACATGTAGCTGAAGAGGAGCATCCCTCAGACCTAAAATGATACTAAATATTGTATAGAAGGTTCTTAAAATAGTGATCGTGTTAAAGTTTCTGCTTATTCAAATGTTTTTAATAAATAGTCTATTAAATATAAATTTCCGAATTTCTAAAAAATGAGTCTCCGACTTATCCATTTACATTTTACACCTTAATATTTGGTCTTCAGACTGTACAACCGATACATCGCGCGCGACCTTAAGCGTTACGGCGAACAAAAAGGAATAATAAAAAAAAAAGCGAGATACATCGCCGTGCACGCGGCCGTAGTCCCTCTCCCTCCCTCTTTCCGCCTCGTTCTCGCGTTGATGTACGCATTTATACATGAATATATAACTACGCGCCGTTGCGCTTTATGTATAATATAAGCCGCTCGCCGCTGCTTTTGCGGTTGCTTCCGCTCGTACACGTATACCGGCGAGCAGAGTTTTCACAGAAATGCTCATTGCGCATCGCCGTTTTTCCTCGGTGCAACGAGCCAACGAGTAATGAGGCTAGTGCCGGGCGTAATTTTGCCAGGCGCGGGATTCTTCTGACGCTGCTGTTGCTGCAGTCCGTAAGATGTCCCGGTGTTGTTTACTGGCCGAACGCCGAGGCTGCAAGTTTGTGCGACTGAACGAGTTTCGACGTTTTACGTGGACGATGCGCCGTGTTCGCGCTATTTACTTCCTTTTTCAGATTAAGTGCCTCGGGATAGCTTGGGCTTAATTCGCTGAAACATGATTTTTGGATTAAAATGATGAGGTTCAGGGATTTGTAATTTAAATTTATGCCCAAAGAAAGATAGACTAATTTCATTGATCCCTTGCGTCGCAGTGGTGTAATATGTACAATCCTGATTTCATCGGGTATTAATCGTTTATATATCGACATTGAATTCTTTCGCATACATTTATTATT
The DNA here is from genome assembly GCA_949152435.1 of Gastracanthus pulcherrimus. Classification (NCBI taxonomy): domain Eukaryota; kingdom Metazoa; phylum Arthropoda; class Insecta; order Hymenoptera; family Pteromalidae; genus Gastracanthus; species Gastracanthus pulcherrimus. The sequence goes on along the minus strand of OX424574.1, from coordinate 5,962,976 downwards.
ATAATTGTCAGCATAATGAATTATTAACTTACTAGGAGAGTATCAGGGCTTTGGGTCACGGATCTTGCTGAAACTTTGGGATATGTTTTCTTGTACCTCAAAATGAAGACTTTGCATGGTAAAAGTGTCTAACGCTGCCCTGATCATGATATACAGCTGTAGACATTAGTATTACCCATATACTCTCTTAATTTGATATAGTGAAACCTCGGAAATTTCACTGTAAAGCAGTGAAATCTCACTGTTTCGCAGTGAGAACTCAGCAACTAATTCATGTAGTGGCTGAGTTTTCACTGCGAAACAGTGCATTTTCACTATTTCAAATTAAGAGGGTACACAACGTTAAAAAATCATGTATATAGATATACTCAAAATGTTAATTCATTATGAGGTTATTCATTATCAAGGTATTCATTTTGAGGTACAGGAAAATATTACCTAAAGTTTCAGCAAGATCCGTGACTCAAACCCCTGATACTCTACTTGTTAGTGATTATAACGAACTGGATGAATTCTGTAGAGTAATATTTTCACTCCAAGGATTTTGAGTTACTCTTTAATATTTATATAGAAAACATTTATATTAGATATTTATTCTTTAACGTTCAGTTATTCTATGAAAAAACCTAATGGTCTTTTCTCAAGCATTCGTATCGCATGTCATGTTGTCATTGTCGTCAACCATAATGCACATTTTTACTACAATGTAAGTAAAATCGGAGGTGTATAAATCTTGGAGGTTGTTAGGGTACTATTAATATGTCTTTGACAACAAAATATATTAACAATACTGGAATTCTAGAATAACTATTTATCACTACAAATAAAAAACGATTAATATTTTCATATTTTGATTCGTTATTTTGAGTTTCTCAAATATGACTGCAAACCCGTTAACATCCATCCAAACCCCTACCTATATAAATAAGGAAGACATTTTTTAAATCGCACATAAATATATGTCATTCAAAGGCTCAAAAAGTAAATACATTAGGCAAGGAAAAATCCAACACAGAAATGCACTCGCACTCAACGCTACATAGCCATTCATTAACTCTCCTAGTCGATTCATTCAATGAAACGCTCGTTTGGCCGCGCGTCGCGCCTCGCGCACACCTCTCGGACAATTCACGTGGCATCTGTCCCTCGGACAAGAAAATGATGACTTCAGTCCTATGCCGCGTCCAATCTCCCTAATCAAAAGCAAATATAATAACGCGCCTCGCTCGCCACCGACGGGAAAATCCGCCGAGAGAAAGGTGAATTACAATCGGAGGGAGCGGGAGAGCGAGCGCGCAAAGGAAGATAAGAAAGAGAAGCAGGACGAAAGAGGAGAAAACGAAGGGAGGCCGAGTAGGAGAAGGGACAAGGAGTTAAAAAGCCTGACCGAGAGAGTGGCAGGCGGCCAGCCAAGTCGAGTTTATAAAGCCGCTGTTGGTACCGTGTTTCTCTCCGCCGTTGCCTTCGTCGTCGTCGTAGTCGTCGTGTAGACTCGCCGCGCGCGCGCTCCTCAGGATACACTCGAGCCAGACCGGTCCCTCGACGAGTTCTTCTTGAGGTCACGAGCGTGTGCACACACGCGCGCGCGCTCTCCTCTCTCCCTCTTACGATGCTCCTTTCCTCATCTGCTGCTTCTTCGTGCTCGCTGCCTCTATCTCCTGCTCCTTTTTGCTTCCTCGTGCGGACTCGCTCGCGAGATGCATTTATACATGTATATCGGAGAGCAGAGTGTAGTAGACGGGGAAACGTAGTTTATTTAGATATACTTATATGTAAATAAAATGTTTGTGTTAGTTGTAGTTGGGTAATAAAGTTATCCAATGTAATAAACATTTTTTAATGTATTTTGGTGGATAACTGAAAGCTGTTAGTTAAGAATGGGTTTTTGTGCGTGTACAAGATGATAACTTTTTATTCTGTAGTTTTGGGATAAAAAAGTTTTGTATATGCCGTATTGTGGCAGGAATCTACCCCGCGGGACTAAGACTTTGATTGGAGTTATATTAAGGAGCAATTTTGTAGTAGTCAATATTATATTCAAATGCGAATGAGTTCTTCTAATTGGCTTTATATATTTCGAAATATTTTGTAGTTTACTGTAATATCTTTAGATTATAAGCTCTCTAACTTGTAAACTCAATATGTAAGCAAATGCTTAGAAAAAGTACACATAGAACAAGTAGGCACATGCAGTTTGGATTTGAGAGTCAGTGGAAGTAGAAAGCTTGTTTCCTTCAAAATTATTGGCAATTGAATATTGTAACGAATTTTGCAGCTACAAGATAAGAATGTAAATATACTGCAAAATTCGATACAGTTTCCAACCATCCGTAACTTTTGAAAATAGTAAGCTGTCTACTTGGACAAGCTCTCAAATTATAAATATTTATCCGTACCCATATTTCTTTTTACTAAACGTTTGCTTGCACGTTTTATTTTCAAGTTATAGAGCGTAGAATCATTATATGTTTCTTAGCATATTTTTGTAAACTGATGAGTATTTCAAAAACAAAACCTAGTAGATTCACTTATGCGCATGTTCCTTCGTTATTGAATACCATAACACTGCTCGAAAGCCTCATCCTAATCCGCGATTTACGGGGCTGAAATTCTTCTTATACACTATAGTATCAATGTGATATAATACGAGTATTACAAAATAAAACCAAAATTGCTCAAAAATATTCTCTACTGAAAAAGATCAATGTATCTGTCAGATGATTTGTTACCTGACATTTAGGCTTGATGTATCTGCAGATTTATCATCTGATCTGTAATTGACAGAGAACTGTACTAAATAATGCAAAAAAATCCATTAAAAAGCAATTTTATCATACTATCAATGTGTACCAGATAGGTGATACCTTCTCGATGATAACACTTAAACTGGAGAACTAAGCTACTATATTTAATTTTCATCAATCCAGCTAGAAAACATCAAACGATTTGTCAGCCGATAAATCATCTAATGAATCTCATGAAAAATCACCTTACATATCAGCTGATATTTTGCAGTAGTTTTTTTTTGCTGTGCGCATATTCACGAAAAACTGACTGGGGTAAAATCAGCTGATTGCCAATGCGAGAAAATCCATATCTTGTGAAACTTTAAATTTATATTTTTGTTAAATAAAAATATGGAACAAGTTATGCTAAAATTTTAATAAAATTTAATAACTGATAATCTATAAAATTTGCATTTGGGTATTTTATTGAAGTTCAGTTTTCCTAGCATTACTTAGCTTAGCTTACTTAGCTTCCGTTTTTTCTGTAAATAAATTTTAAAATATAATAAATTTCCAATCATGTTGCTAGAGGCTCATATACGAAATAAAGCCCATACTTGATATTACACTGTCCATTCATATCCATTTTAATCAACTCTAAACTATTAATCCAGGAACTCTATCCAGTAACAACTACAGCAACAACAAATGTTCACATTCGTGTAGAAACTATTCCGAGCCTCCTCTTTACCCCGGCCTTCGCTCCGCGCACCATAGGGAGCTGCAGCAGAGCACCTCGATAGCAAGCTCGCCGAGGCTAGCCGCGTTCCTCCGTACCTCCGCCGCACTGCACTGCTGCACACACACAAACACGCGCGTCCTGCAACGTACAAGGCGTACACGCGCGCGCGCGCTCGTCTCTGTCGGCTTTGGAGAGAAAGAGAGAACGCGATGAAATCGCTCAGCTCGGCTTTTCTGCGCGTTCCCATCCTCGCTCGCGATGCGAAAAACGAGTATACACACGCGTGCGCGCCACACGGAGAAGGAAGGCTGCTACCGCGAGAAAGGAAAAAGATTCGTTCTCGCGGCTTGATGCGATATTGCGGCGCGAGCGAGCGAGCTGGGAAGAGGGAAATCCGAGCCGCGGGGAATGCGCGGCGAATGTACGCGTGCGACGCGCGCGCGCTCGCGTCTAATCGAAATTTCGCGTGGCCATGTGGGTGGCTTCGCTAAGCGGGGGGTGCTCTCGGGCGCGTGGAATTCTTCGATTTTCAATTGGTTCGGCATTTGTGCATTGGAGGAAAAATGAAAAATTTGCGTGGAGAATTTATATTGAAGTGACGAGAAATATGTATTGACACTTTAGACGGCGATGGAAATTTTAGTCGTTTAGTCGTGCGTTCTGTCAAATTCAAATGGGGTAAACGTTCGCTATTTTCACGAAATAGTTAGTTTTGACGGATAATTACAGAGAGCTTGAGATATATTTTCTTTTATGTAAAATTTAAGTACTTGAAAATTATGCTCCTCAAAATATATGGGAATGTAAACATTTTGTACCCAATCAAAATTATTTATAGTACATTATGCAACAAGTGCGGAAAGTGGCTGACTCTCGCATGAGTGTTGTTTGTCGCCCGAGCGAAGCGAGATCTCATACGCGCGCTTGTTGCGTATACTATCTTTTCAAACAAGATGCGCAAAGTTCGACCAAAGATAATGGAAAATTTGTATTATTCAAAAATACGTTTTTGAAAATAATCAAAATTCGTCGCTAACAAATCAATAAAATTGGGGTGGGTGAGGAAAAGCGGAAGTTGAGGAGGGGAGTGGGTTGAGGGGGTGCAGCCTCCGCTGGGAGGCTGGGAGCGGCGCCCCCCTCCCCCTAGTAAAAGAATATATCTATAAATCATAAAAAAAATAAATTAACAAAATTATATAAAAATTAAAACATTAAAAATTAATAAAACATTATTTACTTTATTATATTTTTCAAAACTTTCAAATCATTACAAATTTTCTTCAATTCTTCCAAAAGTTTTTCAATTCTTCCAAAAGTTTTTCAATTTTCTCAAACTTTTCAATTTTTTTAAATTTATCAATTTTTCCATACCTTTTAATTTTTTCAAAATTTTTCATTTTTTTTTTACAAAAGTAAATTACTTTGCGCATCATTTTATAAAAGCATGTGCAAAGTAAATTACTTTGCTTACTATTTTATGAACGCGTGCGCAAAGTTAATTATTTTGAGCACGCTTTGAACAGTGCAGGAATAGGGTACTTTGCACACGCAAAACAGTACGCAAAATCGAACTTTGCGCACGCTGTTTAGAAATAGTATATTACACATCTAGGGAGGAAAAGTATTGGCTAGTCCATAGCACGTGTAAATTGCTACCGGAGTCGAAGGCGAGGGTGGTAAACACGTGCTATGGGGTAGCCATTTTTTCTCCCATGGTGCGTATACTATTTTTCACCATACCCGGGCCAAAGATGACACATTTTAGTCTCGGAACCGGGAGGAAATGTGGTATTTTCGGTCAAGGTATGGTTAAAAATATTTTTTTTAATCTTTAAAGATGTTAGTTAGAATGTACGTCCTGTGCAAAAATGGTCAGTACTATGGCGTATCAATTATGCATATATATTTATTCGTAAATCTATGTTTATATACATGAATACGGCGCACTATATATTTGTATACGTACCAAACCTATAATATGTACCCTTAAATTCACACGCAGATTTGTAAATAAAGAAGTGTCAGCCTTTTATCAAAATATCATAATTCAAAAGCTGATTCTTCATACTGAAAAATTAAATTTTTCTTAGACTTATCCCTTAGTTGTTATTAGAACCATTGATTATAAATATGTACTGATGAATTTCAAAGTATAAATATTAAAATTGAATATAATGGATGAATAAGTAAAATTTCTTGGAATTGAAAGAAAATGTTACTTTTCTATTAGATTAGCTATTTCAATATTTGAATTGCAGGTTTGTAATTAGCAAGTCTAAAAACTAAGTGCAACGTATGAATAATATAAAATTAATAGTCCTTCAAAAACATGAAGGAATAAAAGGGTTAAAAAGTTTCATAAGTGCAGTTTTTTGTTTTTTTTGCTCGGGTAATTAACCGGGATGAGGATGGTGCACTTAAATGACTTTACGATTTGCAGAAGGTACACTGTACATCAATCAAAGCTGCAATCAACCTTGGGATATGAAACAGACCTTAAAAGAGTATGAACGCGGAGTAGTTGTGCTCATCATGGCACCGTATATGGCAAAAATGATAAGAACTGGTAGAATTCTATAGTTAGTTATAGACATAAGAGGTATTGCGATATAGATAGGCTATATTTCAGATGCTACAAAAATATTAACAGTTCTAGGTAGCTTGGTAGAAATGATGCCACTTTCTTGGGTAGTTTCGAAGCATTTTCGTTCAATATGTCATTTTAATAGCAAAGAATAGTTATTGATCTTAAAATTATTTACCCTCTAACATGATCTAACTCATGAGTTTCACCAACAGAACTATTAATTAAATTAATAACCAATTATTCTGTAATCTGAAAGTGTATAAATACTGTTTATCGTATTTCTTTAATTTCACGCACTATTTCTTACAGCATTAACATAATTTTTTCTGCAAAAAGGCGCATTTCTAACAAAACTGGCGAAAAACTGTCGCGAGAACCCGTTTAATTTTTCGCCAGCCCAGAATTATCTCCAAAGCCAGAAATTAAATCAAGAATGTCCCTCCAAGCTCCCCATTCCATTAATATGTATTTGGACTAATGGAAAATTTGCGCAGCAGAAAGAAATCTTGGTCAAACAAAAGGAAATGCGACAAGCAAAGCCAGATCCAGTCCTTTTGTCTAAGCGCTCGCTTACACGCGCGCTTATAAAGTAACACACTGTCCCTGTTCGATTAAACTTGACATGCACTTTCGCACTCTACCGCTCGTCGTCCTCTGTGCCTCCTGCCCAGTACGCTAAAAGTGCCTAACCGTGCCTACCTACATGCACGCATCGAAATTTCTCTTTCGCCTAGAAAACTCCTCCATACGCGCGCTGCACTCCGCGGCTTATCTCCGTATCCCCGCCTGCTGTACAGAACGGTGTAACGAGCCTCGCTACAAGTGCAGAGCCGAGTGGTATAGGCGGTGTTACAGGTATACCCAGCAACTCGTCCCTGCGCGTGTGTGTACACACGTGCACGTCGCAGGTATGCGTGTGTGCGTTCTCGCTCTCTGGGGTATTATATAGAAGGCTCGGGCTGCACGTAAGACAGAGGGGGGCCCGAGGCCCTTAATTGGCCAGGTCGGCTGCTATCGCGGGAAGCGTACGGGACCTAGAACGTGTCTTCGCGAGCGAGCGTCTGTGGCGGCGGCGGACGCGCGGCTCTCTATGTGTGTATATACGCGAGAGCACGTATTCACGAGAGGGGAGGGAGTTGCAGTTGCGCGGCGGCGGCGGCTGCAAGTGTATGCCACTGGAATTGCCTGAGCCCGCGATGTGCCCCGCTGAACGAGGGAATCCGCCTGGATAGAGGAGAGAATGAACAAAAGTTACAGGTAGAGGGGAGAGCGATATTGGCATTCGCCGAATTCACGTTTCGTAGACTATTTTGTAAATCTAATGCAATAGAATATAGTTTCATTATGTTTGAATCGACTTTTCTCGATTTTCGGAGTAGCTGCTTACCAATTTAAAGTCAGATTTTCAAAATTTAATAGGGCGGGCCATATTTAAAAAATTTTTCTGATTTTTTTCAAAATCGATCAATTTGCAAAACCTTAACATACTTGTTGCATCAACCTTTGAAAATCTATATAACATATTATTTTGACTATTTGTAGAGTTTCGAGATCTCTCAATGTGAATCTGTGGTTACAATTTGAAAATTCATAATGGCCATTGCATGCATATTATTTTGTCATATTGCAGCCGCCGTTTTAAATTCACTATGTTGAATTTTCAAATTCAAATTGCAGAGTCGTCTTCAGGCACCTAAGGCCTTATGAATAATGTAATTTATTTTACAATAATGCAATAAAAAAGTTCTGTATTTAGAACTAATTTCTTTGGGAGTAATTATAATATAGAAGAGTTAATGGTTACCGTGCTTCTATATCAGCACCTCAGCACACAAACATCCCAGTGTAAAATTATTCAAATATAGATGTAATTCATGATACCCGTTACAAGATAGGTGTATAATGTGTAAACCCTATATAACTCAAAGAGATACCTACTGAAGTATACTTCGGTAAACCAATACACTATCTAACCTTCATCAAAATACAACTTAAATTAAAAATTACCCGTTTATAACTCCACAGTGTACTTAAAAATAAGAATAATTGCTCAATTAATTTTCGTGAAAAAGAATATCTCCACTGTACAAGAAGAATCCTTCAAATGACATAGGAAGCAGGGACCGTAGGTGTACTTCGCTTGCTCGTCCACACGACTCGCGCACCGCGAATTTCTATCATTACACGACGATCGTCCCTACCCAACATCGTAAGCACGATACTCCACGCGTCTGTGCGCACCTCGAAATCACCGCCGTCAAGGCGTACGAAACGCGCTTGCGCTTGCTCGTGCTCACAAAGTAAATTACATCTCTCTCTCTCTCTCTCTGTCTCCTATCCTTGCGCGATTATTAAAATACGATCTGCCCGCCTCCGGTCTCGCGGCCCGTCAATTATATTTGTGCGCCGCGGCCGCCGCTCTGCCCAAGAAAAATACAGCTTGTTCCCGGTGCGTTGACATTGAAGCGCGCGAGCGGTGGCCTGCCGGTGTCTACGTGAGTACGCACGCGTCAGCTGCTACTGCTGCTGGCTGGCTGGACGCCTCGCGACGTGCATCCGGCGGAGAAGAAGTGATTGCCTCGCCTCGGCGAGCTTGTCCGGGACGACGACGCGCGAGCGCGAAGCTTCGACGAGAGGCGGAAGAGAGCGGAGGAGACGAGTATACGCCGTATCTGTGCGTGTCGTCGACTTTGCTGTTAGCAGTGAGCAGGGTTAAGGACATGGTCGTAGTATTTTTTTATCTTGAACTCTGGGGTGTCGTTCATATTTTAAAGATCTTCTGTTTTGTATAGATCAATGTTATTTATGTGATACTTTTCGACTTGCGGAAACTTTGATTTTTTTAATCAAAAATAAGATGCTTTTCGAAATTAAATATTTTAAAACCTGTCACTTTTTGGCACAAATGGAACGAAACTAATATTTATAGGGTATAAACTTTGATTACGAGTCGTCCAGTAGACCTAAGAAGCTCAGGAGCGGTACGTAATCAACAGTACCTCCCGCTCAGGCAAAGACGCTCGGAATACAATCACCTCTATAAAAATTGCATGTGCTTTCTTTACAAAAATACCGCAGACCCCCGTCGCCGATTAATACCATATGGGAGCCCAATATTATTAATAAATAACATTTATTAATCTACTACTTTTTTGTAGCGTTAAAAATTTTTAAAATATTAAACGAAAATTCATTCAAGAAAATACAGTGTAAAAATAAATTGAAAAGACTACCTGTCTGTGCAAAAAAGATATTAAAGGGAAGAAAACTGCCGACGCGTTGGAATTACGATTTGGCAATCAAGTGTCTATAGCGTTCATCAGATTGAATTTTATGTAACGTCATAAGTCCAGGCTTCCTGGTGAGATTATAGCGAATCTTTCGACTTGTCGCACATAACAAAATTAATCAAACCGTTAAGATTCTACCCAGGAATAAAGAAACACGTCACATATACATGTGAAAAGCATTTACATCCTTGCGCTGCGCGCATTCGGATAAATACTTAATATCCTAGTTTTTTTAAGGAAAAGGAATTTCTAAAAAATTCATATTTAGCTGTCAAATATCAGCACAAAGTGTGATAAATCACAGCTTGGAAAAACAAAATATAAACTGGATTAAGAGAAGAAACATACGTCAGTTATAATACGAAGAAAATAAACCGTCAAATATCATATAGGTGGTGTAAAATATTTAATGAAAAGCACTCAAGCAAATACAGTGTAGTAAAAACTTGGCATTCCATGTTCACAAAAGAAAATAATTACTAAAAAAATTAAAATTCAACTGTCAAACAACATGACAAGAGTATGATAAATGACAGCTCGGAAAAACAAAATGCATTTCGCTACAAATCCGTCAGCAAGAAAAACTCTCAAATGTCAGTTACGATACGAAAATAAAACGCCAAACAACGTATAGAAGCACAGCGGCCGGTATACATATACATACACACACGCGTCCGCGGTGATGCGGGGAATCGTCTAGAGAAAATTGCGTAACAACGTCGCGCGCGCCAGCGACGGCTCGAAGCGCGGAACTCGCCAAAGCAGGAAGAAAAAGAACCCGAGGAAGCAGAAGCAGCGGAGCAAGAAAAAAACGTCCACCTCGCTCCCAAGCGAAAAAGGACGCACGAGCCAGAGAGAACTAACTCGAACTACCTCTCAAGACGTCGCGACGACGGCGACGACGACTCGAGCGCGTAACGAAACGGTCGAGGCGAATTAAAGCCCTCTAGCAGAGCTAGTCTCTCTCTCTCTCGCTGTACGTACGCTGGCTTCTCTAGTCGGAGTCTCTCGAGCAACGACCGGAACTCCGCACCGCGGTGCCAGTGAACTCCGAGGAAAAGAAAAAAGGCCGCGCAAGCGCGCAGGGGAATAGTGTCTATCCTAGGAAAACGGCTGCGGAGAAGGTAAAGGATACGGAGAGAGAGAGAGAGAGAGAGAGAGAGAGAGAAGGGCCTGGTTTTTTCTTTTGGTGTAAGGGGCCGATCGCCGGCTGATTACGCGCCGGAACACGATCGTGATTAGGCGTTTGCGCTCGGCGAGTTTTCATGAACTTTGAACCGGCGAGGATGCAGGATTTTCACGTGGATGCGGGAATGAGGGAGAGATGCTAATGGATTAAGGTTTTTTGTAGAGGGAGAGGAGATGGTATTGGATGTTTTCGCAGTGAGGGTTTTATTTTTGGGAGGGAAGTGTGTTAATTGTTGCACTGAAAAAAAATTGTTAAGTCTAAGTAAACGTTTCCTAGAATCGTACTAGGAAAATATTTAGTTGATAATAGTAAATATTTAATTATGTTTAGACTGGTATTCAACAATTTAATAAATATTTACTAAATTTAAGAAATATTTACTTTATTTAAGTAAATCTTTTCTGAGTACGATTCAAGGAAACGTTTACTTAGGTTTAACAAATTTTTTTTTCAGTGTGGACGACTGGGAAATGTTCAATTTGAGTTATTTTTGAGAAGTGTTTTTGAAGCCTATTTTATTGGATATGCGAGAACACTTTCTATATAGATAATAAATTTAAATACGACGACTGCCATTAATTATAATTAAATTGAATGCTAAAAAATATCAAAGTAGCTCTTGTATAAAACCAAATAAAATAGAATTAAATAAAATGTGTGCAGGTTATGGTTGTTAGGATATTAGGTATAGTTTACGAAAAATTGAAGCAAAATTCTAATATTTAACAGTTTCTTGTAGATTCATATGACGATTGAACATTTTACATGATGTATTTCATGCAACACAATATTTAAATAATAATAATAATAATAATAATTAATAATAAGATTTTATCTTTTGTAATGTTTATAAACTTTATAAAAGATAAAATTTTATTTTTTAAATATACTTTTAAGTTAATGCTAAACCAACGACTCATAAATCATTACGAGAACGCACTTTATTCATTTAATTTTCAATTTTGCTGGAAAGATATCTTTTAAACGTTAAAAATTCAATGAAAAAAGTGTTTTTTTTTTAATAAAATATTTATAGCCCTCTAGTGCGTCCACACATTTCAATCCTTCATAGAGGAGCCACCGTAATTATACAGCTAGAATGTTATAATGAATCTTAACATGGACTTCATTTGAAATTAATAATTTTAAACTTTTGAATTCAGCGAACACATTTTAAACGTTAAACAAAGGATTATGAGAAGTTTTCGATTTCAAATATTCAGATCTTATGCTATGATTCGCATGCTGCAATAATCTCGGCATCGCGAAATTTGCATACAGCATTCGAATGCACCGCTGCATTCCTCAGTAGGCAAATCGACTGACTGACAGACTCGAGTCGTCGTATTCGTCGTCGTCGTTTATGTAATCCCTCTGCGCGGCATATTATAATGCGGCATCAAAGCTGCGAGGAGGATATTTGAAATGAATCCATTATGAATGAAGTTATATTTGCGTTCGTGCGGCAAATCGACACGTGTCCGGTATTTTGAATGTGTATACAATGTACAGTGTGTATACGTACTGCTATTTTTCCTGCGTTTTCCAGTGTATACTATACATTATACAGTGTATATACGTACTGCTATTTTCCCTGCTTTTTCCAGGTAGCCAGTTTTCCCAATTAATCCCATAAATATCTCTCGGTTATCGTTTAATTTGTGATTTAACGCACTTGCTTCCCGAAAATCTTTCCCATTGCTCTAATTTATTGTTTCTACTAACCTAATTGGCCGTTTTTACAGCTTCATTCAGCCGAATGGCAAGCGGAGGAATTTCCCTGAATAGCATTTTAGAGGCTGCACCGTTATTACTGCCCACTGCACCGGGAATTTTAGGACGTTTCGAGCTAATTTATTGTTTTTAACCAATCCAATTTATTGACCCCGAACCCCGCGCGCACATCCCTGCTACACATAATTCGAGCACAAAAAGGGAGCATAAATTGCACTTCCCGGTATCCCCCTGTTACTGCCTCCTTTCCCTCCCCTTGCTCTTATACGACCCAAAATAAACCTAATTTTTCAATCCTTTTTTTACACGTTTATTAGCGCTAAACCTGCACGTTATACCTGAGCTGCGCGCGCGCGCGCGCTTCCATTCAAAAGTCCTTCCGCGAAAAGTCATTGGGCAACGGCAGCAGCAGTGGCAGCAGCCCCCGAAAATATTTCTCGGCTGCATTGCGACGCAACGTTGCTCTTGCCTTGCACTCGCACACAATTGACGTGAGGTCGGTCGACCGAAATTACGACCGGAGGAGCGCGTGCGTAATCCCTTGAAAAAGGGCGCGGAGGCGAGGCTGCGAAGACTTATTTGGGCGACACTTTCGCAAGGCTCGGGCCTCTCAAGGGTCTATTGGGAAGAGACGGGACGGCCATTGTTCGGTAACGCAATATTGGCTTGGCCTGACAATTAGCGAAATAAATAACTCCTGCGCCCGTTTGTAATGTGGGTTACGTGCATATATAATACTGCAGTCTGCGCGCAGGTCTAAACGTGCGTGAAACGTACCGTTGAAATAAGGTGTATTGCGAAATTTTCAGATGTCTGAAGAAAAATAAGGAATAATCGAGGGAATAATATTATTTTTCAAAGATTTGTTTTTCTGGTATTTACGCAAAAAGACCGGTTTTGTATGCCAGTATAAAGGTAAATTAAGTTACTCTATTTGTATAGATGCAATTTAATATTAGTTAATTAAATGGAATATCACGTTATAGGTTCTCTTGCACTCCAAATAGAGTACACAACAACCACCATAATACGGATAATTAAGTTAAAGGTTTATTATTGTGATAAGTAATATCGTAATCTTGAAATAATAAAAATTTTTATCAATCCAAGTTCAGCTAGTCATTAGCAGTAAAAACTTTTCCGAATGCGGGACGGAGACGACGGCCGCTGCAAGTCGTGCAGCTCGCGCGCGGAAACCACTTTTTTTTTTGTCTTTTTGTCATTCGTCGGGTTACGCGCGCGCCTCGACGTCGTCGTAGTTGTTGCTTATTTGAGTGCGCCGCAATATTGCGTAAGCTCATTCGCGAATCCTTGAACGTTAATTTTCTGCACCAATTTTTCACGAGGAAAATCGCTGCCACCGCCGCTCGCGCTATTGTTTTTCAGAGCATTATGTGACTAATGCCGGCGAACCGTTAGACTTTAAAATAACTCGCGGGATTTTCGAAAAAAGAGCTTGCGAGAGACAAGATGGTATAAGCGACGCTTTTTCGATAAGCTGCGGTTACGTTTGCAATATATGAATGCGAATTGAACTGGGAATGCAGTATGCGGATGCCAAACAGTCTTTGTTTTAATCAAAGTGATATTTGTTTTAATTAACATAAAAGCTGATTTTAAATAAATTCAACAATAAACTCTATATAATAAAAGGAAACGATGAACCTGGATGGTAAAAATGGTTTTTGGTGGTACTGGAAAATAATTTTCAATACTAGAAAACCTTGTGTAAAATAAAAGAAACAATATAAATGTTCTTTACTATTTATTTATAGAACAATTTATTTTATTACACGTAGTAAAAATGTAAGAACTCATGCGATAGAGGGTGGATGATTTCAAGTTAAACAACTAATGGTGATTGTTAATAAATACGCTTGAATAATTACGAATTGGCATTATTTAAATCAAAATATGTATTTAATTAGCAAAAGATTATTCTCAAAATGCAAAACCAATGGTAAAAAAACTGCTAATAAAATACCCAGAAAACCCGTATTCTTTCTGTCAGGGGGTTATATGTACGTAGCTTTGTATATATAATCTATTTTTTTTTATATAAGTACCTTATATATTATGCAATAACTTTTTTGAATATTAAGTAATCCAGCATTTTCTTCACTCATTTAGATTCTTCATTACCGCTTTAACAGTCGCATTAATGTATTTTTCCATGAAAACCCATAAATTTTCATAATCTGATGTTTTTTTTAACATCATGTATACATTAACGGTCCCCGCGCACGCAAAAGGATATCAATAAATAATAACGCGTTCATTACGCACCGCTAATGACTAATAAAATACGTTTACGATGATGTGGCAATGCTCGGCAAGGGACGCGTATAATATATTTTTTCTCGAAAGAAAAGGAAGGAAAAAAAAGGCCGATCGCGAGCTGCGCAAAAAAAAAAATAAACATAACGGTAGAAGCGAGTTCTACTGTAAAGTGCGACAATCTCACGAATTTGCAGCTAATTAAAGACAGTGACGAGGCCTGGCGAGAACCCGTCGTCGACTTTTGCTGCTGCTCCTGGCAGCGAGCGACTCTCGCGCTTCCATGGCGTTCCGCGACGCGCTCGCTAAGAAATAATGACGTCAGCAGTAGTTTTGTCGACGAAGGGAGTGCTGTAAATTTAGTTCGGTGTATAGGGAAGCCAGGGGCAATGCTTCGTGTATTAGTAATTGCTTCCAAAACTAGAGGCAAGTATGTTTCGTGAATAAATGAAGAGGTGAAGCTTTTTAAGTAATTAGTTATGCGACTTTACTTTTAATGACGATATGTACACTAATTCGCCTCGGTAAGAATTGTATCTAGTGATATAGTACCAAGAGGAATGTGAAATTCTCATAAAGTAGAATTATAATAATATTGCTGGTACAGTGCATTGCAGAAATAGAAAAAATGATAATTTTATACACTGTATAATATCTTAATATATTTCTAGCAAATAATGATTTATTTAATGTTTTCCTGATTACGAAAAACAGTTTTTATATGTAATGAATATTTCGACTAAATATAGGCTACCTTCTCTTACCTTAAATTTTTTGGAGCGGATTTTCACTCTTTTGGAGTGAGTTTAAGACATAATAACTTAGAGCTAATAAATAGTTATTGTTAATAAATAGAATGATATAACAATTATATTTGATATGAAATTCAGTATTATTACGGTAATTTTAATATTTGACCGAAGAGTCTAATATTTTTTTACTATATTTTTTTACTACATTTTCTCAATTTATGCATTTTTAAGAAAAGTTAAGATGTTTAAATACTAGAATGTTAAAAATTAATAAAACTTTTGTAATTTAAGAGGCTGTAAAATACTGACCGATTCCTACCATACCGGCTTATAATTTATATTTTGTTCTTTTTAAAATAAATTTTTATAAGAAGCGACATGATATGCCTTTACCAGAAATGTCCAGTGGATTTTTCAAGAGGTATCATTAACTTTCTTAAATAATGGGTCAAATATGTTAAGAGGATGTGGGTGGCCATACGCATTGCTTACTACGGAAAATATTTAAAACCGTTTTCCAGCATTGCTAATACAATATACACATTTGCAGGACATACTAGTTATTCTTATTTACAAAATTTGTTAAATCTCGAATAGCTGTTTAAAATAAAAAACTGGGTAATACAGATTCCTGTAATAAATTCCATTTTTTTAAGTGGTTCAATATTCCCATTCAATTTGTAAAAACTATATCTGGTTAAGTTTTTAAGAGATTTTAAATAAAAACTACCCTTTCACCTCTAGTTAAATTACTTAACCACATAGTTGTATATTTTTCAACCTATTTTTTGTACAATTAATAATTAAACTTCTTGAAAATGTAATAGAAGGTTCCTGGTTAAATAATGTTTTAAAAGTAAAAAGTCACAATTCGTAACTTTTATTAATTTATAGGTTTTATAATATAAATTTTACTCCGAACTAATGTGAAAGATAGAGTGTAGTGTATCCTTAGTCACTCTCTAATTTAGAGTAGTAAAATTCCCTTTTTAGACTGTAGTTACCAAATCCACTCTCTCAAAGTGAAAATTCACTCTTTTTAGAGTTGAACCCTCGTTTGCTCTACATTTAGAGTGAAAAATTTACTCCAAAAAATTTAGAGAGTTAACACCGTAAAAAAACGATAATAGTTCGAACGGTGAAAACTAAAATGTTCAAATAAGTTATACGAAAAATGCTGTTTTAAATTTAAGTTTGTCTGTTTTTCTGATGATCGAAACAGAAAATAGGTAAATTTGTCTTATTAAACTGCGTAGCAGTGTACTCGATAAAAATAAAATGAATCGGATGATCGGTACTCTTGGCAGTAGTTTTCGATTAAAAAATATAAGGGTGCGATACAAAATTTTACATAATTATACATATTGACGGATGCTGATAGCACAGACCTATACAGTTTCTGTCTCTAACTTTCTTCTGTTCATTATTTTATTTTATTTTTCTGATAAAAATTCGTTAAGACATGTAAAAACCTTCTGAAAAATCGATCCTAAAATAATCCTAAAGTTCGTTCGCTGAATCACGCTTAAAAAATTTCGTAGAAATTTTAACGTAACGGAACTCCGATACGCAACATGTACAGTCATAGACGATTAAACACTCGAACACAATTCTCATAACTCGAGCTTTCCAAAAAAAAGCGCAATCTCCACCCATCCCCTCGAAAAAAATCTCCCACACCCTCTAATCACGTATCAAGCATCGATTCCCCGCTTCTCTACACCATCGACAGTTCAAACTCCAAAAAGCAAAAACAAAAACACGAAATCCAAGATAAAAGAAGAGAAAAAAAAAAGAATGCAATCCACGTGTAGCGCGATAATTGCGTTCAAGTTCAGAGGCAGTAATTACGAGCGCCGCGCTCGAGCCAGGCGGAACATAAACATCGCGCGGCTCGAAGTTTCACTCCAACACACCGCGCTGCACTCATAATCCAACGCAGGTATATAGGTATAACACAGCGCAAAGTGCAGCGGAGCGGGTGAAACTCGAGGCGAGCGGGTATAATGGGTATATGTATATACCTGTAGGTACAGGCGGGCATGGAACACAGCCGCGTCTTGCCGATCGCCGCGGCGGCGCTGATTTTCCCGCTCTCGGAGGCGGGCAGGAGGATAGTTGCATAAGAAGGCAGCGCGCGCGGCCGCTGTATACCCACGAGAGCGCCTTGGCCTTGACTTTGGCACTTGGTTACGACGACAAAACGGTGTTTCGCAAGCCTAGACACACACATTTTCCCGCTCGCTCTGGCGCTCTTTTATAAACTTTGTGTGCAACGTGCGATGGATGTATGAGTGCGCGTGTATGTGTGTGTGTTTGTGTGGCATTGTGCGCAGCGGAATATTGCGCGTTGCCGTGGCTTTGATCGTTGTTGCTGTTTCGCGGGAGCGCGCATTTTGTTGGCCGACACGTGGGAAAGACGCGCTTGAATTTGCTTAAGCGCAAGCGCTTTAATTTTAATCGCTGCGAGGAGCGATAGCGTGTATTTACATCTCGCGGTATGTAGGTGTATGTGTGCTGGCCGTGGAAGCTCGTGCGAGCGACGTCATGTTGCGCGCGTGGCAAACACGGATAGTCACTTTGATGAATGGATGCTGGGAGGGAGTCTGGATTTTCAAATAAAGCAAAATCATCGCTAGTTGATTTTGTAATTAGAATTCCGGATAATCAATATAGAATCGTGCTTGATCAATAATCAAGCGAATTGAATTACCAGTTGAGAGCGGTTTTCGATCGGACATTTATGTTAATGTTGAAAATCCATCTTAAACAAAATTTTCAAACTTTAAATATATATTTTTGAGTAGTCATTTATTGTTTCTTCAAATCAAACCGAGTCAATAATGTTAAAGAAATTAGCAACAAAATTGTAGATAAACTATATAAAAAATAACTCTATAAAATGACAATGAACATTGCAATTTTCAAAAATAATAATACTTCACAGTAACTCAGGAAACTATTATGTGCAAAAGAATTTTGTTAATAATTTTGCTATAATACATCTTATATACTTAATTGATTTCATTTGTGCTATATTTCAAAAAGATCAAAATCTGGGTTCAGAGTACTTACTAAACCTGTAAGTGTAGGCATCACATGTCTGATTACGCTGAAAGTCGGAATATTTCTACATATTTACAAATTTTATTCGCAGTGTGTACATGCGACTCGAGTATTGTTGATTATTTTGAGTCGATGATTCAGTACTGCAGATGCACACGGTGTAATTATATGCGGCGAAAAACTGCGCGCCGCAAGCGAGTCTGCACTTCCGAGCGATGAAATCTGATCGATTTTTGAATTCAAAAGCGCTACACGCGCACGATATGGTTTCGCACGATATTATATTTTTAGTATGACACACTCGCGCGCGGGTTTCATAATCTGGTTTACATTGGGTGCGAATTTGTAAAAGACGTATTGCTCTTATTTTTTGTACGTCGTGTTTCTGTCTGCGCGTGTCTTTATTTTATTGCAGAAATACTTGTGTTGTATGTTATTTATACGAGGTATTGGAAAGGAATACTTTTTTAATTAAATACATAAGAAATGTTGCCGATGGTATAATACAGCACAAAAACAGAATATGACCAGAATTATATAGTAGTTCTAAATAGCCGATGAGAATTATTTACCAAAAAATAAATTATTTACATAATTTCTGAATGTACAAACAGAATTGACACTTACAAGTCATACGATCAATGAATAAAGGTGACATAACAATATGAGTACAACAAAGAACTCAATAGCCCGTAATACCTCACAATCACAAAAAAAAAGCTATTATTTATCCGAAAAGAAACATTACATCGTTCGCTCAAACTTACCATCCTATTACAGACGAACAAAAAACTTCACGTACACATTCCAGCAAATTATCTCTCGCATCGGAGCACCAATTTCCTCTGAAAAAAGTGCGTTCAATACCTCCTCGCCCAAGAACAAAAAGCAACACCTCCTCCAAAAAAAAAGACAATTCCACGCGATACGAAAAACCATTCCGCATCCTTTGTACCGCGTATATACATTACCGTCCGTATCTCTCGCACGGCAATGAGATTCCGGGCGTTCGCGTTCGCGTTCGCGCGCGGGGGCCCATTACGCGAAGCGTTAGATAATCGGTTGCGCCGCGCTCGCGAACGCGCGCGTAATCATTATGCGAATGGCGCCTCCGCGTGCGCTGCCCGCGCCTCGGCGCGTAACGAGCACCGCGGCAAAATGAAATTCTGGGAAAGGACTTTCTTTCTTTCTCTTTCTGGCGTGCGCGAAGCGAAGCGACCAGCGGAGAAAGTAGGCCCGTTGTACGAGGAGAGATGGGATGTGTGTGTGTGTGTGTGTGGCTCATCGGATTCATCTCCGGAGATGTTGGAAGTGTGTGCACTCGTGTGTGAATGTGGATGGGTTATCTCGGATCACTTGCGATGGATCTCGTGCGTGGGTGGATAATTGCGGGGAATTTGTGGTATTGGCGAGGAATGCAGGAGTATTTTGTTTTCTTACTTTGGCCAAGTGATTCGGTGAAGAAGGATTGTTTTTCAGGATTGTGTCCAAATTTGTGTCTGCGAATCAATCCAAATGTCGGAGTTAATAAACTAGAACCGTAAATAGAGAATTAAGGTCAAGACCAATACCGTGCCAAAACGATCCTGTATAGTGAAGTTTGAGTGTTTTCATGTATGATTTTGGCATATTACTTAACAGAGCAGTTCTATAATTATTTTAGCTACGATTTTGGTTTTTCATAGTCTCGCTTTTAGTTTCAGGTTTAGTCTAGGTTTTGCTTTTTAATTTTGTAGTTTTTTGATTGTCATTCTTGGAGTGAATTTTAGAAATAAATTTCTTATACTGTAAAAATGACCTTATATAAGTTGGCAACAATTCTGATTTTTGTTTATACACAATCAATGTCTTTTGAGTACTTAATATTTTTACATTTATCGTATAAATAGTATACAAAGATTATCTGGATAAAACTGTAAAATATTAGCACAGCCATAAGAATATAATAAAAAGTCATTCATGTGTCTTTCTAAAGATAATATCAAATCGTATCTTAGATAATTATGAAAGACTAGTTTTATCACCTTGGTCGGCGTCAATATTTCACAGTTTAAGTACATCAATTCTTACTCCTTTTTTAATTTGCGATTTCTCAAAATTAACTATGATCGCTCACTGATTATGAACGCAAACATGTAATTCAAAATTAAACCAGGTAATTTATCTACATAATTACGGTTTTATCGCAGGCATCGCTCGCGTTAAATGTAAAAGTGATACGCCTAGAGAATAAAGTAACTGGGGGAACGATTTCTCGACTGATCTTCAATCGGCTTTCGATCGTCTTGATTTTCTCCTGACGTTGCGCTACAAGGGACGTGCGAGTATTTTATGGCTGTACAAGGATGATCAAGGAGAAATTTTTCCGGTCGTTTTGCGAAGCAGAAGTGCAATGTGTGTCAGAGCGCCTTTAATTGTTTAGTGAAAGAAAAAGCTCCGGTAATTAGAAGACAAAAAAACGTCGCTATAAATTATTTTAGAAATCGTTTGAAAATTTTCTTTTTATCTTCAAATTAGACTTATAATACTGAATGTTGGAATACACCTAAATAGAATTTTCAAAAATAAAAGCAATATAATTAAATATACATTTAAGGCTTTCTAGAACAAGTTAGTTTTCGAGATATTGTAGTTTTAATATTATTATATTTACATTAGTGGTAGTAGATTGAAACTCACGACATAGCAAGTAAAGTTTACTTGTTGAATTAAGAATCAAATATCAAGTAAAATACTAATCATAGTATCAAATTTCGACAATTCTTGCATGCTTTTTATTCGAGAAAACAAGCCAAAGCTTATTTCAGAAAATCGTAGAAACTATTTTTCAGAAACCATATCATATTTCTCCTTTCTCCTCCGGCATCACAATACACGCCAAATTGCTTTGGTAAACACGCAGCAACTAATTCCTTTCCAATTAGAAAATGCTCTCTCTCTCTCTCTCTCTCATCACCAGACCCACAGATCGCCTAGAGAATAATCGCACACAGCGGCCAGTCGGAGGGAATTCCTTTTCTCTGTCTCTCGAAAGAAAATGGCCATAATGGCGACAAAACGCCACTTGTCCAGATTCTCGGTCGCGCCGGGCGTCGCTCCTCGTGAATTATGTGACTCCGAGGACGAGCCTCTGCCAGTGTTGCGAGCCAGACAGAAAGAGAGATCTACCCGAAGATCTCCGCTCGATTCTCTTTTCAAAGGCGCTTTTCTTACACAAACGCACGGGGTGCCGCAGAGAGAAAATATTCTGGCTGTCGCGTGAGTCTTTGGCAGACACTTACGACTCTCTTCGCGAGAAGAAAAAAAGGATCGGCGCCGGCTGGACCAGGTATGTGTGTATATCGTGCAGTTTGGATGGAATGTTTGTTTGGTCTAGGATTTTCTTTAGTCTATACAGAGATCTACCAGGTGACTGCTGAATGTCTGATATCGATATGGAAAGCGATTTGCTTAAAGGTTGCAGCAAGTGTATAATTTGTAGTTTTGTGTTTACGTCTCCTCGAGTTTTCTAGATTGTTTGCATGTTTTTCATGGCGACAAAATTGATAATACCCGACTTTTCGTTGAAAGATTTGTTTAATCTAGAATCTTTCGTACGCTTATTAATTATAAATTTACCTTGTAAATAAAATTCTGTAATTTTGAAATTTGACAACTTTCTTCGCGAGAAAAAAGGGATCCCCTCATGTCTAGAAAGATCCATCACATGACTGTTGCATTTCGAGTGACTATATGGAAATCAATTTGTTTAAAGTATGTACCTAATGTATAATTTATTCTGTTTTTTTGCGTCTACTCAAGATTTCAGTTACAATGATAAAAATAAATAACAGGACGACTGATGTCGCATATTTTAAAGCTTCATTTGAAAATTAAACGTAGATCGTTCGCAAACTATTTTCTGATGATAAAGTTTATATTATACCTATAATTTTCCGTTTAAGTATTTGTTCAATCTAGATTATGCTTCCACTTGTGAAAACCTTAAGGATGGTCTTTCGCTAGATATAGGACATAAAACAAAAAATTATATTAGTGTTTATAAAGATCCTACGATAAAACTAATGAAATGTACTTAATAATAGTTCATAACTACATGAAAAAAAATTGTTCCAAAAAATCGTGACGTCACAATGACATATGTAAATATGGTCAATTTAAAAAATATTTAGTTGAACCCCAATTTTTTTTTATTTTTTAACCAATTTTAATCTTTTGGGGTTTATTTTTTTCCAAAGTTAACGGAATAAATTTATAAAAGTTATACAAAAATTGCATGGCTTATTCAATAAACTATAATGTTTAATTTTCTAGGATCAAAATAACATTACTTTAGATTTTGAGGTTATGAAGTTAGCGGTTACGGTTGATCAGTCTCTACGTAGTCTTTTCCCGAGTTTCTGTTAAAAAATTATCTAAATAAAACTTCGGCTATGTATTAGCCAAAAGAGGCTAGTTTAACTTGTCCTTTCTCTATAAGGTTTCTTACGTTTGCTTATTTTAAATAAACCTTTTAGAAAAATGCTGTAATATTTTAACTTCACAACTCTCTTCGCGAGAAAAAAGGATGGACTCCGCCAAGACCAAGTATATGTTACATTGGGCAATGTTAACTGAATTATCTACTCTGTCCCGAATTTTCCTCAGTCTAGAAATATCTTCCACGTGAATACTGCTGCTTAAAGAGTGTGCTCAGTGCATAATGCTCTCAGGGCGTTTGGCAATGATAAAAAAGGAATAGAATAACAACTATAATGTCGCGTATCTTAAAGCTTCATTTTAAAATCTAATGTATAGTTTGTTTGCTGATTTCGAAGTAGAAGTTTTTAATGCCGAAGAAATTGATATATACCCTGATTTCCGTTCAAGTATGTGTTCAATCTAGAAACTTCCTTACTCTTCACCGAGAAAACCTTATTGTAAACGTTTCATATACGATGTTGATATCGCACAAATTTTCTAATATATTTTTTCTTCGAGTTAACGTGAATTTGTATTATATAACGTATTAAATTATTACGAATGTAACACTTTAACATTACGATACATATCGTATATATTACGATGTATATTGCGTCAATTACGATATTGTTTTTTCAGTGCGTTGCTAATTTTAAATTTACCTTTCAGAAAATAAAACGGTATAAATTTGCATAACAATCTGAACACTATAATTGTGAATTATATATTCGCACTTATACGTCCAAGTGACTAAACAGACTCCTTCAGTTCTAAGATAAAGTATCTACAAACTCCAGAAATGAAAATACGAGACGCCACATACCCAGATCATTCAGTTAAGCGCTCAGATACAATCTTATCAGCCCATCGGGATCAAAAAGCCACTTTTCCAATGAAGCAATCAAGAATCATTGCATTAGCCCTGTACCACTCTCGCGCCAACGACATCTTCGTTGCTCCCTTTCCAAGGCAAACACACAAACACCGACTATACACTGCTATGCCATTCCAGAGCAGGTAGACGGAAAATAGAAGAATCAGCAGCTACGGGCGCTGGATGAGGTATATCTCCATTTGTCGCCCTCCCCCCGAAAGTGCAGAGTAACAGACCGAAGCGCATATATACCTGCAGCACCCCACTGCGGGACATAATCCGCACACGGTCCTTCTGCCCTTCTTTCCCGTGTGCGTGTGCGTGTGCGTAGTGAGGTACAATACACGCGCAGAACGGATCAGCTGGTCGATGCGATGCTTTGACACACTGCTGCGGGCATCATTATCGCAGAGAGGCTGGATTCTCGCTACGCTGCGGGCGACTGCGGATTTGTAATTGACCCTTTTGGTGCTGCAACTGGTAGTTCGAGTCCGCTGGTACTGGAAGGATTACGGGAGGCTTAGGGTATAGGGTTTAGTTGCGAGGAGTTGGAGGCTTTCGTTAATTTAGCGAAGATGTCTTTGTTTCGAGGCGCTTGTGGTGATGAGTCCTTAGTGGGGCTCCATTACTCCTTTGATTTTAATCCTTTCTTTGAGAGTTAACCAGGTTCGTAAAGTTAATTCCGAACCGTGTAATTTTGGGGTTGGTGTTTACGTTTGTAATTATTAGCGCGACCTGGTGACTTGGCATTGCTTGGCAATTTAGACATAGCAGTCAGCAAATTTATCTCTGTCCAAGTGAGTTTGTAATTAAAGAAGCCAAGTTTTTTACTGCGTAAAAAATAATGTTAGAAACTAGTATATCCTTTGATCTATTTTGAAGTCACCTTTAATTCTTCCAAAAGAATTAAAGAAAAAATAATCCGAAATTGTCATGAAAACGATTTATTCATCCCGGAATTTCCACATTCCTATGAAATAGTATATTACGCAACTGGGGGCGAAATCTGGAAATACCCTTTTGCCCCAAGTTGCGTACCGTATTTTTTATAACAAGTGCATAAAGAAGGCCATTCTTTGTCGTCTACAAAGTGGATTGAGAATAGAGTTTTTCGAGTCGTCCATTTTATTCAGGAAATGGAGCAAAAATAAATAAAGGGTACCGAAAATACTCATTTTTGCTACCGAAAATAAAAGCTAGCGAAAATGAGTATTTTTCGGTACCCTTTATTTGAAGCTCGAAAACTCTATTTTCGCTGCACTTTATAGGCGCCGAAAATGGTCTTTTTTATTCACGTGTTATAAAAAACCATATATCCTTAGCTCATTATTTTCCATTCTTGTGCTTCTCTTATCTTAGAGCGTAATAACCGTAGCCTAACTCATACCCTGATAGAATAAGTTTTGGTTGATCATTCTTACATGCGTACAAATATAATTTTCTTGTAATTTTTTTAGATAGTGTCTCTTCAATTAGAAATGACTTAGGCCCCCTTTACAAGATCGAAAATAGCCTGCTTCGACCCAATGGACATATATACTTTGCAGAACTTTAGGTTCATCACGTGCAAATTTAAGAAAACCTAAAAAAATTTACGTGACTTGTACGTAACGCTGAGTGTTAGAAGGTTAAGAAGATATAAATTTTGATTCCTGGAGTCTCAAGTTAATTCTTCACCGTTTGTAACCAACATAAAAAATTGATCATCTGAAGATAAGCAACAAATACAGCACAAATAAAAAATAGCCGACAAAAAAATCCAACGTACGATGATCAATCCCGGAATTCCCACATCTTCGCTATCACGAAAACCCACGTATCCTATACCTCGTTATTCCCCATCCCCATACTTCTCTCTCTCTCTCTCTCTCTCTCTCTCTCTCTCTCTCTCTCTCCACCCATACCCACTTAACCATCCTTATCTCCCGGTACAGGTATACATCCCAACTCGCATCCTCAACCGCATCGCATCGCATCGCGGTGCAGTGCCTGTTGGAGCCGCGCGCATCTTTCCCCTGCACCGCGAAATAACACAGTTCGCGCTCGCTCTCGCTTACGTATATCTCGGAACCTCCTCGTCTCTCGGCTCGCGCCGCGGTTC